>OW029932.1:15915783-16528700 GCA_932305915.1 Agriopis marginaria
TCTGTCTGTCTGTCTGGCCGCTAACTCCTCCTAAACCACGCAACGGATTTTGATGCAGTTTTCACCATCAGTTAGATACATTTTCAAGGAAGGTTTATATATATATAACTAGCGACCCGCCCCGGCTTCGCACGTAAATTACACCCGTGCGAAGCCGGGCGGGCGGGTCGCTTTAATCCTTTTCAAATAGCATGTCACTTGGTACCACCACTAGACAAGTTAGACAAACCACATATAGACAAGTTTTAACTGCTTTTTTTATAGTAGCATGTTTTTTTGTAGTATTATGTTTTCGCCGCAAAATGTGAACCTTTAATTTAGTTCTGTGACGTCACATTCAATATTTACGAATCACGTTACATTCTATCGTACTGTCAAACCACCTGTCAAGTGCTATGTTATTTGAAATGGACTATAGTTACTAATATTAGCATGATCTATTAACTTATTCTATTATTAAGTCATATATTTCAGACAATGCCCAATGTACGTTGCAGTTAGGTTACAATATTAGATTCTTAAGGTGGTTCGTTTCACAAATGGCGGGAAATTCAAATTTCAAACAGTTTTCTTGTCCTTGTAGCTGGGCCGGGTAATTATTGTAAACAACCATGATGTTTGCGCAAATTGATTATTATTCTTTACAAAATCATGTAAAGCTATTTATCTCTAATGCTCATTATTACTTACATTTGTGAATAAACAAATTTTTGCTGTTTCAAACGGTTTATTCACAAATGTAAGTAATAGGGTGCGTTACAGTTAATTAATTGTACATTATAATGTAAAGAACAGCCAAAATTTTGCGCAAACACTGTGTTATTTAAAAATAATTACCTGGCCTGGCTACTAGAACCAAAGAACTGTTTAAAATTTGAATTTTCCGCCATAGGTGAATCGTACCACCTTAATACTAGTAATTCTATAAAAAATTACTAAGTAACATAAAAATACCTTAACCGATATTTCGGTTAGTAACCCTTTAACGTTACGTGCTATAAACGTAAGAAAAATTACATTGTATATATAGGTACATAAATGGCTAAAACTGCCGTCCAGTTTTAAAAGAGCAATTTTTTTTATGGACTGTGTGAAAAAAAGCACAAGCCCGAAAATGGAGGAAAATTGAGTGATTTTGGATAGTGCCTTTGATTCAATGGCGTCGATTCTGTCATACAGAATCTCTGTCACTAAATTAAACCAATCTGACAGGACTATAAAATTATCTGCCTCTCTTTTAATTTTAATATGTGAGAGGATGTCAACAATTTTAGAGCTGTGAAATTTAGTTTAGTTTAGTTTAGTTTAGAGTACATCAGAATCGATGCCATTGTCAAACTAAAAAAAACAATCATCTGCATAAAATTATTCTCGCCTTGCGTAACGGTGTGTCACGATTGCCGATTTAGATCTCCCAATCAATACCAACCTGCTAACTAGGCCTTTCCTAAATATTGTTTTTTTTTTTAAATTATAATTCGCCCATCGAGCAGGCTAAAGCCTTTAAGGCCATACCGCCTATTCTTCTGTTTTTTATAGTCTTAATAACGTCAAACAAGTCATAGTCACAGTCAGAGTCAAGCTAAGTAAGTCACAGTCAAGTCAAACTCATGCCTCTGTAAAGTGGTGGGAACTTTACAAGAGGCTCCTATGGAGTTTTGGAAACAACACGAAAAGACACGTTACACCTCGTTATATCACTTGCCCACACTCGAGCACGTTTACGAGCACATAATGAACAAAAATTATTATTATTATTATTATTATTTAGAACACATTAACACTCGAAAATACACTAGTTTAGGAAAATAATCCAACGAGCCGACATGTTTTTTTCATGTTGGCGCCAAAAAACTCCCCTAAATATTGAGGGTACTAAACCAATGAATAGATACCACGGCCTTAAATAGGTTGCCAACTTATTGAAAAAAAAAAAATTGGGGCAACCCGTCAGTCATTGTCAAAAGCGTCCTTACGACTGTTGAAGCTGTTGTTGGCGCCAAAACTCCACAAACATTTTCTTAATTTTTGCAAATAATGCATTCCGTAGCAATAAAATTTCTGCTTACTACATCTTCCACCATCTTTGCTTACGAACATGCGAGTTGGTGGTCAAACGGGGAATTATACGTGATTAAAAAACTGTCTTATAAATAACTTTGCGTTAAAAGTAAGCTTACAGAAAACTGAGCTCTACAATGTAACGACAGATTATAACAATGCTAATCGATAAGACATTACCCTTGGTAATCCGATCGCCTGTGGTTATGCCCGTGCTCAAAACTTCTATATTATTATTATTATTTTTATATTTAAGTATACTTATTTTGAATAGATTTACAATACTGATTTCCACAGTGCTTCAAGACGAGGGTCTTTGACCAGTGTGTGTTGCCAGTGATGACATATGTTACTGAGACGTGGTCCTTAACTGTTGGCCGTTTGGAAAAACTCAGAGTCACTCGGCGGGCAATGGAGAGAGCTATGCTCGGAGTTTCTTTGCGCGATAAAATCCGAAACGTGGATATTCACCAAAGAACCAGAGTCACCGACATAGCTGTTAAAGTTTGCAAGTTGAAGTGGCAATGGGCAGGCCACATCGCTCGAAGAACCGATAACCGATGGGGAAGAAAGGTTCTGGAGTGGAGACCACGAACCGGAAGACGCAGCGTAGGGAGGCCTCCCACTAGATGGACCGACGACATTGTAAGAGTCGCGGGCATCCAGTGGATGCAAAAGGCAGGCTGTCGTTCAGTGTGAAGGTTAAAGGGAGAGGCCTTATGTTCATGGCTGACGATGATGACTGATTTCAATAAAATTCATTACAAAACGGGTTTTCTTGTTTTGACTGATTTTGTTAGTCAAAAGTAGTTTTGACTGGTTAAGAGTTTTGACTGCAACATTTATAATAATTACAATAATAATAAATCAGTTGGACCACGGGTTTAGCTATGGGGCTCTTGTCCAACTACAAGAATAGTTGGACCACGACCCCTAATGAAGGCCCGTAGTACAACTAGTTGGATAGACCAGTTGGACCACTGCCCCGAAACGTTACCAAGTTTTGTATTTTAAGTAGCGGCCATGCCTACAAGAACACCCTAAACTAAATCTCAATACCTACCAATGTACCTACCTACCATCAGATTTAGGTAAAACAGTTCGTGACCAAGAACAATTCACGAAAATACAAACCGTAAATCTACGGTCTTATCGCTACCACCGTGGAAACCATTCTTCATTTTTTATGTTAAGGTTACGCGATGTCGAAAAATACTTATTACCTATTACTAATATGCTTGTCAGTTATGTTTCATGGCACATGGCGTAATTGGCATTCTTCCTTGATCTCTTTTAGTTACAACGTGTCATATTTAGTCCTGGGGCCTTACGGCCAACTGCTTACGCGGTATCAAACTAACGTTACAACCGCGCAGTTCGGAAAATCACGCGAACGTCAACCTTAACGCGCCCACATACGGTTTGCGGTCGCGCAACATCTTTTCATCACCTAAACTGGATTGCATTAAATAGCTAACCGTACGGCCCCTGCACCAGAACGTCCGCTGCCTTTCTGCCGACTTCGCGATGTCATGTCGTGTCGGTCATCAGAACAACGAGCTGGTGGCCTTCCCGGCGGCGGCAGTCTCTTTCCCGCTGCGACTTCCTGCATTTCTATATGTAAATTTCTATGTAGGTTTCTTTTTAATAGGGCAAGTGCATTTATTAACTGAACAAAATACAAGCTACCACTACAAATACAGTTAGACTACCCATAAACCGTTGAAAGTCTAAAGACAATCTAAATACCCAGTGCCGCTATCGGTTAGCAGCGTACCCAGTATGCTGGCGGCATTACCACGCTGAATGGCAATACTTATGCGTTGAGCCAGAAACACGCCAGCATTATGGTCACGCGTCGCAAAGAAAGATTTCTTTTGAAGAAGAATAGATGAATTGATTTCTTTCGGAATATTTTTTTTTCGCTCTGAATTTTTTTTTAATAAGGTGTTCCGGTCCCCAAAGACCCAATGTCTCGACCCCAAACGCCTGAAATACCTATATGTAACCACTGCCCACTGGTGCTGCTATGCCGAATTTATCGAAGTTTGCATTTCTTAGCTTCCTTTTTTTTTTAAGTACAACCCACATCTTATTGGACTGTGTCGTTCGTCTTAACTACATCGTTGCTTACCATCAGGCGAGTGGTCAGATTACAAAAAACTATGAAAGTATAAACTGAAAGAATTATCTAATACCTACCTACCAAAGGCCCGTCGGCGTCCCGTCGGCAACATTAAATTTGCGGAGGTGAAGAACAAAACCTCACATTTCCACTTTTGAAAATTTAGTTTTTTTTTCTTTGGGCGAAAAATTATAAATTGATTGAAGCATGTAAGTAAAACCTTGTCAAAAACACCTCTTTTCCTATATAAAATTTCATTTGAAATCGAGAGTTTCGAACAAAACCACACTTTTCCGTTGAAAAAGAGAAATTCCGACGAGATATTTTTATGTATTCTCTAAAATTTGAAAAACTGGAAATGTGAGGTTTTGTTCTTCACCTCCTCATTTGTATTCAATTTTATTGACCATTCAGTAATATTATTGGCCGTTAGCTGCGCTCCTGTAAACACACCTTTACTGGCGACCTTGTTGGGAATGGTGCTTTAACCGCTGAAGGATCAATAAATGAGAATTACGATATAATATTGCTTTTGTGACCTAGAGTTGAGCTACGTACTCTATTTGATAGTTAAGGTTACATTAATTACTAAAATATTGCAAGTATTCTGTTCTTTGCGTTTGGCAAACTTCGTCATGTCTTTTCGTCGTCCATTCCACAAGGCCTGACAAACAAGACTAACGTTTTCGATCAGTGCGTCCTGCCTGGGCCCCGATTCTACTGAGATAATTGTTAAAATTTTAATTGTTTTTTTTTTTAATGAATTGTCCAATTTTGGCCAAAATTGACACTTGTGACACTTAAAGTATTAAAGAAAATTAAAAACTGTTAATTTTGAGGCAATCAATGCATAAACAAACAATTGTTTTAGTGGAATCGGGGCCCTGGGGCCTTACGGACAACAGCTAATTGCGGCACCTAATCCGCTCGATTGGAAAATCACGCGACCGCAAACCGTATCTGGGCGCGATAAGTTTCACGTTCGCGTGATTTTCCAACTGAGCGGATTAGGTGCCGCAATAGCAGTTGTCCGTAAGGCCCCTGTACTAATATACGGAGCCAAAACATGGACACTGGCAGTGAAGCTGGTCCATCTATTTAAAGTTGCTCAGCGAGCTATGGAGCGAGCTATGCTTGGCGTTTCTTTCAAACCCCGGGCCTGTACCAATGAGCTCTTTCAAGTTTATGTAGTACGGATTTTCATACCACTGGCTTTTCGGTGAAGGAAAACATCGTGAGGAAACCTGCGTACGTACGGAGAAGGAATTCAATGGCGTATGTGAATCCACCAACCCGCACTGGGTCAGCGTGGTGGATATGGCGCAATCGCCCTTTCAGGGGTAGGCTAAAAGCCCAGCAGTGGACTGTTAAAATCACCAAGAATTCTGGCGTTCGTTACTCTCCTAAGAAAACAAATATTTTTTAAGATAATAATTATGCACAGTTATATTGCAAAAAGCCTTCGTTTAAGGTTTAATTAAGTACTTAGTTCAATTACTTAAGGACTGGACACTTGGTGATAGGTACTAAGCACTCAATTAAACCCCCCACGACTCCCAAACTAGATAATAACGTATTGCAGAGCACTATCAACCTCGGCCATTGAACAGTTATAAATGCACTAAGTAGACAGTCGACAGGCTAATAGCTGAGGGTTAACTTTACCCCTTCCTACCCTTGATCAAAGAGTAGCAACCGTGGACAGAAGTGACGGGCCCAATGTGAAGAGGGTCGGGCTGTGTGTGTGGGTGTGTGTGTTTGCTTATTATCCTACATCCTATCACACTAAGAGCGGTTTCGCACTACGTCCGATCCGAATCCGATCCGAATCCGTGAAAATATGGATCTAGAAAACTCGGACCTAATTCGGATATTGCGTACGCACTAGTCCGATCTCTGATACAAATCCAAGCAATCATTTTAGGCGGAGCCACAGCAGAGTGTTCACGTCGTTGATCATGAGTCCTTTCAATCGACGTCAACTTACGAATCTATTCCGAAATGGAAGTTTACGGATGACGGAGAGAATTCGGATGACAGAAATCGGATCTAGTGCGTAATCTACCATAAAAATAGTTGAACGACAACTTCGGAACGTATTTTCACGGATTCGGATCGGACGTAGTGCGAAACCGCTCTAAAGCTGTTGACACGCATGTTTTTGATTGTACCTACTCAACTCAACAACAACTGAACAACAACAACAACTGAACAACTGAATGTTGACTGAACTGACTGAGAGTTGTAACAACTGAACGTATTTGTTTGAAAGTTTTTTAAAGACAATTAAACAATTCTAACGAGTTTTATCACATGTATTTTAAACAAAGTTTTTTTTTTTTTTTTTTTTGAGTCATAGGTGGCAAACAAGCAGACGGGCTGCCTGATGGAAAGCAGTCACCGTCGCCTATGGATACTTGTAACACCCGAGGCATCACAAATACGTTGCCGACCCTTTAGAACACGATTAGAACTCGATTAGAACTCGATGTGTGCATTTGTTTTTTATTGAACGGTAACTAGACAAATATCCTGGATAAAAACATAAACAGCATAATGAAAACTGCGAAGAATCACAAAAAAATCATCGTGATCACATTTAGCTCAAGGAATATGTTTCGTTTAAGATTTATAAATTACTAGCTGTGCCCCCCGACATCCGCTGGGATTACTGCTTTTAACATCAGCTATCTGCCAGTGAAAGTCCCATCACAATAGGTTCAGCCATTTCATAGGAAACATCAATCGTTAGCCCATAAACATGAATACATACATCGCTTTTCATTTATAATATAATAAATTATAATAAATAAATAAATCTTTAGTAATGATGTATCCACATCATTACTAAAGATTTATTTATTTATTAAGGCTTCACATTGTTATCTACATTATTACATACACTGAAATCTTATAAATGAACTTGGCTAAATGTGTTACCTTTTAAAGGAAGCACAACATGAATTACTTGTTTCTTAATAATTAAATACACATAATTATTATTAATAAGCCGTGGTAGCCCATTTGGGAGACCGCAAGACTAGAAAGCGTGAGGTCGCGGGTTCAAACCCCGGGCCCGTACCAATGAGCTCTTTAGAGCTTATGTACGGATTTTCATACCACTGGCTTTTCGGTGAAGGAAAACATCGTGAGGAAACCTGCATACGTACGGAGAAGGAATTCAATGGCGTATGTGAATCCACCAACCCGCACTGGGCCAGCGTGGTGGATATGGCCCAATCACCCTTTCGGGGGTAGGCTAAAAGTCCAGCAGTGGACTGTTAAAAGGCTGACTATGATGCTATGATAATTGTTAATATGAAATAAAAAAAGTTAAAATAAAAATAACAAAATAAATTAACTAAATGTGATGAGTAATGTTGGCCATTTCGGCCATGGTTAAGTTTCATCATCATCAGCCTGAAGACTTCCACTGCTGAACATAGGCCTCCCCCTTTAACCTCCACACTGAACGACAGCCTGCCTTTTGCATCCACTGGATGCCCACGACTCTCACTATGTCGTCGATCCATCTAGTGGGAGAGGCCTACCTACGCTGCGTCTTCCGGTTCGTGGTCTCCACTCAAGAATCTTTCTTCCCCATCGGTTATCGGTTCTTGAGGGGTTACTAAAGATGACTCTTCTCTCATGTCCACTCTATCTACCTTAGCTGTAGATACTCTTACTATTACGACTTAAAGGTACAAAAGCCCTCAATGCACTAAGTCCAGTTCTTAATAGAAGATCCTGTCTCAGCAGTCAAACTAAATTGAACATTTATCGCACCTTGGTCCGGCCCTGCATATCTTACGCTTGCCCTGTTTGGAGTAGCACCTGTCCTTCTAACATTAGTAAACTTCAGGTAGTCCAAAATAAGGCAGTGAAATATTCCTATAACACCCCATTATATGCTAACCTCAGTAAAATCCACCTAGACATAGGCTTACCTAGTATATCAGAATACATTCTTAAGTTATCCAAAAAAATTTACCTGTACAAAAACCCCACGAATAAAAATGAATTGGTCAGAAACATTTGCAAAACCCGCAAAACCGATTTAATTTATATCGATAAATATAAACGGTACAAATTACCCCATCACTGGTTTCTCGACTGCGATGAATAGGGACAGTGGCCCGCGCGGGCGCGCGCCTCTGCTGCCTGCTGCCGCGCGCGCCAGAAACGCCTGTATTATCCTGGGATATGTGGTGCGATATGGCGCGCGCGACTCTGGCCCGGACAGCGCGCGCTTGCGCGTTCGTCACCCATAACATGCTTCGCTCGCTTGGTGCTTGTTGTTCACTACCTACTGCTGCGCTTTGCGCTGTATCGATTCCAATTTACCTACCCCCTTTTAGTCAGTTTTTTGATATAATATTATTATAACGCTAAAAATGTAACACTTATACTAAAGGTTACATAATGTTAACTTAACTGATATTCACAAACATAATATTTAAGTACCTATATTTTATTAATTATTTTTACCTCACCAGCCATAAGTTTATATAAGTGTTGAGCTTGAAAACGAATTATTATAACATTTCTTGGTGCCCCTAGGACTTAATTAACACTAGAGATGCCCAATGTATAAAATGTTTATGTGAAATAAAGATATTTTAAAAACAAAACAAAACAAACTCTTACTTATTCTGTCACAAGCTTTAACCCTTTAAAATCATAGGGTATCATAGGGTAGATCACAGATTGTATACCAGTTAGTACGTATCTCAGCCCTTCCGAACAGGGTTGCCACATTCCACCATTAATCACAACTTAATAAACCCCTAATGACTTAACAGCTTAATAGCCCCTCGTGACATGGGGTAGTTTAGAACTACCCTTATAATTATAGCCACTTCGCACCCAAAGGGTTGATATTTTTAATTGATATTTGAATTAGAACCAGTTTTTTCCGCACTAGGGTCGAAACGGCGTAACTAAAGTAATGTCAAAATTGTAGCACAGGTGTCATTTTTACGGTTTTCTGATGTAATAGGGGGATTTATTAATGTCTAGCAATAATTTGTTTATTTTTAAAACTGAGAAAGCGTGAGAACATTTTTTCAAAGATAATTGTATATTATTTAGGTATTACTGTTCCGATACTTATATTTCTACATTAGGTTAGTAATTATTACTTGTAGCTCATTCTATTTCTATGGGTACTATTTTTTTATTGACTGGCTAGTAATCTTATACCCAAAGTTTTCCTAAAAAACCTTTAAAATGATAATTGTACGATGATTTGCATACATACGATTATTACTTTACGATTATTAATAGGGATAGGGATGATGATGGTATTTATTCGACTTAAATGAATATAAAATTCAACAATAGGTAAAGTTATATGATTATTTACGGGCTATGATTATTTATGTCTGCACCTAACTTTTTAACTGTTCGACCAACCACCCGCATTCTTCAGTCTTCCCGTGAACATGGTGCGTGTAACTGCACCGAAATATCGGGAGCTCATTCCACAACCTTACCACGGTAAATATCCCGTAAATAATCATATAACTTTAGTGAACAACTATCAACTACTATCTACTATCACGTAGTTAAAAACAGTGTTCAACAATGGGTGTCTAAATAAAAAGAAAAAAGTCCTCGTTCCTAACAAAACATCGTTATGCATGTTAATTAGTTATTAAAACATTTATGTAATTTTAATATTTACCCAACCGTTAAAATTTATAACAGTGATAAATTTTATTTTAACTATAGCCAACTTAAATTATGAATACTAATTAAAGCAAAATATGTTTACTATTGCCGGGCATTGGCCCCAAGTGGTAAGAATTGCCAACAAAGTGCCTTTCTCCCATTCTAGGCGGTCTAAATGACGGCTAGACGTCTAGATAGCCGTGCAGCTTGTAGGTACTTGTAGGCTGAAACTTGGCACACTGGTGTAATTGTTGTGCCATGAAAGATTTAGTAAGCTTTCACAAAAATGTGGGAAGAGACAGCTAGGGTTAAGTTAGGATGTTGATTTATTCGAAAAAAAAAAAGTTTTTTCATTAGTCATACTCGGAAAGTAGGTCTGAAGTTGTCTGAGGAGCGGGTTGAAAGTAATACATTTCAGCCCTAGTGAGAATCATTTTCAACTGACAGACATTCAAATAAAAAAAATAAAAAAAAACTATTTTCACATTTGTGTTGAACCCAAGGACTTTGTATACCTACCCTCTTGATTGAACCATGTTCCTACTTTTTTTCCTCCTCAGAGGATTATAGTGCCGCACTTCTCGTGCGTTTGCCAGTGTCAGGTTATTCCAACAAGATATAAAAATAAATTGGCGGGAATCCGATCTTCATTGTAGAGTTTTGTTTATACATACTTCCGTATAGCAGATTTGTATTAACACAATGAGTTCATCTGATTCCGATATGGATTTAACGCCTGATTTCATAAGAAAAGAGGCTAAAGCAGTAGCGGAAAATAAATTTCACACCAAAAATTTTGATTTATGTAGAATAAAATTCACTCATATTTTCTTTTACTCATGTTTTTATTATTAGTTTCCTTGTATTCGTAATGAAAAACACAGTGTTTACCTCGGGGTTAAAGACTTATTTAGTCCCTCGAACTATTAGCGGTCGGACTTGATTGAGGGACCACCATCCAACCAACGGGAGATAAAATCTTTTTCTCTCCCGTTGGTCAGACGGTGGTTCTGCGTATCATATCCATGGACGGCCTATGTTCAACATAAGTCGTCTTCTGGCTGATGATCTTATCTTTCTTCATCATCATCATTTCAGCCATAGGACTTCCACTGCTGGACTCCTAGGCATCCGCCATCGATCTCCAAAAGAGCCAGTTGGAAGCAGCCTGCATCCAGGGTTTCCCTGTGGTCTCTTTTAAGTCGTCTGTCTATCTAGTGGGTGGACGTCCTACGCGGCGATTACCGGTCCGTGGTCTCCATTCCAGAACCTTTCTTCCCCATCAGTTCTTCGAACGATGTGGCTGGCCAATTACTTTCTTATCAATTTTCGCCAACATTGATTTTGTCTTACAAAAAAAGGCCAACAAACAGACGAAGGGGCAGAGTGGCTTTCGCATAAGTAGTGTGGTTTTACGCCTGAGCAGTCGCGACTCGCGACCGCCAAGTTTGTCTCGAATGGCCTAACTTGTACTGACTACTATTTTATTGTACAACTCGTTATCGTTTTGGAGTTTCGTTGGAGCTCTGTAGACACTAGTCTACGTACCTATTTACTTAACTGTTGTTTTGCAATGTAGCGTTTATTCGAAAACATTTCGATAGTTTCCTTCTTCGGGTAAATTTGCAGACATAAACAAAATGTATTTAGATTTGGCTCAAATAAAGCTCTTTTATCTATTTTGCTTATTCGTGTCTACAAAGTTTTATGCTCTGTAGGTCGAAGAATGTTTAGTTTTCATTACAATTGAGTTATGCTTTTAAGGTGGTTCGATTCATCTATGGCGGGAAATTCAAACTTCAAACAGTTTTCTTGTCCTTGTAGCTAGGCCGGGTAATTATTGTAAACGATCATGATGTTTGCGCAAATTGATTATTATTCTTTACAAAATTATGTAAAGCTATTTATCTCTAATGCACATTATTACTTACATTTGTGAAAAAACTAATTTTTGCTGTTTCAAACGGTTTATTCACAAATGTGAGTAACATGGTGCGTTACTGTTAAATAATTGTACATTATAATGTAAAGAACAGCCAATATTTTGCGCAAACACTGTGTTATTTAAAAATAAATACCTGGCCTGGCTATTAGGACCAAAAAACTGCTTAAAATTTGAATTTCCCGCCATAGGTGAATCGTACCACCTTAAAATTAAGTTTTTACGTAGGTAATACTAGTAAAATTAATGACGTAGGTAGTAAATTTTGTGGGTGGGTTTGTGGGTGGTCAGATTTGGGGAACTGACCTCCCATTCAGCAAGCCCAGGGAAGACAACGGCGCGGTGTGGCCCACGCTGTTGTAAAACTAATAATGAACGGAAATGCTCTGAGCATTTCCCAGGAGCGTTGCCTCAGGCAGTGTGCTAGGAGGATACCGGTGCGTTCCTATGGAGACCCCGCTACCCTCCGTCTGGCACAGAGGTCGGCCACCGCGGGGGTTTTAGTGGGTGCAATCTCGCATAACCCAGCTTCACCCCAATGAAGCTGAGTATCTTTAGATCTGGAAGATTCCCCCCCCCCCACCCCGTCAAAAAAAAATTGTAGTAAATTAATAAACTGTTATAAAATATTTTTTTAAACAAGATTTTAGGTTTATTTATTAAAGAAATTGTAATCCGCCATCTTGAAGAAGCGGCCATATTGAATTTAGTGAGATGTCACTTAGGGTATATATAACGTTCTTGGATGTCACTCACTCTAAAATTTTCTACACTTCAAGCCATTTCATTTGAGATCTATATTATGGAGGTTGACAAAAAAAATAAACCGCCATTTCATGAACGCGTTCATTTTAAAATTATATTATTCACTTTATTGCTGTGCTCATGATACCTACTACCCAAATAGGTATCATGGCTGTGCTTTATTGTTTCCTATCCACATTAACAGGGTTGACAAAGGTAAGTACGTTGCCTTCAGACATACATGACAACTGCCATCGCTTACTTCGACCGCTCTATGCAAAAACAGCGTAACTTACTCTTTCTCAAAAACAATACCGAGTTGACGACATTCAGTACGATTGTTCTGCATTTTCTCACATACCTCGTCGATAGATAGATCCCACTTTCACTGATATCACCAGGATACTGTCTTTGTTCAGATTGATGGTATGCAACTATGAATGTGTTCATTAAAATAGTACAGAAGAAAGTGTTCAAAATTCTTGACTAGAAAATTCGTTAGGCCAAGGTTTTATTTCACATAACAAATGCAGATCTTTTTATATCTTTAATGAGGCTACTGTGAGGCTACTAAACAAGTAGACATTTTAAACTGACATCTTATCGAGAGTGAAATTTTGACAGCACTAGCTAACGCTTCATCAAAAGGTCAAGTTATATATTAGACCGCATTGAATTGAATATAGACATTTATTTATTTTTTGTTTAGAAAGGGTAAAATGATTATAGAAACTCATTGCAAAACATTTTTATTCATCTGTCTTCATTACAAATAACTTAAAAAATCTTAGAATACGTATTAGTTTAATTGATTTATTTGTACAATATTCGTGGCAACGTTACTAAATAATACATTTGTTATAATCGGTTTCCATTAATTGAAATCAAATAATGCATGTCGATATTTGTGGAAAAAAAACGTTAAAAAATATAAGATATTTCGATAGTATTAACTTACTTCGCATGTAAATTGACTAACAGGTGACAAATATCTTAAGTTGCGCCTTGTAATGAAACAAAAATAAACGTTATATTTTTTTATCGGAAACCACCTTAAATTTCACAGGTGCACTCATTCAGGAAACATTTCATTACAAATAAATACATTGACAATGAGTGAAAAAAAACTTTCGTACTTTCCAAATTTGGTTTCGAAGAAAATATTTTAACATGGTAGATAACAAGACAACCTGTTGTAGGTATCTATTCACAAATTTAAATTAAATACAAACTAATATGTAATTACAATAATTTTTAATACAGCGCATTTGTACTTGTATTAAATTTACAATTATTTAATTAATATAACACAATATTATTTCATTATAATCCATTTTAGAGCTAAGTGGCAGAGTGGGATATGTCTTAAACCGATCATTTTATGAAAAATACAATACAAAAGCTTAGATATGTCCTAAAAGCAAATTACAATTACATATAAGTTCGTAATAAGTTAAAGCTGGTGTTACGAATACAACTCATTATTCGTTAGCCCCAAATATAAAAATAAATCGCACGCAGCGAGTAAATATTGCTTTTGTCGTAAATTCTCCATTTACAATTAATGTCATGGTGATCTATTACAACCCTTTTAGGCAGAGCAAAGGTGTCGTCGATGAATGAACGGTACATTTATACAGAAACGATTAATCCCAAATCATAATATATAAGTATAAATTTGTCCAAATCCCATTGATATTAAATTCCGTAAACCTTTTATGTAGATATCTATTATTACGCGCGTGTGCATCACAACACAATCATGACACACGTGTCGTCAGTACTGGCTGCATCTGGTTTTTATTTTTATTTTCACATCCTTTCGCGGCAAACAAGCTGGCAAGATTCAATGTACTCAAGGAAGACTCTAGATCTAGACTTCTATCTTACAATACTATGGCGTTTCGGGGCTACAAAAACTATCAAAAAGTCAGTCTTTTTATCGGAGGTTGCAGTCACTAGGAGGGGTTTCGATGCACTATCATGAAATGATGCAGTTTTTGTCGGTCTGTTGGTTCTTTCGCTGCCTCTCGCGTTTTGCGCACGCAACGGCGTCGTTCGGCACGTACGAGATCCGCACGCCGCCGTACGCTCTCCTCGTGGGCAGTGTGTACGACTCCGCTGACGAGGATGATGAGGAGCACGTGCTGCAGTAGCTGCTGGCGTCGTCCTCACGAGCCTTCTCTCTCCGGACGGGGTCGTCTGGCTCGAACGCCTCGTTGTCATCGCCGCAGAACCTCACAGTCCTGCCACCGCGTGCTTTCCTCGGAGACTTGCCGTCGACCAGCGTCAGCTCCGGCATCGACGTCGAATGACCCGGCGTCACTACCGCCTGCGCTTCGACAGGATGCGGCGGCTTCCACTCTTCGGAGGATTCTTCTTTCATCTCTGAGGTTGGAGTCGGTTGTATTTGGTGTTCGGTCATCGACTGCTCGAGTCGTAAGTCGGCCAGAGCTCTATCGAGGCTGAGGCAGGCGTGCGGCGGGGGCGGCGGCGGTGGATGGGGCGGAGGCGATTCTGGGCACATAGACCCGCTCGGCTCCGAGTCAGCGTCTATATGCGGTGAGGGTTCTCTCTGCGGCGTTCGGACCGGAGATTTTGGAGAAGAGACTCGTCTCGGGCGCGGCACTCGGGGCGGTCGTCCTATACCCGAGGGTCCGGGGCCGGAGGAGTCAGACGGCGTCGGCGGCTCGCCTTTCGAACAGGCTATCGAGCAGAAGATGGCGCCGCGGCGAGGCAGGAAGGGCCGGCCGAGCAGGCTGACGCGGCAGGTGTGGCAGGCAAAGCAGCGCTCCGTGGCGTGCCAGTGCTGGCCCTCGTGCGTCATCTGCGCCTGGTCAACGCCGACGGGCTCGCCACACGCGTCGCAGTACTCCGCGAAGCACCCGTCGAAGCAAGGCAGGCAGTAAGGCCGTGCCTCGCGCATGATGTACCGCTGCCCACCGAGCTGCCGCGAGCACTCGGCGCACGCGAAGTGTTTCATGTGCCATGCTCGTCCCTCCGCCTCCGTACACTCGTCAGCCAATATTATCTGTAACAAAACCATCAGTTAGCTTTAGATAATAAGAAAATTCGGTAGATACCTACGACACAGGAGATCGACACGTTCAGGTTCGCCAAAAAGAGAAAGCCAAACGATTGATTTATTTAAATCAAATCGTGATTCGTGATCGAACTGTCGACGACCTTATTACATAAACGCAGTTCTCGGAACAACAAAAAAGATAACTGAAAATGCACAATCGCAATGGGTTTTTTGACGTGGCGTCTTCAAAGTTCGAAATGGCTCAATTACATCATAAAGTGGCTGGCAACCGGCTGCGTTTAAATTAATTATCAGTATAAACACGGGTTAATTAGGCATGCATATTCATCTGGGTGTATTGGTCGGCAGCGTGGCTGTGGTGCGGTGCTGACGACCGCGCCAGGGAAGTGCCTCCACACAATGCCTGGGAACCGTTCCCACGGACCACCGGCGTTATATTTTGTTCGTTCATTAGTGGACTGTTCGCTCATTATTAATATTTCAAAAACGGTATTCTGTGTCAAGTTGTACGTCTGACGGAGACGCGACGTGACTTTTTGATTTGATTCGCTCGGATGTTCTAGTTTCACTTGACAAGTTTTGACCTACACATTTGTTACGGTTGTATAAATAAATAACGTTTCATACTCATAGGTCGGGATGTCATGGAACATATACACAGTCACAGACAACCTTACGCCCAGACTCGAGCAGATATTATTATTCATTATTCAAACATCTGCCCGGCCGGTAATAGAACCCGGAACCTCCTGATTATGAAGCAGACGTGCTACCACGGAGCCAAATCGTTTTTTGAATGTTTAGAATTGTATGCACATGTACACATATTTGGATAAATTTCAGAGAGTGTGCGTCGGATCTGCACGATCTAATTCCCTCTGCCCATTATTCTATCGAATGGCTAGGGCAGGCACGAAAAGGGAACTCCGTTTCATGGTTGATATAACAAAAACTTGTAGCGCTTTGATTTCACTTTTATTGCACAAACCGCTAGACTGTAGATAACGCTGCCTGAATGGTTGTTCCCCGATAGTTACAATCCTCTTCAAGAGTCAAGAGTGTCTTCAAGTCGCGAGTGAATCGGTTTCTTCTAGGCAAGCGGGCTCCATCGTTAACTGTATCAACGCTTAACAACAGGCGAGTTGACAGTCAAACGAAAGCCAATAATATAAAAAAAACCTATATAGTATTACCTATAAATAATATACATGTTATAGGTAAACAAGCCATAAACGTAGCAACACGAATATCCCAGCACATAGACCTAATTACATCTATTGTTAACCTTTACTACTTACTTAATATAAAAAATGTGCAAGTTCAATATCAAAATTCGTAGTCTTAGCAACAAACCAGTACTAATACAGCATGTCCCAGTTTTCAGTGATCCCACAGAAGCCGCCCCTTAGCTCCCAGGCTGCAGGTCAGGCTCCCACTGAGATTTCAATTGCATGGGAGCGGCAGCTATCCAACTCATTATCGCACTTGCACAACTTATATTGTTCCAAGACCTAGATTAGGCATCTGTGCTAACTACTTTTCTCTGATTGTGTCTGAATCTGAAGCCACATTAAATATTTTATCTCTCGTTAAGAGCTATATGTCAACTTTGAAGTTATGTAATGAGACGCGAAAAGTGTTTTTCTGCGTTGCGTGGTTTTGCGTGTGAACGTGCGATTGTTACTAGATGGAACGCTTATTATTTTTGGTGTGTCTTGTTACCAAGTATTATACTAATATAATTTTACGGACGATAATTGTACGTGATAACGTTTAGGCCGATCGTGCCTCTCTATCGCTTGTTCCACGCTCTCGCTTGCACGCGCGGCTCAGGCGGAACGTGACAAGTTTTCGTGCGTGCAGCCGGCGTTCATCGATTTATAACACGTTATCACGTCAAAAATCTAATAACTTAATTAATTAAACAATATACAAGCCAAGCATTCTAACATTTATACCTATCCAACTTAGCCTTATTATGCAAAAAAACAGTAGGATTGCCCATATACCGTTGAAGATCTAAACAAAACTAATCAAAATCTTTCAGAGCGTCTGGTTAATGCGACGCGTAACCAAAATGCTGGCGTGTTTCTGGCTCAACGCATAAGCATTGCCATTCAACGTGGTAATGCCGCCAGCATGCAGGGTACGCTGCCAACTGGTAGTGGGCTAGAGCATTTGGATTGTCTTTAGACCTTCAACGGTCTATGGGCAGTCTAACTGTATTTGCAGTTTTAGTTTTAGCTTGTATTTTGTTTAGTTAATAAAGGCGCTAGCCCAGAAAAAAAATGCTCATGTTGATAAAGTTAGAAATTCCGTCTCAGACACGAGTCTAAACGCAACCAAAGGTAATTCTTGGATGGTTTGTTTTCCTCAGCACATGGCATCGGCATTCTGTGACTCACACTCACTTCACTAGGTAGTAGGTATAGCAACATACTAGGCTGTGGCGCCTCTCATAACATATTAATAAAGTTGTGTAACATTATGAGATATAATGATGATAAAGTTCATTTTTAGCCGACCTCAAAAAAGAAAAAGGTTCTCAATTCGACTGCAAAAATACTAATGTACAATAAATTACCGAATAGTATAACCGAACTAAAATATAGTAAATTCAAACATATATTAAAGCATTTCTTTGAAAACAACCCATATTACAAGTTAAGTGAATATACTTCAATGAAGTTCACGGAATCCTCATTTTTGTAAGTTTGGTCAGTTTAATTCTTTTAGTGTGATTGAGTTGTAAAATTATCGTTGTTTTTTTTTTTAGTTTTTAGTATTTTTGTTTTATAAGTTAGCCGATTTTATTTAACTCTTAATTATAACATAATTATTCCCTGTAAAAATGACGTTTCATGTTTTTATGGCCAATAAATATTTCTGATTTCTGTATGTTTTTTGTTAGAATATTGCCGATTGGCAATATTCTAACTGTCATATTTTTTTACTTGGCATAACTAATAAAATAACCTCACATTTGTACGCCGCACCTGGCAAGGACATGAGATACAACATTTCAAATTGTACGACCCTGTATGCTACTTTGTATTTATGTGTACCAAGTTCTGACAAATAAATGACTTGATTTGTATATAAAATAAATAAATATATATATGTTTAATATGATTCTTGGCTCGTTTTTAACACTGCAGTGTTTGTATTTATATCGGTAGGATCGCGTGCATTTTCGTACAGCCTTGTATGCGGAACTAACCCTTATATCTAGTAGTAGTAAAATGTTTGGACAGTATGTATGTTTGTTTAATTCAAAGAATTGATTGTTAGTTTTTATTATTTATCTATGAAGCAGTAGACATTTTTCTATCATCTGTATTTCTTTTGCCGTCCATTACAGACGCACTTGCACGCGAAAACCTCTCTGAGTTTATTTTATTCTCGACTTTATGTCAATAGCACTAAAGTTTTCGCAAAAGCAAACACAAAATTGCCAAAATATTGCACAGTACTGTCAAAAAACGTAACATGAAACAACGGATCGATTAAACAAATAAGATCTTACGGCTGATTGAAATAAAGACTACAATTAAATAAGTAACTTTTTCAATGCATGGAACATACAACCTGCTTAGTATGTGCACCTACGAGGTGCGTTACTGAGTCGGCATGAGTGTGACAAAGACAGAAACAATGTAAAATGCTCCAGAACCTGTGTTATTTAGATAAAATGTTTTTGAAATTTTATTATGGAAACTGACGTGGTTTTCACACATTTTATTTATATTACACGGGAATTACTCACGTAAGATTAAGCCGGTTAGGGGGCGTCCATAAATTACGGGAGGTGTTTTTTTTAATTTTCTGCCCCTCCCTCCCCCCCTGGTGAGATGTCGTGAGATTTTATTCAACCCCCTCCCCCATCCCCCAATCTCACGTGAGATTTTTCAAAATGTGAGTTTCTTACGTAAACGCGTTGGATTGATATTGTAAAAAGAAAAAAACAAATTTGCTTCGTGCTTTGTTTCAATCAGAAAAAAAATTGCGTGATATTTGCCGAGACCCCCCCTCTCTCCAACGTAAGATTAGATGAGATTTGACTTGAACCCCTCCCCCCCTTAAACACCTCACGTAATTTATGGACGCCCCCTTACTCCGACTATAGTTTCAACCGCATTAGACGGTCTTTTTCAAGGGGAATGCACGCGCGCGGCTGCGTCTCGCTTTGCACAACAACAAGGAAAATGTTTGGTTGAAACTAAAGTGGGAGTGCCCGGCTTAATCTTACGTGAGTAATTCCCGTGTAATATAAATAAAAAGTTTTTGAAATGTTCGCGGGGGATGTTTATCAGCGAAAATGTTTCCGTAAGAAAAGCCATAGGCTACCAATAAAGGCTTAAGTATATACCTAGTTTCACCGTCCACTGATATATTCTATATTAGCCTGCATTGTTGATACCTTGACATTTTCTGAATTTAACCATAGAGGTACATTATATTGTACTACTTGGCTAGCGTCTAGCCAACTAGCCAACAGTTCGTGACCTCACGACAAACAAAATATTTTAGTGGCATTATCATAAAAAAGAAAAGCTAAGCCAGTTTCAAGGGCTGTTCAAAGTTTTCTTGTCAGGGGAAACTATTTCAATAAAATTGAGATTGTAGCAAAAGCATTAAGAAATACCTACAATGTACCTTAAGGCGAGGTTTTCCCACTTTTAAGCAACGCTTATTACTACAGATGACCATAATCCTTGGTTTATTGTATTAAAGTCTCATTTAGCGTAGCAAAATCATGGCTCTTACACAGTCGTGCGTTTCGCTACTTCTATTCTTCTACTTGTTTTTTCTCATATTTTTCGAAAAGTATAGCTGTTATGTAAAATGTACCTCTGCGGTTTCCTAAATAATTATGAAATCTATATATCAAGATATTGTTATTGCTATTGTATTCATTCACGTGCATGCAGTGTTCACTTCTAGGAGTACGTACATTGTCATATTTATAAGTACAGTATAATCTCACTAATCCGGCACTTCGATAGATCGGCACGTCCAATAATCCGGCACCCTCCGCCCACGCCTCCCTTACCCCTCTATACGTGTGCGCTTTGGTCGCTGCGTCATCGACTAGCAGTCTAACCTCAAAACTTATCATATTTTAACTTATCATTAATTACATAATATGTACCTACATGTTAATTCAATTGTTACATAATACATTACATACATTTATTCTCTCTATGAAATGCTTTATTTTATTTATTACCTATGACTTTTTCAGTATAACCCAGTAATCCGAACATTCCAATAATCCGGCACCCTCCGGTTTTTAATAGTGCCGGATTAGTGAGATTACACTGTATTAAAAAAAACGAATTTAAAGATGTTACGGCCAGTTTAAAGAACCAATTATAAAAAAAAAAACCTGCAGACATAATTTAATAAATACGTAATTGAATGAATCCAAAAAACAGGGATAAAAGCGCAAATCAGTACTACTTTCATATATTTTTTCTATCGAGCGAAATGTCCTTAATCATGTTTTGGTCTCTTGGATTTCCTAGATATAACAATAAATTTTGTTATGGCACCATTTTTATAAAATTAAGCTAACCATGGAAGTAAGCACACTTAAAGAAAAGAGGGCCTTAATGAGGGATTATTTTTCCGAAACATTAACAACCTTACTCATCTTGTTTAAAAAGCAGATGGCGTAAAAAAATAAACGAAATAAGCATAGAAATAAATATCCTCAAAATTCATAAAAAAAAAACAATTAAATAAAATTTATGAAAATTGAGACAAAATGGTGAAACGCACCTGCCACGTCGGGAAAACGCTGCTAAGTAGCTTGTAATGCAGAAAATAAATAACCGCACTAAACTCTTAATAAGCATTTAAAACTGAACATATTGGAACATAATAAAGTTGCATGCAACATTAGAAATCGGCGTTTTTGTCCGTCGCGTGACAGCGAGACGTAAAATTCGAGCACTTTTATCAACACATCGACATGCTAAAAGTTGGAGCGGTAAAAACAGAGATACTATCTCCTTTATAATTTTGCACGGTTGTATTACTAAAGCTGATACGAAATAAAGAATTAAATAAGGAATTAGGCATTATACAATCGGATAACAAGATTTGTAACATTTTAATGTTAAGTTTATTTTGTCTGACATGAAACTCGATTAAATTTAGTTTTGGAGTTAGTTTTTTCCACCATTATGTCAATGAGGAGATCCGTAGACGAACGAAAGTCACCGACATAGCCCACAGGATTAGCAAGTTGAATTGGCAGTGGGCAGGGCACATATCACGCAGAACAGATGGCCGATGGGGCCGAAAGGTTCTGGAATGGAGACCACGGACTGGTAAGCGCAGCGTAGGACGTCCACCCACAAGATGGACAGACGAGCTAAGAGAGACCGCAGGGAAACGCTGGATGCAGGCCGCTTCCAACCGGCCCTTTTGGAGATCGATGGGGGAGGCCTATGTCCAGCAGTGGACGTCCTATGGCTGAAATGATGATGATGATGTCAATCTGAAAGCCCAAAGGTACTTTGGGACATTGCAAATGCACCTTGGTACATAAGAAATAGTGATTTTCTAAAGTACGCCGAAGCTCACGAAAATAGACTTCATCATTCTGTGAATGTCGAGGCCATCCTGCTCCTCAACCACACAAACATTGCTAGAAGCTTTTCCGACTTTTAGCAGTTTTCGTCATTCTAGTTTAAGTGTGCATACCTCCATGGTTAGCTTAAAATTATAAAAATGTTGTCATAACAAAATTGAATGTTTTATCTAGGAAACCCGAGAGACCGACGCTCGATAGAAAAAAAAATGAAAGTAGCACTGATTTACGCTTTTATCCCTGTTTTTTGGAATCATTCAATTACCTATTTACTAAATGATGTCTGCGATATCTTGATATATAGATTTCATAATTATGAAGGAAACCGCAAAGGTACATTTTACATTACAGCTACTTATACTTTTCGAAAAAATATCGAGAAAAACCTCAAAAATAGAAGTAGCGAAACGCACGACTGTGTGTAAGCGCCATGATTTTGATTAGATTAGATTAGATTTTTGTTGCTTCCATAAAGTACAAGGTGGTAAAAAAACATGAAAATGTAATTAGTAGTACATAGTTTCATATGGACCCTGTCGGGCACAGCACAGTAGGAGTGAGGAGGACGGTTATATTTATTACAATTTTAATATCTATTCAATTATTTACATTTCGCTCCGCTAAATGCGACTTTAATTCAATAAACCAAGGATTATGGTCATCTGTAGTTATAAGCGTTGCTTAAAAGTGGGAAAACCTCGCCTTAAGAAAACAAAACCGTTCAAGTTAGTGTAGTAAAACACAAAGTTAGGTGTATAGTTTTACCTCTAAAGAACACGAAGACAATGTGTCTTTAAGAAACGTGTCTTTGTGGACACATTATTAGTTAAATTAAGGGGTGCCTTTTACGAGTAGGTACATAAGCGCACCGCAAGAAAACAAAAACTAAAGAGTAAATAATATTAGGCATTTATATTAAATACCTACTAATTTAAATATACTTACTATCAAGCATTATCAAAATCGCACAAATACCATATAAAAATAGTTCGTTTGTTTGAAAATGAACCGATGTCCAGTAAGTACTTTGCTAATAATATATTGGCAACAATAACTCAAGCACCCTAAACTTAAACTGCGTTACAAATTACAATAACACCCGTTACACCCTTCAACCCTTCAATGAAGTATCCTCGCTGATCGTCCCGCCCCCGCTGATACCAACGCCGCGCCGGTTCCGGCTCCGGACACCGGACGTTCTGATAATTGCCCTGTACGGTTATTTTCTGAATTCTTGATAATGGAGATAGAGACGGTAATGTGTTTTCATGGTGGCGTATCACCAATGGCTTTAGCAGGACTCGAAAAACTGTTTTTCATTTGTAAAAAATGAGGTTTGGAACACTGCAGTATCAACATGTGACAGACAGAATAAACTGATATTTTTTACAGGAAATATTAGTAACTAGCTGTGCCCGCAGTTTCACCCGCGCAGTGATGAAAAATGGTGATGGTGTTGATGAAAAGTGACTCACTCTCCGACCTTTGAACTATACCCATGCAAAAAATCAGGTCGATCCGTTGCTCTGTTGCTGCGTGAAAGAGGAATAAACAAACCAACAAACAAACACACTTTCGTATTTATAATATTAGTATGATGTAGTAAGATTGACAGACGATCTAAAAGAGACTGCAGAGAAACGCTGGATGCAGGCCGCTTCCAACCGGCCCTTTTGGAGATCGATAGGGGAGGCCTATGTCCAGCAGTGGACGTCCTATGGCTGAAGTGATGGTGATGGTTAGTAATGTATTGAGTATAGAACGTTAAATCCTGGTAAATTTACTCATGCCTACATAGCACTAGCGGTTATGTGGCAAGCTACTTCAGAGGCACCCCAGTCGGCAAACATCAGAAGTTACATGCAAAACATGTGGCTCGCAGCATAATTGGCATATCAATGGCATGGTCAGGTTGAACGACCGCCAGTTGCCGTCGATAAATCAGCCTGAAGGGGAGGCCGGAAGCGCTCGGGCTCGACTGACGGCTCGGCAGGCCTGGCGGTGTATGTAGGTCGAGGGGCCCTTTTCGAAGGTAAGAGATGCAAATCGAAGGCAGTTGGGTAGTAGAGTCGCTGTGTAAGTACTATAGCAACTGGTTACCATGCCAATTTATTCATATCTTATTTATTACATCAACTAAACAGACCGAAATGGTACTCTAAGGTCATTGAAGCCTTAAATATGGCATGTGTAATTGTAATGCATTGCTGCGTAAAACTTTGCAGTTGAAAGATCTTGCAAGCACTATATGAAGTACGCTAGTTCTACTAGCAGTTTAGACTGGTGGCACATCATCATGATCAGCCAGAAGACGTCCACTGCTGAACATAGGCCTCCTCTATGTTCGTATTGTTGCATACTGTGGAGGTCCAGGCTGTGGACCTCCACACTGAACGACAGCCTGCCTTTTGCATCCACTGGATGCCCGCGACTCAACTCTCTTCGCACTTGGTTGGGATGCATTCCTACTCGTTCATATTTACCTCGTCACAAGCGGAACATCGTGGCTTCATACTCTCTGCATGGTGTCGTCCACAGTAGAGACGTCCATCTTTCCAGAAGTACACCAGGTCGACCAGCAGTTCGCTGCAGGTGGCGCAGACGAAGCAGGCGGGGTGCCAGCGGGCTGCAGGCCCAGCTCGACCAGCTGCCACGCACATGTCACCCGCTGACATGGACTCCTCGCACTGGGGACAAAAGATCAGAGAGTTAGTCAAGTTTCACTGGAATTAGATGGAGTTCTGGAACCCTGGACAAGAAATGGACTGATATGATCATGGAACTTGGCTTACTCTACGTATTTTTCGTACACGTGTGTTAATTAACAGGTGGGCAAGACTTTGTAGAGTAGACGAGGTCCAAAGACGATGGGATAGAGCAATGGTTCCCAAAGTGGGCGATAACGCCCCCTTGTGGGCGCTGCAGGCCATTAATGTTTAATCTCCGCTAATATACACAATACACAATAGCTCACAATAATTGATTAATTTAATTTGTTATAGTAGTTTTTAAGTAGGTGAAAAAATGGGGGCGCTAAAAATAATTTATTCTCAAAGTGGGCAGTAGACAAAATAAGTTTGGGAACCCCTGGGATAGAGCGTAGTAGGTATCCTGATGAAGTAATTATTCAGGATAATGTCTGGGTGTCTTCAAGTCTCGAGTGAATCGTTTTCTTAGGCAAGCATCCATCGTAGACCGCATCATCGCTTTACATCAGGCGAGGTGGCACTCGAACGCAAATCAACAGAACAAAAATGTATTTTGCTTCTATTTTTTTATAGAATAAGTGGCAAACTATCTACGGGCCACTTGATGGTAAGTGGTCACCGCTGCCTATAGACGCCTACAAACCCGGGGCACTGTCAGTGCGTCGCCTACATTTGAGGACTCTATTCACCCTTCGTTTGAAGCAGTCCAAATTATACCTCGGAGCCATTCCACAACTTACAGGCACATGGCAGAAATAATTGAATCGAATCTAGTACATAAACGGAACAGTTATTATACTGAGAAAAGTTGTAGGCCTATGGTAGTATCAATTTATTATACGATATTGTTAAAATTTGCAAGTTGAAGTGGCAATGGGCAGACCACATCGCTCGAAGAACCGATAACCGATGGGGAAGAAAGGTTCTTGAGTGGAGACCACGAACCGGAAGACGCAGCGTAGGTAGGCCTCCCACTAGATGGACCGACGACATCGTGAGAGTCGCGGGCATCCAGTGGATGCAAAACGCAGGCTGTCGTTCAGTGTGGAGGTTAAAGGGGGAGGCCTATGTTCAGTAGTGGACGTCTTCTGGCTGATGATGATGATACGATATCGAAACATTTAATTAAGTACTACTTGACTGCTCATACCAGCAAAAGATAAGTGAGTAAGTGAGCCTTCCTATATCATTTTATTTTATTTTATTTAAGTTCAACTGCTTGCTGTGCTTACAGCGAAGCCAACGCGCACAGCAAGCCAACATTATCAAAACAAAGAGTTAATTAATTAGGTACAAACAATTGATTTCTATTAAGGACAAACAAATTATTATAAGATAATACTACTAATAACTTAGTAACTAATTTAGTAATAGGCTTGCGTTAGACCACCAACTCGCCCGATGCCAAGCGATGATGTGGTCTACGATGGAGCACGCTTGCCCAGAAGAAACAGATAACAAAAAAGAAAAAAACTAACTTAAAAAATTTATACAAGCATTCATTATTAGCCTAAATTTTGCACAGAAAACATCTACATCTGGATTCTGATCAATCAGATCGTTGAGCAGATTGATGGCGCGAGTCGTATATACGTTCCTATTGATTCTCGATTCCACATATCAATCACGGAACACCTGACCACCTAAACACGCAAACAACAATAGTAGCTCATTATCAGCTACATTTGGCATGCAGGTCTCGTGCAAGCCATTCATGAAACTTGTGCTAATCACTGCCAGGCTCCAGGCACAGGTTCGATAGCAGTTACCAGGGCGCAATGACTCTATCATCAATATTCTAGGAGAACAGCTCTTCGACCTTCGAGGCAAGGTCGACGATTGTTCCTGGTAACGACTGATATGGATGTAACTATTTTTATCGTAGGATCAGATTTTGGCAGGTTACGTTGTGCTGTGTAGACTTAGCTAGAAGATACTTACTGTGAAGATAGCCCGTTGGTCGAGTTGGTAGTGAACCTGCCTTCTGAGCTTGGGGGCGTGGGTTCGATTCCCACCTAGGACAAACATTTATGTGATGAACATTTGTGTTTGTGCTATATCTGGGTGTTAATATCTATTTAAGTATGTATTTAAACCTATATATGCATGTATATCAGTCTCTGGCAGCCATATCACAAGCTTTGCTTAGTTTGGGGTCAGATGACAGTGTGTGCAAGTGTCCCGAATGTTTATTATTATTATTTATTTAATTTTATTCACGGGTCTAGCCCGGACCTTTAATAGGCAAAGGCACAATTACTATTTATAATTATTAGCCATGGTTTTTTGGTTTGGATGTTGTAGTATTAAATCATCTAATCAAACAAACCATGATGATCCTACTAATATTATAAACGCGAAAGTTGGTATGTATGGATGTTTGTTCCTCTTTCACGCAAAAACTACCGAATTCACAATAATATAGCTTATACATTAGAATAACACAGGCTATAACGGGTTGTAGTAGCGAGGCCGAAACCGAGCTCTACGCGTACGAAGTAGCGGGTTGCAGCTTGTTGATAATAATTTGATTTTTGATTAATAATAATTTTAGTGATAATTATCTAGTCATCATTAGCCAGAAGACGTCCACTGCTGAACATACCACACTGAACGACAGCCTGCCTTTTGCATCCACTGGATGCCAGCGACTCTCACTATGTCGTCGGTCCATCTAGTGGGAGGCCTACCTACGCTGCGTCTTCCGGTTCGTGGTCTCCACTCCAGAACCTTTCTTCCCCATAGGTTATCGGTTCTTTGAGCGATGTGGCCTGCCCATTGCCACTTCAACTTGCAAATTTTAACAGCTATGTCGGTGACTCTGGTTCTTTGGCGAATATCCACGTTTCGGATTTTATCGCGTAAAGAAACCCCGAGCATAGCTCTCTCCATTGCCCGCTGTGTGACTGAGTTTTTCCAAAAGGCCAACAGTTAAGGACCACGTCTCAGTACCATATGTCAGTATAATTATCTAGTAATAAGTAATAATTAAGGCTTTTTTATTTGCTTCGTTTGATATACCTACCTTTGGATTTAAATAAAAAAAAACTTTATATACAGCAAACCATCATTTTATTGCCAACATTATGGGTAATTATTTTAAACATATTGTTTAAAATAATTACCTAGTTACAAGGACAATAAAACTGTTTGAAATTTGAATTGCCCGCCATAGGAGAAACGTATAAAAAAATAGTGCGTGGAGTCCCTCCGCGCGGAAGAAGTTATACTTCAACAAGGAACCTATTATGTATGTGGACAGGAGCGAGTGACAACAACGGTAGCTGAATTCACACTGGTTATCTGGTTTATTCGACGGCTTGTCGGTGGGCGCAGCCACCACTATAAGTACTTACATACAGTGTATAGGTATATAACATCACTCACCATCATCTCCCTCAAAATTATAACTAGGGCAAAAATATCAACAATTTAAAAACATGCTTTTCTCGAGATTCGAACCTAGCTCCTTAGGCTTCTCAATCCATTAGCGACACCATTACACTACCGGCCTGCTAGTCGCAGCGCGAAAAAAGGATACGCATTTCGCAACCATACGAGAGAGAAAAATTCCCCCTCCATGGCAGCGTTAAACGTTTAACGCAACCTTGTTGCAAGTCGCATAAGAAGTATAACTTCAATAAGCTAGACAATTTTGCCTTGTAGTTGTGCCGTTGTTGTTGGTACGAGTATGTGACAGTCAGGTTAGATTACCTTCCAATTTCGTCAGCTGAGTAATCTGACGTAACTACGCACATCTAGATCGACGGCCTATTTTAGCACATCTACGTGGTAATCTTAATCATCATCAGTCATCACGTGCTGGAGCCGTAGTACGAGTCATGCGTGAATCCGAACTATCGTGGGAGGATATTATTCACTATCGATTATAAGAACTTTGACTAAAGAAATGCGTAATATTAGATCCGGATTCAATGTTAGCGGAACTGATTGCGACACTGATACATTTCTAAAATCTAATTTGGTGTAATACTATGTAAGTAAACTGCTTTTTGTGACAGACAAAAGTTGAGATAAACCTAAAGGTAATTACCCTTTTTTAAAGGAACCCGGAAAGGAAAAGGAGAGTTGCTGGCATCCAGTGGATGCAAAAGGCAGGCTGTGTTCAGTGTGGAGGTTAAAGGGGGAGGCCTATGTTCAGCAGTGGACGTCTTCTGGCTGATGATGAAAGGAACCCGCAAACTAGGCTAGCTAGCGTAATTTCTTCCGATATTTTTCAAGGTGCTGAAATTTTTGAAATTAGACATTTTAGAAAGACGGCGTTTCTAGAGGGAAAATTCATCATCATCATCATCATCATCATCATCATCATCAACCATTCTCCACCCACTGCTGGGTATAGGTCTCCTCTTCAGCGCGCCATCTATTCCGGTCCTGTGCTAGTCTTGTCCACTGCTTTCCTGCTGCCTTAACGATGTCGTCCGACCAGCGGGCTTGTGGTCTGCCCGGTGGTCGCTTTCCGTTCCGCGGCCACCATTCTGTGACTGCTTTGGTCCACCGTCCATCTTTCAAATTCAAATGAGTTAAATTTCCTATGCTCTTACTGTTCTAAAAATTAGTTCAAGAAAATACAATTTAGGTAAAATTGTAGTTAAAGGTAGATTTCCGTGCATCGCAGCCGCGCGCGTCTAACGCGCGCGGTTGATGCGACAAGTCTTCGATCTGTGAAAATGTATAGCAGCGCCTTTCGAGGCCTGCGTCAGACGCGTGTAGCCGACAACTGCCGTCGCCATATATTATCAGAGTTAAGAAGTAACTAAAATTATAAAATAGTTTCTATTAATTACATTAAAAGAAAAAAAAAATTGTGAACATAAACAATTATCTGTATGTTTTGCGTTTACTAACTAATTACTAATTACCGCTTGCAAAGACTATACCTGTCTCTGTTATACTCATTACACATTGCTATGTACGCGAGCGGGAGGCAAACTGCCGTCCGAGTCACAGTTTAATCTAGTTCGGAGGGTAGCATGAATCCTAATCAAATACCAGCCTATTACAAATCTGTTATACCCACTAGTTATACCCACTAGTTGATAAAATTACAATACATACTTTTACTACGAATAAAATATAAAAACGAGGAAGAAAAATAATTGTACTAGAATAGATTTTTAGGTAGGTATGTAAACTTGTTTGAACCACAATAAAAAAAAATGTTTACTTTACTTACTTTATATTATTTTGAAATATCATCAGTCGCGCGCGTTAGACGCTTGCGTTAGAAGTACTGCTCGGGAGAAACCACGACCAGATCAGTAGACCAGTAGTATCCTTTAGATATAAGTTTTAGTAAAGGTGTCGAATAACATTTATTTTCTTTATTTCCTTTCTTTCTTTCTAATAGCAATTGATACTACCTAAATTACGGTACATCACATTACGAATACTAATACGATGTCATACTAACTCTCTCAATATGTTATTTTTCACGACTAACTAGGGTTGCCACCTTTTTTAAGCAAATAGAGTATATTAAATTTTTTAGGCTAAAAAAAAGTACAACATCTGAAAATAAAGTACTATTTATTTACCAAGCTATTTCTATTCCATACATATTTTTTGTTGCTTCCAGCAACATTTAACAAATATTTGTTACAACACAAACTCAAACGAGACGAGAAAATAAAAACAACAGTAGCGGAAAAAATTACAAGTTGATATGACATGATATTGACATTGACGTTTTAGGTTACGTTCCAAAGCAGTCCGTTCTGATACACGTAAAAAATAAAAATCCATTTAAAAAAAATCACAGGTAAAAATAAAGTATTTTTACGTACTTTACTGCCCTCATAAAGTATAAAGTATGTTAGGTCATAATAGAGTACAATACTTTATTATAAAGTACGGGTGGCAACCCTACGACTAACCGATCCCAGTCGATCTTTATACAGAACTAGCAAACCCGGCGAACTCCGTTTCGCCACCAGATGACTTCTATAACCCTCACGGAGCCCGAGACCTTTCCAACGAATGCAAAACCGTGGAAATCGGTTCGTGCGTTCTGGAGTTATAGCGTCAGGAAGGAAAACCCGACTTATTTTTATATAGTAGATGATGGGGAGATGGGCGCAAAGCTGTAAGACTGAGTTCATGAAAATTTTCGAAGATTAAAGAAAACTATAGTCGGAGTGACCGGCGGCGTAATTCCCGTGTACCGTGTACCGTGTAATGCTTAGTACATATTTCCTTAGATAGCTTACATATTAATTTAGTAAAAAAAAAACACTTATTAATCGAATTGGCCATTATTAGTAAATTACGGTAAAGTTTTGGGGTTTTTCGCCAAATAAAAAAAAAAATTGTAAAAAAGTCACACTTCGTCTCAGGACAACCATAGCTCAAAAGGGTCTAAATGTTCTATGCTAGCCATGAAGCTTTGCACCGATCTCCCCATCATTCTGTATTTGTAATTTTCAATATGAGGGAAATTGGATTTTTCATCGCAGGTGAAAACTGTGAAATCGCCGACAAACCAGCAGCTGCAGTAGTTTGTGCGTAGATCTCTCAGCGTATATTACAGGCAGTAGGTGTCGGAGTCATGTCAGAAGAATCCCTTTCATCGTTTGTTTTAGAAGCGGACTGATTCATGCATTCCGAGCGCTGCTTATAAGGAGCACTATACTGGCGGCCTAGAGAGCTACGGGCACAGATTCAATCATAGCTACTACGTGGAAGACTACTAATTTGTCTGTAACATGGGAAAATTACGGAACTAAAAAAATAATATACCACAATGCCTAAAGACAAGTGTCTCTGACCAGTGTGTGTTGCCAGTGATGACATATAGTACTGAGACGTGGTCCTTAACTGTTGGTCTTTTGGAAAAACTCTGAGTCACACAGAGGGCAATGGAGAGAGCTACGCTCGGAGTTTCTTTGCGCGATAGAATCCGGAACGTGGATATTCGCCAAAGAACCAGAGTCACCGACATAGCTGTTAAAATTTGCAAGTTGAAGTGGCAATGGGCAGGCCACATCGCTCGAAGAACCGATGACCGATGGGGGAGAAAGGCTCTTGAGTGGAGACCACGAACCGGAAGCAGCGTAGGTAGGCCTCCCACTGAATGGACCGACGACATTGTGAGAGTCGCTGGCATCCAGTGGATGCAAAAGGCAGGCTTTCGTTCAGTGTATGATCAGCAGTTGATGTCTTCTGGCTGATGATGATGATGATGAAAAAATAAGGGAATTAAATTGTCTAGTATGTTTTTTTTTTAGAAATTCGTGGAAATGATACCATCGGGCCTACGCACTCCATAAATCACGGAGTTCGTAGATACCGGCTGAGTGATCGATCGTAGCTTCAGACCTGTTAAGACGCCCAAAAGGAACCGAATTTGTCAGCTAGGACGAACAACGGACCTACAGTTTAAGCGCTATCCGAAACACAGTAGCGCCGCAATGGGCTTCCAATGCCACAGTGACTAATTTAAAGACTGTATAGACTGTTGCATCGCTGACCCGTACCTCTAGTATAAGATATTTATCTATGCCCGTACTAACGGGCCAGTTATAAAACACTGTTTTAAACTATCACGGTTGTTCACTAAAGTTATATGACCACGGAACCACGGCCACAGCCTTACCACGGTAAATATCCCGTAAATAATCATATAACTTTGGGCCAGTTATAATTGAGATTTTGACACCCCATTCCACGGGTATAACTACAAAAGACATCAAATTGTTTATTACAAGTAACCATGGACTCAGAATTAGCAATATTTGGACACAGAATTAAGTATAAAAATAATTTTAAAAATGTCAGTGGAAAGTCATAAAATCAATACAATGTCAAATCTTTCAGAGCGCCTGGTTAATGCGACGCGTGACCAAAATGCTGGCGTGTTTCTGGCTCAACGCATTGCCATTCAACGTGGTAATGCCGCCAGCATGCTGGGTACGCTGCCAACTGGTAGTGGGCTTGAGCATTTGGATTGTCTTTAGACCTTCAACGGTCTATGGGCAGTCTAACTGTATTTGTAGTTTTAGTTTTAGCTTGTATTTTGTTTAGTTAATAAAGGCACTATGTCAAATATTAATAACAAAAAAAAATAAAAAAAATGTCACAATAAACATAATAGACAGTATAACCCAAGGAGCCATTGGTTTGAATTTTTGTTTGTTCTTACATGATATTATGATCGTTATTCGCTGAAGGCCATACAGTTATATGCACCGACCTCGACATACCCTGACGATGGAGTAGAGGCGTTGTATGAGGAGATATCCGAAGCCATACATTCCTCCGAAACATACTTCACCGTTGTTATGGGTGACTTTAACGCAAAGGTGGGCACACGGAACGTCGATGAGTTAAGAGTGCGATCATATGGGTATGGACGGCGGACATGATATCGGTAGAGGCAAATAAAATAAAATGCGTGTCTTCAAATCACGAGTGAATCGTTTTCTTCTAGGCAACCGTGCTCCATCGTAGACCGCATCGTCGCTTTACATCAACTAGATACACTACCTTGCCTTGCACGCAGTGTAATTTCTTCAAAGATCAGACACACCGTCAATATACCCTTCCCGGAAGGTAGCATGGGCCGTACGTGCCTACGCGGGGTTGAAACCGCGATGTTTGGCGAATCCAAGGAATGCCCACAAAAACTGTTTGGTGACTATTTATTGTTCAATTGTTAGAATAGGATTGGAATTTACTAATGGTATTTTATTTTATGGTATTTATATATTTATTGCTGTTTGAGAATGAACTTGCAGAATTTGTGAGGCTCATTACGGAAAGTCGTTTTTGCCCAATTTATATCACGTCAGCGCTGGCGCGTCCCTTGTGGGACATCTTCTCACAGAGAGGGAGGATGGGCCTGAAGCATGAAGCACATTTATATTGGTAAAAAACAAATCAATATCAGGCTGGAGAGTAATTCGCTTTTTTTTTTGTTTTTTTTTTTTTACATCGGACTAGGCTAACGTTTGACCGCGATCTCGCCTGATGGAAAGCGATGATGCGGTCGAAGATGGAGCACGTTTGCCCAGTAGTAACCTATTAACCCTAGACTTGAACACTCCAAGATTGTAATGCTGCGGAAACACAGACAGGGGCAAGGAGTTCCATTGTTTTGCTGTTCTAGGAGTCAAAACGCTTGGTGCGAATAAATGGCATTTCGACCAAGTAAGGGTGACGCCTTGATAGCTCGTTGAGCATTGTGAGTGCGTGATTTTTGGGTGACTTATTCTATGCCATAACTTAGTTTTTTTTTATTATTCCTCCTGCGCAAAGGTCTCCCCCATTTATTTCCAGACACCGCGATCACCCGCCAGACTTGACCACTGTATCTGGAACGTGTCGAGGTCATCGCGTCAGCGTTTTCTAGGCCTGCCTTGGCTCCTTTGTCCGTTTTCAGGCACCCACTGTGTGATCCTCTGGGCCCACCTATCAGGGTGCATCCTGGCCACGTGTCCCACCCAACCCCACCCCCACAACTCAGTATATACATTTATTCCTATTAGTAATTTACATGTAGCTTTCTTGTTGTTAAGTAGGTAGGTAGTCCTTCCGTATAGTACCAGAGATTTTAAGACCCCCGTGACCCAAAAAGTAGCCTGTTTTCTTCTTACTTGGACTCGTGTTTTTTACAGTTCTTATTGTTTATTCGTGAATAAGTACAATTTTGTTGTCTACAGTTTCAGCTTATTATGTTCTCACTGCTGGGACAAAGGCCTTCTCTCAGAGAGAAAAGTTGGGCCTTAATCCACCATGCTAGCCCAGTGAATGTTAGTTTGAAGTACATTATAATACAGTACTTGTAACCCAGCTAGAAGCAGTTCCTCGTGTGAGTCAGCGCGGTCTGTCTGGGCTCGCAGACGCACTGCTATGTGCCGCCGAGTGCCTACTCGCCGCTGGACTGAGTTGAATTCACAAGTGCGTGTACGCACCTTGTACCAACGGCCGCGTTCATCGATACATCATCATCATCATCGACAGCTAGTTCAGCTCACTGCAAGTCTCTTCCCTCTTTCGACGATTTGACCTCCTATCGGCTTAGTACAGTCTATATGCATAACCCTGTATACATTATACTTATATCTCGAGGTTACCATTTTATATTAAATCAGTTTATTGGACTAAAATTATCATCCCGGTATTTTGATAACATGATTCATTTTACAATCATCATCATCATCACCATCGTTAGCCGGTACCGATTCACTGCTGGTTCCTTCTCTGCCATGTGCCATTAACTTATACCTCACTAGCGACCCGCCCGCCCGGATTCGCACGGATGTAATTTACGTGCGAAGCCGGGTCGCTAGTTATACATACAAACCTTCCTCTTGAATCACTCTATCTATTAAAAAAAAACCGCTTCAAAATCCGTTGCGTAGTTTTAAAGATTTAAGCATACATAGGGACGGACAGACAGCGACAGCGACTTTGTTTTATACTATGTAGTGAAGCTGTATGGATCCACGCAAGATCCACGCACATAAAAGTAATAGAACGGCTGTCAAGGCATTTTTGTAAGAAAAATGTTGTAGCCAGTTGCACCCATATAAACGAAACGTCAGTCATTCGAAATCAGTTAGCAACTGTGATGCGGACAAACAACTTTGAGACCTAACCCAAAAAGGTAAGGTCCAAGTTTTTTGCATGCGGAGTTCGACGCGTTGATCTAAATAAGAATGTTCAATCAAGGTTCTGTCATAATGCCTGGTAACTGATTTTCCTTCTCATTTCCGTTCTATTTACTTTTACTTCTCTTTTCTGTGGATCCACGCATTTAATTATGCCTAAACGAATTCGCAGTAGTTGTAAGGTTCAGTATAATGTATGATTTATGTATGACTAACGCTATGACTTTCACTGACATTGTACGTGACAGACAGACACACATCAGCTGGCCGGAACCGGAGGTGACGTCACGGGATGTTACTAGGCTTTTGAGGAGTCTTCGTAAATCGTTGAATATAGTTCTAGAAATACGTTGCTTTAAAATTCATTACCAAGATATAAGTAAACTGCATTTTTTTTCTAATCACCCATACAATTTACGCAAGGGATATTATTATCAAGATAGAAAAATCCTTCTATCACCTGACTAAATCAAATTTTTTTTTTTTTTTTTTTTTACATCGGACTAGTCTAACGTTTGACCGCGATCTCGCCTGATGGAAAGCGATGATGCGGTCGAAGATGGAGCACGTTTGCCCAGTAGTAACCTATTAACCCTAGACTTGAACACTCCAAGATTGTAATGCTGCGGAAACACAGACAGGGGCAAGGCGTTCCATTGTTTTGCTGTTCTAATTAAGAAAGAAGAGTCAAAACGCTTGGTTAAAAAACCTAAATAAAAAAATAAGGCATTATTCTTACTCTGTGCAATCAGAATTCTAGGCTCGTCTCTAGAATCAAGTCATTTAATATATCATATTTCTTCCAGGATGCTTTTAATCCGATCCTTTCCAATATTAAGTTGGCTAGCGTCCAATGGGCCGTTGAAATATGGGAACTAACTGACGTTATAACGTCGCCTTGTCCGATAAACCCTGTAAGTTATCCTATTTCATTTGGGAAAGGGAATCAATTTACCAGGTCAGAGTGTCAAATCTTTGAGAAAATATACGCTTTGATACGCGATAATATAATCAACGCAAAGTAAGCAAAAACAAACAGAGCAATGGTAGCCTAGCGGTAGCATTTGTGCGTTTTACAATCTGACGGTACTCGGTTTGATCTTGGGTCCTGATGCCTTATTATAGACTAGCGGTCCGCCCAAGCTTCGCACGGGTATAGATTATAGCCTATGTCACCCGGGGAGAGTGTTGCTTCCCGTCAGTGAAAGAATTTTTCAAATCGGTTCAGTAGTTTCGGAGCCTATTCAATGCAAACAAACAAACAATCAAATCTTTCCTCTTTATAATATTAGTATAGACTAGTAGGCCGCCCCTGCTTCGCACGGGCGAAGCCGGGATATATAGCCTATGTCAACCGGGGATAGTGCAGCATCCCAACAGTGAAAGAATTTTTCAAATCGGTTCAGTAGTTTCGGAGCCTATTCAATGCAAACAAACAATCAAATCTTTCCTCTTTATAATATTACTAGCGACCCGCCCGCCCGGCTTCGCACGGGTGTAATTTACGTGCGAAGCCGGGGCGGGTCGCTAGTTATATAATTATTTAAACTATCCTATATCTCAAGTTGGATCGAACTGCACATGGTGTGCGAATTTTATTATAATCGGTTAAGTGGTTTAGGAGTCCATTGAGGACAAACATTGTGACACGAGATTTATATATATTAAGATTATAGATTATAGATGTCTGACCGTGATTCGGATTGTGATCGTGATCGTGTGCCATCTCACTCACGCACGTGGTGCGAGTAAGTAGATGCGAACGGGACGGCATGCAATCTCGATCACGATCAAACTTCTATAATAAGGCCGCAGATCCAATGACTTATTTCGTAGCTAGATAAATTATGTGCAGTTTCCATGCTCAAAAACGATGAAGGTAAACATCGTGAGGAAACTGGTAAGTCTAAAAACTTCATAAGTTCAAGACATATGACATTCACTAACATACACTGGCAAAGTAGATTAAACCAACCTCTCTATCTGAGAGAAGGCCTGTATTCTCTCAGATAGCAGAGGGAATATAATTTGAAACTGTAGGCTACAAAATTGTACTATGCACGACTAAATTAAGAACTGTAACAAACACGAATCCAAGTAAGAAGAAAACAGGCCACTTTTTAGGTCACGGGGGTCTAAAAATCTCTGACGGAAGGACTACCTACCTACTTAACAACAAGAAAGCTATATGTAAAGTACTAATAGGAAAAGTTGTGGCATAGAATAAGTCGCCCACAAATTACTCACTCACACTGCTCAACGAGCCATTCACTCTCTAGCCTGATACAAATACAAATATTTATTTAGATATTGATTTGTTTTTCACCAATATAAATCGACAAGATGGACGGACGATCTAAAAGACAGCAGGGAAAGCAGGCTGCATGCCGCTCCAACCTGGTCCTTTTGGACATCGATGGGGTCCAACCATAGGACATATATGTCCTATGGTTGAAATGATGATGATGATGATGAATATAAATGAAATGCTTCAGTATTGTATTAGTTATTTAAGCGTTAACTCGATATTACATTCTAGTAACACTTAGTTGCGAATTTTTTTTTATACAAAAATGTTTTGTTTTTGAGAAATTGTAGTATATTTTTTAACGTCAACATTTCCTAGTCTCATCATCATCATCATCAGCCAGAAGACGTCCACTGCTGAACATAGGCCTCCCCCTTTAACCTCCACACTGAACGACAGCCTGCCTTTTGCATCCACTGGATGCCCGCGACTCTCACAATGTCGTCGGTCCATCTAGTGGGAGGCCTCCCTACGCTGCGTCTTCCGGTTCGTGGTCTCCACTCCAGAACCTTTCTTCCCCATCGGTTATCGGTTCTTCGAGCGATGTGGCCTGCCCATTGCCACTTCAACTTGCAAATTTTAACAGCTATGTCGGTGACTCTGGTTCTTTGCTCGATTGCGGGGCTCGGAGTTTCTTTGCGCGATAAAATCCGAAACGTGGATATTCGCCAAAGAACCAGAGTCACCGACATAGCTGTTAAAAAATTTCCTAGTCTAGTATAAACAAAACATTGGGCTGGTGTGGACCACACATATCTCACGAAAAACAAGCTCAGTTAACAACTCAATCATCACCACAGGGTCATTTTATCCAAATAGTCCTGGCAGAACAAATCATCGCTAATTTGTCGAAAATCACGAGCGGCGATGCTGCTCAAACAATCTGGCCCCGCCCTGGGGTTTCCAAAACGATCGCAACTTGAAACGACACCGACAAACTACAGCGACAATCAAAATACTGCCAATCAAAGTTAACTTTTATCTCTTCAGAACTAAGGTTTAGGTGTGGATATGATTTAATAGCTAAACCAAGATAAATTTCGGCAAAATAATAAGAAGGCGCGACGTTAGTGGTTAAGAAACGTTGCCAAATAGTGTCAGGTGGTGGAGGACCACCTGTACTGTGTTTGATTTGCCGCCGAATTAAATATACATTATGGAAAATTTTGGGGGATCTTGTGTTATTAGAAATATAAACACAGTTTGCAAATTGTATATCTCTAGATTTCGCTATTATGGTCATGAAAAACCTTCTAGATTTCAAGCAAGATTAGAAAGTTCTTTGAGAATGCGTTTAAAGAGGATTTCAATCTTATTTTTTTTTTTTCCTGGGCTAGCGCCTTTATTAACTAAACAAAATACAAGCTAAAACTAAAACTACAAATACAGTTAGACTGCCCATAGACCGTTGAAGGTCTAAAGACAATCCAAATGCTCAAGCCCACTACCAGTTGGCAGCGTACCCAGCATGCTGGCGGCATTACCACGTTGAATGGCAATGCTTATGCGTTGAGCCAGAAACACGCCAGCATTTTGGTCACGCGTCGCATTAACCAGGCGCTCTGAAAGATTTTTGAAAATGAGGTGAGCTCAATCTAGTTTTAAGAGTTCTGTGTTTATAAACATTTTATCCGACGTGAAAAATCTTTAATTTTATCATTATTATTATTATTTTCAATTATTTGATGCAATGATAGAGTTTAAAATTCTGATTTGCTCCAATAAAAAATGTTGACTCGGAACAGTAAAAATTACAACTTTCTGAATTCATCTAATACCTTTCGTCGAGTAACTAACATTTAATATGCGACTGAGTGACGAGACGACAGGTTGCTTACGTGATGGTAAGCGACACGCTTGCCCATAACATTTCAATGTTACCCAGAGTTTATATGTTCAACATTTCAAACCTCCTGCAGGCCTAGCATGGGCCTTGGACAAATAATCTTTCCACCGTTTTTATCCCGCGAGAAAAAGACAAACTTATCTATATTCTAGCTTAGTCGCGTCTAGGCGTAGATAAAAATGGTGGAAAGACAATTTATCCACAGCCCATGCTAGGCAGTCGAAAAACTGGCAAAGGTATGACGGACTGTGCAAAAGAGGCCTATCAATACAAACATCTAGCATCAATATCTCTCCAGAGACAGAAACGTCTTCAAGCGCAAGTTATGTTACAAAGATAAAGAATCTCCCAGAACAGTGAGTTTTCCCACACCAGGGCGAGGCGCGCGTCACGAGCACTTGTCCGGGTCGAGCTGTTTTTCCATGCGCTTTTTGTAAAGCGCATGAAGCAGTTATGCGCTTTTTGTCGGGATACCTGCGCGGACCCCCGGACAGATATTTTAACGCCACGGCATACCATGTCCGAGGTTATACTTTTTATGGGAGTATTACAACATTTCTATGTTTGTAAAAGTTGTAAGTAGATACACAAAATAAATATAAGTACTCGATTACTTATAGGTACAAACTTTTTTTTAATCCTTTGCAGCAATTATTCATTGATTAACTCACGTTATGTGTGTCTCGGATTCGTTTTAGCCTACATTTTTACGTTCGTGTATCAAATTCTCTTTCGTTCACCGCAATAATAATGCAGTGAGTCGACTTCGTTTCGCAAGTTAATGTTGATAATATAATTAATCTATCTATCTATCTATATAAATATAAAAATGAATCCCTATTTACATTGGTCAAGACATAACTTGAGCACGACTTTACCGATTTCATATTTTTTTTTTTCTAATACTCTGTAGAAAGTTTTTACGGAAAGAAAATTACTCATAAAATTCAAAAATTTCAGAAACTTGACGATTTTAACTTCACCCGTTTGACAGTTTTTTTTTTAATAAGCTTGCGTTTGGCCGCCAACTCGCCTGATGTAATGCGACGATGCGGTCTACGATGGAGCACACTTGCCTTGAAGAACCGACTCACTCGTGATACAATACAATACAATACAATATTACTTTATTACACACCGAAAATACAAATGAAACTTAAACTAACATAAAAAACAAATATACGGCAGTATAATGGGCGGCCTTATCGCCTAAATCGCGATTTCTTCCAGGCAACCTTTGGATGGACAGGACTAAAGAAGTTGAAAAACGGTCGGTGGTGCACATAAGATATGAATAAATATATATATATATATATATATATATATATATATATATATATATATATATATATACATACATAAACTAAATACGCAATGCTGAATACATACCATAAATATTATAAATAAAATACATAATATATATACGTACCAATTAACACGAAGAAAAATAATGTGTATAGACTTGATTCTTAAAAATAGGAAGAGATTTGGCCTGCCTGATAGAAGCAGGCAGGCCAAATCTCTTCCTTCGTGATTTGAAGTTCTAAGACAGGACGTCTGTCGGGTCAGCTAGAAGCTTATTAAATTTCTCTTCCATACCAGCGGAAGATAGGTAAGTGTTATGGAAACCCAGTGAGAAGCATTTCACTTACAACAAAAACATTTTTGTTGTTCCCAAACACTTTGTTATTGATAGTGTTTACCAAACTTCCATACTGGGACGGCGTCATGCAGTAAAGATGAATACATACAATATCATCATCATCATCATCATCATCAGCCAGAAGACGTCCACTGCTGAACATAGGCCTCCCCCTTTAACCTCCACACTGAACGACAGCCTGCCTTTTGCATCCACTGGATGCCCGCGACTCTCACAATGTCGTCGGTCCATCTAGTGGGAGGCCTCCCTACGCTGCGTCTTCCGGTTCGTGGTCTCCACTCCAGAACCTGTCTTCCCCATCGGTTATCGGTTCTTCGAGCGATGTGGCCTGCCCATTGCCACTTCAACTTGCAAATTTTAACAGCTATGTCGGTGACTCTGGTTCTTTGGCGAATATCCACGTTTCGGATTTTATCGCGCAAAGAAACTCCGAGCATAGCTCTCTCCATTGCCCGCTGAGTGACTCTGAGTTTTTCCAAAAGGCCAACAGTTAAGGACCACGTCTCATATGTCATCACTGGCAACACACACTGGTCAAAGACCTTCGTCTTGAGGCACTGTGGTATCTTGGACGAGAAGATGTCACGCAATTTCCCGAACGCTGCACATCCGAGTTGGATTCTACAATACAATATACTCATGTAATTTCCAAATTTAAAGTGTTGTTACAAACTTGATTTTTAGAAATTGCTTTCGAGTTAGTAAAATGCATCACCTCTCAGTCAGCTTTGGGGCTGTAAAGGTTCTAGCAAAGTAGTTACTTGCAGGTAGTAAGAATTATTGACTTCCACAACGCTTGGTTGCAAAGACATCTCAAGAATTCTAAGGCCGACACGAGCAGTCGTAGCTTAGTGGATAGAGCGCTCGAGAAGTTTACACGAAGGTGCAGGTTCAAATCCTGCCAGCTGTAAAAAAATAAAAATTCTAAAACTAAAAATACATTTTGCTATTGAAGAGTTCCAATATGCCTAATTCTGGTTCAAAAACTTAATTTATAATGTATTATTTACGAAACATGCCTCAAAAGAAGAAAACTATAAAAATCAGTTCTGTTACGGAATTAAACGAGGAAAAACACACCCACAGACACGTGCACACACACAAATTTTCGAATTTATCAGTGTGATCTATTGAAGACTGTTAGAATCGTGATATAAACTAAGCTATATCTAGTAATTTTATTATGGTATGTCACTGTCAACTTGAACTGTCACCTTAGCTTTTGACCGGCCATACTGGGCGGTATGTACCTTGAAGTAATTCATGCCCCATTATAAATCGGTGTATGAGACAATAATCTGTGTTTATTTCATATTCATAAAACCACCAAAGAACTCTAATAAAGGCGCTAGCCCAGGAAAAAAATAAAAAAATAAAAATAAAAAGAACTCTACTACTCTAGGCCTCTACTATTGAAGATCTATTGATCTACCGAAGTTCTGCCAAAGATGATAGTTGAATAATATGGATTGTTCCATCTCGTGGACTCCCATCTGTAATGTTTGCTCGTCCCTAGTGTGGGAGGGTACGCAGCGCAGCCTGCCAGCAGCTCTCGAGACCTTGTTTACTCTACGATCTACTCTAACCGATACCAGTCGCTACGGCTCTCGCGTACAGAGGGCTAGTGCCAGTTTTCCAGTGCTTTACTTATTTGATAAGAGTTGTATGAAATAAGAACAGCGCCATCTAGCGCCATGTAGAAGATAAACGTAATAGGAAGAGCTCGCACTAGGCACTCTGTGTACCTATACTATATCTATAATATAGAAATAATAATTTTATAGGTTATGTTATATATACTATATCTATAATAATCATCTACTCATAGGAGAAAATCGGGTTAGACGTTCATATAGACTCATAATAAATAGAAATACGAGGAAGGGACGGACGGGAAGGGACGACGACAGCAAGGAGCCGCTTTGTACCATCAACGCAATCAAGACCAATCTGCCAAGAGTACACGACTAAGAAGAAGAAATATATATACATACGAAAATATTACAAATCTTTCAACATAAAAAAAACTAAGCGTCTTTCAAAATTGAGTTCGATTCGCCACTGTGAACATTATGCTTGCTTATCTATAAGCTAGCGGCTTTGATGGGGTTTTACACTTACAAAACATAGTCAATTTTAACAAGAAGTATTTTCTGTAGGTACGACTGCTCGGGACTTGGGACCTTCTTGTAATTCTTGGTTCCCTAGACACCTTAAAAAACAGTCGTAACATTGTAAACGTCTCCAAAACTACATTCAATACCAAATGGATCGCTCTCCTATTGTATCTCGACAACTTTATACAGGCCTTCGCCTTTTTATACCTTTTTCACTAAAACAATGCGTCGGTAAACGATAATTAAAAGTGGAGGCTCCATCACTTTTTCTACACTTTTTTCTGTTTGGCCTTTTCTTTTATTGAGTTATTTTTTGTGGAGAAGACATCTAATCCAATCGTCTCTCGGGCAACTTACTAATTGATTGCTTTCTGTTTATTTTTGTCTTATCTTTCTGTGATAAAAAGTGTGGAAATCGGACAACAGAGTGTTTTGACAAAATTGGTAAAGATAAGTTAAAATTGGCTTGGACCACCACATTATCTAATTTTTTTTTTAAAATTAAATGCTATTGGGGTGTCACAATTTTATTTCAATATTTTAATAATTCGAGGTTTATAAAACCATTTAGAGTTACATTTATATTTAGAGCTTAGGAATTTATTCTTAGTTATCTTTATAATCCAATTAAAGAGTCACATAAATATTACAAGCCTTTTAAAATGCCTAATCCATAATCTTACCGTTCAGTATCTCAGTAGGCGTGGCGTAACCATAGCCCTTTAAATTATCTGCCTTCTTGTTATTTACCTTTTTCGATCCTAAAACACTCTTCGTGTTCGGAATTTTTAATTTGGACTCGATTTCTTGAAGCATCTTCGGTATGTACTTCGCCCTTGGGAAAGGTATTTTAATTATTTCGATTACATTTATTTTATGCTGAGATAATTATCTTAAGGTAGGTTGTTCGATGGATTGTCATATTAGTTTTGGAGAAAACTGCGAAACCCTTGTTTTTTAAATTTTCTTAGAATGTACTATTTCGAGACTATACTTTTAGTCGGCACTGAGCTTTTGTTTGAATTTAACTCAACATAAGTTGAATTCCACAAATTGTCTCGTAATAGCCACTAAATTCAAGATGCTTGTAAGAAAACTAAAAGATAGCATAGAAAAGAAACCTATTTAACTTATTTGATTGAGGTCATGGTTTGAATAACAAATACAAAACGCACTGACATAAAAAACTCTACATAACAGTTTCGCAAGAATTTCAGAAATAATCCACCATCAAACTAATAAAAATTCTTCACAAATGATTAGGATTCCTCAAATCTAGAAACATGTTTCCCAACTTCAAGAGTTAAAACAAAAGGCCAGCCTTAGTGAAGCAGTTATCAACGACAGATAACAAGTAACGGCATCCACAGGCAATTCTCACGGTGTGACGGCACCGCCCGAAACAATATCATATTGTATTTGAATAGGAGATAAAATGACATGAGTCGAAGTCAATGCACTGGGTGTAGTTAGACTTTAGAATAATGCCTAATATATTAAGGAAATTTACATTTAAATTCTTATAATAAATTATATGTATAATTTTCATCTAAAACTTGTGTGTATAACTTTTATATACATAATTTTCATAATATCTGAAGAACACTGTATTTATCCCGATAATCCAACAGGTTTAATTATATTACCAACTGCTAACGATACTAAACATTATTTTCCCATTGCCAATACATATAAGTACTACGAGTAATTTAGAAGGAAAAAAAAATAGTTATATTACAAGAACTCCGCTGTTGCAGCCACCTGAAGTGAGTCTTGGCTTCTTTTACTAAAAGAACGTTGTCATTATGAAATTATAAAAAAAAATGGATAGAAAAAGTTTCAATAGTTATTTTCTGTTAATAAAATCCCGAAATATACTAGGACTAGGCAAACGAGAGTAGCATTCTTCAAACAGTGCGACAGCAGGCATCAATGGCGGCAGTGCCACAATGGCACTGTCCGACAGACGTAATCTCCAGAAACGCACATTCCTCACATAAAGTCCGTGGTGTGAAAAAAATAGTAGAGTGACGGCTCTTTTTCGGGAGTCCCGTAGGAATTTGATACATTTTTAAATTTATTGTAATCACGTTGGCGAAGTTTATTTAGAAGAATAATACGCCTGATTTTGATCTACATAATTATGTTAATTTTGTAACTGGTAAGATTATTTATATACAAATTAATTATAATATATACAAATATGTTTTGAATTTCAATGATAATCGAAGATATGGAAATTCTAAGATTATAAGCAAATACATATTTGCAATATGTTGTGATGATTCCGCGTTTACCAACGTGGGTTGATCCGATCGTAACTATTTAGTGTGGTGGAGTTATGTTCTGTCAAACAACAATAGATTAGGTTAAGAGCTCATAAAATGCTTAATAAAATGAATTTAGGTGAATTTGGCGATAAAACTCTGTTATTATGTTTGTCATCTATTATTTGGTGGTCTACAAAACAAAAGATCGATGTCTGACAACCTGTTAAAAGGTTTTTATGATTTGAAATCTTATACCTACTAGCATATTAGACAAAATTACTATTTGTCTATGATAGTAGTCATGCACATATTACTTTTATAGTTCGTTCGTATCTAAAAGAGAATGTAAATCCTATTTTCATTTGCTTTGCCATTATTTCTTACGTAAAGAGATAATCAAGAGCCAATACACAAAAAATAAAACAATAGATTATTTTTCGTAAAAAATGCAATTAACTGCAGCTGTCGACGATCATCCGATAGCGAACGACCTATAAAATCTGAATTCCGCAGTTTTATGACGACGACAAAAGAACCCTAATTTCCAAACCCGCGGTACCCAAACTGGCCGAGCTACAATAATGCTTACCTATGAATAATAAGATCAAATAAAATAAAAAAAGCTTTCGTGCGACTGAAGCACAATCGAACAAGCATGTAGACAAACTATTATGTGAACACAATGCAGTCTTCTTTCTCTCTCATGCGGTGAAGTTTTACAAAAAATAAATCATTTTCTGTCTCGTTCTGACGAATTAGTTCGTTATGATTATTGTAAAGGAGGCTGCGATTGTGGTATACCTTCTGATGATGCGATAAATGATATTTGAACGACATCATCAAGTTCAAACTGTATTGTGATGATACAGATTATAATGAAGGCTAAAACTGATGTTCAATATAATTATATTAATAAAAAATTACACAACATTTTGACTTTATTTTTTTATGAAGCTGATGTTTTTCTCCAGACTAATCATGAAGGTAGTACTCATAGGTCTTAACTAAACAACATTATAGTAGGTCATATCCAAGATCCAATTACTATTCATTTCCAATAAAATTATTTCTCAATAGTCGGTGATTGGAAATCTCCGGTATTCATCCCCATAGGAACCCAGCTGGAGATTCTGACCTTCACCTTGGGTTAATAGTACCGTCTGGAATTTGCCCCGACTATGGCTTTCCATACTGTCGACGATTATTTATATTCAGCATACATTGATAAATTAGCTATAAAAATTTCATGTTCAAGCCATTTGGATATGCAATGTATACATACATCATGGTAAAGTCACCAAAGTTAAATAATGTAGTAGGAAAAAATTACGGTACGGAGTCCCTCAGGGTGGGGTCTTTAGGCCGCTCCTGTAGGTGACCCTTTGAAGGGCATTCTTTGTAATTTATCAGCTATTTGCTCTGCGTAGTGGAGCAATCCAATTATTATTGTATAGGTTCTGCTAGGGGAGTACGGTTGACGAGAGACGACTTGACTTCATAATTTGGGGATTGAGATATATTTTTTTGTAAATTGAATACACAAATTGGTAGATTAATATGTTTTTCATTTATTAGGGTAATTTAGCATAATGAGGTAGGAAATATTGTTAAATATAACAATATTTCCTAACTCATTGTATATATGGTTGCCTTAAAATTTTCGGCATTTATAACTTGTGATCTAACATCAAAATTATTGGGATTAATGTCCAAAAATGTAGAAAGCAGCAAAAGCACAGAAGACATAATATTAGTACAAGGAAAAGTAACAAATGAAGTAAATTAGAGACGGAAAAACATATCTACTTTATGAGTGACTGTAATACTAAAACCAAAGGGCGATTGCGGAGGGAAATATCGACATATTAATTTTTATTATTCATAAACAAGGGAAGATAAAATAAGAGGCATGATGACACATGACGAGCAGACACAGAGCATGTTTCACGCATGTCAAGTGACGGAGCGGAGGCCACGAGACTTGGTTATGATGCACCTACACTGCACCTACTATTATTGAGAGAACATTGATCATTAGGATTGAAAGAAAATAAAACTGTAGAGTATATCGTCAAAAATACAACAGTTCTTAAAGACAAGGGTCTTTAACCAGTGATGACATATTATGGTACTAACTTACGGAGACGTGGTCTTTAAATGCTGGGCTCTTTGAAAACACTCAGAGTCCCACAACTTGTAATGGAAAGAGTTATGCTTGGATTTACTTTGCGCGGTAAAATCCGGAACGAGGATATTCAACGAAGAACCACAGTCACGCTGCTCATAGCTGCTCAGTTTTGCAAGTTGAAGTGACAATGGGCAGGCGACATCACTGGGCAGGCGACGATATTGTGAGAGTCGCGGGCATCCAGTGGACGCAGATGGCAGGCTGTCGTTCAGTGTGGCGTTCTAAGGGAGAGGCTTTAGTTCAGCAGTGGACGTCTTCTGGCTGATAATGATGATGAAAAGTATATAGAATTTATGACCAATATTTTAAGTGGCCTTTTCAAGGGTGACTATGTTCAGTCGTGGCCTATTTTAGAAGTTGTTGTTTTCAAAACTGTGATCCTAATCTATTATTCATCCATCCATTCCCTTATCAATAATAAATTGAATTTAAATATATAATGGACGAATGGTGCGCGATGCAGTGTGAACGATCCTTAACGTGGCTTTCTAAATGAATATTCTATTAAACATATTACCATAATCGGCGACAACCTGTGAACGAGCCCGGGGCGTGGCGCTAGGCCACAGAGAAACTAATCAAAATGCAAACAAGGCAAAAAATAAAAATAGTCGAGAATACGGTGTGTTATCTAAATTGTTTGTTATGATCGCTTTTACCAGGAGGCACAGGGCTTAGTTCTACTAAGAATATGCTTAGATAGTGATCGATAGATAGACATATTGGACGAGTTTTCTTTTGCCACAGTATGTCGTAAATGCCCCAATCTTATAGCTTGAAAGCCTAGTCCGAGCAGTAGACAAACTAGCTTGGTTTTTTTTTTATTTTCAATATTTAAAACGTTTTTGTTGTGATTAACATAACTCTTATGTATTACTTATATTTTCACCTCAAACAGAATATCGTTAAAAGCGCATTAAAAATTATCCGTATTTAAATATGTGGAATCGCCAAAAAGTTCGGCTAAAACAAGTTTTATCGTTTTTTGAGCGAACATAAATATTTTGCAATGTAAAAATACTACGTATTACTAGTTTTATGATGATTACGTATATTGACGTGATTTACTAATGTATAGTTTAATTTTATAGTCGGCTATCTCCTTCCAAACCACGCGACCTATTTGCTAGTAACGCCTCGAGGTCACGTTGGCAAATCCTTGGCTTGCTATGGCTCTATGAAAAGTAATTATTAATAAGTATTTTATTTTATTTGTACAATAATGTTATGTGTTTTTATATGAAAGATAAGAGACGAATAAGAAAGAAACTTTTATGAATAAATTACTTATTACTTATCTATACTAATATTATAAAAAGGAAAGATTTGATTGTTTGTTTGCATTGAATAGGCTCCGAAACTACTGAACCGATTTGAAAAATTCTTTCACTGACGGGAAGCTACACTATTCCCGGGTGACATAGGCTATAATCTATACCCGTGCGAAGCTGGGGCGGACCGCTAGTGACCTATAAGCCTATGACATAATGGGGTTAATAAAATTTGCAGTCTTGTGGGCAAACTTTATGTAGAGATGTGCTAAAATTCGATCGTCGGTAGCTTTTACAGTTCCTGAGAAAACTGATTTGATTATTTGTGACATACAGACTGACTGACGGTCAAAGAAACTTCGAAGAAAGACAAGAGATCCTTTTTATCGTGTAAAGAACTCAAAAAATATTATTTTGAACGTTGTTGGTACATAATTTATCAGTAGGTGTCTGATTTTGAAAGTCTCATTTGAATAACATTTTTTATTATATTTCACTTACCTTTGGCACTTCTTGAGGTCATTTTCCTCTATATTGGGTGGTCCTCGTGTAATTTAATTTATCTCATTGTATGGCCCGCAGCTACACACCTCTCGTATCTCAAACAATTCTGGATCAGTTACTTTGTCTCTTTTAAAAACATTGCTTTGTATAGCTTTCTAGATATTGACCTCTTAAATTACTTTATTTACATTTTTGGTGAGCATTAAATTCATAAGTTTATAGCCGAATAGTAGTTTTAGTAATCTAAGTTTTGGGGTTGGATTGGGGTTTTGCATGTTTATGATAAGTAATTACTTGGATTTATACAGTTTATGGTTTTACTTTTGGAAAAACTCAGAGTCACTCAGCGGGCAATGGAGAGAGCTATGCTCGGAGTTTCTTTGCGCGATAAAATCCGAAACGTGGATATTCGCCAAAGAACCAGAGTCACCGACATAGCTGTTAAAATTTGCAAGTTGAAGTGGCTATGGGCAGGCCACATAGCTCGAAGAACCGATAACCGATGGGGAAGAAAGGTTCTTGAGTGGAGACCACGAACAGGAAGACGCAGCGTAGGTAGGCCTCCCACTAGATGGACCAACGCCATAGTGAGAGTCGCGGGCATCCAGTGGATGCAAAAGGCAGGCTGTCGTTCAGTGTGGAGGTTAAAGGGGGAGGCCTATGTTCAGCAGTGGACGTCTTCTGGCTGGTGATGATGATGACGATGTTTTTACTTTTACAGATAGGTGTGCCGTTAACCGGTGCTCATTAAATATTTTAGAATAATCATTTTATGTATTTCATTACACGCTTTATATTAACTTTAGCTTTTTTTTATATAATAGTATGCAAACAAGCGACGGGCCACCTGATGGTAAGTAGTCACCGTCGCCTATGGACACCTACAATACCCGCTAATAATATAAATATTCATTAGGTAATAATATTAGCTAATGAATTATGTGAAAAAATCTTGGAAGTCGTATTTATCCTGCTTCTAATTTGATAATTACTATTCTTTATTCAATAAAAATTACAAGTAAAATAAAAACTATCTTAAATTTAAATTTATAACTAAAACTAATCTAAAACTAAAATTAATCTAAAACTAAAACTAATCTAACAATCCGCTACCGGTGGGCAGCGTGCCCAAAATGCTGGCAGCATTGCCACATTGTATGGCAATGCTTATTCTTTGGGCAAAATAAAGGCCAGCATTTTGGTCACGAGTAGCTTCGACCAGTCGCCCTGATAGGTCTTTAAATATTTAAATATAGCTTCTAATTGTGTCGTATCGATTTGTAACTACAAGTATATGTAATCCAAACAACAATACAATAATTTGGAACCATCGTACAAGAACAACAACATCACTCATTCTTATTATTACATACTAGTAGGCCGCCCCGGCTTCGCACGGGCGAAGCCGGGATATATAGCCTATGTCAACCGGGGATAGTGCAGCATCCCAACAGTGAAAGAATTTTTCAAATCAGTTAAGTAGTTTCGGAGCCTATTCAATACAAACAAACAAACAAAAAACAAACAAACAATCAAGTCTTTCCTCTTTATAATACTAGTATAGACAACGTCAATGTTGAAATAAATTAACACAATAGCAATGGAATAATGTTAAGGTGGTACGTTTTATATATGGCGGGAAATTCAAATTTTAAAACAGTATTTTTTTATGCAATAGGTGGCAAACAAGCAGAGGGGCTGCCTGATGGAAAGCAGTCACCGTCGCCTATGGATACTTGTAACACCCGAGGCATCACAAATACGTTGCCGACCCTTTAGTTTTTATGACCTTGTAGCTAGGCCGGGAAATTAGTTTAAAATGACGCAGTATTCACGTAAATCGTTGGTTGTTAAAAAACAACCAACTACAACAAATATAAAACATACACATTTCACAACATAAATATTTTTGTATGTAAAAACATTATCACATCATCAGCCATTAAATGTCCACTGCTGAACAAGGCCTCCCTCTTAGAGAGGGGTGTTGCCATAATCCCCACGCTTGGCAGGCGGCTTGGAGATCGCAGTACGTTCACCGTGTACTAACAGGACGCTGCTGCCCATCCTCCGGTGGTTCTGGTCGCAGTTTTAGGACATACCCGGGTCCAAAACATTATCATATACAGCTATTTAACAGTAACGCACCATATTACTTACATTTGTCAATAAAACGTATGAAACAGCAAAAAATTGTTTATTGAAATTTTTTTTTGTAATTAATAGTCTTGCGTTTGACCACCATCACGCCTGATGTTAAGCGATGATGCGGTCTACGTTGGAGCACGCTTGCTTAGAAGAAGTAGATTCACTCGTAATTTTAAGAGTAGAAACATAATTAATAATGTGCATTAGAGATAAATAGATGTTATTAATGGCTGATGATGTGATAATGTTTTTACATACAAAAATATTTATGTTGTGAAATGTGTATGTTTTATATTTGTTGTAGTTGTTTTTTTTTAACAACCAACAATTTACGCGAATACTGCGTCATTTTAAACTAATTTCCCGGCCTAGCTACAAGGTCATAAAAACTGTTTGAAATTTGAATTTCTCGCCATATGTGAAACGTTCCACCTTAATCGCGCGAGTGCATTTTTTAATCAAGCTTGCTCCATTGTAGACCGCATCATCGCTTAACATCAGGCGAGGTGGGTATCAAACGCTAGCTTATTATAAAAAAAACTTCAGTACTAACCCGATGTTATAGTGCAGGATGATACAATAAAACCTGGAGAACTGTTAGTCAGTGGAATGCGCTGCTTGAATGTTCCCCGATAGTTACAATCTGGGTGTCTTCAAATCACGAGTGAATCGGTTTCTGATGGTGGATATCATTGTCAGTTAACATCCAGCGGGTTGGCGGTCAAACGCAAGCCTATTGTTAATTTAAAAAAATACCTTTTCGTGAATGAGGTGGATAGTGTGAGGTCGTTGAAAGTGTGTGTCATGTTATGATGGCGTGTGTCCGGACATGATAGGCTTGATTTCTACCACCATATAAAAGTTGTTAGGTAGTGTAACAATATGCTGGCTAATACCTTATCGGAGCACTAGCAGTCCAGAATATCGTTGCCCATGAAGGGCAGGGAATTGTCTGACCAAACAGCCTTTTTTTTTCTTTTTATAAAACTTCTGTGATGTTCCTAGCTACTCAAACTTTTTGCTGACAATAAATATTTTTGCAACCTTGACTTGTCAATGGCAAAAAGACAGTATTGTTCATATTGTTTTTGTAAAAATTCAAAATGTCAAATTCAAGTTTTATTTTGGCTGCTGAAAAATTTTCTGTGTTATCAAGAATAGCTTCTATAAAACATGGATAAATCCAGACGAAATAGTACAAGTTATAACACCCATTATACTAATGATATGAATACTCTCTTTACAACTCCAAGCAATGCAGAGAAGATAAAAGATATACGGCACCAACTTGAAGAAGTACTAGCATCATCCTACAATAAAAGGACAAAAAAAACACCAAGAAGTACGAAACTCAGCCCCATAATAAATGATAAATTTAGCAGTCCATCACTAATCATCAGAGAGAGCAGAAATGAAGTAATGAAAAACAATCCATTTCGCAATGATTGTGTGGTACAAGCTGATGCTAAGTTATTTGCATACAAAAAGTTTATTACAAGCCTTACGCGTATTATTCAAGATACAAACCAACACACACCTGATTTTCTTTCTATTTCAACGAGCATAAATGTTGAAAACGCTAGCTTGGACACTCCAAAAAGATTAATAGAAGAAAAAGGTACCTATATGATTCAGAAAAATACTTTGACAGAGCCTTATACCTATGAAAATCGAGATATACATGACACTCAATGTGCAGAGAAAACTACATACTGTCGTCCAGTTGCATGTAGCCAAGAGTTTCTTAGCAAAACAATGGAAAAGAATGCAAAACTGCAACAGCTAGTAAAGAAATTAGTGCAAGCCAGAGAAAAAGAAAAACAAAACGAAGCCTGGAACAACTACATAAATGAGTTAAAAACCAAACATGGACATTATGACTTCCAAACCAAAAATATGTCGAAAACATTTGGAAGAGATGAACATAAAACACCTATTATAATTGACGATAGTTATGACGTTAGACACTCGTGGAAACGCCCCAACCTCTATGACCTCATGTTTAATGATTTATATGATGCTACCGATAAAGATCGAGAGGAAAGTAGTATTCGAAGGCGGACTTGGTGTGCGCCTTCAACTAGTAAGCATTGCAAGTACGCAAACAATAGTTTTTGCTGTCCGATGTCCTCTCAAGGGCGCCTCTTGATGTTGAAAAAAGAAACAAGATGCCCCCCTGGATACAGTTTGCGCCAATCCAGAAGATATTTTCGTGGCTCTTCTATTGTAGTAGAAAAACAATCACCAAGCAGAAAGAAATCATGCATTATAAAGCCTTGCAATAAGTTTAAAACCCAGGAACGGACCGATATATTGGAATGCAGAGCAATACAAACTACAGAAAGTCATGCATCTAATACCAATAATAGCCAGACGTCAGATGTGAAAACCAAATTTCAAAAAGTTTCAAGCATCGCAGAAAAACTTAAAAATAAAATAAATATATGTCATGAGGATAATAAGAAAAAATCTTTGGTTATAATAGAAGATAAATTAGACATATTGATAGAATCTTTTAATGCCTTTTTAGAAGAATTAAAATCAAAGAAAATGTTAACGAACGTCAGAAGCCAGGCAGTGTCTTGTGACGTATGTTCGTCTTCATCAAGTAATAAAACTAAAAGTGATACATATAACGTGCTGACCAAACCCACCATTATATGCGAACTTGCACAGCAAAAACCACACGCGTTTCTTCCTTGTCCAATAAACCAAGGTACTATAAACGAAATTTTAAACGAGGAAAAGGATAAAAGCGACAAAGTTAAAAAAGATATCGATAAAATTTTGAACAGTGCCCATTGTGACGTTCAAATAACGATAGATATTCCAACAAAAGAGCACTCCACTGAAGTTACTAATTCTTTCTACAAGAGACAACAAAAAGAAATTATAGTAGAAGAGATTGAACCTACTGAAGGTGAAGAGCTAGAAAAGATAGAACGTTCTATGACCATCGCAGTGAATACCGATCCTATGGGGATCCTGGCGTTGTTCCGTCTGTCTGCCGAGACAGTGAAACAGATTCTGTCGTACGTGCCGAACTTGGACTACGTGTCGTACCTGGCGCGGCGCCAGATCGGCAACTCCAACGCAGCCGCTCGTTATATATGCAATATTTGCAACGCATCCTTCACTCGACCTTCAGCTCTCAGCGACCACATTGAAGGACATAACATAGCTAATTCCAAGTAAGTCATCATTGTAATACGAAATAATATCGACAGTTTTTACACGTGACAGTTTGACAGTTAGTGCCTAAAGACAAGGGTCTTTAACCAGTGTGTATTGCCAGTGATGACATATGGTACTGAGACGTGGTCCTTAACTGTTGGCCTCTTGGAAAAACTCAGAGTCACACAGCGGTCAATGGAGAAGCTATGCTCGGAGTTTCTTTGCGCGATAGAATCCGAAACGTGGATATTCGCCAAAGAACCAGAGTCACCGACATAACTGTTAAATTTGCAAGTTCAATTGGCAATGGGCAGGCCACATCGCTCGAAGAACCGATAACCGATGGGAAAGAAAGGTTCTTGAGTGGAGACCACGAACCGGACGACGCAGCGTAGGGAGGCCTCCCACTAGATGGACCGACGACATTGTGAGAGTCGCCGGTATCATTTGTGGGGGTGAAAAACAAATTTAAAAAATGCTCAAATATGCAAGTAGGTAAGTTTCCCGTGAATGATGTAAATGTGATAAGAACTGTCAGCTTCGCACTTTGTTGCCATTTCCAATCAGAGTCATTATGTAAAACTTGCCTAACACACTAAGAGTATGTGAATTCAATCATGTGCAATTTATTGAGTATTGACTATTGAACTTAAACCATCACTAAATAAAATAAATAAAATAAATATTCGGGACATTTTTGCACACACGGTCATCTGACCCCAAACTAAGCAAAGCTTGTGATATGGCTGCCAGAGACTGATATATATACATATATAGGTTTAAATACATACTTAAATAGATATTAACAACCAGATATAGAACAAACACAAATGAACAATCACTGAATCCATGAGCTTCCTTTCACCCTGGATCGTCCAAGGTCATCTCTTTAGGTTAGCGGATAGGAAAACAAGGGACGTAACAAGTGATTTATAAAGCCGTGGTAGCCCATTTGGGAGACTGCTAGACTTGAAAGCGTGAGGTCACGGATTTTCATACCATTGGCTTTTCGGTGAAGGAAAACATCGTCAGGAAACCTGCATACGTACGAAGAAGGAAGTCAATGGCGTATGTGAATCCACCAACCCGCACTGGGCCAGCGTGGTGGGTATGGCACTATGGCCCAATCACCCTTTCGGGGGTAGGCTAAAAGTCCAGCAGCGGACTGTTAAAAGGCTGATTATGATGATGAACGAGTAATTTACGTTATTTTCGTACAGGAACTGCTGCGTCTGCCGTCACGTGCTGGACCGTCTCAGTAATCGTTCCGGGTTGTTCGCGTGCACACACTGCGGACAGATCTTCACGCGCGCCTACTGCCGCGAGCTGCACGAGCAGACCTGCAGCATGGCGGACAGCAGGCACGGCGTCAGGCCTAGCCTCATTCTGCTCACGTAGCTCTGAAGAGCTGAAGCTCATGAAGAATACTTCTCATTTTGCTTAGTATCTGCGTGAACAAGAAGTCCTACAATTTACAATTTGGCACCCTAAAAGTCCAAAAGCTCTTGGAGGAAGATAGTGTAAGCTTGTTTTGCTTAGCAGTCTAGGGAACAATTCTTGAATGATTGACGCAATATTTTATTATCAAATTGAGGCTATGTAAACGGTAAAGATTTTTAAAAATTATTAAGGTTTTGTAAGTTTTTATGCAAATGAATAAGCTTCTTGGCCTTCGTTTTTAAATTGTCATGTATGAAACAATAATAAACCACATGCGTTGATTTTTTTGTATAGATCTCAGTATTGTAGATTTATTGGTCACACAGTGGTCCCGCCCGACGCGGGTGGACAACATACGAAAGGTTCCGTATGGTTTCGGAACTATAATTGGGCCTGAACGCAGCAACTATTATTGAATCCGTGTAGGGTCAGTCAAAGGGTCTTTGTGACCGCCGCATCGCATCCATCAAGAGTGTTTGTCAGGGGCTTAGGCACAGCCATTATCGTGAAATGGGCAGAAAATTCTGGCGATACATCTCAATGGCTCCGAGGGAGATTATGTGTAATTATGTCAAGTTGAAGCGATGCGTTCAACAAAATTAATATTTGAGGAGCCGCCTCTGCAGACTTGTGTGTATTGTCAAAATTTTGAGCCGTTATTTGTACAAAAGAAATAACTGGAGCATCTTATTTGGTAATACTTGTTTAGCGCTGCCATTATGCGTCTGTTTAGCATCATCTTGTTTGACTATTGATTTGAGACAGTTTTTATGTCAGCAACAGAAAGCTGTTAGCGTATGATTTCTTGTCATTTAGGGACAAGACCAAGACAATTTCATAATCGCCACTTTCTACGTTTTTTAAAACCATATACAATAAACTAGTTTCTAACTAGGCATCTGTATCCTGTGGGCTTACTCTTGACACTCGATTTCAATCGTAATTTGGGATTGGGATCGAAAACATGCCATTTGGTACTCTTCAATCGCGTCAAGAGTACCGAAAGCGTCGAGTTGAGTCGATTTTATTTAGTTCCATATAATTCCACCATTATCGGTTCCAATCGTGCACACACCACACCATCAGCCATTAAATGTCCACTGCTGAACAAGGCCTCCCTCTTAGAGAGGGGTGTTGCCATAATTCCCACGCTTGGCAGGCGGCTTGGAGATCGCAGTACGTTCACCGTGTACTAACAGGACGCTGCTGCCCATCCTCCGGTGGTTCTGGTCGCAGTTTTAGGACATACCCGGGTCCATAATCGTGCGCTAGTTTAGAATTCAAGAGTACCAAAATGGCATGTTTTCGATCCCAATCCCAAATTACGATTGAAATCGAGTGTCAAGAGTAAGCCACTGACCTGTATCTGATCCTGTATCCACCCGACCACCCGAAGGTTTTTGTTATTTTTACAGTTACAGAACAGTACGTTTATCACCTCTACGCCGGATGGTGACAGTAAAATCTTCCGGCAGCGTCAGCTTCTCTTCTGATTATCTCCTTATTTTTTGCGAACTCGACCACGCACCGAGCCATTCTGTTGCCACACTGAAGGTGTAAATTCAATAATAAGCACAAAACACAATGGGTTTTGTAGGTTTTTGTGGACGCCGCGCGCGTTCAGCCCACCGGGGAGTCTCCGAGACCCCAAATCTACTAATTTATATACCGTTAAATATTTACCACGGCGGCGTAAGATCATGTCCATTCTATTTGTTTAGGTGAAATTGTATATTGTTGCGAATGGACGTGGGAAGAAAACATTTGTAATGAAAAGATTTTTGGTACTTTTTCAATTGATTTCTACAAATTGTGGTTTCTCTTTTAGTTGTGTGTCTGAGTAATTATTGTGTGTATTGGGTGCGGTGGGCAGGTCAGTAGTGATAACAATAAGGTCTGTTTCACTCTAATTTATTAAACTTGCAAAAAATTAACTCTCCTTGTATTTAAATAGCTTTTACGATAAACCGAAGCTTTTATCGGATTTTATCGCGTGTATTAACCCCCGATGTAAACAGAGAAGTGTTATATGTTTAACGGATGTTTTTTTATATTTTTTTTTGTAATAGTAGACAAACAAGCGACGGGCCACCTGATGGTAAGTAGTCATCGTCGTTTATGGACCTACAATACCCGGGGTACCTATTGGCGGTGCGTTGCCTACCTTTGAGGACTTTATTCTCTCTTCGCTTTGTCTATCTGTCTGTCTGTGACATTGTAGCTCTCAAAAGGTAGAACCGATTTTGATTTGGTTTTGAGTTTGGTTTGATTTGTTGTGTTTTTTTGTTTGAAAGATGACTTGATCAAGAGTGTTCTTGAATCATAATTCAAGAAAATCTGTTCAGCCGTTTGAAGTTTATCAGATCTATACTATATGGGGGTTTGGTTTTGGTTTACCCTGTTAGATGGGCTCCGAGGATCGCACAGTGCCTGAAAACGGACGAAGGAGCCAAGGCAGGCCGAGAAAACGCTGACGCGATGACTTCGACACGTTCCAGATACAGTGGTCAAGTCTGGCGGGTGATCACGCTGTCTGGAAAGAAATGGAGGAGACCTTTGCCCAGGAGTGGGACAGTATAGGTAATAATTTAAAAAAATGGGGGTTTAAAAAAATTCAATGTGTATACAATTTTAATTCTTGACGTTTCGAACACTTTGCATTGTCACCATCATCATCAGCCAGAAAACGTCCACTGCTGAACATAGGCCTCTCCCTTTAACTTCCACACTGAACCAAAGCCTGCCATCTGCATCTGATAGGGAAGAAAGGTTCTTGAGTGGAGACCACGAACCGGAAGACGCAGCGTAGGTAGGCCTCCCACTGGATAGACCACCGACATTGTGAGAGTCGCACTCCAGTGGACTTTGCATTGTCTGTGGTCACAAATAAACACACAGGTGGTCACAGTACATGTGTACGTAATAATCGCGAATACCTAATGAATAATTTCTTTTATATTACTTCTGGTTTTGGATTTAAAGCCAATAAAAAGACAGAACTTTTTGGTAATAAAATGTTTACACATTTAATTTATCACTGATATAATATATGTACACCTGAATGGAATACATAAATGTGCCTTTTTTAAGGCAGTGAATCCACCTGCATCTTATCAGCCAAATAAAAATCGTTGTATTTTATACGTGGAGTGGAGCCAATATTTGTCATTCTAATCACAGTGCAGCTTGCGGTACACATACTAACTGACACGTAATCTGGTGTATTCTGGACAAATTAGTATTTATTCTGTGGCGTTTAAATTGTAACTATGGTTATTCTGTGGTGTGCGCGTGCGACACAATCTTATCGAACTGTTTGTCGATTACAGACGCGGACAAAAACTTGATACGGAATTAAAGGGCGGTATTTTCAGAATATTTAATCTTTTTGGGGCTAGATGTGTTCATACCTTGGGTAACTTGCTGCCTTTGACTGACTGATCTATAAGCAGATGTTCCGCGGCACGAACATTACAAATATTGCAGTGTAAGATTTTGATATATGGTACTTGTCAAAATTGACAGTGACATTTGTGACAGTTACAATTGTAATATATATATGGGCTAGCGCCTTTATTAACTAAACAAAATACAAGCTAAAACTAAAACTACAAATACAGTTAGACTTCCTATAGACCGTTGAAGGTCTAAAGACAATCCAAATGCTCAAGCCCACTACCAGTTGGCAGCGTACCAGATATATATATTAACATATGTATATGTTAACTGAGCAAAGCCAAAAACTGTTTACAAAAAAATATGTGCATGAATAATCTGCTTTATGTCTCTAATATTCATTTGTAGTTTTAAAAAAAAAATTAACCCTTTTCGAACGCCTGTATTTATTTTTAGTGGTCTCTAGTACACTGTGGCTTGGGTAATATCAGATTTTGGCGATGTCAAACAATTGAACTCCACAAAAAAAGGTAATATGAATCACAATGGTTCGCTCTGCAGCAGATTGATGGAATAATTCAAAATATTTACATAATCCGAAAACTAAGTTGACGCTTTTGATCACATTTATTTGTCTGGTGAATTACCCTGACCAGTGGGCTTACTCGTGACACTCGATTTCAATCGTAATTTGGGATTGGGATCGAAAACATGCCATTTGGTACTCTTCAATCGCGTCAAGAGTACTGAAAGCGTCAAGTTGAGTTGATTTTATTTGGTTCCATACAATTCCACCATTATCGGTTCCAATCGTGCGTTAGTTTAGAATTCAAGAGTACCAAAATTGCATGTTTTCGATCCCAATCCCAAATTACGATTGAAATCGAGTGTCAAGAGTAAGCCCACAGGGGTCTCTTCATGAATAAAGTATCAAGATTGTTAATTTTTTAGTAGCTTTTGTGCATGGATCTGCTCATATTGTTTTTTTTTTACAAGTGATAAAGCAATTTAAATTTGTGCAAAATCGATCAATACTTGCTTGCTTTACTGTAAACATTGTGGAATAAAATACATACCGGGGAGTTTTGGCGCCAACGTGGAAAAAAACATGTCGGCTCTTTGGATTATTTTCCTAATCTTTTATATTTTTGAGAGTTCATGTGTACTAAATTGTGAATTATTATTCATTAAGTGCTCGTAAACGTGCTCGAGTGTGGGCAAGTGATATAACGAGGTGAAACGTGTCTTTTCGTGTTGTTTCCAAAACTCCATAGGAGCCTCTTGTAAAGTCTTCACCACTTTACAGGGGCATGGGTTTGACTTGACCGTGACTTACTTAGCTTGACTCTGACTGTGACTATGACTTGTTTGACGCTATTAATACTATGTAAACTGTTTAATATTCCGACTAAAGGACATTGAATCCACAGTCATGAAAATTTTAACAAAAAAAAAACATAACCATAATCTTCACAAACTGGCACAAAACATAAAAAAGATAATAAAATAAACATTGGAAGAGCAGTATAATTTGATTATGACGATATTATTAATGTCCTGATTAAGATTAAAAATTAAGATATTGCAAACATGGTGTCTCCAAAACGTAACATTATCGTTAAATTTAATTTTGTTCAGGTGTGAACACTTCGAGTTCAATCTGACAAGTGACTGTTTCAACTCCTCACTTATTTGTTAAAGGATTTTCAACTCTAAAAGAATTAATGCAGCCAACATTACCACTAAAACTTTTACTTTTAATTTATTTAATAAGTTGAAAAACTTCTAGTTAAAAATCGTCTCTAAAATTATAGTTATAATAATGTGAATTTTCCATGTAAATCGGACCAGTGCTATTCCAATCTTGAGGAAACAAACAGACCGACTGTAACCTTTATACAACAAAGATGAGGAAGCCGTAAGGTTGAAATGACTCTGCCAGCAGGTTTTAAAAGATGCTCTCAGATATGTAAAGATTATGACGCTCGGTCGGCCAAAGGGTTGCTTTTGAATAAATTAATTTTATTTTTTTCGGCGCCGTTTAACAGGTTTTGTGTGACTGTGCGTTATAAGTGCCTTGAAGAATTGTTCTTGTTTTATTTTTGGATTGTGCCCGCGACAATCGGCCATAGGACCACTCTGCGGGGGACAGCGCTCGCTGGAGTTACTGTTATCGGTCCGCGACAACCGGCTATGGGACCACTGTGCGGGGGACAGTGCTCGCTGGAGTTACTGTCATCGGTCCGCGACAACCGGCTATGGGACCACTGTGCGGGGGCAGTGCTCGCTGGAGTTACTGTCATCGGTCCGCGACAACCGGCCATGGGACCACTGTGCGGGGGACAGCGCTCGCTGGAGTTACTGTTATCGGTCCGCGACAACCGGCTATGGGACCACTGTGCGGGGGACAGTGCTCGCTGGAGTTACTGTCATCGGTCCGCGACAACCGGCTATGGGACCACTGTGCGGGGGCAGTGCTCGCTGGAGTTACTGTCATTGGTCCGCAACAACCGGCTATGGGACCACTGTGCGGGGGACAGTGCTCGCTGGAGTTACTGTCAGCGGTCCGCGACAACCGGCTATGGGACCACTGTGCGGGGGACAGTGCTCGCTGGAGTTACTGTCATCGGTCCGCAACAACCGGCTATGGGACCACTGTGCGGGGGACAGTGCTCGCTGGAGTTACTGTCAGCGGTCCGCGACAACCGGCTATGGGTCCACTGTGCGGGGGACAGTGCTCGCTAGAGTTACTGTCATTGGATCGCGACAACCGGTCGTGGGACCACTTGACTGTGCGGGGATCAGCGTTCGCTGGAGTAACTGTCGTCGGTCCGCGACAACCGGCTATGGGACCACTGTGCGGGGCACAGTGCTCGCTGGAGTTACTGTCGTCGGATCAACTGACCGTGGAACCCAAGTGCGCTACTTTTTGCGCTTAGTGAGGAAACAAGCAAGACAAACGCGCTCGATAGCAAGCGCAGATGCGCTTTTATAAAAATTCAATTAAACATAAAGTACATACCAACGTAAAGTATGACAAAGATTTGATAGTTCTCACTAAAATTGATTAAAAAAATTGACATTTTATTTTCTGGCAGGTATTTAATAAAAGCCTATTTGATAAATTAATCGGCATGGTCCAAAATTATACCTACTAATAAGTATACACACCACACCATCAGCCATTAAATGTCCACTGCTGAACATGGCCTCCATCTTAGAGAGGGGTGTTGCCATAATCCCCACGCTTGGCAGGCGGCTTGGAGATCGCAGTACGTTCACCGTGTACTAACAAGACGCTGCTGCCCATCCTCCGGTGGTTCTGGTCGCAGTTTTAGGACATACCCGGGTCCAATAAGTATACAGTTACACACATTTCCTGACGCTTGCGCATGACTAAATCTCAGCATGGATTTGGTCTTAAAATGAATTCAACCCAAATGATCCAAGTTTAAGCATCCGTATGCCGTCATCTCCCACCAGTAGGATATAGTGGCTACCAGCAAATTGTCCCGGTTTCCTGCAGACAAGTGCCGACAGGTACTGTGGTGTGTATGTTAATATGTATGTGTGTATGTAATTATGAGTGTGTATGTAGGATGAATCAGCGCCGGGGATACCATCGAGTAAAGGCGGGCTAGAGTATGTTGGATAAGAAACGTCAAAAAGAGATTTTGTTTTTTACGGAAAGGAGAGTTTATTGTTTATTTGTGTGAACTAAGAATAGGCATGTTGTAATGTTTATCGGGACTTATCACGTATTATTTAATATAGGCAAAAAATATGTACCTTTCGCTCGACGTTTCGACCATGTTACAATGGCCGTGAAGAATAGGCATGATGACTAACATTTTTTTATTGCCTCATAAAAAAGCTGATCATAGGTAAATAGATCACATCAACGAAAACAAAATTAAAATTAGTTCAAAAATAAATAAGATATAAGCATTTTAATTTCATGCTAGACAGAGAGCGCATTATACTGAGCCGTGACGTCACGCCTCAGGAGCGCCATACAAATGCTATACTAACACACGCTTTGCGAGAAAGGGATATAACATCTCCTCTCTATCCCCACCTAAAACTTTAAATACTCATATCTCACAGATTTATCAGCCAATAAAAATATTTTTTTCAGTATGTGTAATGCATTTAGTTATATGCATCGCTAAGCCAGTTATTAGTAATAAATTAAACATTAGGATACATGCCTTTAGGAATGTAACGACTTAGGAAAATGTGTTATAGAACGAATTAAAGAAATATAACCTAACCTAAAATTCGGTAGGGTTGGGTTAGGTTAGGTTGTAACGTGAGGATATGACATTAAGCTAGCTTACAATAATTATTTCGTTATCGTCAAACTTTCATTCTGTTGCCAAATTATTTTGTATTCAGCCAGAGCAATGGAAATGCTAGTAGTATGAAAAAATTGTATTCGATATCCAGGGAACACCAATATTCCAAGAAGTGGAGCAAATTAAGCGTTTATGCCATTTGGTCCCATATGTAAATTATATTTTTTTTTATAAAAATAAATAAACATAAATACCTGGGACATTTTTGCACACACGGTCATCTGACCCCAAACTAAGCAAAGCTTGTGATATGGCTGCCAGAAACTGATATACGTACATAATATATTTTTAAATACATACTTAAATAGATATTAACACCCAGACATAGAACAAACACAAATGTTCATCACACAAATGTTTGTCCTAGATGGGAATCGAATCCACGCCCCCAAGCACAGAAGATAGGTTCACTAGTCACTACCAACTGAGCCACCGGGGCAGTATGTAGTTCAATGATATAACGGTTTGGACAAAAATATTCCTATTTGTTAGACTGGCTAGTCGAACAATTTGGACACGCAAATTTTATTCCAGTTAGAACTACTGGTAGTAAAGTACAGTGAAAGTATGTTATACTCAAATATGCCTTTCCAGACTAAAGTACATATGTGATTATATTATGTTGGTAGAAATTTGTAGATTTCACGATGAAGGTCTCTATTCTGATATGTGATATTTTTTCTCACCTCATGCGTCAAACCAAATGAGAGAAACGGTGACGAACTTAACTAGGGCCACAATTAGCGCTGAAGCAGCGCAATTAGGAAAATCACGCAAACGATAACCTTACGCCCCGATATATACGGTTTGCGATCGCGCAAATTTTCTCATCACCTAAACAGAATCTCTTAAAACAGGTAGCCGTAAAGCCTGATGTTCCTAGAATCTAATGAGTTATTACCAGAAATAACCCATTCATCGTCATCATCATCAGCCAGAAGACGTCCACTGCTGAACATAGGCCTCCCCCTTTAGCCTTCACACTGAACTACAGCCTGCCATCTGCCTCCACTGGATGCCCGCGACTCTCTCGGCAATGTCGTCGGTCCATCTAGTGGGAGTCCTACCTACGCTTCGTATTCCGGATAACTCATTAGATCCTAGAAAACTTATCAAAACCTCGTCAAGAGCCGCAAGTAGTAGGTAATTCCCTTAATTGCGGTAGATCTTATCCACTCTTCCCTCATCAGCAGGCCGGCTCCGGTAGTGTTTCCTCAGTTTAACGGAAACCCATGCTAATGTCCATGTGGCTCGCAGGTACGGCACGAGACACGTCCGCGCGCGTGACTGCACTCGGGATGAGGCGACGTCATCACGGAATTAGAGCCAGTTTCATACTCCAACAGAACTTTACTAGTGCTCTGAACATAGTCACGGAAGGCGTCGCTGCGTTAGCAAAAGATTGTTCACTTTGTTTAGATGTATGCTATCTTATAGTTTTTTTAAATTTGCGTATCAATGTTTTTCCACCAGCAGGCCTAGTACGGGCCGTGGACAAATTGTCTTTCTACCGTTTTTATCCCGCGAGAAAAAGACAAACGTATCCATATTCTAGCATTGTCGCGTCCAGGCGTGGATAAAAACGGTGGAAAGACAATTTATCCACAGCCCATGCTAGGCCTACTGGAATGTATATACCTTGTATTGCAGCACGTATTTCAACATTTTATTGTTACCAACGTTTACAACTACATGTTCAGTTAACTTTGTCCCAGCTAGGACAGATACCTCTTAGCAGGTCAATTGCTCTCTTCTGGACTTGTTGTTTGTGGGGTCTAAAATGAACTCTGTCGTTTAAGGCGCTAGCGAAACATCGGTCCAGGATATTACGCATCGACAACAAGTCCAAGGACTGTACACTACCATCGTAAACTCTGAAAGTTTATACGCAGTGGTTTGATACGTTTATGATGCGTTTTACCCAAGAATGGAACTCCCTGTCCATTCTCTCCTTGTTTCCTGAGAAACACAGATTTTAAGCATCTTCAAAGCTATGAAGTGAACAAATTTCTTCTAGATTCACGTGCTTTACCCTCGGCCACACCTTCACAGGCGAGTTGGTGGCCAAACGTTGATCTTTTTTGACCTCAAGATTGTTCTTCGGTTTTTTTTTGTACCAACATTTTTTGACCTAAGAGTCAAAATTTGTTTGACTTATATAAGACGACTTTCGTTCGTCTACGGACACCAACATCGCCCATATGTCTACCGACATAGCCCACCGGTTTAGCAAGTTGAAGTGGCAGTGGGCAGGGCACATATCACGCAGAACAGATGGCCGATGGGGCCGAAAGGTTCTGGAATGGAGACCACGGACCGGTAAGCGCAGCGTAGGACGTCCACCCACAAGATGGACAGACGACCTAAAAGAGACCGCAGGGAAACGCTGGATGCAGGCCGCATCCAACCGGCCCTTTTGGAGATCGATGGGGGAGGCCTATGTCCAGCAGTAGACGTCCTATGGCTGAAATGATGATGATGATATAAAACGTTAGTTTGGCGTGGTCATTGATTTGTTTCGTATATATAAGAAGCAGTGAAAGTTTTTGAAAAAAAAATCGAATTAGCACATAGTTTTATATTGACGTCGATTCTGTAGCATTCTCAAAACTAAACTAAATTTGACAACTCTAAAATTGTTGTCATCATTTTCTCACGTATTAAAATGAAAAGAAACGGTGATAATTTTGTCCTGTCAGCAGTGCAAGTACCGTTCTTTATCGGTCGTCAAATTCGATAAAATGCCATAGAATCGATCATAGCAAGTACTGATCAAATGGCATTTTATCGAATTTGACGATCTCAACTGTCAAATTTGATGATCGATAAAGAACGGTACTTGCACTGCCGATTAGTTTAGTTTAGAGTACAACATAATTGATGCCATTGTATTTATTTATTTTCAGTTTTAAAATTATTATAACACCGGCTTGCAATCACGACTATGTTTTATCGGCCGGACTACAATAATTTATATTGAAACTTCACGCAAGTTTTGATGAAGTATTTTCAGTTTGTTTGACCTTATTTACATCAAGATAGTACATCTTCATAAGTACTTCCTCTCTGATAGAAATGCAGACGGGCGCTAGACTATTTCTTATTTATCTTGTAAAACAATAACCGATTATCCCCGGACTGTTGATTAATAATTCAATGCGTCGTGATATGATTGTGATATTCACAAAGGGAATTGTGTGAAATGTGCGTGTCAGAATTCCAATCACAATCATTGTAGAACCGAGGAATGTTGCATTTTGGTTTTATACTCGGTAAACAATTTCAAAATAGTGCTCTATACTTTGTTCCTTGTCCTATCTTTTCCGGACACCAAGGTGGTTGGTGTACCGCGAATATTAATTAAAATGTATTCCACTAGCGACTCCTACAATATTGACTTTTAGGCTGTTATTAGCCTGTAAATTTTTAACTTGAAATTAATAAATAAATAAATATCTGGGACATTTTTGCACACACGGTCATCTGACTCCAAACTAAGCAAAGCTTGTGATATGGCCGCCAGAAACTGATATATGTACATATATATTTTTAAATACATACTTAAATAGATATTAACACCCAGACATAGAACAAACACAAATGTTCATCACACAAATGTTTGTCCTAGATGAATAGAATAGAATAGAATATTATTTATTATCATGTGGTTGCGTTAACAGACATTTTACATAATTATATAAAATATTACTAACACTTCAACATGGACTCGTCAAAAAAATTATAATATAAATAACATCATTCGTAATTTGTAAATATTATGTACCAAAAAGCAATTAGTATATATTCTACGTCTCCCTCAAAAAACATGGGAATCGAACCCACGCCCCCAAGCACAGAAGATAGGTTCACTACCAACTGAGCCACCGGGGCAGTCACACAACACATAAAGTATATATATCTCTTCATCTCGTGACTAAATGACTGATAAAGTAATTGGACGGTGACGGACTACCTACTACCGCACACTACTGAGATATAAGGGAGGCTAAAAACTGTCCACTTTCAAATGGATGTTTTGGTTCAGCGCGGTCAGATAGCAGTTCACCACATTAGTTCGTTCGGTTCAGTTCCGATGACAATGCATTTTTATGTAAGCATGACCAGGTGCCTTACGGACAACAGCTAATTGCGGCACCTAATCCGCTCAGTTGGAAAATCACGCGACCGCAAACCGTATCCGCGGGCGATAAGGTTCACGCTCGCGTGATTTTCCAACTGAGCGGATTAGGTGCCGCAATTAGCTGTTGTCCGTAAGGCCCCTGAATCTAAATCCAGAATTACCACCAGATAAAGGAACCCTTCAATCATCAACAGCACAGACGCGAAATGTTCTGTAAACAAGCATTTTAAGAATATCTTGAAAGTGTTCTCATAGCTCGTTTCTTGACCCGGGTATGTCCTAAAACTGCGCCAGAAACACCGGAGGATGGGCAGCGGCATCCTATTAGTACACGGTGAACTTACAGCGATCCCTAAGCCGCCTGCCAAGCGTGGGGGATTATGGCAACACCCCTCTCTAAGAGGGAGGCTTTTGTTCAGCGGTTGATGTGTTCTTAGCTATGTTTTAAGAAAATTTGTTCAGCCATTTGAAGTTTTTCAGCTTATTTTTAGTTTTTTTAGTCTACTCTTATTCTGAAGACTGTTTATTGCCATTATTCACTCTTAAATGACTGAACTGGTCTTGGCAAGGGAGCTGGGCAAAAATTATAACGTGGAGCGCGGTGATTCAAGAACGGAGTTAGACAAGACACCTTGTTACCTGAACAAATGTGGGAACACTAGAAAATCCCGGGTAAAGCCTGTGCACGCAAGAGAATAAGTAGCAAGTTCGTGAAGGTAGGGTAGCCGTATTGTCAGTCTGGAGGCTGCCCGAAGGCCTCCAACAAGAAATAAACAAGATGTTGGTGCCAGCATTCCTACATGGGTAAATATGGCGCCTCTTGAGGCTCATTTAGGCGCGCTGGTGGCGTCCCTGTCGTCCTGCCGCGGACGGTGCTAAGCGAGAACCGATGTATTGTGTTCTGAGAACAGGTTCATACAACGAGCTTTGAAGCCTCCATCTTGGATGGAGGTGAATGAACATTGAGCGCTATTTTTTTAATTTTTTTATTATAAATAGGCTTGCGCTTGGCCGACAACTCGCCTGATGTTAAGCAATGATGCGGCCTACGATGGAGCACGCTTGCCTAGAAGAAACCTATTCACTCTCGACTTGAAGACACCCAGATTGTAACTATCGGGGAACACCCACTCAGGCAGCGAATTCCACAGACTACCAGTTCGCATAATAAATCTGGAATCAAAGCGCTTCGTACGGGTTCTCGGAATATCAACCATAAAGCGGTGTCGATTCTTCGTACCCACTCTGGCAGTCCGATAGAAAAATGGGCAGGAGGGAATCAAATCATGCAGATCTGTAGCACACTCTCCGAATGTATCCGATAAAAACCGATAGACTAGCAACCTTGCGCCGATGCTCAAGACTAAGAAGCTTATTTAGAAATTACGGACCCATGGCTCAACTGATTTGGTGTCAGGAGGATTTTGTCGACATTAATAAAGTTATTCTAAGTCTGTGTGCTTCATTTTTGACCACATCGTCGCCTGACACCACCACACGTGAGTTGGTGGTCAAACGAGGACTTTTTCGCAATTTTTTAAATTACTTTTTACATGATATTGTTCTGCTTATTGAATGGGTGTTACCGATAGTTCAAATCACTTAGTTATCGTGTGTATGAAATTTGTGGTGTGAACAAAAAAGTGTTTATTTTTCTATCTATTATCACGAGTGAGTCTACATCATCGCTTAACATCAATCGAAGTGGTCAAGCGAAATGCCTATTCAAATTTTTTTTTATTGAATTAGTCAAAACTACACTGGAAACTCAACGGAAGACGCAGCGTAGGCTCCCACTAGATGGACCGACGACATTGTGAGAGTCGCGGGCATCCAGTGGATGCAAAAGGCAGGCTGTCGTTCAGTGTGGAGGTTAAAGGGGGAGGCCTATGTTCAGCAGTGGACGTCTTCTGGCTGATGATGATGATGATGACACTGGAAACTGATTTTCCCAAAGAAATTCTGTTAATGTGGAGCAGTTTTTTTCTTTTCGATGAGAGAGCTTAGCTTTATGATAAGTCTTCATAATTATGTTTACTTACCTACTACAGAGTTAAATGATAAAACTCATTAGTAAGTTAATACTGTTTCAGTAAAATAGGCATTGAAAGAATATTACCGTTGTTTTATGACTTTTACATTTTATTAGAAGGGATGTGTTTTTTTTTTTTTTTTTTTTTTTTTTAATACGCTTGCGTTTGACAGCAAACTCACCTGCTGTAAAGCGACGATGCAATGTTTACTTTGGTTGTTTACATTAACGTTTGTATCATTTTAACACTAATCTGAAAACTACCGCATCCAAAACTGTGCTCATGACCTTCCTACTCCACGTCAGGATCGTCCGGAATGCGCCATCCTCGGACAAAACAAATAAAAATCAGATATATAACGAACCCTTATCAGATCGGCTCAGATAATGGATTGACCCATTTAGCGTGTGAATCATTTAATGATCAACCAAATTAACTGGACATCTCTAGAAACTGACCGTTCCACGCGTCTTCTTGGGAAACTTCACACAAGTACCAGCAAGGATAACTTTGCAGTCGATTCAGAGTCTACCTTTGATTCTTTTGTTTGTTTTTGTAATAACACCCTAAAATGATCCATAATAATAATAAATTCTGGTATTCTCGCGACACGTCAATGTTTTGTTACTTTTTTAAGGTAATTTTCGTCAAATGTTCGGATTTGTAACAATTTATTTAGCAGTTACAGTTTCACAAGAAGTAATTTTTATTTTCAGTTCAAAAATGTTATTTTAATTTTCCACTTTTTTTTTAAAAATAAATAATAGGCTTGCGTTTGAACACCATCTCGCCTGATGTTAAGCGATGATGCGGTCTACGTGGGAGCATCGTTTGCCTAGAAGAAAACGATTCACTCGTGATTTGAAGACACCCAGATTGTAACTTCATAGTTATGAAATTAATGATGTAATCTTTCCATCCAATGGTTGTCTGGAAGAGATCGCTTTTAACGATAAGGCCGTCACTTGTGACGCTAGCTCATTTTTAGCAGTTAGAAGTGTTTTCTGTCTGTTTTTTAAATTCTTTTTTTTTTTATATAAATAATAGGCTTGCGCTTGACCGCCACTCGCCTGATGTTAAGCGCCTGGTGTTTAAAATACAGAGTTTCTGATTACTAGATTACCAGTAACCTTGTATAAAAATAAAAATAAACTTTTATTCTACGACTTAACAAAGTTCGCGAAAAAAAAAACAGCTGTTTCATACATTTTGTGATGATGATTTTGTTTTGTATGGAACAGCTGTTTTTTTTAAAGCAAATTTCGAAAAGTCGTTGAACAAAAGTTGCTTGTTTTTATGTACTGAGATGCTAACTGATTACCATTAGTCCTGTATATTAGAGATGGGGAAGTTAGTAATTTTCATGAATTTCCAAAATGTTTTAATACCTGAGTCGGCACACGCGAGTTACAGTAAATAGGAACCTACTCACAGACCACTATCAGCATAGACCCGGCGACTACGTCAACTTGTATGAAAACCCAGCGTGCTGTATTTTTTGTACCTACTATGACGTCATAGCTGTTAAAATTTGCAAGTTGAAGTGGCAATGGGCAGGCCACATCGCTCGAAGAACCGATAACCGATGGGGAAGAAAGGTTCTGGAGTGGAGACCACGAACCGGAAGACGCAGCGTAGGGAGGCCTCCCACTAGATGGACCGACGACATTGTGAGAGTCGCGGGCATCCAGTGGATGCAAAAGGCAGGCTGTCATTCAGTGTGGAGGTTAAAGGAGGAGGCCTATGTTCAGCAGTGGACGTCTTCTGGCTGATGATGATGATGATGACTATGACGTCACTAGAGTAATCTAGTGATAGTTGAACTTCATTTTCACGGCCAACTGCTTTCGAAGAGTTTTTATAGCATCAGCATCAGCCTGTTTGATGTTCGTCCACTGCTGGACGTAGGCCTCTCCTAAAGAACGCCACTATCTTCTGCTTTTCGCATTCACTTGTCACCAGCTGCCTGTAGCAGGTCGTCACTCCACCTGGCTGCAGGGCGTCCTACTCTACTTTTGCCGATACGTGGTCTCCACTTCAGAATCCGTCTACCCCAACGGTTGTTGGTTCTTCTACAGATATGGCCAGTCCATTACCACTTCAACTTGCTAATCTTTTGAGCTATGTCGGTTATTTTATTTATATTACACGGGAATTACTCACGTAAGATTAAGCCGGTCACTCCGACTATAGTTTCAAAAGGCCGTCTAATGCGGTTGAAACTATAGTCGGAGTGACCGGCTTAATCTTACGTGAGTAATTCCCGTGTAATATAAATAAAATGTGTGAAAACCACGTCAGTTTCTATGTCGGTTACTTTAGTTCTCTGTCGGATAATTGTATTTCTGTTTTTTTTTTTTTATGAGATTGTACTTATAGTATACTGTGTCACAATTCGGCATTATTTGTATTGATGTTTGACGTGCTATGTCAATGCTCAAGACTGTGGAGATCAAACTGAATTATGTGGCGTGCTAGTTGAAGTTTTGATTCTTAAAAGGTCCGCAACGTAGTTTTTAATCCTCTGGTGTTACAAGTATCTATAGGCGACGGTGACTGCTTACCATCAGGCAGCCCTTCTGCTTGTTTGCCACATCTATTTTTCTTAGTCGTGCACTCTTGGCAGAGTGGTCGTGATTGCAGTGATGGTACAACAAGGCTCTACGCTGTCGCCTTCGTCCCTTCCCAGGGCTGCCGCTCGTCTCGCAATGCTTCTCCATTTCTGGCAGCTCATGGTAGACTGCGTGGCATTTTTGATGGAGTTGGTCCAGCGAGTTGGTGACCGACCAGGGCTACGCTTGGCTTTTACTGGGCCCTGTACCACAAGCCTCTCCATCGAGTTCACGTTTTTGGAGATATGCCCAAATTCTGGAGGTTTGCCACATATGGCATAAAAAAGCTTTGATCCATCTTAAGACAGATGCCTTATTATGAATGATTCGGATCGTGATCGTGATCGCGTGCCATCTCACTCACGCACGTGGTGCGAGTAAATAGATGCGAACGGGACGGCATGCAATCTCGATCACGATCAAACTTCTATAATAAGGCCGCAGGTCACATGCATATAGGTGAACTCGCGGTGTCTATCCTAATAGAGGTCTGTGCATCAACTATTATTTATTAGCTATTGTAATAGCATTAATATAAGTGAGCTCCTTCAGCGAGGGCCGCCCTACAAAATTACCGCTTAGGCTTTAATACATCACGGAAAATAACGAATTTATGCTAAAAACTGTTAAGGGCATATTAAAGTTTAGGGCATGACATTTACACAGGGCGACTGAAGTTGGAGGAGGTTGGTTTTGATTATCAACATAAAGTGGTACTAAAATTATCATTCTCATTCTCGGCATCGCGCTCGGAGAGTCAACACGACCTGAGGATGCCTCGTGTAGAGGCGAAACACGTGTCGACAAGAGTGCACTGAAGAAACGGTTATAATTGTTTATCTCAATTAAATAATATTTATAGTTTTTTTTTTTTTCATATTAATTTCAAAATCTATTGTTTATATCATTTAAATTTCAATTACATTATATTTAGAGTGATATATCATATTATTTTCAAAATGTATTGTTTATTTAATTTCAATTAAATCATATTTATAATAATTTCAAAATTTACATATATATTATATAAAATTAATTTCATTAGTACAAATTGTTATAACGAATTTTTTGTTACAGATTTAATTACTTTTTGTTTCAGGTTAGGTTAATTTTGTTTTTTATGAAATTAATATTTAAATTCAGGGTAGGTTCAAATTAGAATCACAATTATCTATACAGAAAATAGTTTAACCAAAATCCTTATTGTACTCGAAACGACGTAGAAGCGGAATTACACTAGAAATTCGACATTTATACAAAATAAATTATCAACCATTTTTGAGTAAGCACATGCAAAGACGGGCTATAAAATATCACACACATCACATCATCAGCCAGTAAACGTCCACTGCTGGACAAAGGCCACCCTCTTGGAGAGGGGTGTTGCCATAATCCCCACGCTTGGCAGGCGGCTTGGAGATCGCAGTGCGTTTACCGTGTACTAATAGGACGCTGCTGCCTATCCTTCGGTGGTTCTATAAAATATAGGTTTCTTGATTTGCTACGAAACCTTAACAACTTGCTTTTGGGATAACACCTTAACAACTATACCTGGGGCTCTATTCTAATAATTTTCTTGGCGACATTTTAACAAGGAATTTTGGCAGTTTTGCTATAGGTATTAAAGTTGTCAAAGTTCCCTGGAACCAAGTTCAAACGAAGAGTTTTGGCGCCAACGTGGAAAAAAATTCAGAATTGTATTATTTTCCTACACGTGTGTATTTTCGAGTGTTCATGTGTAATAATAGAGGAAGTGTTCGTGCTCTTTAGCGTGCTAGAGTGCAAGTGATGCAATGCGGTGAAACAAGTCAAACCTCATTTTCAAAAATCTTTCAGAGCGCCTGGTTAATGCGACGCGTGACCAAAATGCCGGCGTGTATCTGGCTCAACGCATAAGCATTGCCATTCAACGTGGTAATGCCGCCAGCATGCTGGGTACGCTGCCAACTGGTAGTGGGTTTGAGCATTTGAATTGTCTTTAGACCTTCAACAGTCTAACTGTATTTGTAGTTTTAATTTTAGCTTGTATTTTGTTTAGTTAATGGCGCTTGCCCAGTTAAAACAAGTCTTTTTACGATGTTTCATAAAACCAATAAAGGTTTTATGAAAGGTTGTATGGTTATAAAATCCGTGATTTGGACTTGACCGTGACTTACTATGCTCGACTCTGACTATCACTTGTTTTTCGATATGTAAAAAACCTTGAAAATATTCCAATGCTTGACACTGATAAATGCATAAGACGTGCGATGCCAAATTCGTCTCAGAGAAAAGAAGAAGAAAAAGAATCGAACCTTAGCTTACTTATCTGATGGTTTAACATATTTTTTTAAGTTATTCCTAAACTAAATTACGGTGGTAATCTGTCGTATAGTTCTGTACACAGCCTTATCATTATCAGCCACATTTTGGGCTTGGCTAGCGTGCCTAGAACCTAGACTGTAAGTAATTACCTCTCGGCCCCTAGCCACAGTTACAATAACACTGCTACCGAGGGTCTCATGACCTTGGCGTTTGCCCTCTAATAGTCTAATTTACTTAATTTAGCTACCTTATTATTTTAGCCAGACTTTTTTATCGTAAGCACTAAATAAGCGCTGTATTTATGTCTGTCGACACGTCAAATGTACATTTTGGAATTAATTTAGATTAGACTAGTCTAGAGGGCAAGTAAAGTTGTGACAGGTGCCCTTGAATTTCTTGATCTATATAACAAAGTATAATACCTAGATGATGAAAAAACAATGTATAGTTCACAGACTATAAACGCAGGGAATATTTAATTCAAAGAAGATCTTATTAGTTACCTAGTTAAAAGATCTTAATTCAAACAAAAATGTCTCAATTGTGAGGTGAATACCGCATACCTAAATACAGTAATGTTAAAAACAGTTAAATTAGAAGTTATTTTCAATTTAAAAATTCTATGTTTTAAACTAATTAGCGACTTTTACTGTTACAATACAATACAATTCTTTATTAATAACTCCATAGTTACAAGTCAAATTTCTCCAGTACACTTTCTACATCGATGTATATAAACATATATAAACAGTATATGTTAATAATATTATTATGTGTACATAATTCACTAATAGTACACGGTGAACGAACTGCGATCCCCAAGCCGCCTGCCAAGCGTGGGGATTATGGCAACACCCCTCTCGAGGGAGGCCTTTGTCCAACAGTGGACGTTTAATGGCTGCTGGTGTGGTGTGGTGTGTGTACATAATTCAAATTAAATAATCTTATTCAATTAAAAATATTATGAGCAAAAATGTTACGAATGGAATACTTTTTGTACAGATTGCTATGCTATCTACATAAAGTCTTTTTTGAATTAAAGTTCACTCACGCAAATTTATAAAAGATAAAGGTATAAAAGGTAAAGGTAAAGGTTTTAGGTATAAAATACAACCAAACCAAAATATGATTCTAACAATATTCTAACTTAGACATAATTTCGTTATTTTTTTAACTTTAACAAAAACTAATAATAATATATATATACACCTTAAGAGGCTCTCGCTAGATGGTTGGGTCAAGGGTCAGATGCAGAAGGCGGTAATCCTTGACACAGCACGTATTGTCAGGAGGTTCCTCACTCTGGAGCCCTAACCACCGGTAGCTTGGGCCCTGCCCCGCTGCCGGCGGCACTCTAGGTTTAGGTTTTTTTTATAATATTTTGTTTTTGTATATATATTGTAAAAAAAAACTTAAATTTAAGAAAGAAAATAAATGTATGACATATATATAAAAAACTAACATTTGTACGCTGTAACAGGCAAGGACATGAGATACGTCTCCATTCTTACGACCATGTATGCTACTTTATATGTATGTGTACCTACCCTGTTCTGACAAATAAATATTTTGAATTTGAATTTGAATTTCAGAACCGGTAGGTACTTTTACAGATAGATAAATTCAAGAAAACGGGTTACCACTTAGAATAACTATTAATCTAAGGGTTACCAATATTTCTCCTTATGGCTTATACAGAGCAATTAACAATATTGCACGATGTATAACTATTTACGTTCTATGAAAAATAATTTGTTTACACCTTGCAATTATGGCTGCATCTTCATGGATCGAGCTACTACGTTCAAATTCTTTAAGCAGTATAAAAAGCTGTTCAACCCTCCCAGACACGGTTCCAAGTTCAAGGACCGCTCCTCCAGGTGCACTTCACAGTCGATTGGTCGGCAGTCGGTAGTCAGCAGTGATTGCTGCAACCTCACCACCTGCGTCACGGTCTGCGGCGCTGATGACCGAGAGGGCTGCTGGTGCAACCTTGGAGTTGGCTCGTGGTACACTGTGCGTGGTATTGCTTTTTACATTTACTAGCCCTAAGTTTTCCACGAGCTCATCTGATGAGAACCGATGATGTTATCGGAAGGAATATACCGTTTGCATCTTCACCTACCTTACATTGTAAACACACTGTATTTAAAAGTATCAAACGCCTTGCCGAAATCCATATGGGACGCCAAGTCGCTTTATTTATTCAAGACGAAACGATTTTCTGACCGATATGGCGCCGTATAGCGTAGAGAAATTCATCCCAAAACTGGAATAAATAACGAATAAAAAAAAATATTTCGGGACATTTTTCACACACGGTCATCTGACCCCAAACTAAGCAAAGCTTGTGATATGGCTGCCAGAGACTGATATACATACATATATAGGTTTAAATACATGCCTAATTATGATTATTAGATTGACATTGTATTATTATTATTTATAATAATATGACTAATTATAGTTTATTTTTGAAATGTTTGATATGTAATTATTATTATGAATAAAATTATCATTATCATTATTAAACATTCTCAAATAAACACAAATATGGGCAAATGATTTCACGGAATTACCTCAATTTTGTTCTGGTATTAGGACGTTATTTTAAAAGGTTTTTGCAGAAATATCCTTATAAAAAATTTATATTGATCTTATGTCTGTTGTTATGCGTGTTTTTTATGCGAAAGTATGAATGACAAAAATATTTATCTTTTAATCAAGTCAAAAGTTGAACGAGTTTTGTGTAGAGATAGGTAGAGTTATACATACCTAGTAATAACGCGGGTAGAGGTGAAGGCAAAAACTATTCCAGCACCCAAATTGCAAATAAATCCGCACCGTAACTAGATCAGTCACGATATCACGTGCTCTTTGTACCCAAAACTCACCCTCCGCATAGTTTTTATCGAAACCTTGCAAACACTTACCTGCAAAGAAAAAAAAACACTATTAGACATAAATTGAATACAAGTATAGAAAAGGTCGACCACCTACCACCAGATGGTGGATCTATAAAATTGGTTTTTGATATAAAAGGTGCAAAATCGATTGAAAGGGAAACGGCAACTGTATCATTCGATTACATACTCGAATTCGCCAATACTAAAACAAATTTTCATCTAATTGCAAACCTTATTCTGATAGTAGTAGAAGTCAATGAACATTTGGAAGATAGTAGAGGTGCGAACAGATGGTTAACGGTAGTAATAGTAATGCAAGATGTCAAATTTTAAGGGGAAATACGTGTCGGTGTAGAAATAATTCAGGTGTCAGTTTTTGTGCTAGATGCTGCAATTATCTGAGAAGTTACCGGTCTTGGGGCAGACGAGATTTGCACCGGTGATTTTGGATCATCATCATCATAATCAGCTTTTAATAGTACACTGCTGGACGTTTAGCCTACTCCCGAAAGGGTGATTGGGCCATATCCACCACGCTGGCCCAGTGCGGATTGGTGGATTCACATACGCTATTGAATTCCTTCTCCGTACCTACGTATGCAGGTTTCCTCACGATGTTTTCCTTCACCGAAAAGCCAGTGGTATGAAAATACGTACATAAGCTCATTGGTACGGGCCCGGGGTTTGAACCCGCGACCACATGCTTTCAAGTCTAGCAGTCTCCCAAATGGGCTACCACGGGGTTTTGGATATCAAGCGTGTATCTCCTAAGGTACGTAATTTCAATAATCAATAACCATTGATTATTGAAATTACCTACTGATTGTTCACGTTGAATCAGTCTTTAAGTAGAGTAGCCAAAGCTACAAAATCTTGCAGATTTGAACTTGCTTCTATTGTTTGCACGGTGGAAATGTTGCTAACTCTCCAAGAATTCTTACTTTAATAAACTTGAAAGCAAAGTTAAACAAACACGTAAGACTATAAATCATAGGTTAAATTATTAAATCACTCATCACAAGCCCTCCTTAGCCTCGTGTAAATACGGATAAAGTTCATAATGGAAATATTATCAAAACATCCAGAAGCGTGTCCCGCACACCTTGCCGCTATCGTTTGTTCAATCATAAACCATAAGGGGGCTTTCGACTAAATATACCCGATGTACTCCCTCTTCCTGCCAAATATGTACTCTGTATTAACCATCCATATATACAGTTCACTAAGGCTTTATTAAAACAAGATAAGAGTGGTTTTTGATTGGATAAAGTAGGTCGCGTTGTCGTTTTAAGGGCAGGTGTGCTGCAAGGGTCTCTCCTTGTGCCGCGGCCTTAGAATAGATTCACAATCTCGAGACACGTGGCGTGGGGTGTGCTCGCAGAAAAACGCAGCTTTCGGCTCTCGACTTCCGTGAGGCACAAATATAAACAGATTTAGATGTGTATAATGTTTTTCCGGTTGCTGATTCAGGCTGTCGAGTGGTTTGCCAAAATGGAACGAGGGTCCAGTGTTTTGGAATGGCAGGCTAATGGAGCTGAGTAGAGTGTTTTGGGTAAACAACTCTAGTGGCTCATGTTCAGTTAATTTTACGCCTATTTTACACCCTTCGTTTCCGCAGTCGGTGAACCGATGACCGTCATGTAGCAAACTTTTACATCTGATGCAAAAAAACATTGTGAAAAAAGAATTACGTAAGTTAATTAAAGCTGATTTGTGTAAGTTATGAAAAATGAATTAATAACCAGCGTAAAAAATTATTTGCCCCCAATAAGGTCAAGACTGCCCTCAATCCCTAATCAACCCCAAAATCAACAAAATAAACAACCATGCTTCTACACGCAAACCAGAAACGCCTAAACAGAGATTAAATACCAGTTACAGCTCAGCTACAACGTGAGACGGCGGTATTCGATTCTAAAGATTAAGCTCACAAGCTTTTTAATGCCACAATCGGTTGCGTGTAGCAATTTTTATGTGAAATCGATGGCATTACTCAAAGGGGTTAAGAAAGCGGCTACAGAGGGGTGAAATGGGGTAGAGAAGGAGGTAGCCAAAGAGGTCCTGCCAAAACCCACGATCAATGATATACTCATAGGGCGAGTTTATAGCACAGCTTTCAGTGGATTTACGAGCGAAGTAGGCAGATTTCTGATAGCGGAATGATGTAGTGGCTAGTGAGGTTGACGGACATTGGTCTCGTGGAGTTCAATGAACATCTGAACATACTTAATTCAGGGCATTAATTCTATATGAAACCACATAACACGTTGTAAGCGTGTTTTAACATGGTTACAAAATTAATCAAATCTAGCACATCTTTCGATTGGATACTACATTTTCTTGAAAAAACGCGCACGTAACGTAAGCTTGCTACGTTATGTCAGTTCAAAAAAGCGCATCGCGCACCTAATCACGTTAGCAAACTTTACATTGCTATTTTCACACAGTAACGTAACGTAACGTAACGCGGCCGCGTTTAGAGCTCATGTGGTCACAGAGACTCAGGGCACCGAGTCCATTTTTAATTAAATTTTCACGTTATGACGTAACGCGATTATAGCGACGAATCTTATGTGAGATAGAGCATTAATGGCTCAGTTAAGAATATTCATATTAAATCACATTAGTAATCAGCGAGAAAATCACGTTACGTTTTTAGCAGAAAATTAATAGTACTCGTATCGTTTTGTTTTAAAACTTGTGACTAGTCGTTCAAAAACGACTACTTTAATAAAATTGAAAGATGCGAATCAGACTCAAAATACGAAGTAGGATCTACTCAGGGGCCTTACTAAAAAAAAATATTTAGCAAAGCTGTCCTGTCAGAATTGTTTTAGTAAATTTTTGATAGCGATTCATCATCATCATCATCAGCCAGAAGACGACCACTGCTGAACATAGGCCTCTCCCTTTAACCTCCACACTGAACGACAACCTGCCTTTTGCATCCACTGGATGCCAGCGACTCTCACTATTATGTCGTCGGGCCATCTAGTGGGAGGCCTACCTACGCTGCGTCTTCCAGTTCGTGGTTTCCACTCAAGAACCTTTCTTCTTCATCGGTTATCGGTTCTTCGAGCGATGTGGCCTGCCCATTGCCACTTCAACTTGCAAATTTTAACAGCTATGTCGGTGACTTTGGTTCTTTGGCGATAGCGGTTAGTTTGTTACAAAAAATCTGAATACTAAAACAACCGCAACTAGACATCATCATAAATACACGATGGTGACATCTAAAGTAAGAATAAAAAAGCGCAAGCTTATTAGTGAATTAAAAAAAATACTTTGCCTCCTTATGTGACGTATCATTGAATAGTTTTTTTTTTAATAAAGTGAGGTTTGGTACATCATTATTTGCTCAGGTGTGCAGTTCGAGAAATATGATGCGCCAAAAATGCCGTTGCTGGGTTTTTAACTTACAGACAACGACACCAATCCTCCCCGTCTGGAGTATATGTCGGCTAGGCCCTACGATTTCTGACAAATGCTTCTGCGCGCACGCGACTGGAGGCCTAGTTACAGTACAACCCCCGAATTATAGGGGGTACCATATCATGAGGAGGTGCCCTTAATTCCTACCCTTTAGTACCACCTGGCTTAGTTTGTACGGTACACTACAGGGTTACACACAATGCTCGTATTAGACTACCGAATGAAGGTCATTGTACTCATCATAACGAACAACTTTTATTATTGGACCAACCTGGAAATCGAGTAATCGAAGTCAATTGCTTCATATTTCATTAGGGGGTTTAAAACGCGTAGATTTAAGATAAAACACGGTGTAAAACATTTAGTCGAGAAATGTTATTACAAAGTTAGTGATTTTATAAATGGTAAATTTTAGTAATAACTGCACTTTGATTTGACTTTTAGGCCAAATTGTTTATAGAAATGTCTATATCTGTTAATTAATGAATGCCGCCAGCATGCTGGGTACGCTGCCAACTGGTAGTGGGCTTGAGCATTTGGATTGTCTTTAGACCTTCAACGGTCTATGGGCAGTCTAACTGTATCTGTAGTGTTAGTTTTAGCTTGTATTTTGTTTAGTTAATAAAGGCACTTGCCCAGCAAAAAAAATAATTAATGAATTTATAACATGATTGTTTAGATTTTTTTAAATATGTATAAATAATATTTACTGTATTTTTACGCCATCTCTCTAGATTTGTACGCCTACTATCTAGGTAAACATGATACAAATTGACTATATATATAATATAATATTGTAACCCACCTATTGTACATGCGTTATTATGGATTTTGGTTATGGATAGCCCGTTGGTCGAGTTGGTAGTGAACCTACCTTCTGAGCTTGGGGGCGTGGGTTCGATTCCCACCTAGGACAAACATTTGTGTGATGAACATTTGTGATTGTTCTATATCTGGGTGTTAATATCTATTTAAATATGTATTTAAACCTATATATGTATATATATCAGTCTCTGGCAGCCATATCACAAGCTTTGCTTAGTTTGGGGTCAGATGACCGTGTGTGCAAAAATGTCCCGAATATTTATTTATTTATTTATTAAATGTGTATATGATTTAATCGTGTTTTGTGCAAATAAAATTATCTTTATTATAGAAAAATGTGGTTCACACGCAACGAAATGCAGTTATTCATAGAAATCATTATCAAAACACTGTTTTAAACTATCACGGTTGTTCACTAAAGTTATATGATTATTTACGGGATTATTTATGATTATTTTTATTTATTTACCACGGTAAATATCCCGTAAATAATCATATAACTTTAAATCTTTATCAGATCTGAATTACTGTCAGTAAAACCTAAATCGAACTTTTAATATATATAAAACTAGCGGTCCGCCCCAGTTTCGCACCAGTATAAATTATAGCCTATGTCACCCGGGGATAGTGTAGCTTCCTGTCAGTGAAAGAATTTTTCAAATCGGTTCAGTAGTTTCGGAGCAGTTTCAATGCAAACAAACAATCAATCAAATCTTTCCTCTTTATAATATTAGTATAGATTAAAAACCACAAATCCCAATACTTATACCTAATACTACATTTACTCAATTTAATTACATTAAGCTAAATAAAAAAGGTAAAAATTAAAACAAAACTCAAAACACAATCTCCATACAAAACCTAGAATCTTACACAAAACCAACCCTAAAACTAAATACCTCTACCAATCACCAAATTATCTGAATCTTAACATACAAGAATAAGGTTCTATTTTGAACGAAACATTTATAGTCGAACAAAGTTAAGTTTGTAAGGTTGTTTCTATGGGGGTGCATATTCGTTTTTTAAGGCGCGCGCTCACCAGATGGCATTGAGGGCAACGACTCTTCAAATAAGCTTTTTTGTTATTGAAATCGCGACCCCTAAATGCGGTTTCGAAAATTAAGAGCAACAGCTTTTAATGTATTTAATGTAATTTATGAACATTGTGGTGAACGATATTCTTGCAACACGGAAGTTTTAAACGAAGCTGATATAGATAATGTGTGGGTTTGAGGTGCTTTTAACGATGTATCTATTTTACTCTAAATATTTGACATAGCTCCATGATACACATTGGTTATAAGATGTAAGTGCCAACATAAAAATAAAATTTGAAAAAATCGTTTAGGAAATATTTTTTTTGCATATTTTGTGGCATGCATTTGCTGTTGGAAATTTAAATTTGCTTTGTTTTATAGGGATCCAACATTTTGAGTTAAAGTCGAACCAGCAGCGTGTAAATAAAACGACGGAAATTTTCCGATTTTTGGATGACATCATTGAAGGTAGCCAGCCATAGCCAGCTAAAAAAATTTGACATGCGTTCGTTTATTTGAAATTTACCATAGACAAAAATGTGATAAAGAACTTCGACTAAAATAAAATGAATGGACGGGCCATAACCATTGAATTTGCTCAGTAAAACCACAGAAGACATTAGGTAAAACGAGTCAAAACTGTCGGACGTATACTTCAACACCTAATTATAACCATAACCATGTTCATTTGTTCCAAAAATTTATAGCGGTTTTTTGTTGTGTATTTACACTTCGGTAAAGCACGCGAAGGCATAATTTTGTCAGGTGTTTGGTTATCATGTAACCAAAGGTGCGTGTTGCACTTCCTATGGCTAGAGACCGACTGAAACGAAGTGAGCGCCGGCGCTCTGTTTGTAATCTTCTAAAATGCGCTTCTTCTGGGCCCGTCCATTCATTTTATTTTGTTCGTAGGTAAAGAAATACTTGTGAGAAAATACTAGTTTTATTTATTAATTTAATAATAGGCTCGCGTTTGACTGCTACGTTGCCTGATGCGGTCTACGTTGGAGTACGCTTGCTTAGAAGAAACCGATTCACTCGTTATTTGAAGACACCCAGATAGTAACTATCGGGGAACACCCATTCAGGCAGCGCATTCCACAGACTAACAGTTCATACAAGTTTATAAAAAAAAGTGAAACTAGACACCTTTTGTCTTTTAACCTACTTATTACAGGCCGATTGCTACTGGCCATCTATTAAAAAAAAGCTCAGTACAGCACTGGCAGCAAAAAAAACTCATAATCATCGGTTATCGAACGCAAAGTTCAAATTTCAAAAATAGAATGCAGCGCGGCGCGTGCTTCGTAATTGTACGGTACGGTTGGTACGCGTGATCACCTGCGATCGATCGTTACCTCCACGCGAAATATCCTCTTTTTACCACAGTTTTACCACTTGTTATACGAAATTAGTGGATTACCGAAGAAAATTGAGCACGAATCTTGGAAAATACTCAAAAGTTCAAAAGTAGCTACCTATGACGTGAAATACAACAATTCAAACTTTTATACCTACTTATACACCGATGCTATCAAAAACATTATACCTGCTGCTCTCCTAGTAAATTAAAAAATATATGAATTTCAGCTAAAATATATTTCTACAAGTTATTTTAAAAAAAACATTTTAATCTGCGAACAAGGAAGTTCCGGGTTCAATACCTAGAAACGCGGGAACCAATGAATTTAATGCTTCACAATCAAATAAAATAATGGTATCTTTTCAAATATTTCGCCTCGAGGAACGTCTATCATTCGTAAAAATCAAATAAAATAGTAAACCGATGTTTAGAAACGTGTTTGCAAAACTTTACTATTATCACTCATATCATAATTATCAGCCAGATCAGAAAACGTCCACTGAAAGAAAGAAAGAATGAAAGAAAGAAAGAAAAATATTTCAAATAAAATTAAATAAAAAAAAAAAAAATTTTTTTATTTTTTTTTTTTAATATTTTTTTTATTTATTTTTTCTGCTGAACATAGGAACTCCTTAGAACTCCACACTGCACGACAGCTTGTCATCTGCAATTCTGCATATCCACTGGGTGCCCGCGACTCTCACGATGTCGTCGGTCCATCTAGTGGGAGGCTTCCCTACGCTGCGTCTTCCGGTTCGTGGTCTCCACTCAAGAACCTTTCTTCCCCATCGGTTATCGGTTCTTCAAACGATGTGGTCTGCCCATTGCCACTTCAACTTGCAAATTTTCTTTGAATAAAATGTCTGTCTTTTCTCTTGGCCTCTTCTCTACATAAATAGTATAAAATAAAGTCGTTTTCCGTGTCTGTTTGTCTGTATAACCACTCATCATCATCATCATCATCATCAGCCAGAAGACGTCCACTGCTGAACATAGGCCTCCCCCTTTAACCTCCACACTGAACGACAGCCTGCCTTTTGCATCTACTGGATGCCCGCGACTCTCACAAAGTCGTCGGTCCATCTAGTGGGAGGCCTCCCTACGCTGCGTCTTCCGGTTCATGGTCTCCACTCCAGAACCTTTCTTCCCCATCGGTTATCGGTTCTTCGAGCGATGTGGCCTGCCCATTGCCACTTCAACTTGAACATTTTAACAGCTATGTCGGTGACTCTAGTTCTTTGGCGAATATCCACGTTTCGGATTTTATCGCGCAAAGAAACTCCAAGCATAGCTCTCTCCATTGCCCGCTGTGTGACTCTGAGTTTTTCCAAAAGACCAACAGTTAAGGACCACGTCTCAGTACCATATGTCATCACTGGCAACACACACTGGTCAAAGACCTTCGTCTTGAGGCACTGTGGCTTCGTCTTGAGGCACTATAACCACTAACTCCTCCAAAACCACGCAACAGATTTTGATGCTGTTTTCACCATCAGTTAGATAATTTTTTACGGAAGGTTTATATTATATATATAACTAGCAACCCATCCCGGCTTCGCTCGTAAATTACACCCGTGCGAAGCCGGGGTGGGGAAAAGAAGTTCACAAAGTCAATTTTGCAGTTTTGATAAAGTTTGCAGTGTAAAAACACGATGGACTATATTTTACTTTGTAAATTTGCTATTTTGAAACGTAAGCAGTGTCAAAACAATAACATAATTAGCATTAAAAGCATTTTTTGATGCTGAATTTTCGCCCGAAGGCACGCTAATCATTGAAGGAGAACGGTAGCGTGCGATTTGAAGAAATGTTGAATATTTGGAGCCAATTTAAAGTTAACCCTGAGTGTAATACAACAGATCGAGCCAATCATGTTGTTAGCTAAATCGATCGGTGCGAGGGAGAAGCAGTTTGTTGTTTTGAGTCTTCAAGCTTGATATATTTATGTAAATTTATTCTCTAATCGTCCGTAATTTCCAAGAAAATACGAGCGTACCCGCGGGCAAACGTAGCGTGTAGTTACGGAACTTACAATCAGGAAAAACATGCGAACACCAATTTCAATCATAATCAGAATATCGCACAAACATTAGTTCCCTTTATAATAATACTTCTAGGCAAGCATGCTCTATCGTAGATCGCCTCATCGCTTACCATCAGGCGAGTTGAAGTTCAAACTGCTTAAGTTTGAACTGATAGAATAAAATATTGGCATTATTAAATAATATATTTAAAAGAACCTTGAAGTTTGGAATATTTATGAAGTGTTTTGTCTTTTCCTCTTTCATCATCATCATCATCAGCCAGAAGACGTCCACTGCTGAACATAGGCCTACACTGAACGACAGCCTGCCTTTTGCATCCACTGGATGCCCGCGACTCTCACAATGTCGTCGGTCCATCTAGTGGGAGGCCTCCCTACGCTGCGTCTTCCGGTTCGTGGTCTTCACTCCAGAACCTTTCTTCCCCATCGGTTATCGGTTCTTCGAGCGATGTGGCCTGCCCATTGCCACTTCAACTTGCAAATTTTAACAGCTATGTCGGTGACTCTGGTTCTTTGGCGAATATCCACGTTTCGGATTTTATCGCGCAAAGAAACTCCGACCATAGCTCTCTCCATTACCCGCTGTGTGACTCTGAGTTTTTCCAAAAGGCCAACAGTTAAGGACCACGTCTCAGTACCATATGTCATCACTGGCAACACACACTGGTCAAAGACCCTCGTCTTGAGGCACTGTGGTATCTTGGACGACTGCGGTCAATATCAACTCCAAAAAAGTCATCCAGTTAATGAGTGAAGCAGCGTCACAGCGAGGCGTCACAAAGCGTCTCAAGAGGCGCCACCTGGTGCGGTACAGTTACGCAGCTGGCGCGCAGATGCCCTGCACGTGCCCCTGGCTAACTGTGCTCTGGATTCTAATCCACGTGCCGACACTGACTCGCCAGGGAAATGGAAATTCCATCATATTTTACCTTGAAACGACGATAATTTAACAATCCTATCCTACTTCCTACTAATATTATAAACGCGAAAGTTTGTATGTATGGATTTTTGTTCCTCTTTCACGCAAAAACTACCGAATGGATTTTAATGAAAGTTTACAATAATATAGTTTATACATTAGAATAACACATAGGCTATAACGGGTTGTAGTAGCGAGGCCGAAAGCTGAGCTCTACGCGTACGAAGTAGCGAGTTTCAGCTAGTAATATTACAAACGCGAAAGTTTGTATGTATGGATGTTTGTTCCTCTTTCACGCTGCAACGGAACAACGGATCAACCTGATTTTTTGCATTTGTGTAGTTCAAGAGCCAGAGAGTGACATAGGCCACTTTTCATCATCATCATCACCATTTTTCATCACTACGCGGGTAAAACCGCGGGGCGCAGCTAGTTATTAAATATACGTCAATATCTGCCACTGTTTTGACAGGAACTTACCTTCTGTAGTCTGAATCATGAAAGAAGCGAAAGATGTGTGTCAGGATGGTAGCAAGGGGAGAGATATAGTCTCTGTCTACCCTCAAAGAGGCCTAAAGAGGCTCTGCATGTATTATCTCGCTCAATCTAAAGTAGGGAAAGACAACGACAATCTAGAAAAGTTAATAGTAACAGGCAAAGTCGATGGAAAGCGATCTCGAGGCCGCAGCCCGATGCGTTGGTCCGACCAGCAGTGCGAGGACCGTTCTTTATCGGTCGTCAAATTCGTTAAAATGCCATAGAATCGATCATAGTGAGTACTGATCAAATGGCATTTTATCGAATTTAACAATCTCAACTGTCAAATTTGATGATCGACAAAGAACGGTACTTGCACTGCAGATTCGCACCACCCTAGACACGTCAGTATACGATGCGCTGCATGTCGCCGAGGATAGGGGAAGATGGAGTAAAATCATAAAGGAGAGACTGATGGGAGGTGGGGTCACGACCCTCAGACATGAGGTGCACGACGCGAGGAGGAGGATGTAAAGTAGAGAACGACAAAGTTCAATATCAAGCTAAATAAGAATAGGTACTTCTTTATGGCTGACAAGTTAGTCGTTTGACCACAGCTTACAGACGGTATGGTCGAAGATGGTAAACACGCCTAGCCTGGAATGGAAACTAGCTCAGCTGGCCTAGCATGGGCTGTGGATAAATAGTCTTTCCACCGTTTTTATCCACGCCTAGATGCGACAAAGCTAGAATATGGATACGTTTGTCTTTTTCTCGCGGGATAAAAACGGTGGAAAGACAATTTGTCCACGGCCCGGGCTAGGCCTGCTGGTGAGGTTATCGGAAATTCGGAACCTTGCCTAGTCAAATCGTTAACACACCGTTTCGTTCTCTGCGACAAATTTTCAACCTGACAGCGGTAGCTAGCCAGTCGCGCATTAGAAAGTACCCTAACACCATGCTCTGTCTAAGGTTGCCTGGAAGAGATAGTTTTTAGCGAAAAGGCCGCCAGTTGTTACTCTAATTTTTAAGAGTTTTTTGACCTCTGTATCAAATTTAATGGTGTGAACAATAAAGAATTAATCAATCAATCAGCTCTGGTTTCTTGACGATGTTTTCCTTCGTCGTTCATTGTTGAGATTTGAACCTGCGCCGTGGGGTTTGGAATTTGAACACACCAACCGCTACGCTACAAATGCTTTAAGCTGTTATTGACTGTAGAGCCATTAATTAAAAAACATAATAGTTGAAAAATATCTTTATGTAGAAGATAATTTCATTTACCCGAGTATAATTCGTTATAAATATTAAAACATGTGAGTTTTAATTTAAAACATACTAATAAAAAAATATTATGCAATTTTTTGTACCTAAATAAAAATATTTTTGTACGTTTGGTTACAAAACTGTAAAATTAAGTTCAGTAGAGCTTAAAATTCGACGTCACAGCGACGCGTGCGCAGAATTACCGTACGCATCTGCCGCGAAACCTGATACGCTCCTTACATTATGAATTATGCTGCTTCCGAAAAAAACACACAAAAACTCTACACTGAAAATTGTACCTTAACTCAAAACTATAGAACAAAAATTCAAAAATCCTCTCAATATGTTTTTGAAAACTCAATCCATTTGATTTTGAACCCTACGATCGGTAATTTTATGGTGCATTTCGAGTAAATATTTGGGTGCACAGTGGTTCGACAAGTCATCTGGCCAAAAGACATATGCATATTTCGCCAAGGCGCGCCAGATGTCGCCACTAGACGAGATGTCACTGCAGACGCTGGTTTTTTCCGATCGCAATGTGTAGCGATTTACTTATCTGATGCAGTTATGTTTCGAAAATAAATACAGTTAAGGTGGTTCGATTCACCTATGGCAGGAAATTTAAATTTTAAACAGTTTTTTGGTCCTAGTAGCCAGGCCAGGTAATTATTTTTAAATAACACAGTGTTTGCGCAAAATGTTGGCTGTTCTTTACATTATAATTTACAATTATTTAACATTAACGCACCGTATTACTTACATTTGTGAATAAACCGTTAGAAACAGCAAAAATTTGATTATTCACAAATGTAAGTAATAATGGGCATTAGAGATAAATAGCTTTACATGATTTTGTAAAGAATAATAATCAATCTGCGCAAACATCATGGTTGTTTACAATAATTACCCGGCCTAGCTACAAGGACAAGAAAAATGATTGAAATTTGAATTTCCCGCCATTTGTGCAACGAACTACCTTAATAGCATTGTTGGTGCTTTTTAGGGTTCCGTACACAAAGGGTAAAAACGGGACCCTATTACTAAGCCTACGTCTGTCTGTCTGTCTGTGTGTCCTACCTTTAAACACCTGTATTTTTCGAACCGTAAATAGATAGCCAGTTGAAATTTTCACAGAATATTACGGCATATTAATATTGTAACGGCGGATTATATAAGAAATATTTTTATATTTTTTTATGCCGTAGGTGGCACACAAGCAGACGGGCTGCCTGATGGTAAGCAGTCACCGTCGCCTATGGATACTTGTAACACCCGAGGCATCACAAATACGTTGCCGATCCTTTAGAACTCGATAACTCGCCTTTTGAAGAACCCCATGTTGTAGCTTCTCGGAAACACCGTAGAAGGTAGCTCATTCATCACATTTAGCAGGTGTGAGGCAAGAAGGATCGTGTGAAACGCACAGTGTGCGATTTCCACTGATCTATGATGTGTGGATGAGCCTTCAGGCGGTGGCGGCTAGTGCGATGGTAAAACCGCGACGCCGGCATCAGATCAAACAGTTCTTCAGAACACTCCCCGTTGTAAATGCGATAAAAGATACAAAGAGACCCAAAATAATAAAAAAGTCGAATTTAAAACGATAGAGGGGCCCCATACAACATTTTAACATATTTTTCTATTTGCTCTAAAATAAAAACGGTAATACGTACAAGAGCGTAAGCTTGGCATGATTATAGTACGCACTCTAGAATAATAATAAATGGCCAAGTGCGAGTCAGCGACCAATTTTTCTTCACCACCGGCACTCGTACGATCACCGAAGTGAAGCAACGTCGGGCGCGGTCGGTACTTGGATGGGTGACCGCCTGGGCGTTGATGAAATGTTGGCTTTTTTGAATTTTTTTTGTATTTTAGTAGCTAAAAGTTATGTGGTGTTACGGAACCCTCAGTGAGCGAGACCGATTCGTACGGCCGGTTTAATTTTGTAAGTTTACGGGCTTCTGTGGAAAGGTGATTAGGGAAATTGCTAATGTATATCCGACTGGCCGGAAGGAGGTGATGTTTTTCGGGTGTATGTAGGTTTGTCTGTCTCTGCATAATCTCGTGTTTTGAAGTGCAAGGTGTCGTTAGATAAAATCTTTATATTCAGATCTGTTAGTTTGTTTTTTATTATTTTGTCATGTGTAACCAATATGCACTGGGCCAGCATGGCGGATTAGGGCCCTTCCTCTTTCTCTCTGAGAGAAAGCCTGTGCTACAGGGGAAACTGTAGGTATAAACACTTATATTTACTTATGGTGGTGAGAACAATAAAGAATTTATCTATCTTTCTATCTATCTTTTTTTTCTTCTGAGGGGTCACACAGATATTTTTTTATCCCGATTTGGTGAAAAGTTGCAGCATGTGTAGTGTTTATTATATTATTAAACAACCGCATTAGCAAGTTCAAGTAGCAGTGGGCAGGGCACATATCACGCAGAACAGATGGCCGATGGGGCCGAAAGGTTCTCGAATGGAGACCACGGACTGGTAAGCGCAGCGTTAGGACGTCCACCCACATGATGGACAGACGATCTAAAAAGACCGCAGAGAAACGCTGGATGCAGGCCGCTTCCAACCGGCCCTATTGGAGATCGATGGGGGAAGCTTATGTCCAGCATGCTTTTGTGGATATCAGCCCATAGCAGTGGGCGTCCTACGGCTGATATGATGTTGAGTCACATTAGATAAATAAAAACATTTAATTAGTATATGATTTTTTTATATTTTTTTTTATAAATAATAGGCTTGCGTTTGACCCCCTTCACGCCTGATGTTAAGCGAGTCTACTTGTATTCGTATTATTTACGGATATTTACCGTGGTGACGTTGTGGAATGAGCTCCCGATATTTCGGCGCAGTTACATGCACCATGTTCACGGGAAGACTGAAGAATACAGGTGGTTGGTCGAACAGTTAAAAAGTTAGGTGCAGACATAACGATTAACGATCTACCCCCTAACCGTGAACCGTGATAGTTTAAAACAGTGATTTAATTAGTATTATCTTCATAGACTAGTAATTCCGGTTAATTGCACCAAGTATGGAAAATATTCCGCGGGCGCCACTGGAGAGGAGTGCAAGGGACGCCGCGGAGTGCGGGGTCGAGGGGGGCGGGGGCGCTGGAGAGCGTCGAGACGGGCGTCTGCGCATCCCGTCTGCACCTTTGATCTCGCGCGCTGTGATGGAATAGACACGGTTCAGGGAAATGTTGGGGCTTGCTTAGACAGAGTTGAAAGAGCTACAGATAGAGTCGTGCTGCTGGCAAAAGGTAATATATCGCCTCGTTCTAAAGGTAGTTTTGGCACATTTTTTAAATTCTGCTTAATTTACCTAAGTGTAGGCGGGTGTATGTGTGTGTGTGTGTGCGTGTGTGTGTGTGTGTGTGTTTGATCATTGCCATAGACAAAACAGTTGAAAAACCTTTTTATGAAAACTGTTTTATTTTTCGTTTATTCGGCTATTCGATCGTTAAACATTGCACCAAGTAAAAATAAAAAAAATAAAAATTTGGGACAGTTATTTTGTGAGATTCAAAATGTATTGTGGTGATAATTATGGCAGTAATGAGTGACACCAGAAGCCAGAAGAGACGTAGGTACCTACTACCTAAACTGTCGTAAATTAGGTATTTGTATTTTCGGTACTTTTTCAAAATCTAACATCTTATACGGGGTGTAAGGGGAACACTCTCGAAGCCAAAAGAAGGTAAGTAATTGTACTCATCATTATAAACAACTTTTACTGATCAGCCCTGAAATCGCGAAAAAAATATCAGCTGTTCTATAGAAAACGGTCATTGACACTCGACAAAATGTATGGAACAGCTGATTTTTTTTTCGCGATTTCAGGGCTGGTCCCATAGTAAAAGTTGTTCATAATGATGATTAAGTATACAATTACCTTCTTTTGGCTTCGAGAGTGTTCCCCTTACACCCTGTATATCTACGTAATTCTTAATTTATGACTTTAGCAATCACTACCATCAGTCACATTGTAAGCTAAACAAAATGTACTAAACACATTTTTGTCCAATTCCAATAGATTCGTAGGCCACACTGCGTGAGTCTTGCGGGGGGCGCCCCGTACTAACTGCCGCGTATTCTGCGGCGAGTTTATTTGCGGACATACCGCGCCAAACGTCACCTAGACGGAAATAGGGGAAATGTTCCACCAGAATAACGCGGACAATCGAGTGCAGAAATAACTACTTTACCATTTAACTTGTGTCAATGATGCTATTTAATTAAGGAAAAAATCTGCATTAGAATCTAGAATCATCTATACTAATATTATAAAGAGGAAAGATTTGATTGTTTGTTTCTTTGTTTGTTTGCATTAAATAGGCTCCGAAACTACTAAACCGATTTGAAAAACTCTTTCACTGTTGGAAAGCTACACTATCTCCGGGTAACATAGGCTATATAATATATTTAAACAAAAATAGGAATCCTTACTAAAACTCCAATAATGTAACCCAAGGTGTAAAAAAATAAGATTTACAATTTTAACTTTGCGTGTTTGACAGTTCTAAGACAGGACAACGTCTGTCAGGTCAGCTAGTAATACATATAACTAAACTAAATTCTGCTCGTCTCCAATTAATATTTTCTTTACTCCATTAAAAGCTAAGTATAAAAATGGAAAGACAAACCTGGAAAGAACAATAATGGACCTTGCACACGGCGCATCTAATTTGCGCAGCTATAGAAAGATGCACGTACCTATCATTACATAGGTACAAGCATCTCGCTTACTTGCACCGTGTGCAAGCTCCATTATGGACTTAATTAAGAACAATCTAATTTATCAAGATGCCAAAACAAGCACAGAATCAGAAATAAAAGAAGGAAGGTCTTCCACCTATAAGAGCTGAGCTCCCTCTACCAATGTAGAAAGCTGAAAATTATTCACAAAAAATGTAATACACTTTCTTTCAAAATGAACATATTACAAAAAGTTATTATGATTATTTACGGGATATTTACAGCAGGTTGTGGAAGGAGCTCCCGATATTTCCGTGAACATGGTGCATGTAACTGCGCCGAAATATCGGGAGCTCATTCCACAACCTTACCACGGTAAATATCCCGTAAATAATCATATAACTTTAGTGAACAACCGTTATAGTTTAAAACAGTGTTAAACTTAGGTATTACCTTTTCAAAGTCCAAAATGCGTTATACTAATCGCAAGGATCATTCCAAACGTATAATTTCTAGTTATATCGTCGGCGGAAAGGCAAATTTACTGAAGCTCCAAATGACCATTTCGCGAAAAAGCCGTTTTAAGTTTTTTTTTTTCGTTTTTAATTCATAACTTTTTTCCCAGCACAAGAATTTCGATGACGTCAAGGTAAACTTTTATTAATTTGTCATTTTCTATGTCCAGAAGTACAAACCATAATAAATGGACTGCTGGTTTGTGATATAGTGGCGCTTAAGTAAAAATGACTTCAATTTACAGTAAAGCAAAATTTCTTAACCGCCATTTGATTCAAATATTTATAGCATCAAAATTACTTAAAATTTACTTGTAATTTATTGCAGGAAAACAAAATTACTTAGGTGACAGGCACGAATAAAATGCCAAAAAAGTGTCGTTTAAGGACTCTGGTTGATGAAAAAACCCCTTTTTTCCTTTTACTGAAACGCCAAAATAGTGCTCGTATCGCTATGGGACCCAGACTGATCGACGCAGAAAAAAACGCTGATTCCGAATATCTATATAACTCAATATGCCTATTTTGGCGCTTCAGTAATTCTGCCTTTCTTGCGACGATATTATTATTTACGGGATGTTTACCGTGGTAAGGTTGTGGAATGAGCTCCCATGGACACCGTATTAGTTTAAAACAGGTTGTTGTATAATTTCTGCTTTCAATTAGCAAAATATATCAAACTTAACTTTTAAAAAACTCGGTTAAGTTTAATAAGATTGAATCTTAGATATCAGAACATGCATTTTCCTGTCATGTTCAATCCGAAGCCAACTGTCCCTGCACAATTAATTCCACCGTAATTGTGTGAAAAGATTCATATCGCAAAGTAATGAACAGTTTTCATCAAAATGTCGTTTTATATAAATAATGTTGCCATTTTAAAAGCTAAATTGTTTCTTTTGCGATGTTGCGAGGTTATTAATTTTAATATCGCTTTTTATGGCGCATTAAATCGAAAGGGTGGCAATGATTATGATCTGTAATGGTTGAAGACGGAATTGATTTTGATGGAAGTATAATTAAGTCGTTGCTGTTTTATGTGTGTTTAATTTGTTTATTTTAAAAGCTTTTTGCAGATTCTTGCAGAGAATATTACCGCGTGTAAACTAATTTTGTTTTCATTCTCTAAGTCTAAGCATTTGAACGAAGTATTTTGATTATTTTGTTTAATTTAAGGTTACGTTTGACAGTTATCTCGCCTGTTGTTAGGCGATGATGTTGTCTACGATGGATCACGCTTGTCTTTCGAATCGAAATACTTCTGCAAGGCATTCGATACTGAACAATTCTTGTGCTACCATATTGGAAATCTTGGTTCAACAGTCCAGTGGGTTGACCAGTCAGCCATATGTACAATATAAAAAAAAAAAAAACTACCCTTGAGAATTGGGTAAAAATCAATAAACGTGATACATATACAAATTTTCAAGAGGTTGAATATTTTTTTCAAAATTACATCTGATGTTAACTGATGTGGCAACCCTCGAGATATAGGTATATGACCTATAATCTTAGACTATCCCTATAATATACATAAAAAAGAACCGTAGAAATCGGTTTACAATCAGCGAAGACATCGCGTAACTCAAACAAAAAAGTAGGTAAGTAGGTAAGTACTAAGTAGGTAATAAAATCTCTTTTCTTAAAGTTGGTTGAAAAGAATACTTATCTAAGTATAAAGTTACTAAAAGTGCGGCACTTCTTCACATCCTAAGATACATTGCCAAAAATCAAAGTTCATAAATCACGCAAACAAAGATATTAAAATCCCATCAGGGTTGGTCCAGTCGTAAATTCGCGTTGTCGAAGCATTCATCAGGGTTGTCACGAGCGTCAGGGTGTCACGAGGCGTCAGGCGTCTAGACGAGCAGTAGGGATGCGCCATCCGATCCGATACTCGAGTGGATCGATTCATCGGTCTTGGGATCCGATTCGTAAGATATTGGTAACGAATAATGATTCAAATTTTGAGGGAGTGCGATGACGTCTCGCTTGGGATTATTGGTATTAATAATAATAAATAATAAATATTCGGGACATTTTTGCACACACGGTCATCTGACCCCAAACTATGCAAAGCTTGTGATATGGCTGTCAGAGACTGATATACATACATATATAGGTTTAAATACATACTTAAATAGATATTAACACCCAGATATAGAACAAACACAAAAATGTTCATCACACAAATGTTTGTCCTAGGTGGGAATCGAACCCACGCCCCTAAGCTCAGAAGGCAGGTTCACTACCAACTGGACCAACGGGCTATCTAATGTGAATAGCTGCGCCATTGCAATTTCGTAGATTGGGTTAGAGAAATGAAACTTGTTACCATTAAAATTCAAATAAAAACAAAGAGTTAAAACACTCGAACAAAAATAAATAGCATCTAGCGAGATTCTTCAAAGAGTCTTGATCTTAGCCTCACGCATTCTGTGTATTTTTATCGATACTTCGGTACCCGAACCACAACCACCACTGCATCGATACAAAAGTAGGTGGATCATAATGAAAAAAACTTAAGCTTTTGTATAGTTTTCTTTTCAAGTCGCAAGTTAATCGCTTTCTTTTAGGGAAGTGTGCTCCATCATAGACCGCATCATGACTTAAAATCAAGAAAGTGTGAAAAAATTGATGTGGGCTTGGTATAGTCTAAACAAAATACAAGCTAAAACTAAAACTTCAAATACAGTTAGACTGTCCATAGATAGTGGTATAGTTGATGTGATATCGATACAAATCACCTAGTGTTCAGGTCAATTCAATCAATCCACACCATCAGCCATTAAATGTCCACTGCTGAACAAGGCCTCCCTCTTAGAGAGGGGTGTTGCCATAATCCCCACGCTTGGCAGGCGGCTTGGAGATCGCAGTACGTTCACCGTGTACTAACAGGACGCTGCTGCCCATCCTCCGGTGGTTCTGGTCGCAGTTTTAGGACATACCCGGGTCAATCAATCCAGCTGGCTTGAACAAGTCGACATAAATTTGGTTTTGACATACTTTGACTATTACAAACTGGTAAATTGTCTATAATTGGGGAGTTGGCAAATTTGTTATGTTCTTGTCTTTTTAACACTAGCCGCGTTTGTCATCACTTAATATATTTTAAAATAATAGAAAGTGATTTCTTTAGTGGGTAATCTCACAGTTTTCATGCAATAAAACCTTACTCCTAACATATTTGATAGCCCGTTGGTCCAGTTTGTAGTGAACCTGCCTTCTGAGCTTAGGGGCGTGGGTTCGATTCCCACCTAGGACAAACATTTGTATGATGAACATTTGTGTTTGTTTTATATCTGGGTGATAATATCTATTTAAGTATGTATTTAAACCTATATATGTATGTATATCAGTCTCTGGCAGCCATATCACAAGCTTTGCTTAGTTTGGGGTCAGATGACCGTGTGTGCAAAAATGTCCCGAATATTTATATTTTACACCTGGACAAAGAATAAATGATAGTACGAGACTTGAACAGAATCGATCCGCGAATCGATACCACGCTCATCCAGTGGATCGATGCAAGGCGCTCATGGGACGCATGCCTCACGCGTCACTACAGATCACGAAGGCCGAAAATACTCAGCCACGCCCACATTTGCCGTCTGAGTTATTAATAGTACATTTTTCAATTGTTACTCAGTTACTGATATTTTTGGATACTTAAGTATTTTGCAATGGACGAAATTCTTGTGATAGTAACTAAATTTAGGTCTTATTCGCTATAATTGTTCTGGTTCTGGGTGCAGTTTTAAACCGCTATAAAGTTTTTATGATCTTAGATTTTAGGTAACACTGAACTGTTATAAGTAAGTGTGGCGCTGACCTTTTTTTGCATGAGGACTATTAGTCAGTTCATTAAGGGTCCTGTATACCCTCTGCAGCTTTCTCTCTCGCACATTTTCACATTATTGAAGATATCAATGAGTGTGAATTTCCAAAAAGTAACAAAATCATGTCATGGTGTCTATCGTAACATTACAAACAAAGAAATTGTCAATTTGATATATTTTAATTTGACACAGTAAAATGGTAACAAGTGATTTTTATTTCTCGTGTCATTTTATTCCGTCAAATTAAAAGATATCGAAGCAAACATTTCTTTGTTTGTAATGTTACGATAGACACCATGACATGATTTTGCTACTTTTTGGAAATTCACACTCATTGATTTTATATCTTCAATAATGTGAAAATGTGCGAGCGAGTGAGCTGCAGAGGGTATACAGGACCCTTAATGTCACTGCAAGTTCTTGTTTCTTAGTATGCGTATCAAAGTGTGGCTATACAGACAGTTTTTGCGAAGTTTAGAGGTATAGCGAAAAAAAGAGTAATAGTCATAGTTGAGTCATAGTAATAGCTTATTGATCTAAAATTAAAAGACAACAATATTGTTAAAAAGCAATCGAACTGGACATAATATTAATATTATATTTAAATTTACAATTTTTTTTTTTTTTTTTCCTAGGCTAGCGGCTTTTTTAACTAAACAAAATACAAGCTAAACTAAAACTACAAATACAGTTAGACTGCCCATAGACCGTTGAAGGTCTAAAGACAATCCAAATGCTCAAGCCCACTACCAGTTGGCAGCGTACCCAGCATGCTGGCGGCATTACCACGTTGAATGGCAATGCTTTTGCGTTTGCAATATTGTTTGTGTGTGGAACTGGCTGGCACCCGTACTAGTAACTCCGTTTGAACACTAATTAGGTTTAGTTAAAATTAAACATAAAAATATGACATTATATTACATAATTAGGTCACGTACATATTTATTTTTGTCGGCGGTTGGAGGGTGTAGGTGAGATGAGAGACATTTGAAACACGAACTATAATTGTGCTAATGCATATCTCCTTTATTAGTAGAAGAGAGGTAGTAGCGGTTTACGTGGTTTAAAAAACCAGTTCCAGTAAATTTTCCGCAGTCCTCCACCCTTGTCAACCAGGCTGCCTGCCCGGAGATCCTGGGTAAGTAATGGTGATGGCATTGCCAGCCAGCGCGAGGCAGTAGCGCGGTCCCTGACCTTGGACATTTGGGAAGCCTCCAAGCGACGATGCAGTTCTAGTGATGTACCTGCCAGAGGGACTTATCGATGCTTTGGTAATAATGAAGCCAGTATTTTTGTTTTCGATACAAGAACTAAAGCCACAAATATAAACCTTTATGATTATTAAACATTATATGTTTGTTACTTTAAATAGCAGAACTCTTTGCCCTTTGGGTTAATAGTTCATCATCATCATCATCATCAGCCAGAAGACGTCCACTGCTGAACATAGGCATCCCCCTTCAACCTCCACACTGAACGACAGACTGCCTTTTGCATCCACTGGATGCCAGCGACTCACACAATGTCGTCGGTCCATCTAGTGGGAGGCCTCCCTACGCTGCGTCTTCCGGTTCGTGGTCTCCACTCAAGAACCTTTCTTCTCCATCGGTTATCGGTTCTTCGAGCGATGTGGCCTGCCCATTGCCACTTCAACTTGCAAATTTTAACAGCTATGTCGGTGACTCTGGTTCTTTGGCGAATATCCACGTTTCGGATTTTATCGCGCAAAGAAACTCCGAGCATAGTGTTGTGTTTATTATATCATGATATAATGTGGGTAGGTCTCGCGGTTTGTTCGACCTACCACCAAGTGGAAATAAACAGTCGTAACTAAGCCAAGCACGCATTAGTAATAGCAATAGTTAATCTCGTCAAATGCCTATTTCATCACTGCATGCTTTTTAGGTCATGGTATCCTTGCATTGAATGATTGTTGTTGTATTTCAACTATCAGTCATTTAAACATCATTGTCAGGTTTCTACTTCTGGAGGTTAGCCTTTATCTCAGCAAACTTTTGCCTACTCTGTGTCAAGCAAAAAAGCCGGCAAAATTCACCTACACGCAGATGTTTCTCAGCCTAACTGTCGATAAGTCGATAAAATTCAGAAAAAATGAGTCCCATCCCTAGCAATTTCGCCTACGCTGTTCAGCATAATTTACAAGGGCTAGATAAAAAACAGTCGGCTAGTGTTGTAGTCAAGCGAGACCGCTGCCAAAAAGCATACGTTATATCTTCTTACACAATAAGATTGTACTATGTGTTGTATACAGGGTGCGGAAAATAATATAAGTATTCTTTGGAAGCAGTTGTAAGTAGGCTACTAAATCTATTGGTAATAATCATGATAGCCCGTTGGCCTAGTTGGTAGTGAACCTACCTTCTGCGCTTGGGGGCGTGGGTTCGATTCCCACCTAGGACAAACATTTGTGTGATGAACATTTGTGTTTGTTCTATATCTGGGTGTTAATATCTATTTAAGTATGTATTTAAACCTATATATGTATGTATATCAGTCTCTGGCAGCCATATCACAAGCTTTGCTTAGTTTGGGGTTAGATGATCGTGTGTGAAAAAATGTCCCGAATATTTATTTATTTATTCTATTCCTGCTTTGTTTATTGTATTTTATTATAGCCTAGCTGAATCCCGCAGTGCTACCCGCGATTTTCAAATTTTCCCGCATTTTCTGGGAGAATAAATACCCTATGTCCGTCCATATGATGTACACTATCATCCTGCCAAATTCGTTAAGATCAGCTTAGCGGTTTAGTCGTGAAAAGCGAACAAACATCCAGACAGAGAGACAGTTACTTTCGCTTTTAAAATATTAGTAAGGATTTTGTAGGTAAAGATTATAAAATTATTTTGTATATCATCCTACAGTCCTATGTATAACAATGTCTAACATATTTATGTACATAGGTAGGTATAACAAACAAAGAAAATAAAAAAAGCCTTAACTATTACTAATTAACACTAATATAATCAAAAATCAAAAACAAGATGTTGCCCGTGTGGTAAAGTGCCAAGAGCGCTGGCTGCATTCCCGCGTTGAATTGCTAAAGAAATTCTCTGTGCGAGGAATGAGCCAGCTCTCTTGTCACCAGCGGCGTCAATTAATTGTGGCGAATTTTTTTTTATAAACTTTTTTTAAATAATAAATCCAATTAATAACTCTTAACATATTTACAACAAATGAAGACTAAATCACAGATTACCTTAATAGTAAGTATAGTTTTAATCTACTTTTAGTTCGGAATTTTTTGAGGACTGAACCGATATTGATAGTTTTTAACCCCCGTCGCAAACAGAGGGGTGTTATAAGGTTAACGTGTATGTGGAATCGTAGTTCTCAAACTACTGAACTAATTTTGATTAAGTTTCTTTGTTTGAAAGGTGACTTGATCGAGTGTTCTTAGAATTTTAAGAATATCTATTAAGCCGTTTGAAGATCAGCTCTTTTCATCATCATCAGCCAGAAGACGTCCACTGCTGAACATAGGCCTCCCCCTTTAACCTCCACACTGAACGACAGCCTGCCTTTTACATCCACTGGATGCTAGCGACTCTCACTATGTCGTCGGTCCATCTAGTGGGAGGCCTCCCTACGCTGCGTCTTCCTGTTCGTGGTCTCCACTCAAGAACCTTTCTTCCCCATCGGTTATCGGTTCTTCGAGCGATGTGGCCTGCCCATTGCCACTTCAACTTGCAAATTTTAACAGCTATGTCGGTGACTCTGGTTCTTTGGCGAATATCCACGTTTCGGATTCTATCGCGCAAAGAAACTCCGAGCATAGCTCTCTCCATTGTCAGCTCTTTTATAAGAGGTTAAATATTTTTTTTTATGCCATATATATTTATACTTTTAAATATCTTGTTATTGTATTAGTGTTTTTTTTTTACGGGCAAGTGCCTTTATTAACTAAAAAAGTACAAGCTAATACTAATTCTACAAATACAGTTAGACTGCCCATAGACCGTTGAAGGTCTAAAGACAATCCAAACCCAAATGTTTTTGTTTATGTACGTATAGTGTTTTCTATCTGTTTGTATTTGTTGAAGTTAATTAGAAATTAACTTTCTAGTATCTGAGGAAATGTTTTATATTTGTTACACCCTGTGTGTTGTAGGACGATATGTGTAGTTTCGTATTGAACACGATGTAGGCCGATGAACCTGACTTATAAGGAAAATGGAGAAAAGCGATGACGTAGACGTTTTCTGGATGAAATGTCGGTCATCCTTTAGCGATAGTGTGGCATAAGATTTTGTCCGATGTTTTCCTACGGAGAATAAACAAGGCAACAGAAGTCTAATGTCACTTTTCAATCTCTATCTCTACATAGTATAAATTAAAGTCGCTTTCTGCGTCTGTCTGTCTGTAAGGCCGCTAACTCCTCCTAAACCACGCAACGGATTATGATGCGGTTTTCACCATCAGCTAGATACATTTTCACGGAAGGTTTATATATATAATAACTAGCGACCCGCCCGCCCCGGCTTCGTACGGGTGTAATTTACGTGCGAAGCCGGGGCGGGTCGCTAATTATACATATAAACCTACCTCTTGAATCACTCTATCTATTTAAAAAAACCACTTCAAAATCCGTAGCGTAGTTTTAAAGATTTAAGCTTACATAGGGACGGACAGACAGCGACAGCGACTTTGTTTTATACTATGTAGTGACTAGCGACCCGCCCCGGCTTCGCACGTAAATTACACCCGTGCGAAGCCAGGCGGCCGGGTCGCTAGTTCAAAATAATCTTTGGTTTTGGTTCTATACAATTTCATTTTTTTTCTTGCGATCGCATATTATTTAAATGCCGTGGATACACTCTTTGATTTTATTATTGAAACTGACGTGGTTTTCACACATTTTATTTATGTTACACGGGAATTACTCACAACACACACACACACTAAACACACACACCCACACACACACACACACTAACACTCTTTGATGTTTTCCAGTCTTTTCCGTCTCAAACGTTTTGGGTTTCTCTTCACCGGAACTTCGCCCCCGAGGATCAACCGTGGAAAAACAAAGATATTATCATCATCACGTCATTTCAGCCATAGGACGTCCACTGCTGGACATAGGCATCTCCCACCGATCTTCAAAAGGGCGGCCTGCATCCAGCGTTATCCATTAATATATTTTTTGTCTATGTCCGAAGCTCATATCATACATCTCCTTTTTCGTTTAGTTTTTTGTAACAAGATTTGCAAGTTGAAGTGGCAATGGGCAGGCCACATCGCTCGAAAAACCGATAACCGATGGGGAAGAAAGGTTCTGGAGTGGAGACCACGAACCGAAAGCCGGAAGGACCGACGGCATTGTGAGAGTCGTGGGCATCCAGTGGATGCAGATGGCAGGCTGTCGTTTAGTGTAGAGTTCTAAGGCAGAGGTTCGGCAGTGGACGTCTTAAGACTGATAATGATGATGTATCAATATCATGTAGGTCCTTTAATGTAGATAACATTTGACGTAATAGAATGATATTTAAAGTGATTAGTGCAGAGTTCAGCGGCGCAGGCGCAGGGTGGGCGCGACCTTATTTGGACACAATTCGATCATCGATTGACGTCTCCATTCGATTCCGATTCGATTTTATTACCCCAACATGTTGTTTGATTATAATTTATAGATAATTAAACGCGAATACGTGGTTTTATTTATATCTGAAATATATTTAGTGATGCTATACTGTTGGTTAGTAGGTCCTTATTTAGAAATACAATTATTCAAAATTATATGTTTTTTAAATTAATTTGCAAAAATGGCTGAAGGCGAAGTACCTAGACCTACTATAGAAAATTAGTACTAGCTGCGTCTAGCGGTTTCACACGAAATTTTCCAATACTTTTACCAAAATATGTCTTTCATAAAAAATTTAGGATATCCGCACCCAAAGGGTAAAACGGGACCCTATTACTAAGCCTACGACGTAGTCCGTCTGTCCTACCTATTAACGACAATATCTTTCAAACCGTAATAGATAAACAGTTGAAATTTTCACAAAATATGTAACTTGGCATGATCATAGTACACACTATAATGTATAACTACAAATAATAAATAATAGACAAGTGCGAGTCGGTGTCAAACTTCTGTTCACCACCGGTTCTCGCACGATCACCGAAGTGAAGCAACGTCGGGCGCAGCCGGTACTTGGATGGGTGACCGCCTGGGCGTTGATGGGATGTTGTTTTTGCACATTTTTTTTAGTAGCTAACAAGTTATGTGGTGGTACGGAACCCTCAGTGCGCGAGCCCGAATCGTCCGATTTTATTTTTAATTATAATACTTATCTACTATTTCTTTGTACAATGTTATTAAGATGGGTTCACTAGTTTATACTAATATTATAAAGAGGAAAGATTTGATTGTTTGTTTGTTTGTTTGCATTGAATAGGCTCCGAAACTACTGAACCAAATTCAAATTCAAATTCAAAATATTTATTTGTCAGAACATGGTAGGTACACATACATATAAAGTAGCATACATGGTCGTAAGAATGGAGACGTATCTCATGTCCTTGCCTGTTACAGCGTACAAATATAAGTTTTTTATATATATTATTATTAGTTTTTGTTAATGTTAAAAAAATAACGAAATTATGTCTAAGTTAGAATATTGTTAGAATCATATTTTGGTTTGGTTGTATTTTATACCCTAATTAGATGTTTATTACTACCTATATAAGCTATTATTATCATTTTATCTTTTCCTAGTACCTAGTCTCGATTTTGTCAATTATTTAGTCTACATTACATATCAAAACATTTTTATCATTAAGGAATTCTGAAATTTCATAGTAGCTTTTTTGTGCTAATAAAATTTTAAGTTTATTTTTAATCATTCCAATATTTAATTCTCTGATAATTTTAGGAATTTTAGTATATATTAAAGGAGCCATACAGAATACACTTTTTTGCATGAGTGCAGTTTTGGCCGTACGTGGGCCGAATTACCATTTAATGGTACCGATTTGAAAAATTCTTTCACTGACGGGAAGCTACACTATCCCCGGGTGACATAGGCTATAATCTATACCCGTGCGAAGCTGGGGCGGACCGCTAGTTTAGTTATAAACAGGTGACATACAAAGTCATTTTCGCATTTATCGTATTAGCGTGGAACAGTGACAATGGAACCCTCGGCCGATGTCGCCCCAAGCGGACCACAACAAAAAACGCTTAAATAAACAAACAACCCTAACCTAACGACAGGTGTCATGAAAACAAATTAATTATTTATACGTTAAATTGATTATTAACTTTACTAATAAGTGTCGCCCCCTGGCGGCATAATACGCTGGTCACTGAATAGATTACGGACCGACCAACTTATCTGTCAAGTTGGACAAACTAAGGAACTAAAAAAGTTCAACGCGGTACTGTCACTTTCGTACAAAAATACGATGATGGCTCCCTTCCTACATTTCACAGATAAGATGGTCGGATAGTACTTAAAAATTTAGTCTAATCTACCGTAAGAATTTGTTTGAAAAACCTTTTGAAAACGCCGCTAAATACATGACGGGAATTAATTAACATAATCTCTTCTCTTCTCTATCTCTATCTCTACATAGTATAAATTGAAGTCGCTTTCCGCGTCTGTCTGTATGTCTGTATGGCCGCTAAGTTCTCCTAAACCACGCAACGGATTTTGATGCGGTTTTCACCATCAATTAGATACATTTTCAAGGAAGGTTTATATGTATAACTAGCGACCCGCCCCGGCTTCGCACGTAAATTACACCCGTGCGAAGCCGGGCGGGCGGGTCGCTAGTAATTATAATTATAAACATTTCTTTCTATATTAAAAGTAGTGCGTTTAAAATATAAATTGAAACGCTTCAATGCATTTTTTTTCTTTAATATAACTGTTTTTGTTGATTCTTTTCCCCTTAAATTCTTAAAGGGTTATACATTTGAATTAACAGAAGTAACATAAGAAAGTGCTAATCCCTCCAGCCACAAATTAAAAACCCCTTGAAGAAAGTGCTTAATATAATCGACGCCTGTTTCGGGGGTGCCATAAAATATGTCTAAACACCCGCCACAGTGCGCTGAAAAAGCAAAGCGACAGACGGTCCTAATAAAAAGGTGGTCAAAAAGTGTTACCCTACACCGTGTACAGTCTATGGCTAGTAACTTGAAATAGGGCAGAATGTGACCAGCTCTCGAGTTTTAAGAGCTAACTTGGAGATTTTATAGCTGAGTTTTATGTTTCACGGAAATAATATTTATGTGCAGTTAGCGTATTTTTTCTTAAGTAGGTACACCTCAGAGCAAATAAAAATACAGAGTCCCTACGGCGCACTGCCAAAGTGACGCCAAAATCACCTCCAAAACTACGTGAATTCCCAATAAATACACGGCTCACGCACACATACGCATTCAAAACTACGTGAATTTCTTGTCAGAACGTCGTACTGAAAACATCCGTTTTAAAAAGACACAATGACTTCTTGCAGTGTTAAGAACTGTAAAAACAACACAAAAGTAAATAAGAAGAAGGATGGAATATTTCCACACTTAAGTATTTATATTATCACTTATTTTGACGAATTACACGACACGAACTTCGACTACGCACGCAAGTTTCAAAAAGTGGCTTCACTTTTCGTGTTCGTGATAGTCCCTCTGTATTTTTATTTGGTCTGAGAGGGACACTAGGTACAGCTTTTTTAAAGTTCTTACAGAATATTAGAATGATCTTCCATATATAAATATTAAAAAAAATCATCTACTCACTCATTCATCACGAAATCTCGAAAACTACTTGATCTACGAAGCCGAAATTTGGTAGGTAGTATCCTTATGGGAGGTAAAGATCCGCTAAGAAAGCATTTTGTGAAAGGGCCGAATTAAAGGGGGGGGGGGGGGTTGAAAGTTTATATGAAAGGCTAAATCGCGGGCATCAGCTAGTAAGATAATATTGATGTACTTAGACAATAATGATGAATTTATTGTTCTTTTCTACTTCTCTATGATGAAGGCCTTCAACGGTGTTAAAATCTATCACTAGGGCTGGCCAGTGACGTTACTTCACAATAGATTACCTCCTCCTCTGAAATCCAGTAAAATAGAGGGTTAAAATAAAACATAATTTTATTTAAATATTGCTTTCCCATTTAGGGCGAGAGCAGACCGGCAGCGGACCGCTTTTATCGGCAAGAAATAAACGAAAAAATAAACAAAAACTACCGATATCAGCCCGCACATGCGCTTCCATATTTGAATTTTGAATTTCGAATCGGATGCGAAAAAAATCCGACGCAATGTGCTAGCACGCGCCGCACCATATGTCGAGATGGAAAAAAAGTTTTTTTATTCATTAAACACCCGAAGGGAGACGGAGTATACGAAAAAAATGGTAACATAAGCATAATATTAGTAGAAGATATAAATAAAAACTTGGCGCAAAAAGCGGCGCACTCATTTTGAGGTTAAATAGAGGATGGTATGGAGGATTGTGCTAGGGGTGTCGCCTGTCGAGCTGGGGACAGCCGGGAATTTGACGTTTGACGACGTAAGACCATACACAAAAAGGTAGTTTTCGAATTTTTGTCGAACAGACGAATCGACTAAGCGATCGCTAAGCGAAGGTAACTTTGTCTGCCAATCGAACTTCTTTAACGATAGAGCGATAGCGACTGCAGAAATAGAATCGCCCTAAAGCGAATGCCGTTTGTCTAGGCCTGCTGGTCTGTATAAATAGTAACTATGGACAATGGACATGCACTCGTAGGTGTACCTAATTTGTTCTGATACGCCGGGTGCGTAGCATATCAAAAAAACAATCAGAAAAATACATTAAAATTGGTTTGGGGCCGAACGTTAATTTTTTTAGGAATCTATCTTGTGCCTGGAGACAGAGCATCTTAAAGACGAAAATGTTTACTTACTTTTGCGCTAAACTGATTTTTACTTTTTAATAACTTTACAAACACACCTCGAAACTGGGTTGGCGTGAGAGAGCTGTATTTAAAGCTTGATTTACCTAACATAATTCTACCTAGATGAATAAAAAAGTAGGTACAAATAAATTTAATCTGTTTATTTATTTGCTATCAAAATATTTTTCTTTAATTCATAATTAAACTAAAAGAATACAAAGTGCGAATTATTCGACAATAGTCCATTTTCTGAGTCTGCAGCCTTAACTTGTACACTATATAGTGTACAAAGGCTGTACATGTAAGCAAATTAGGAAATCCCACCAAAAATAAATTTTTATCGGTAGTGTTTAAAATTTAAAATTTCTTACTATTTCGCATAGGATGCCTGCTGTTTATGTTGAAAAGTAAACTGCTTTCTTTATCTTGATAAAATTTAAGCAAGATAACTAGAGCTCTTAATATGTAAAAAAAAAATAAGCAGCAAATATAATAAGTTGTTGGCAACCCTGAGGAATAGGCAGTGCGCGGACGCAGGACATCTGTCGCAATAGTAGTTCATCATTCCAGATTTGGATTTTAAAATGGCAATAAATCTGAAATGAGCTTGTTCTTTGTTCCATTTTAATCTTTAATAATAATTGAGAGACTAATAGTTGTATTCTTTCTACTTTTCCTTTTCTCTTGAAAGGATTTTGGCATCGCACATTTTGTAAATTTGCCCGTGTTAAGTTTTTAAATATTTATGTTTATCGATATCTACTTGTTTTTCTTATCGATTTTTTTATACACTTAAGTATGTAATTTGCATACAACTCTGTATTAAACTTTTCTGAAATTCTCCGTCGAAGTAATGTAGCCCTACATTTAAACGGACCTTAATTTGGCGGCGTTTCTTTGATGGGATTATTTTGTAAACCGCCTGACTTTATCTGATGTTTTTAGTCTAATTCAGACCGAAGAAGTATGTTTAGTTGGTCGGTAACTTTGGTACACTAAATTACTGACCCAAAAAATTTTGAAAGGCCCCGTGGTAAAACAATGTTGAATGTTTTACGCGACTGCCCGAAAAAAGGAAGAGTGTTATTTAAAATTGTACGACAAGAGATACTGGAAGTCTCTACTTTGATACAATTGGAAGTCCTAAACAAAAGTGTTTCATTAAAATCGTGTAAGTATATAAAATTTGAACACGGGATAAGATTTGAGCCCACTACTTTAATATTATTTCGGACATAATGCAACTGGACTGATTTTTATTCTTGTCTTTTATAAAAGCTGACCATAAAATAAATAATGGCGACCACCGAAAACTACATAAAAATGTGTTCTAAATTAAAGAAAAAATAAGAAAAACATAACCTACCTCCTTCTTGGGCAGTCGGTTTTTTTTTGTATATAGCATCATCATCATTTCAGCTATAGGACGTCCACTGGCATAGGCCTCCCCCATCGATCTCCTAAAGGGCCGGTTGGAAGCGGCCTGCATCCAGTGTTTCCCTGCGGTCTTTTTTAGATCGTCTGTCCATCTTATTTTTTTTTAATGGAATTTGTCGGGTCAAAATTTGTGTGAAAAACATTAGTTTTAAGTGTAGTTCAGTTAAGGCACAGCCAGGTTATGGCAAAGGCAAGGTTCCATCATTATAATATCCAATTCATCATTATTATTGTCCTTGGTAAAGGACAATAGTTTCCTTTAATAATTGGGTTTGTTTTGTTTATAGTTCAGGGATACTGAGCTACACTACTCTCATCATCATCATCTCGTGCTGATGTTATTTCAGGAGGTACCTAATAGAAATAACGCGCGTCGGTCTGTCTGTTCATGGCAGGTGTGACGAGAGGATAAAAACTCCCTCCCAACGATTCGAATAAGATTTTTTACTGCTGAGGACACGAGCTCCCTTTTTTGTGACCTCTGAGGGTTTTTCAAGTCATTGTTTAGGGGCAGATTGCATTCGGCCGTACAAGCGTATGTTCAACTGTATTTTATAGACGTTGACAGGGTTTTTTTATTGCGGATAAGTCTTCAACCAAAATATTATTTTGGTCGAAGGGATAAGTCCACGTTTTACTGCCAACATGGGCAACATGGGTTACACGTAACCAAGTTAATATTATGGAGGATGAGAAAAATATGAATTGTAGGTACAGTCAAGAAGTGATAGTGAATTTGTTCGAGTTTTGACGTGCGGGATTTATCGGCAAAGCAAGACAATTGCACGGCCTTAGGACTTTGGTTTCTTTACAGTTGGCAACTTTTTTTTTATCTTGAGGAAGTGTGGGGGGGGGGGGTGCAGCTGTCCCTCCCTGCCCCCCAGAAATTTTATTTCAAGCTAATGTCAATTGCATACAATTTCATCTTTCCGCAGGCGTTAACGCTAACAGAATGTGGTTCTTGCCTAACTCCCCAGGTTCCTTTCCTGTGAGCAGCAGCTCGGCCGTACATTGGCCACACGTACTATGCAGTCCGTCTCCCGTGTCGTTGGCCCAGCTCCGCCACAATGATGCCCAGTGAATCGTTTATGAATGGCGGCTATATTTAGCTCCATAACGCAACATTCCCGCGACCAGACGCGATTCAGTTTCATTCACAGTTTCACGCTGAAACCTCACCTTACACGTTTATTATATACTGGTTGTTGCCTTCGACCAAAATAAAAGAATGGACGGGCCATAACCATTGAACTTGCTCAGTAAAAACGAGTCAAAACCGTCGGACATATACTTCAACACCTGATTATAATGTACAGTACAGTACATTTGTTACAAAAACTAAAAATCCCGTACACATTTTTATTCTCAGAAGTTAGGGGGCGTCCATTAATTACGTGAGGTGTTTTTTTTAATTTTCTGCCCCTCCCTCCCCCCCTGGTGAGATGTCGTGAGATTTTATTCAACCCCGTCCCCCATCCCCCAATCTCACGTGAGATTTTTCAAAGGACATTTGGTATAAAACAAATATGGTGGTTTGACAGTCAGTAAACGTATAACGTCGAAGTATGAATGAAATTATTTTCTTTCGAACGAATTCGTAAATGATCTTAATCGTATTACGATTACGCTTAAGATTAAATCTTAAGCATGTACAATCTGGATTAAATGGACCAAAATAGTATAATTTTTTTTGTTTCAATCAGAAAAAAAATTGCGTGATATTTGCCGAGACCCCCCCTCTCTCCAACGTAAGATTTAGATGAGATTTGACTCGATCCCCTCCCCCCCTTAAACACCTCACGTAATTTATGGACGCCCCCTTATCACAATCTTCAATTATTATAATAGTTCAGATGGCTGCATACCTATAAGCTGACGCTAGGGCTTGCCACCCAGCCCGCTAAGCAACCCATCAACACATCGAACGTCAAAAATAACCGTTCATTGAGTAAGCTAACAACAACAGATCCATTCTGTGATCCTGCAGCCTTTGTTGTCCCTTCAATGGACAGACGGACAGGTTTTTCAACCACCAACTTATTCATAGAATTTAATGATGGAGCCGCTATCGTAATTCCCGACAAAACTGACAAGCCATCCATAGAAAATAGTGAGTTTCACCGTTTACCCACATCTATAGATAAGTTTGTCTGTCTGTATGTATTAGTATCGAGAGTTTACGACTTCACGGATGTCTGCGACCGTGGGAACCACGATACCTGGGTTATTACTCAGATTTTACACCAGTCATGTCATGCTATGATTTGGGCTGTATCTAGGTGGTAACTAATCTATTTAAATATATCACTGGTTCAACAGGATATGCTAATCGAATTATCTGCACTAGCAAGACAGAGAGCTAAGGAAATAATACAATGACAAGTTTGGCTGTTTTTAATGCTGAAAACATGGTAACCCTGCATTTATTAGATGCCAAAGAGTTTTGGCGCCAACGTGGAAAAAAACATGTCGGCTCGTTGGATTATTTTCCTAAATTGTGTATTTTCGAGTGTTAATGTGGAGTAAATGGTGAATTATTATTCATTAAGTGCTCGTTAACGTGCTCGAGTGTGGAAAGTGATATAACGAGGTGAAAAATGTATTTTCGTGTTGTTTCCAAAACTCCATATGAGCCTCTTGTAAATCTCCACCACTTTACAGGGGCATGAGTTTGACTTGACCGTGACTTACTTTGCTTGACTCTGACTGTGACTATGGCTTGTTTGACGGTTTTAATGCTGTGTAAACATGTTTAATATTACGACTAAAGGACATTAAATACACGGTCACGAACACTTTAACAAAAAAAAAAAAAAACGGCGCCCACGTGAAAAATACATGTCGCCTTATTGCATAATTTTATTAAACTTGTATTATTTAATGGTGGATTATTATTTACTTAAGTTTTCTTCAACGTGCTCGAGTGTAGGAAAGTGATATAAAGAAACATGAATTTTCGTGTTGTTTCCAAAACTCTAGAGAAGAAGAGAGTGTGGTGCAGACTTTACTCCCCTAGTAAAGTCTCTACCACATTACCAGGGCATGACTTGGACTTGACCGTGACTTACTTTGCTTGACTGTGACTTTGACGTTATTTAATTCAAAATCTTGTAACCCTTATTATTATTCCGACTGGAGGGCTCTGTATAAATAATAAGATACAGGTCAGAAAATAATTGTATTAATAAATAAAAACAAAATGCGCCAATAGCGCCAATTTGCAATTTGAACAGTTTCTTTGGAAATCGCTAGATAATAAGTGATTAAAAATTAAAAGTTTTCGACTGCTGCTAAGGAGGTGGTACTAAGTAGGCATACCTAGACTATAAATGGTAGAGGCAAGAATTTTTCAAAATATTACCCATTTGACCCATGGTATCTTATCTTATCCTGCAAATTTCTTTTTAAGAATGCTATTATATATTCTCTGGCTTGAGCTATTCGCGACACAAAACCCTAACGCATTGTTGTATTATAAACGTAGGTACAGTCTAAGCCATAGAGGCATAGTAACTTTTATAGCTTTGTAATATAGCATTGTAATCTCTCGCTACCTGTCCGTTCCCACGACGGCATTCAAAATATCGCTAGAAGAACCAAAATAATTTTCACACCTCCCCGCCGAGGTTTTATTACGAATGTAAAAATAATAATGGATTCATAAAACTTTTAAAACTTTCTTTGGAAATATTTGAGTGTGGTTTAGTGACATCTTGCGAGTTTAGAGTACGTTGTAGATCAACGCCATCTTTGAGAATGAGACTGTAGCTTGTAGTGGATCATCTAGCAACTTTGACGGCACTTTAGCGACATCAGCAGCTACTGTGTAGAAAAGAACTATTTTGACGTAATATCCTCAGTAAAAGGTTCTGTTAATTTTATATAGAGGGCGCTCATATAAAAAAGCATATTAATAACTTTTTAGTATTTTGCATAGAGGGCGCCACAATAATAAAAAAAATATACAAAATTAGATATTGTCTACATACAAATAAGCGTATAAAATAAACCTTTGATCTTTAGTAAGTAATGTTTCACCGCACTAATTAGTAGAACAAATTGCAAATGGAGGATGAGAGGAACATGAAAATAGGGAATAACTCGAATTACTTGAACATAATAAGTAAAATGGAATAGAACTTTCTGATTAAACTTATTTCACCAACAAAACACAGACGTTTCTAACGCAACACCTGCGTTCTTCTACCCCATAAACACCATCGTTTGCAAACTTTTCCCAAGCTTTCCCTGACAGATATATTACTTTACTTTTAGCGCCATCTATAATGACAGTTGTGATTTATCGCCGCATGTAATGAGCGTCTGTCGTCGACAGATGGCACCACGAGTTGTTTATTGGAATCCCGCAGATTTATTGCCAGGGTGGCAGCGGGTGGTAAAAGGGTGGTAAATGGCAAAGTGCTGATTTTAGGGTTGTTGTATTGCTTTGTTAAAGTGGGAATGTGTGTTGGAAATATTTTGGTAGTTATCAATGTGTAACACGTGTCGTAAAAGTGGTTTCTTTGATAAGTTTTCTTTGTGGGAAGTAAACAAGTCTTAGAAATTATATCAACGACCAAGTTGCAGTGCTCGTTTTTTACTTAAAAGGGTAAGTTTGTTTTATGCCATAGGTGGCAAACAGGCAGACGGGCCGCTGATGGTAAGCAGTCACCGTCGCTAAAGGATACTTGTAACACCAGAGGCATCACAAATACGTTGGCAACCCTTATGGACTCCATTAACTCGCCTTTTGAAGAACCCCATGAACATGACTAACTTCTAGCTTCTATAAGTTTTTATAAAGGTGTCGAATAAAATTTATTTTCTTTCTTTCTTCTCGGAAACACCACGTTAGGTAGTTCATTCCACATATTACAGGTGTGAGGCAAGAAAGATCGTGTAAATCGCACAGTATAATAGAATATACTTAGCTAAGATACAGTTTAATTTTATCTAGATAGAAAAGCGAGTAAAATGAAAATTCGTCTGGAAAACCCCTACTGTATATAGTTTTCATTATAGCTGATATTTTTCTCAAAGCTTCAGATTTATCTATTTCCCAAAACCTCAGCTAAATAAATCTGCCGCGTGCAACCACACACGCCGTTCGTTACGTTGACAAAGACAGTGTTGCCATGAAGCAGGGGAATGGAACATTATCGTAACTGATGTGACCGCGACGGGTAGCCGCTAGAATACCCGATTACTTTGAAATACTGGCCCATCGTGGTATATACTGGGTCTAGATGGGCTCTGATTTTCTACTAGAGTAGTTTATCTCTCTCTTTCTCTAGTTTTACCTACATCAATTTTTTTTTCACTTAAAAGGATTTTGTTGAAATATTTTCTAGTTTTCCTAACAAATTAATATTTTCGCGGATAAATAGCGGAAAAAAAACTTAAACTGAAACAAAACTTAGTTAAATCTTTAACAAAAACTTCGTTATAACATCATCATCGTCATTTTAGCCGTAGGAAGTCAATTGGACGCAACGGAAGGCATAGGCCTTCCCCATCGATCTCCAAAAGGGCCGGGTGAAAGCGGCCAGCATCCAACGTTTCCTTGCGGTTTCGTTATAACAATTTGTACTACCTACCTAATGCAATGACTGTTTCAAAAAGGGGGAAGACGCGTGACATACATACATTGTACCCAATAAATATGGCTCTGTTTTGGCTCGAGTCAGCGGCGACGTCGACGTCTACACTGTAAACGTCAACTTCACCGCTCCATTAGACACTACACTAGACCATAGAAATGACATTTAAGGAAAATTAAGTTAATTGTTTTTAAGTATTTACGAGTGAAAAGTAATGCCGTGAAACTTGTTTTTTGTCTTCGAACTGTTGGTACACCTTGTGAAAACGCAGGAAGTAACCTTTGCTGCTTTATTTAAACACAATTTTGACAGTTTCACGTGCTATCAAAACGACAGTTCGAATGTGACTGAAGTTGATTAGGCCCGTGAGCCTAATTTGTGTGGTCCACGTCAAGAAGTTCGTCCCGTATCTTCCCTCTATTTATTTTCATCAATGACCTAATGATATTATTTTTTTCTAGTGAGGTAACATTTTTTTTAGGCTAACATAAAACAGACACGTGGTTCTGGTACAACGCGCGTTTCTCAAAAGGCACGTGCGAATAAATATTACGAGACAACACATTATTACCATTCTCCCCTCACCACCACTCGTAGCACGTGAAATTTAAGATTATGGGGATGGAGCTGTCTGGAGTAGTAAGTATTTTATAATTTGGCTCTGGTTTGACTGTCGAAGTAAATAATGCTTACTTATACACTGTATCTTCTCTATCTCTACATTAGTAGCTTTCCGCGTTTGTCTGTCTGTATGTCTGTAAGCGTGTGGTAGCGGGTTCAAACCCGGGCCCGTACCAATGAGCTCTTTGGAGCTTATGTACGGATTTTCATACCGGTGCTTTTCGGTGAAGGAAAACATCGTGAGGAAATCTGCATACGTACGGAGAAGGGATTCAATGACGTATGTGAATCCACCAATCCGCACTGGGCCAGCGTGGTGGATATTGCCCAATCACTCGGGCACTTCGGGGATAGGCTAAAAGTCCAGCAGTGGACTGTTTAAAAAAAGGCTGATTATGATGATGTTTGTATGGACGCTAACTCCTACTAAACCACGCACCCGATTTTGATGCGGTTTTCACCATCAGTTAGATACATTTCACGGAAGATTTATATAAATATAACTAGTGAACCGCCCCGGCTTCGCACGTAAATGACACCCGTGCGAAGCCGGGCGAGCGGGGCGCTTGTACATTATAGAAAGGTGTAAGTGCATAGGCGTAACCAGGATTTGATTTCGAAAGGTTTTAAGAAACTATAGAGTAGTACCGATTTGCCCACTTTTAGGCAACAATGGCGTCGGTCGAGTTCCCGGAGTTTATTGTTATCTTCCTAATGACATTGGTTCATAACCTTGGGGGGGGGGGGGGGGGGGGTTATTACGTCCACCCTTATTTATGATACACTTTATCTTCCTGGTACGTTAAGCGAACAAACAGACAGAGAGACAGACAGACATGAAGACAGACATCGCAGGCTTAGTAATAGGGTCCCGTTTTTACCCATTGGGTACGGAACCCTAAAAATTAAAACTTCTATAGTCATAAACCGTCAAACCCCATTCGTCCCCAAGACCTCCAGCAGTCATAACGTCTGACGTCACCCTGCACCCCTCCCCAACAATTAGCGATTAATGTAGTGGAAATACTCGAACTCGCGGCGTGATTGTCTGCGAACACTTTCTGTTCCTGACTCGCAGCTGTCTCGGTTTCCATTGATTAACGTTACGAAGTTAAAAATTAAACTGGAGAAATCAGTTATTGACGATTTTAGTCTTCCACAGACGGAACAGCGTGTCAACAGCAGCTCAAATAGAACGTGACCTACGTGTTTTGTAATACAAGGACAGGGTCTTACGGCCAACGGCTAACTCGGTATCAAACTATCGTTTTTTTTTTTTTTTTTTTTTTACACGGTCATCTGACCCCAAACTAAGCAAAGCTTGTGATATGGCTGCCAGAGACTGATATACATACATATATAGTTTTAAATACATACTTAAATAGATATTAACACCCAGATATAGAACAAACACAAATGTTCATCACACAAATGTTTGTCCTAGGTGGGATTCGAACCCACGCCCCCAAGCTCAGAAGGCAGGTTCACTACCAACTCGACCAACGGGCTATCAAAACGTTAACTCCGCTCAGTTGAAAAATCACGTGAACTCGCCCAGGTACGGTTTGCGGTCGCGTGATTTTCCAACTGAGCGGATATTTCATATTTCAAGCCTGAGCCATATTTCAAGGATGGTTCCATTTAAATTTGAACAAAATATTCCACATCTAAAAGTGAAAAATAGCGAATGAATCATGTTTATTGAATTTTACCCAGTTTCCATGAAGTCGTTTTTCTATTTTATTTAAATTACACGGGAATTCCTCACGTCACGTAACATTAAGCCGGTCACTCGGAATATAGTTTCAACAGCATTAGGCTGTCTTTTCAAGGTGAATTCGCGCGCGCGGCTGCGTCTCGCTTTGCACTGGACTGCAAACTGCTGGACTGGACTGCTCTTTTTGCTTTGTTTTCGTTTTGCGCTTCGTTCTTCTATCGTTGTTGTAAAATAAGCTTTTGTGAATAAATCGTGGTTCAACGAGCACCAGCCTTCACTCCCGAGGAAGCTGGAACTGCTCCTTGGCGCTCCAGTGCTTTTAACGACGCCGCGATGAATGCGCCCCTGTCTCGAATACGCGCAAATTAATATCTTCCGAATGGCCTTTGATCGGGGCTTTTTTAGATTCATTGTAAAGACGATGCTATCTACGATATTTTTTACAGAATTATCGAACTAGTGTCTAATAACTTAAGTTACTCTACGTAAATGAACTGTCCCCAAAAAATATGATATAGGTATTTGTGATGAAATTCAAAGACATAAAGTATGTGCTTAAAAGACCACACGACAGAAATGAAAACTTCATCAAGGTTGAATATTTCTCTCTCGCTCCCTTAGTCGACTCGAGCCGACTTTACCCGAACGAGTAGGCACCTGAGCGTGACGGTAACGCGAGTTCAGTGCTTTTCCCCATCCTAAAAAGTGCCCAAAGTGCCTAAAGAAGATATCAGTTTTAAAAAAACTCGAGATTCCACTTTCTGGCATCATTTTCTATCAAATGGCAACGAGCTCAGTGATGTGGCTCGCTGGATTTTAGCTACTAAAAACGTATATAATACGTATAAACGTTTATTATAATTTACTAAAAACGTGGCGCTTATGATCAAGCTGAACGATCTTAACACGTTTTTTCTTCTAGCCAATATTAAGATAAGTAAAAATAGCTCTACGGAGCTATCTGACTTTTCTAAGTAATATTCAAGAGCCGTCTACAAAGTTGAAACTTCTCAAACAAGCCGCTAGGAGCGTTTCAAAGAGAAACTTGTGCAATCTATCTAGCCGCCATGCGCCGGCCGGGGGGCGCACGGGAACATGGTGAGTTTGATTTCATTTGAGGCCGCAGACCGGCGGGCTAGTGTTGGGGTAGCTTTTGAAAATAACAGGAGTGACAGAATTTTTCAGCGAGTTAGTACCGCGTAGGGTTTTGAACTGTCAAAATATATTCTAGACAGAAGCTACAATGAATGGATCTGATCACAGAAAAGAGAAGTTAATAGAATGGAAATGAAAAGAAAAATCTGTTACCAGCAATTATGAGTGAACCTTGATTGAACATTATTATTTAGATCAACGCGTCGAACTCCGCATCACAGTTGCTGATTGATTTCGAATGACTGACGTTTCGTTTATATGGGTGCAACTGGCTCAACAAATTTCTTACAAAAATGCCTTGACAGCCGTTCCAAAAAAAAAAAAAACTAAAAAAAACCTGTGAATCCGACCACCCGGTCCGATTTGAAGATTATACTACGATCCATGTAATGGATAGACCTGCAGGCCTAGCATGGGCCGTGGACAAATTGTCTTTACACCGTTTTTATCCCGCGAGAAAAAGACAAACGTATGCATATTCTAGCTTTATCGCGTCTAGGCGGGGATAAAAACGGTGTAAAGACAATTTATCCACAGCCCATGCTAGGCCTGCAGGGGGTTAGACAAGATCCACTTTCTGTTAGCGTTGACGTCTGCGGAAAGATGAAATTGTATGAAAATGACATTAGCTTGAGATAACATCTCTCAAGCTAATGTCATTGGCAATGTTATTTCGATACAATTTCATCTTTCCGTAGAACGCAGCTTCTGTGGAGGTGGCAAACAGGGGCGTATACATCAAAACTAAAAAAAACTCATTTTTATCCTACTTTGAATTTTGTCTTGTTTTTAGTAGCCGAGAGAGTGAGACAAAGTGAACTTTGTCATACTCACAGCCACAGAACACATAATAGCACAACACAGCTCCAAGAAACACAGCTCTGGCTCTGTGTAACATTGTCTCATTGGTGTAATTGGCGCAAGCCGTACTAATTGAATAAACAAATACAAAATACAAATTAATAAATACTATTGTAGTAGCCCCAGCGCCCGATTATAAAGATCGCAGTGAACTTCAGACCGGATGATTGTGATCGAACCACATCGGGCGATCTAAGGACTTACAAAAAAAGAGCCCATCCCTATTTATCAAATGGACGGCAGTTAAATGAGTTAGAAAAGTCTGGAGTTAACGTGCCGCCGCCGATAAAAACATTGTAAAGATTTTGCAGGTAGGTACCTTCTCAAACTTTGCTTATAAGTAAGTACCGATGCTATGACATCCAGAGTTCCAGACTAAATCAAGAAATCTCCAGATCCAGAAATTGTAATGTTGATAAATTTTAACTCATTAGTCATAGCCGTTTGCTACAAAATTCCTCGAGATAGTCGGGAAGATATTAATAGACGTAAATAAAGGTACTTCAAACTCTCACGTCACCCTCACGTGGTGTTTTGGCATGTAAAAACATCACTTGAGGATTCGAGGCACCTTTATTTACGTCTGTACTCCCGATGACTTGTTGGCCACGACCATTTTTTTTTCGCCCACTTGTCATGCTGGACCCAATCGATCGATTCAACTAGTGATGTGCGCGCGACCCACATATAATAATATAAACTAGTGTGCGTTTACAAAAATACAGTAATAATAATTATAACCATCAATTTTTTTTTTCCATCATCGCTTAACATCAGGCGAGTTGGCGGTCAAGCGCAAGCCTATTATTTATTAAAAAAAACCTCTGCATATATTAGAAAGAACTGTGTTAGTTAAATAAAAGCTCGCAAAAATAGCATTTTTACGTCAATAAGGGTAAGTAGCAATTAGATGACTCGGACCGACTGTTTTAGCACCCCTCAATTAAAAGAAACACGATAAAAAGAGGGAGCATCGTCCAATAAGTAAACGTAGGATTAACAAAGCAGTTAAAAGAGTGATAAAATTAAAAAAATGCAGAGTTAGAGTAATTAAGTTATCTTGAATTACTAAAGAAAGAACGGGAGTCGAACCTGCGCCCGCTACTGTAAAACTTAATTACAGATTTTAATTCAGAGGGTGAAGTCTAATTAAAATATTCGGTTTAAACAAATTTGTAATTGCCGAAGTTTTAATTGTTATTGTAGGAATGTTGTCTGGCTATTTGGATGGAATTTTTCAGAACCTTTTAAGTCGTAATCTGAAACTTACCCAAACGATATTAATTAAATTAATTATCTCTCCTCATTTATGTTCTGTGAATAATTACAATTTTTTTTTAAAATAAATCATATGCTTGCTTTTGACTACCATCACGCCTGATGTTAAGCGATGATGTGGTCTACGTTGGAGCACGCTTGCCTAGAAGAAACCGATTCACTCGTGATTTGAAGACGCCCAGATTGTAACCATCGGGGAACACCCATTCAGGCAGCGAATTCCACAGACTAGCAGTTCGCATAATAAATGTGGAATCAAAGCGCTTCGTACGGGTTTTCGGAATATCAACCATAAAGCGGTGACGATTTTTCGTGCCCGCTCTGGCAGTCCGATAGAAAAATGGGCAGGAGGGAATTAGATCGTGCAGATCCGATGCACACTCTCCGAAATGTATCCGATAAAAAACCGATAGACTAGCAACTTTACGTCGATGCTCAAGACTAAGAAGCTTATACCGTACTAAGGATTCATTGCTGATGAGCTTCTTGGCCCGTTTCTCTATAGATTCCAATGCCTCAAGCTGGTACTTAGCTGATCCATCCCAGAGGTGAGAGCAGTACTCCATACACGACCGAACTTGTGCTTGATACAGTGATAGCAACTGTTCCGACGTGAAGTACCGTCGCACCTTCGATAGGATACCCAGCTTTTTGGCGCGTCATAAACGTCATAAACATAAAACGCGTCATTATACTATTTTACTTAATAAACCACGGGATGGAATTATTATTAGTGAAAAGATAAATAACCAATAGAAAATTAAAATAAGTTTGTGTACGATAAATGCAAAATTGATACTTTCTGTGTCTATGCTTAGACAGTAACTTTACAAATACACATGTATTGTACCTTTGTATAATATAAATACAAATATTTATTAATAACTCCAAAGTTACTGTCATTTTTTTTTATTAATTCTGTCTTATAATTATGATAGGTACATTGAATTGAAACATTGAATTCATTGCGTATGATTATTGTAATATTGTAAAAAAATCTGCTAGTTCATAAAATAGCCTTTCGTGTAGTCAGGACTTAAGTTTCTTTTTGAACTGCGCGGTTATACGCATATGCAATACATATGTATTGTACATGGTATGTGTATTTGTTTGTTAAATTTACTGTATCAATCTTGATGAAAATTGGATTGACACAGGAAAACTGGATTGACTCGTTTTCTGAGTTACAAAGTATGTAACTCAGAAAACGAAAAAACCGAGGGACGCAGCCAGTGCAATATAAAATTGCTGGAACGGCTATATTTCAAACACCTTATAAAATAACTGTGTAAACAAAAACCCGTCATGTTAGGGTACCGAAAAATGCCGAGTATCAATTGCAACGGACAGTGCAGGGGTTCCGTATGATTTATAGCTGCAGGATTAAAATGTTAGCGTGGGGGTAGGTACATGCCTAAAGGGTGTGTAAAAGAGCAAAATTCCTTACATAAAAATATGAATTTTCCCATCGATTGTTTTTTTTTAAGTTACATGAAAATGGATCGACGAGTTAAAAAAAACAACAAAGTACGTTTGTAACTTTGTATTGATTAGAAATGGGCATAATAATATTTTTTTCTTCGTTGCCGGATCGGAATTGTGTGCTTTTTTTTAGTTTGATGCGAATTTCTGAACGTAGTTACTTGGATGGAGTTTATTATTTTATCGTTATCATTCCTACATTGCTACATTAGCTTCTTAGTCTCGAGCATCGACGTAAAGTTGCTAGTCTATCGGTTTTTTATCGAATACATTTCGGAGAGTGTGCATCGGATCTGTACGATATAAGTCCCTCCTGCACATTTTTCTATCGGACTGCCAGAGCGGGCACGAAAAATCGTCACCGCTTTATGGTTGATATTCTGAGAACCCGTATGAAGCGCTTTGATTCCACATTTATTATGCGAACTGCTAGTCTGTGGAATTCGCTGCCTGAATGGGTGTTCCCCGATGGTTACAATCTGGGCGTCTTCAAATCACGAGTGAATCGGTTCCTTCTAGGCAAGCGTGCTCCAACGTAGACCGCATCATCGCTTAACATCAGGCGTGATGGTGGTCAAACGCAAGCCTATTACTTATAAAAAAAAATGCTAAGCCATAATTACTAAGTTTCTGAACTTGTATCAGAATTAAGCAACCGTGCGCCACACCCAATGTTTATTAGTACCCCGTTATTTTAGAAAAAATACAGATGCTTCGTACGTTCCGATACATACAAACAGGCTTCACGGAGAATGTTGCCATTAAATTAAAAGAAGGAATAGAGATAATTATGTCAGGGTTTCTGTTAAGAAAGCTTTTGGGATTAACTCTACAATACGTTGCTAAACGGTCTTTACTAAAATTTTGCAGAAGATGTTCTTGTATAGAAAGTTTTGCTGAAGTTTGAAACGAAAGGGTGAAACGCCCCACTCGGTGCTTGCTAGGGTGGTGTGGGTTTGAATTCCATAGGCTCGAGAGAATAGTGAGAAAACCATAGCACCGTGGTCCGTGGTAGAGCACTTTCGCTTTAGTAGTTGTCATTCTCTTCAGCTCTCTGTCTCATCGTGCCCAGAAGTTATTTCCTGCTTCCAGTCTCGAGCTAAACCTTATTTAGTAGGTACGTACCCGTTGGCATGGCGCAGGCGCATGCAACTGCCGCACCTGTCCCCGGCCCAGCGCCTCCCGCTTGCGCTGGATGCTGAACTCGCGCAGCTCCTTGCGCTCCTCGTCAGATAGCGAGTGGCAGTACCGCGCCTGGAATGGAGATGAAGAGAGATTGAGATCACATCAATACCCCACGCTGGAAATCCCACTTCCTATTTTTCCGCTCCTTTCTCCCGCGGACCTGCAAGGTGTGGAATGTCCTTCCCCAAAGGTCTTCCCGCCGAGCTTCAACATGAAGCGTTTCAAAAAGGGTGTCTACAACTACCTCTGAGGGCTGGCAAAGCACCGTCAACACCGCTAGTGTTGCAGTTATCTATAGGCAGCGGTTTCTGCTCACCATCAGGTGGACCGCATGCTTTTTTGCCGATCTATCTATAATAATAAATACCATTTACAAGCACCTAAGCATCTTTCCGAGATACATGGTAGAGCTGAAGCGAGGGTAAATTCGGCAGAGCAGCATAAGCGGCACAAATATTTCAAGCTCAGCAGTGATAATGTGGACAGTTTCTACTAACTTGTCGTTAATCTCATACACCGAAGCGAAATCTCCAGGCAATCAAAACTATTAGACAGCTCGTGTTGAAAGCTCTCGGGGTTTTGAATATGTGTGGGGTAGTGGTTTTATTAATAAACGAGTAATAACTATATTAAAATCCGAGTATGTTTATTCCAATTGACTATGTTTTTTAATGTTTTTGTAACTCTTTCGCCAAATAAATGATTTGATTTGAACTATATTAAAATGTTCTTAAATTTAAATATAATTATGATTATTTCACAGTTTGCGAGTTTAATTACAAGACTGAAACGTCGTCCTTTATATTCAAATGATTTAAAGTGTCATTTATGTGGCTCAAGTTCATTATAATACTGATAACACCACAAAATTACTAAAACACAAAATTCATTGGGAAATGTAGGCTTTTTTTGCTAGAATAGAAGAAAATACAATATTTGCTAATTCCGATATTGGGTTCCAGTATCGGAAATCAGTTCCTGAATTGAAAACCTTCCGATATTGGAAGCCCTAGTGATAACATATTCAAACCGTTTGGGGTCGAGACATTGGGCCCTTGGGGACCGGGAGCTCACCTCATTTTCAAAAATCTTTCAGAGTGCCTGGTTAATATGCAACGCGTGACCAAAATGCTGGCGTGTTTCTGGCTCAACGCATAAGCATTTTAATTAATTTCTATCACCGTTTCTTCAGATTCCTTTTATTACTTTAGTATTTGCTATTGAGCGTTACCGCAGCTTAGATGACACGAAGAAATGAGGGTGTTTCAAATAAAAATTATTTGTCATATCGCAGGTCTTCGAGCGGACTAAAGAAATAGTCTGTTGAAGTGCTCCAAGACATAAGAAATTAAGTGGCCGAAAAGTTTACCTTTTGTTTCTGGTATATAGCTAAGATCTGCTATTCGAGGTCTCCATAAGCTTAGATTAGTGGTAGAGTTACTCTTCCTGCTATTATTTTGATATCATCATCATCACCATCATTTCAGCCATAGGACGTCCACTGCTAGACATAGGCCCTCCCCATCGATTTCCAAAAGGGCCAGTTGGAAGCGGTCTGCGTCCAGCGTTTCCCTCCCATTCCCCTTCACTTCAGCGTGATATCAGCATAGTTCTAAGTGAAGATAGAACTTCCTACCTCGTTGTCCTGCGGCGGAAGCTGCTGCAGCAGCTGCTTGAGGCGGTACTTCTCTCCGACGCTGTTCACGTACGGGACTTTGTCTTCTGGAAGCGCAGAGAAGTACAGATGCACCTGGAAAACACAGGAGGAACATTTCAATTCGGGTTCATGAAAATTGGAATATTTGGATAAAACTGAAAGTGCTTGTTCTATGGGATTTTTGTATTAGATTAGCTTAGACAATTACTCGATCAAATTTATTAAAAAAAATGTCATTTAGTCTATATATACATCTTTTTCAACTTATATTTCTCTGTTCTTATATCCTACTCGCTACTAATATTATAAACGCGAAAGTTTGTATGTATGGATGTATGGATGTTTGTTCCTCTTTCACGCAAAAACTACCGAATGGATTTTAATGAAAGTTTACAATAATATAGCTTATACATTAGAATAACACACAGGCTATAACGGGTTGTAGTAGCGAGGCCGAAGACCGAGCTCTACGCGTACGAAGTAGCGGGTTTCAGCTAGTATCAAAATAAATAGCGTTAGTTTCCCTAAAACTCTCTTTTTGTTGTGTTCGCCTTTCGATGTTATAAGTGAAAACTTTTTATGGCTTGCGTCTACTATCTACTGTAGTTAATAGTTAGTTTCAGCTGTTTGTTTTCCGTATAGTATGTAAAATAAAATAAAATAAAATAGGGTTGGCTTTAAAGAAAAATTAAATTATAAAATTTGCCTTATGTGGTTAGGACAACGTTTGTTGGGTCACCGTTAGTTACAAATAAACAATTCTAACTGTCATCAATTCTATCAAAATACTTCTTAAGTCTTCCCCATTATTTCCGCTGCCTAACCTATGACTCTACATCATAACTTTTATTACGTTGGTCATAGATTATAAATAATCTGAGTCATTTGTCCTCCTCGCACGACCCAACATTATTACTACCTACGTCGTAGCCCCAATATTTCTTCTAATAACGTAGATTAGTTCTGTGAAATATCGCTCGGACACCGGCCGTGGCAGATAACGGGATTCTGTTATTAAATACCAAACAATGAGGAAAGAAAACCACGATATGATTTATGTAAGAAATTACTAGAAATGGCAGTACTTTTTGCAAAATCTATTCATTACAATGCATCTTACGACACGACATAGTTTCTTCATCATCCTAATTAATTTTGCTGCTTGTGTATCGGTTTTAAAAATGAGCTCTTTAGAGCTTATGTACGGATTTTCATACCACTGGCTTTTCGGTGAAGGAAAAACATCGTGAGGAAACCTGCATACGTACGGAGAAGGAATTCAATAGCGTATGTGAATCCACCAACCCGCACTGGGTCAACGTGGTGGGTATGGCCCAATTTTACCCTTTCGGGGGTGGCTAAAAGTCCAGCAGTGGACTGTTAAAAGGCTGATTATGATGTATCGGTTTTATGTCGGATGCATTTCGGAGAGTGTGCTTCAGATTTGAATGATATTCACATGTCCATTTTTCTATCGGATGGCCAGGGTGAGCACAATAGGGCGACCTTTGTTGACACCGCTTTACGGTTGATATTCCGAAAACCAACCCGTACGAAGCACTTTGATTCCACTTTTACTGTGCGAACTGCTAGTTTGTGGAATGCGCTAGGCTGCCTGAATAGGTGTTCCAGTAAATTGGTTTCTTCTAGGCTATAGTGTGCTCCATCGTAGACCACATCTTCGCAGGTTGCGGTGAAACGCAAGCCGATTAATAAATTAAGAAAATTATGCAGAAATGTGAAAGTTTGTGAGTGTGTATGTTTGTTACTTCTCAACTCTATAACGGGTGAAAGATTTGTATAAAATAAGGTACGAATTAGTTATGGATTACTACATTAACGGTTCCTCTAGAATCGCGGGTAAACCGCGAGGCGCTGCTATATATGTTTTCAATAATATACTAACCTATTAGCCTAATGAAAAAAAAAAAGCCGATGACATGACAGTTTTAATGCTCCGATTATAATAATTGAAAAACAGACTTTAACAAAAATATCTCATCGACAGTAAAATGATCAAGATTATAAGCAACAAGTGGTCCGCTAGGCGATCTTTTTCATAAAAAAAATATATCTCCATTAATCCTAAACCCATATTACATCGTCCGTATCTATCGAACCGTAATAGATAGCTAGTTGAAATTTTCACAGAATATGTAACGTTACAGCGGATTAACTAAGAAATAATAAAAAGGTCAAAAAGTAAAAACAAAAGGGGGGTACCCAATGTACCCATACAACAAACGAGTATTTTTGTATAAGCTCTAATGTAAAAACGGTAATACGTACCAACAAGCGTCAAACTTGATATGATTATAGTACACAGTACACACTCTAAAGTATAAAAACAAATAATAAATAATGGCCAAGTGCGTGTCGGTGTCAAATATTTGTTTACCACCGGTTCTCGTCACGATCACCGAAGTGAAGCTACGTCGGGCGCGGCCGGTACTTCGATGGGTGACCTTTACAACACTAGTTTTTAATTAAGTCAATTGCAATAAATATGACAGCAATAACACAACTGTAGCATATTTCATGGCGCATCGCATAAATTAAGCTAAGACTTACGTACTGCACTGTATGCGAGACACGCACGATTTTCATTAGCCCGTAGGCATTTATTACTAGCTTTATTAAACGCTCTGTCGTAATGGGGGGTGGTTACTCTGTGGCGGCTTTACTAGAATATCAATTGATTTTATTGCGTAATGCTATGATTATTTCTTTTTTTGTCTTATTTTAATTCGTAGGATATGTGATGTTATGCTACCAGCAGGCCTAGCACAGGCCGTGGACAAATTGTCTTTCCACGGTTTTTATCCCGCGAGAAAAAGACAAACGTATCCATATTCTATATATTTATATTATTGGACCCGGGTATGTCCTAAAACTGCGACCAGAACCACCGGAGGATGGGCAGCAGCGTCCTGTTAGTACACGGTGAACGTACTGCGATCTCTAAGCCGCCTGCCAAGCGTGGGGATTATGGCAACACCCCTCTCTAAGAGGGAGGCCTTGTTCAGCAGTGGACATTTAATGGCTGATGATGTATGTATCCATATTCTAGCTTTGTCGCGTCTAGGCGTGGATGAAAACGGTGGAATGACAATTTATCCACAGCCCATGCTAGGCCTGCTGTATATTATATCGATTTTTGTGTTTTGATGCGCGTGCGCCATTAGAACTGCAACTTAGACTCTAACAGCTAGCTGCAGCTGTTCGCATGGCGGATGGACCTGGACTGCCCAATAATGCAGTAATATGCCCAACAAATATCTTTGCGCGATAGAATCAGGAAAGTGGATATTTCGACAAAGAACCAGAGTCCCCGACATAGCTGTTAAAATTTGCAAGTTGAAGTGGCAATGGGCAGGCCACATCGCTCGAAGAACCGATAGTCGATGGGGTAGAAATGTTCTTGAGTGGAGACCATGAACTGGAAGACGCAGCGTAGGGAGGCCTCCCACTAGATGGACTGACGACATCGTGAGAGTCGCTGGCATCCAGTGGATGCAGATGGCAGGCTGTCGTTCAGTGAGGAGTTGTAAGGGAAAGGCCTTTGTTCAGCAGTGGACGTCTTCTGGCTGATGATGATGATGCCCAATAACAACAATAATAATACTTAAACATTCCAGGTCCAAGACGAAATATAGGTTAAAATTATATTTTTTTTTTGAAATCAGAATCTGGATTTGTATTTGACTTGTATTGTTGACATTATTATTTTATTTTATATTTATGATTTAATTAATTGATGTGAATGTGTAAAATATTTATAATTAAAATATGGCACATTTTGCATATGACCTTATTGATTGATATAAAGTGATTGAATTGAATATTACGCCTTCCAAGCGTGGGGAGCATGGCAATACACCTCTCTACCTCTTCTCAGAGGCCTTTGTTCAGCAGTGGACGTCTAATATGAGTAAAACTTTTGAAAGTCTAAGAAATAAAAACTTTGATGAAATTTGATGTCGTTCAAAAAAAAGACTTAATTTTTGGTAATCACCCTTCGCTAATAATAATTTTTCTTCTCACAAAATTAACGAAAACTTCTATAAAAATTCCCTACTGGCAAATCAGAACCTCAATTAAAAATAACAAACTTCAGCTACGTCTCAGTTCTCCCGTCCATTAAGTACTGCCAACTCCCGAAATACCTATAAAACACCTTCAAGAACCGGGAGAGCCTTGGGGGAGACTATTTTAATTTTTTGCCTCACTGCCCACTGAGAGAGTTCGCAAAGTAAGGTCAGACCGACACGGATTAGGCGACTGCAAATCCACAGCGACTACTTGATAACTATTTATATACTAGAGCTTGATCGAGGTGAGTAGTTGACATCAAGGAAGATATGACTAATATGGATAAATAAATAAATAAAATAAATATTCGGGACATTTTTTCACACACGGTCACCTGACCCCAAACTAAGCAAAGCTTGTAATATGGCTGCCAGAGACTGATATACATGCATATATAGGTTTAAATACATACTTAAATAGATATTAACAACCAGATATAGAACAAACACAAATGTTCATTACATAAATGTTTGTCCTAGGTGGGAATCGAACCCACGCCCCCAAGCGCAGAAGGCAGGTTCACTACCAACTGGACCAACGGGCTATTTAATATCCTGGTCATTCCTGGTTGACATTAATTGAATCAAATTTAAATGTATCAACTGTTACTGACTTCAAGACTACATACATGTAGAAACTTAAACAAAAAAGTAGAAAATTACATTTAAAACAGAGATTAAAAGTCAAAAAACACACTTTTGCTAAAGGGAACCACAAACTAAAACGTCATCTGTGTATGCATTTTTTGTATTTGTTTCAAAAACAAAAAATTCCAATGCGTATGATATACAGTTTTTACGAACAGTTTCTATTGTAGTGTCGCTGCGAGTATTGACGTGTACAGCCTATTTCCGCAGCGTGTACCTTATAGCAGTCACCAACAGTCAACATTATCGCACAGGTAGATCCGAGAGCTTGCCTACTTTATTTTTTCTGTAATTATAAACGGTCTGATATTTGGTATTCAAAGCTGTTGGTGATCAGCACCACGAGTCGCTGGTGACCGCCCGAGGGTGGCACGTAATGATGCAGCATTAAAGAATGGCGGTTACATACTTGAAAATGGTAAAACGAATAACTTGGTGTATAACAGGTTTTACAATAAAGTTATCTATAAGTTTATCTATGATGTTATGCGTGTTTTTAGCATCTAAGGGTGGGTTGCACTATCTTAATTTAGCTTTAACAAACATCGACTTTCCAATTAAAGTACCGGTTAGGCAAAAAAATTGTTGCACCAACTGACAATTGTTCAATGACGTTATAACTTTAACTGCCCACGCTTCGCTATTGTTTATGTTAAATAAATATCATCATCATCAGCCAGAATACGTCCACTGCTGAACATAGGTTCCCCTTTAACCTCCACACTGAACGACAGCCTGCCTTTTGCATCCACTGGATGCCTGCGACTCTCACAATGTCGTCGGCAATGGTCAATGGCCTCCCTTATAAATATTAGATGCATAAGCATCAGATGGGCCTCCCCCATCGATGTCCAAAAGGACCGGTTGGAAGCGGCCTGCATCCAGCGTTCCCTGCGGTCTCTTTTAGATCGTCTGTCCATCTTGTGGGTGGACGTCCTACGCTGCGCTACCGGTCTGTGGTTTCCATTCCAGAACCATTCGGCCCCATCAGCCATCTGTTCTGCGTGATATGTGCCCTGCCCACTGCCACTTCAACTTAATAATCCGGTGGGCTATGTCGGTGACTTTCGTTCGTCTACGGATCTCCTCATTTCTGATTCGATCTCGTAGAGAAACCCCGAGCATAGCCCTCTCCATAGCTCGTTGTGCGACTTTGAGTTTGCTTATGAGGCCCATCGTGAGAGACCGCGTTTCACTGTCATATGTCATCACTGGTAACACACACTGGTCTAAGACTTTCGTCTTAAGGCATTGAGGTATTTTGGACGAGGATAGAACATTGAAGTCATCTTTAAAACTATTGTTACCTGTACAAACCAGATATCTTTATTAACAGGATGGAAAGTAGCAGGGTTGTACACTATTATCAAGTCAAAGGCTACACACTGTTTGTCAGAGGGCCTTATACGCTTTGTAAATAATGTGACGGGTTCTATGCTCTTTATTGCTTGTGGTTGTACAATTTTTAATATACTAGAGACCTGTAAAAGACTCCAAAGGCTACGTACTATTTGACAGAAGGCCTTTTATGGTTTGTAATCACGTGAGAGCTTCCTTGCTCTTTGTAGTGCTAAAATAACTGACACCATGTATAACATGTAGATTTAATATTGTATGACGTACTTGGAACGTCCGAACGTGAGGGACTTCAGTTTGTAACATCACAATTTACCACGTTTGCTACAATAAATAATTTTTCATTTTCATTACATTGAAGCCAATTCAGCAAAATTTAAGAGGAAACAAGATTATTTTCAACCAAACAGCTTCATATGTAACATTTATTATCTCCTGCAATCTCAAGAATGACAAGAACTGGTCTTACGGTTCCCTGGCGATAATATCTTAAATAATGTCCGCCTAACGACATTATAATAAAGGGTGAACTGTTCCGTAATGACGGATGTCGGGTTATGATATCTCATGATGACGGTTCTTGTAATCTGGTTAGCTTTTGATGACTTTCTTTGGAGTTGTAAAGGTGTATTTACAGAAAAATTGCAACAAGGTAAATGAGTTTTTTTGAAGTGAAACTTCTCATGCGACTTGCAAACAAGGTTGCGTTTAACGTTTAACGTTACCATGGAGGGGGAATAGAAAGAGACAGAGCGAGAATTTTAGATGCCATCTATGAGGAAATTTTGAAACTTGTACAATGTGCATCCTTCTCATAGTTTATTAGTTCACTAACATTTGCATAGATGGCAGAACATGCGACGACAGAGCGAGAGTTTCATTTCTTCCACGTGGAGGCACTCCACGCACAATTTTTTTTTCTACGATAAGAGGCCGTTCGAATCATCAATATCAATCTTTTAAACCTAATCTAACCTTTTACTGTATTGTTTTTTTTTTGACGTAGATCCTCTACAAAAAATGTTAGTACCGCTAATGATACACATAAGTATCTCGCACCTCACCTATGGTAAGTGACTCTTTGCCTCCACATATGCCTCTTTATTTATAACTAATCGTCTTCAAGATTTGATTTAGATTAGGACCGCTTAATTTTTTACCGATATTATCAAAATAAAAAGGGTTTTTCTTAAATTTAATATGTTATGCTAATGCAGGATCACCTGTGTGGCAATGCTCCCCTCTGAGTAATATATGTAAAGGCCAGAATTTTGGTCACGTGTTGCATCGACCAGACCTGATGATAAATCTTTTTTTTCACAGGGATGCCCCTGGATTTCCTATTCCTAGGTTTCGACTCCAAAAGTCCCAACAATATACCTAATGTCTGAGGTATTTTCCTTAAGAGATCTTTTAAATTGGTGGTAAAAACAAATAGAAACCTATTGAAACCACTAACAAAGGCACGGAAAGTGGAAAATTACGTGATGGAGTCTTCGACCAAAATAAAATGAATTGACGGGCCATAACCATTGAACTTGCTCAGTAAAAACGAGTCAAACCGACGGTCATTTTTTTAAAATAAATAATAGGCTTGCGCTTGACCGCCAACTCGCCTGATGTTAAGCGATGATGCGGTCTACGGTGGAGCACGCTTGCCTAGAAGAAACCGATTCACTCCTGATTTGACACATATACTTCAACGCCTAATTATAATCATGTACAGTACATTTGTGACAAAAAATTGATAGCGGTTTTTTGTTGTGTATTTAAACTCTGGGAAAGCACACGAAGGCATAATTTTGTCAGATGTTCCATTATCATGTAACAATAGTCTCGTGTTGCACTTTCTACGGCTAGAGACCGACTGAAACGAAGTGATCGCCGGCGCTTATTTTGTAATCTTCAAAAATGCGCTTTTTATGGGTCCGTTTATTAATTCTATTTTGGTCGAAGGATGGAGTGACAATGTTTGTTTTTCTCCTAAGTTTTCTGCAGTCATACAGAACCGAATACTCATAACAATTACCCATTTATTACGTACTGAAGAGTCCTTGCGTGTTAGAAGCCAGTCTCGGTCCATTAGTTGCGACACGGCCACCCAGCGATTATGTACTAATGTCATACGCGGAATCGCGATCTGAACGTTACGTGCTTTCCAGAAATACTCAAGTTACTGCTAACTGCGTAATCTTAGCTTGGTAAGATCTGGTGTGTCTTTACGAATAACAGATAGGTATCAAAATGGTAATGTAGTGTTACAAAACATTTTACAAAGGGCTACTAAGTTTCTTTATGTAAAACAGTATAAGACGTATACTTGTAGCTCTTTAGTAAAACAGTAATAGGTAAGTATTTACTATTATTAGCTGTTTATTTAATTTTATTCACGGGTCTAGCCTGGACCTTTGATAGGCATTGGTGGGGCCGAAACCAACACAATATGGGACACAATTGTACAATATAGGATAAAAAATCTGGGATATTGAGGTGAACAACTTGTGGATAGGAAAACAGATCTATAGGATGAGATACGGCACCTGCCTTATCCTGTGTCATCTCAAAATAAATTTAGGCAGGTGATGACTTGCCACCCACTAAATGGGCCCCTCATAATGGCTGCCGCATATTGGCACCGGAGGGGCAACATTGGCGTGGGTGGCTTAGGCTATTATTAGTATTATTACTATTTAGTTATATATTTTTTTCTGTTTAAAGTTTTGATAAATTGTATTGATGTACACAGTGTAGGTGGACTTTAATAAATAAATAAATTATTACTATAGCGGGAACCTGGACTCGATTAGCACAGGACCGAGGCAGATGGCATAGCAAGAGGCCTATACCCAGCAGTGGGATAAGGAAGGCTGTGGATGATGATGATGAGGTACCTAAGCGAATTTTGCTGTTTTACTTTTACCAGATATCTTACTCCAATAATTATTCAAATGTGCAGAGATTCTGTCTACTCGAAGATATTTGGTAACATCTTGTACACGTGCGTTGGAAAAACCTAATAATACCTACCCTTTGGAAGGCTTCTCAAATCCACCTTTTTCCCAAAAAATTACCAAACACAAAACACCATCATTTTCCATTCCAAAAGCAGTGATCTGCACTCTCATCAACGACGTCCGAAAAACAAAAAGGTCCTTCCGAAGTGAACCCTCAAAAAGGAACCTCCAAAACAATGGATGCAGACAATGGAAATGCTCCGTCGATAGCCATTTGTGTCCACTGGGACCTAGGTTTAGGAATGACCAACATATCTGTACAGTTGAATGGACGTGACACGTTCATATTTTCTAAACAAAACCAAAAGTCTCCTGCAGAAAATTTTAGTTCCCTCATTTGACCAGCTGTAAAAATAACTTGGGAGCTCTGTACAGGTAGGTATTTTACAGTCGAATAGATGCTTTTGTGCTTTGTGTTGGGGAAGTGGCAGTTTGCGGATGAATTGGCTGCAAATAGGTAGTGATTTTTGTTGCGTATTGTTATTGGCATTGTTTGTACTGCTTACGAGTCATTTCTAGCAAAAATTCATTTTTATCCACCTGACGGATAAAAGCGCAGCAAAGGTTTTTATCATCATCATTAGCCAGAAGACGTTCACTGCTGAACATAGGCCTCCCCCTTTAACCTCCACACTTAAAGACAACCTGCCTTTTGCATCCACTGGTTGCCCGCGACTCTCACAATGTCGTCGGTCCATCTAGCGGGAGGCTTCCCTACGCTGCGTCTTCCGGTTCGTGGTCTCCTCTCCATAACCTTTCTTCCCCATCGGTTATCGGTTATCGGGAAGATTTTTTACAAACGGTAGATACTACGTTTAGCCACTAACTCGTCCGGTTCAAATAATCGCGAAAACCTAGATGAGGAGCTCGCTGTTCTAAAAGCTTATTTAGTCCGGAAAAAATGCTAAAAAAATAAAAGCTCACCTGTTCCGGCCTCAAGCAGGGCGGCACCCAGGTATACTCCTCCAGGGCACATCCCGAGTCATCGTCACTCTGTGAATGTCGATGAGGGTCCGCCGGTTTCATCAGCCTCTCAGCGTGCTCCAAGAACCCCCTGAACTTCCCTTGGGGGACAGGATGAGGGGACAACGACATCGCTGATTGAGGACTTTGTGGGTATGACCCAGTAGGATACTGGTAGCCTGGGTTGGGCTGGTTCAGCTGAGACACGCTGTGACTGTGAAGTAAGTTTGGGTAGCCATCAGGATAGTTCTGCCCTGGAACTGGCTGACTTCTTCTAAAGTTTTGGTACGAGTAAGGGTGAGGGGATCCAGAGTTGCTTGGTATCGAAGACCCGCTTCGGCTGGGTTGTGGTGACTGTGTGGGAGGGGAGGGGAGAGACTGGCGGGGCGAGTGGGGGGAGGGTGGCGCTGGTGGAGGGGGGGATGACGCTTGCTCTTGCAGTGGCGGCGGCGATGACCCCGTGGGTGATACCACGCAGTTCCGGCAGACTGGCCTGGAAAGGGAGAAAAGTTTATGTTAGTGAAGTTGTTTGAGGGAATCTGCCTTAATTATCGTTAGCAAAGCTCGTGTTGCTTTTGTTTTGATCATGGTTCGTCAACATCATAATTATGAACAACTTTTACTTTCCAACCCTGCAATCCCGAAAATATTTATCACCTGTTCCATACATTTCTGGCGTCAAATTTTTCTATTCAGTTTTCATTTTATTTTATCTTTATTCAAGACCAACAGCACAAAAATATATACATTAGTTTTAATTCGTTATTTTAAAGTACAACCATTAATAGGTCTATAATAGTTGTAGTAACAATGTCGTGGAAAATCACTACTAAAAATCATTTTTATCCGCAATTTATATTTGGTCCTATAGTAAAAATTTATCATAATTATTAAAATTATCTCCTTTCGGATCAGTACCACCTTTCCGCGTAACCCCGTATACTAGACTAGCACATTGGCTTTCTTTTTTAACCCTCCACTCAAACACGGGTGTTATAAGTTTAACATGTTTATCTGTTTGTTTTTCTGTATTGTCTTAGCTAGAACCGATTTTGATGTACATAGTTTTTTTGAAAGGTGAATTGTTCGAGTTTTTTTTTCAAATCTGTTCAGCCGTTTGAAGACGTTTGATAAGCTCGTTTATCGAGAGTTAAAAAAAAAACTTAAAACTAGGAAAAACATGATACAAATTGACAAATATTTAAAACCTATATTGCATGCGTTTTAAATGTGTGTATGATTTACTCGTGTTTTGTGCAAATAAATAATCTTTGTCTTTATGTTTTTATGGCAGAAAAATGCATCGGATCAAGCAGGATGGCGGTGAAAACCACTTTATTGTAGAGAAGCATTTTATCACATCCCTTTGTAGTGAAACCGCAGCACCATGCCTCCATCAATCAGGCATACCAGCCCGCATGGCTGCGCCTCTGGCTGACGGTGCGACTGTCGTCTCTGACGGATATTGGATATTCTATATGTAAGAGGCTCTATGATTTATTGTACACATTAGTATGGGATATCAGAGTATAAGTAACAAACCCGCATATACTCTCACTCACACACACACAACACTCTTTTCACAAAACAAGCGTTGTGACCTAGGTGCTTCCAATTACGTAATAAATGTATTTATTTTCTCTTTCATAAGTCCACTTAGATTATAATCCTACTAAATTAGTATTGTATAGACTGCATTGATTTGATTTAGTATCTGCTTAATAGACAATGGTTGTCAGCCCATGAAACCTAAATTGTAAAATTGTTGTTGGTTCCTGCGATACAAGCTCTCGCTTAGTGCAGGGGCCGCTGCTACTTAATATGTATTTTGCATTATAGTAAATAAAGATTATTATTATTTATTATTTATTTATTTAAGTTGGTGCATAATAATCTATTAGAAATTGTTATGTTCTTTGTTATAGATTGACATGAGTTTGCAGGTTTCTTGTGCCTCATCTTTATTGACAGCTCCTTCTAATTGAGATAAATGCATGAAACTTTGCACAATTACAGGTTTCGTTTTTAATTAAGATTTCAATTTCGAAAAAATCAAAATCAAAATCAATTTATTTGTGAGAATATTGTCTTATATCATGGTGTATAATAATGTGTGTTACAAATATTCTACCTTATTAAGGTGTACAATTTTTTTGTTGTCAGTCATGGTCTCTAAATTAAATGAACTAAATTAAACTCTAAATTATACAATTTGTTTCAGCCTGTCTTTTAAAGAATCATTAACTTTATAATAACACTTGTAAAAATTATTGCATTTTAGGGGTGTGTCTGGTATACATATGTGAAATGGGGATGATTTTTTTTTCACTGCACCCCTTGGGTATCGTTAAATAAGGTCTTTTAAAATGAAGGTGTAATTTTATTTATATTTTTTTATTTTTAATAATAGGCTTGCGTTTGACTGCCAACTAGCCTGATATTGAGCGATGATGCGGTCTACGTTGGAGCACGCTTGCCTAGAAGAAACCGATTCACTCGTGATTTGAAGACACCCAGATTGTAACTATCGGGGAACTAAGTATACAGGCAGCGCATTCCACAGACTAGCAGTACGCATACTTAAGGTGGTTTCATATAGTTTTTAAAGTTGTTTTATCGTGGGTACGTAATTTGTTATGTGAAAAATAAAGAGTTAACCTATCTATCAGTTTTTCAACAAGTGTATCTATTGCGAAATATACCCCACCAAAATGGCAAAAAAAAACCCCTCTCCTGCATTTCTAAACTATTAGACACTTGTTACTTGCCATGAGGATAGGTCATAATGAAAATCTAAATTATTTCCATAATTTTGTGATCATAATTTTTGGAACTTTAGCGATAAAACTGTACTTAATAAATCCAAGACTTTCTAGCTCAGAGGACTTTCTATTTATTATTGACCTTTATCGTAAAATGATCTTCACAAAGGTTTTTCTAAGTAGATTTATATTTGACTAAACCATCAAAAGTATAATTATGTTATGTCGGGATGATACATCTCTGAAAGAGAATCGTTCGTTCAAAATGTTCTACAACTATCATTTTCTGAACTATAAATGTGACCACAATTACCTATATGGCTTTGACTACGGAGCCCTACCTGTCTTCATCTTGACATGCTTTTGGCTAGTTATTAATTTTCTACACATACACACTTTCAATAAAATAATAATGCCTAAATAACAATTTCATTTGGGAGACCGCTAGACTTGAAAGTGTGAGGTCGCGGGCTCAAACCCCGGGCCCGTACCAATGAACTCTTTGGAGCTTATGTACAGATTTTCATACCACTGGCTTTTCGGTGAAGGAAAACTTGGTGAGGAAACCTGCATACGTACGGAGAAGGCATTCGATGGCGTATGTGAATCCACCAACCTGCACTGGGCCAGCGTGGTGGATATGGCTCAATCACTCTTTCGGGGGTAGGCTAAAAGTCCAGCAGTGGACAGTTAAAAGGCTGATTATGGTTGATGATTAAACCATTTCATCAAAAAATTTGCCAAAGTTATCTCAAATCTCCGACAAAGTACTGAATCCCCGCTCCTAACCCTGCGGCGTGATTCAGCTCCCGCGGGCGGTCTCTCGGACCGCGGCCGCTGCACGCTAGTCGGCATCGAGCCGATCGATCACATCGACAGATTACCTGCAATCGATGGATCAATAAATCGATACGATTCGATAAACTGTTGCTAGCAATGGCTGTTTTAAAACGGGGGAAGACGCGTGACATCCAAACATTGTACCCAATAAATATGACTCTGTTTCGGCTCGAGTCAGCGGCGACGTCGACGTCTACACTGTAAACGTCAACTTCACCGCTCCATTAGACACTACACTAAACCATAGAAGTGACATTTAAAGAAAATTAAGTTAATTGTTTTGTTTTTAAGTATTTACGAGTGAAAAGTAATGCCGTGAAACTTGTTTTTTGTCTTCGAACTGCAACCTTGTGAAAACGCCGGAAGTAATTTTTGCTGCTTTATTTAAACACAATTTTGACAAGTAATTCACATGCTATCATAACGCCAGTTCTATTGTGACTGAAGTGGATTGTGCCCCGGAGCCTATATTGTGCGGTCCACGTGAAGAAGTTCGTCCCGTATCTTCCACCTATTTACTTACATCAATGGTTGCTAGGCAGAATTTGTGCAAGTTGTGGTCAAATAGCTACGGGATTGGAGATATTTGAAGAGGTCAAATAAAATTCATAGTCTTTGCAAATTCATTGCTGAAATTACAAATATTTTGTATAATTAATAGTCTAAGAGCCCACGACACTAAGCCTAGTACGATAAGACTACAATGTTGCGAAACTTGACTGCGATACTAGCGCTACGGTAATTTGTAGAACCCTTTCTTACGCTATCTGACTGCAGCGCTTACGGAAGTTCGAGACAACTTATAGCACGCTCAAATTACGGCGCCATCTAAGTTCATACCGTTTTTAGGCAAATTTCCGATCTACGCTCTAATGTTCCGCTATTGTCTTTCCTTTTAGTCTATCTTCCTTGCTATTATCTATAGTGTATCGTATTTGCAGAAATATGGCTGCCTCATGGTCACCCATCTAAAGACAGATCTGCCTTCACGTTACTGCATCCTACAAATTTTCTTATCACTGGCTGAACGTCTTATCTGTTTATTTATGATCTTAATTTATCTGCAAAAATGTAAATGAGGTGGTATTCTTAGCATCCTTTACCGATTCACTTCCCGACACTTTCTCTCGTAAGATCTGACTTCTGGTCGCGAGAGAGGAGGGAACTGTTTGGTCGGACGGCTTTTTGAGGTCAAATATTTGTACTCCAGCGCCTGTCGCATTGTTCAATTTGATTTTCTAATGACTACACAAATACAATGAGCCAAGTGTCTATAGTAAGAAATTTTACTTAAATGAAAACGGAATAAGTAATGTTTCCAGCTTTAGGTATTAAATGCACGAATTATAAATGCGAAAGTATCTATAGATAGTCTATGTAATATATATAATTATCTACCTATATAGTCTATCAGTTTGTTATCAAGATCAATTTTAATCAAGTTTGACAAAAACCAACGGCCCAAGCCGAGGTTCGTACCTTCGAGGTGCCCTTGTGCTAGTCGCCCAAAAACTTAAACCATCAAGTTATGCCGAACGCACTCTGCGTTCGCTAACTAGTCCGGTCAAACTGTAGAGGCCAAAAGGCCAACATTACAAGTCAATATAAAAAAAAAAATATGTGTCGTGAACTTGGGTAGCGTTGCATCAATTTACGCGGTTATGGCAAACAGCAACAAATTCATATTTTGGTAATAAATAGTTAAGTATACAAGTAAGTTAAATGTAATTTTAGAAACATGATTGGTGAAACTTTTTTCGATAGAATAGTTCGGCGAGAACAGGCTTTCTAAAACACGTTTTAAGTTTTTTCTCCGTGTCTGGAAGTTCGTAACAATTTATTTATTCATATTCTAATGGTCATTTATGTAATGTAGTTTAATGTATAACGAAATTCGATTTAAAATTAAACTTGAGAAATTTGAAGTTTTTAGCATATTATGTCGCTTCCGTAATTTAGTTCTGAGGCGGGTGCCGATTCGTACGTATCTCCCTGCAGGCGTAGATAGCATATTTTTGTCCCTGTTTCGCGCAGAGGCAAAACTTGAATTTGAGCTGACTACATATCGACTCATAAAGTTACAGAAAAGAGAAGTAATAGAACGGAAATGAGAAGGAAACTCTGTTACCAGGCATATGAGTGAACTTTGATTGTACATTCTTATTTAGATCAACGTAAAAGTTGTTCAGCTGATTCCCCATCATGAAATTACCCACACCGAGTTGAACCAAATAATTAGCTCAACGGAGTATATCGAATCTTAATAACAGTTCTGAAGGCAACAACCTTGGACACAGAATACAATAATAGTTACTGAAATCTGGCAGACCGGAAACAATGAGGAATAGATTCTGCCAAATAATTTACATGGCAATGTTAGCTGAATCTTTCGAAGCTTAATACCAATCTATACATATACACACAATATTATAGAGAGGAAAGTTTTTTTTTTTTGATGATGAAGTTTAAAAAAAAAAAAAAAAGACGGGATATTTTTGCACACACGGTCATCTGACCCCAAACTAAGCAAAGCTTGTGATATGGCTGCCAGAGACTGATATACATACATATATAGGTTTAAATACATACTTAAATAGATACTAACACCCATTTGTATGTAAGTTTGTAACGAATTGCCTCAAAAAGTACTGGACCGATTTTAAAAATTCTTTCACCATTTGAATGCTCTACATCAGGGGTTCCCAAACTTATTTTGTCTACTGCCCACTTTGAGAATAAATTATTTTTTAGCGCCCCCATTTTTTCACCTAATTAAAAACCACTATAACTTCAAATTTAATTAATCAATTATTGTGAGCTATATTAGCGGAGATTAAACATTAATTCTAAGTCTCTTACCGTCCCCCTTTAGGCCTGCAGCGCCCACAAGGGGGCGTTATCGCCCACTTTGGGAACCATTGCTCTAATAGGCTATATAACTATACCCGTGCGGAGCTGGGGCGGCGCTAGTAACTTAATATAAAACCAAACTATCTTTTATAATTTGGTTGATTTCTTTCAGAAATCAACCAACCGACTCGCATTTGGCCAGTTTATGCAGGTCTTACTTAACTTGTTTCAGTACATCTTAAATAAAATATAGTACATAATTATAACCTGTATGCAAACAGTAAGAACGGAATAGTTTAAATAAACTAGAAAGCGATTTTTTCAGGTACACAAAAAACACACAAATGTACATTGTCCAAATTTTCCTTGAAAAACTCGTCCAAATTTTAAAGAAGGTTTGAAAACATATTTTCTTTTGCCTTTTTTTTGGTAGTTTATTGTATATTTTTACGGCTAGAGATGTAGATGCAATATTATATTACTAGATTAGACTTCGGTTCAATAAGTATAAATGCCTATGCTCATGGTCTCGGTTAGTTTGCTTTACAGCTTTTCAGGGCCTTACGGACAACTGCTATTGCGGCACCTAATCCGCTTAGATGGAAAATCACGCGAACGTGAACCTTATCGCCCCCAGATACGGTTTGCGGTCGCGTGATTTTCCAACCGCAATAGCAGTTTTCCGTAAGGTCCCTGGTCTACAACGTTGCCCGGATTATTCCCGCATTGCCCGCGATCTCGGACCGGTCAACACCGGAATAAGTCCGTACGTTAAACGTACGTTAATTTGTTAAACGATGATAATTACGTGCACCGTTAACGATTAACGTGGTTATCCACAATTATACGTCGTGATTACACTGCGATTTCCGTTTAAAAACGCACATGAATGTGTGGTGCAAGTGAAGAGATTTGTGCTTGACTGCTTCGACCAAAATAAGATGAATGGACGGGCCATAACCATTGAACTTGCTCAGTAAAAACGAGTCAAAACCGTTGGACATATACTTCAACACCTAATTATAACCATGTACAGAAAATTTGTTTGTGTATTTACACTACGGGAAAGCACACGAAGACATAATTTTATCAGATGTTTCGTCGCCATCTAACAATAGACGCGTGTCGCACTTCCTACGGCTAGAGACCGACTGAAACGAAGTGAGAGCCGGCGCTCATTTTGTAATCTTAAGAAATGAGCTTCTCCTGGGCCCATCCATTAATTTTATTTTGGTCGAGGCTTGACAGGGTTCCTTATAGTCGGGTTATTATCGAGCGATTAAAAAATTACTTAGCGACTTAAAATGAGTGTAATATGTAACACTACTTAGACGATATTCCATATTTTTTGCGAAATGTTAAATAAAAAGTCAACGATAGATTATAAGTAAAAAGGTTGAAAATGAGTGTCAAAATATGATTCCAACAATATTCTAACTTAGACATAATTTCGTTATTTTTTTTACTTTAACAAAAACTCATAATAATACATATATATATATATATATATATACATATATTATATATAAAACTAACATTTGTACGCTGTAACAGGCAAGGACAGGACGTCTCCATTATTACGACCATGTATGCTACTTTATATGTATGTGTACCTACCATGTTCTGACAAATAAATATTTTGAATTTGAGTTACTAAAAATAAATTATTGTAAATCCATGAAGCATATACAAATTATAACCAGCCGACTGTAATATAGAATGAGTAATGAATATCAGGGCCACAGATAATAATTAATTTTCGTTTAGTTGAGGGTAGATCCAAATTCTGGGCAATTCATCGAGATATCTTATCTCTCAGTGAAAACAGTCAAAAAACGTCTACATTGTACATACATTGTATCAATTATATAGTTCACAATACTACATTTACTCCAATTTAGACGTTATGTCGCTTGCATAGTGTTCAACGTTAGTTGTCCGCTATGTCATCGTAGCTCTGGCATCGCGTAGTCGGATCGCGGTTACCTTGTAACTAACCAAAAAGTCTGCGCAATTCGTAGCGTGCGCTGAGTTTTGGTTCGGACATATTTTTTGCCACGATTGTGACTCTGTATGTATAATATCTCAATAGGGCAATAAAAAAAAACCCCAGCTATATTTTGCACTCTTAATAAAACAATGACCGAACTCGAAATTTTGGCAAATTGAGTTTTAGTAAAATATCGACCTAAAAAAGCATGCTCTACAATCTAGGCTATTAAAAACACGTGTTTTCTATATGCAATAAGGTTTATAACTACTTGAGTCTTTATCCGTCCCTCACCTTGCGCGCTGTTACTCAGTTAAAAATTATTTTTTGTCGAAACCCAAAAAGTTGCGATTTTGGATTCGGTCACTGTTTTATTAAGAGTGCGATTTGCTTGCATTACCCGCCTCGTACTTATGCCTTGCGCCAGACGAGCCCACCGCCCCCCGCAATGTGACTGCAATCATAATGTACTCACTTATGTGAAACACTCTAGAAGTTGGCAACCCTGATTTAATACAATCGTAATGGAGTTTTGGCGCCAACGCGGAAAAAAAACATGTCGGCTCGTTATATTATTTTCCTAAGCTTGTGTATTTTCGAGTGTTAATGTGTAGTAAATGGTGAATTAATATTCATTAAGTGCTCGTAAACGTGCTCGAGTGTGGACAAGTGATATAAAGAGGTGAAACGTGTCTTTTCGTGTTGTTTACAAAACTCCATATGAGCCTCTTGTAAATCTCCAGCACTTTACAGGGGCATGAGTTTGACTTGACCGTGACTTACTTTGCTTGACTGTGACTATGACTTGACGCTTTTAATACTATGTAAACATGTTTAATATTACGACTAAAGGACATTGAATCCACGGTCATGAAAATTTTAACAAAACAAAGCATCGACACGGGCGTTGTGGCGCCAACGTGGAAAAAACATGTCGGCTCGTTGGATGATTTTCCTAAGCTTGTGTATTTTCGAGTGTTAGTGTGTAGTAAATGGTTAATTATTATTTATTAAGTGCTCGTAAACGTGCTCGAGTGTGGGTAAGTGATATAACGAGGTGTAACATGTCTTTTCGTGTTGTTTCCAAAACTCCATAGGACACTCTTGTAAATCTCCATCACTTTACCGGGGCTTATTAAACCTTCATACAAATATCTACTGTTAGGATGTTACAAAGTAGGTGGAGTCTGTTGAGTAACTTTAGACAACCTTTTGACAGAACTGGTTGTGAACATAATGTATCTGTTCTGTAGTTTCATATTTCTTTCCTCTACAAACCTGCTCCAAACAGGAAGATGCCCGTATCTACGTACACTAAACACTTGCGCAGACGGCGGACTTGTATCTGTATTGTGCGTCGCGGATGTTAGAACATTTATTAGAAGTATTTCGTTCCAGTCTTGCTTCCGTTTCGAAGTGGAATGGCTTTATTGTTTTATTTTCACTATAAAGGCTGTCTGTTGTCTGCACAAGCCCTTACTACATACGAGTGAGTCATCATCATCATTTCAGCGATAGGACGTCCACTGCTGGACATAGGCCTCCCCCATCGATCTCCAAAAGGGCCGTTTGGAAGCGGCCTGCATCCAGCGCTTAACGGTCAGTGGTCTACATTCCAGAAGCTTCCTCAGAAGATGGCCTTATCGGCCATCTGTTCTGCGTGATATGTGCCCTGCCCACTGCCACTTCAACTTGCTAAGAGGAGTTATAATATTTTATTTTTGTTTGTATTTACGTATCACATCAGCAGCCATCAAACGTCCACTGCTGGACAAAGGCCTCCCTCTTAAAGAGGGGTGTTGCCATAATCCCCACGCTTGGCAGGCGGCTTGGGGATCGCAGTAAGTTCACCGTGTACTAATAGGATGCTGCTGCCCATCCTCTGGTGGTTCTGGTCGCAGTTTTAGGACATACCCAGGATGTATTTACGTATCAACGTGTCTCAAATACGTAATATTATAATAAATAATTAATAATAATAAATAAATATCTGGGACATTTTTGCACACACGGTCTTCTGACCCCAAACTAAGCAAAGCTTGTAATATGGCTGCCAGAAACTGATATACGTACATATTTTTTTTTTAAATACATACTTAAATAGATATTAACACCCAGACATAGAAAAAACACAAATGTTCATCACACAAATGTTTGTCCTAGGTGGGAATCGAACCCACGCCCCCAAGCACAGAAGATAGGTTCACTACCAACTGAGCCACCAGGGTAGTCGAAAAAAAAAAAAAAAATAACCTAAAAAAACAAATAACATAACTTAATAAATACCTAAATAAAAAAAATATATATTTGTAAGTAACAAACAAAACATTGTATGCCCGAAATGGGTAAACTGTGATACTACTAAAATAATTATAACACCTTATAATGTAGATACCAGTTTTTACAATAAAGGCTATTCTGATTCTGATTCTGGTGCGCTATGTCGGTGACTTTCGTTCGTCTACGGATCTCTTCATTTCTGATTTTATCTCGTAGAGAAACCCCCAGCATAGCCCTCTCCTTAGCTGGCACGAGTGAGTACATCAAACAAACAAAACGTGGTCAAGTAGAGCATGAAACCGCGTAACGTGACGCTCGACGGACGGACGGACAGGCGTCAGGCGGGAACCGTGAAAGTTCGGATAGAGTTACCCACGTCACTTCTGGTACAGTCGCCACAAACATAGGCAAATGCTGGACACATAACTAAAATCTAAACTATATAATTGAGGAGGTGAAGAACAAAACCTCACTTTTCCACTTTTGAGAATTTCGTTTTTTTTTCTTTGGGCAAAAAATTATAAATTGATTGATGCATGTAAGTAAAACCTTGTCAAAAACACCTCTTTTCCTATATAAAATTTCATTTGAAATCGAGAATTTCGAACAAAACCACACTTTTCCGTTGAAAAAGAGAAATTCCGTCGAGACATTTTTATGTATTCTCTAAAATTTGAAAAACTGGAAATGTGAGGTTTTGTTCTTCACCTCCTCTATGTATGTATATCAGTCTCTGGCCGCCATATCACAAGCTTTGCTTAGTTTGGGGTTTGACCGTGTGTGCAAAAATGTCCCGAATATTTTTTATTTTGTCCCGAATAACTTGCCTTTTTACTCGACTACACTGAAGGAAAGTAATATTTTTGAGTGTAGGTATCTTCGTCTTATCCTAAAGGGTTTGAAAAAATTTAGTGTGTAAGGATAGTAAGTGGTAGGTGGGTCATAAATCATATTTATTTCCAAAAGGACAGCACATACAATTTCTATAAAAGACTTGCCTTACATATTAATTTTAAAACGTCTATAAAAGGGTCTTACAATCTGGGCGTCTTCAAATCACGAGTAGAAGGCTAGGCAAGCGTGCTCAAACGTAGACCGCATCATCGCTTAACATCAGGCGTGATGGTGGTCAAACGCAAGCCTATTATTTATAAAAAAAAAAGAAAAAAAAGTAGGTCTATAGATTTGATTTATGTCCAGGTGAGGTTATATTCAACGCGGGTGAAAAAGCGAGAAGTCACGAGTAGTTTTAAATTTTATGAAATTGCAAGTCCAGAAAAATCCACATAATTCTCCCTATTATACAGTGATGACATATGGTACTGAGACGTGGTCCTTCACTGTTGGCCTTTTGGAAAAACTCAGAGTCACATAGCGGGCAATGGAGAGAGCTATGCTCGGAGTTTCTTTGCGCGATAAAATCCGAAACGTGGATATTCGCCAAAGAACCAGAGTCACCGACATAGCTGTTAAAATTTGCAAGTTGAAGTGGCAATGGGCAGGCCACATCGCTCGAAGAACCGATAACCGATGGCGAAGAAAGGTTCTTGAGTGGAGACCACGAACCGGAAGACGCAGCGTAGGTAGGCCTCCCACTAGATGGACCGACGACATAGTGAGAGTCGCTGGCATCCAGTGGATGCAAAAGGCAGGCTGTCGTTCAGTGTGGAGGTTAAAGGGGGAGGCCTATGTTCAGCAGTGGACGTCTTCTGGCTGATGATGATGATGATACATAGTGTCGAAGCGTACTTTTGTTTACTGGCTTTCTTGATCTTACTTTTTTTAAAATATTAGGCTTGCCTTTTGCCGCCAACTTGCCGCGATGATCCCGTCTACGATGGAGCACGCTTGCTTAGAAGAAAACGATTCACTAGTGGTTTATTAACTAGGTAAACAAAATACTAGCTAACAATACAAAAACAGCTAGACTGCCAATACACCGTTAGAGGTCTAAAGACAATCCAAATTCTCTTTTATATATAAACTACTAGCTACGCCCCGCGGTTTCACCCGCGTAGTGATGAAAAATGGTGATGGTGATGATGATGATGATGATGATGAAAAGTATGACACTCACCCTTGAACTATACCCATGCAAAAAATCAGGTCGATCCGTTGCTCTTTTGCTGCGTGAAAGAGGAACAAACAAACCAACAAACAAACACACTTTCGCATTTATAATATTAGTATGATGATTGAGGTATATTTCTTATATTTCTTATATCAAAGTCACTTTTATTTATTTTATGGAAACTTTTCGAAGTGCCTAGTTACATAGTTTTTTTCGTGTCTTAGAATGTTTAGGTAGCCATGGCTAGTTGGTTACCCTCTTCCCAAATAGAGTAGGCGTCAACTACAGACACATGATATGGTAGATATTATTTATTATTCTAGGGTAGTTGCGTCTATGGATGAATTATTTAACACCAATGTTTTTATCTTAAAATGATTCCTAAGACGTTTTGACAGGCGGAGAGAATACGTCAGTTCCTGTTGCATGGTCCGTACCTCAGAATAATATTATGTATTGTTCTGAGGTCCGTACAAACACTTTCTATAACGTAGCTTTACCTAGTCTGTGGGTCCATAGGTTTAGTACCTAGTTTTATTTAAAGTTATATGATTATTTACGGGATATTTACCGTGGTAAGGTTGTGGAGCTCCCGATATTTCGGCGCAGTTACATGCACCAAAAAAAAATAAGCAAATGGCTAATTTAATTTAAAAAAAAATATTTTTTTTTTAGCTATTTTTAAACATTTTTTTTACTAATTTTATAAATTTAATAATGGTTTTTTTTTTGGCTAATTTTATTTATTTATTTCGTACCTAAAAGTATTTTTTAAATATATTATTGTTTTGCCAAAAATTTACTTGGCATCTGCAGTCATACTTGTCAATTTCCTGTTTATTTATGGCACCAACGTGAAAAATACATATCGTTTTATTGTATTATATTCCTAAACATGACTATTATACATTGTTAATGTGTAAGAATGATGGGTTATTATTTATTAGGTGTTCCTGGACGTGCTAGAGTGTGGGTAAGTGATATAACGCAGAAAAAGTGGTATTTTCGTGTTGTTTCCAAAGCTTCACAGGAGCCTCTTTTTTAAAGTCTCCGCCACTTTGCATGACTTTGACTTGACAGCGTGACTTACTTTGCTTGACTCTGACTGTTACCTATATTTCATCAAACTGGATAGTAGTTTGTGAGCATGATACCTACTACCCAAAGGGACGGAACGCTTCAAACAGAAAAAACGAGCACAGCGAAAGGTACCACGTTTAGCCATTTGTCCCTTTCTAGTGTTGACATAATCACTGATACTAATTCCTCATTACTTTTTATACTTTTTATATTTTTATACAGAATAGATCTACGTTTGGCTACTAACTTGCCTGATGGTAAGCAACGGCGTGGCCGAGGATGGAACACGTTGATCTCGAAGAAATCTATTCATTCTAGCCTTGAAGATGCCTAGATTGTAGTTCTCAGGAAACAAGGAGGACAGCAGGGAGTTCCATTCTTAGACAATACGTATCATAAAAGACAACTCAAATCGTTGTGTACGAATTTTTGGAATTTCCACGAGGAAGGGGTGATAGTGTGCTGTCCTTCTACTTGTCCTGTAGTAAAAGGGGGAGGGTGGAATAAGGTCATGAACCTTTTGCTCACACTCACCAAACTATATCCGGTAGAAAATAGACAGACAAGCTACAAATACAAATACAACAAATACTACAAACAAACAATTTACGGCAGTGCTCAAGGCTTTGTAATTTATTGGCGACTAGCTTGCTGTCACCAATCAGCCTCATAGCACGCCGGTCTACGGAATCTAAAGCTTCCAGTTGGTACTTGGCTACTCCGTCGAATAGGTGGAAGCAGTACTCAACACACGTACATACTAATTTATTCCTTATTTATATCACTACAATAATAAACGGATGCACCCTAAATAACCATGAGAGTTTTCTTTTAGATATTATGTTTCACAAATAAAAATATAAATAATTAAAAATGATGCTGATAAAATCATGTATGGACTACCCAAATTAATACCAAATTTACGGTTACAATATTTTTCCAAAAGTGGCAACACCACACACTAATAGGTGTTCATGAATGTCATTGTATATAAGACATGTAGTGTGAAAGGGACAAATGGCTAAACGTGGTACCTCTCGCGCTGCTCGTTTTTTCTGTTTGAAGCATTCCGTCCCTTTGGGTAGTAGGTATCATGTTTGTGAGTTTAATACTTGACACTGGCAAATACACATGAGTGCGATGCCAAACTCCTGACAGAGGAATGAATAAAAAACAAAAAAAGTTTAGAAGATTTCACAACAATGTCTAATTTAGTTGGAGCGCAAATTATGGTAATTAGTATAGTTTTTTGAGGTTATTTTTAGCGCTGACCATAGTATCCATACTTTTAAATATCTTTCGGAAAACAATTAATTAATTTATTTAAGCTAAGACACGGTTACATAAAAGTTTTATCTTTCTCTACAGTAAGTAGGTATAATGTAACCATACAAAAATCACAAAACTTAAACATTATTTTAATAAGGCTTAAAGAAACTTTTATCAGTCCATCTTTACAATAAAGAACCTATCTCAATGCGGATCTCTTTTCAGCAGCTACCTTATTCATTTGCAAACTCATTTTGACACTTGACGGTACTTTAAATCAACCTTATCTGGTTAGCATAAGAGATAATTAACTGCTGTTATATTTTGGTAGATAAGACAAGTAAGGGTTGTGTCACACACAGTTAATTTAAGTAAAATGTTGATTTAGTTTTATTTGCCCTGGAGGTTGGGGCGGCCCTTTGTATGGGAAGCAACTTGTGTCGATACTTTGGCGCCGTCACATCTTCCTGAGACACAAGGTAGGGCTGAATCGGCTGCAAATGCGGCAGAGCAGCACAAGCGACATACGGTTACATATTTGAGGCGTTTGGGGTCGAGACATTGGGCCCTCGGGGACAGGGAGCTCACCTCATTTTTAAAAATATCGTGACCAAAATGCTGGCTCATGCAAGCTCAACGCATAAGCATTGCCATTCAGCGTGGTAATGCCGCCAGCATGCTGGGTACGCTGCCAACTGGTAGTGGGCTTGAGCATTTGGATTCTCTTTAGACCTTCAACGGTCTATGGGTAGTCTAACTGTATTTGTAGTGTTAGTATTAGCTTGTATTTTGTTTAGTTAATAAAGACACTTGCCCAGTAAAAAAAGTTTTATTTAAACAAAGTTAATATAGCAGTGTGTGTTGCCAGTGATGACATATGGTACTGAGACGTGGTCCTTAACTGTTGGCCTTTTGGAAAAACTCAGAGTCACTCGGCGGGCAATGGAGAGAGCTATACTCGGATTTTCTTTGCGCGATAAAATCCGAAACGTGGATATTCGCCAAAGAACCAGAGTCACCGACATAGCTGTTAAAATTTGCAAGTTGAAGTGGCAATGGGCAGGCCACGTCGCTCGAAGAACCGATAACCGATGGGGAAGAAAGGTTCTTGAGTGGAGACCACGTACCGGAAAACGCAGCGTAGGTAGGCATCCCACTAGATGGACCGACGACATAGTGAGAGTCGCTGGCATCCAGTGGATGCAAAAGGCAGGTTGTCGTTCAGTGTGGATGTTAAAGGGGGAGGCTTATGTTCAGCAGTGGACGTCTTCTGGCTGATGATGATGATGATGAATATAGCAGTGTGATCTATATCAGAGCGTTTCGGGCCGCCTGAAACTCTGATGCCAGGGCTAGACTCTGTGCAAAGAGAGAAGCGTCATGTGCGGCCCGCCTACGCACCCCTGACTTTGTATTTGGGTCGCCATTGACCCGGGTATGTCCTAAAACTGCGACCAGAACCACCGAAGGATGGGCAGCAGCATCCTATTAGTACACGGTGAACGTACTGCGATCCCCAAGCCGCCTGCCAAGCGTGGGGATTATGGCAACACCCCTCTCTAAGAGGGAGGCCTTTGTTCAACAGTGGACTTTTACAGGCTGAAGTGTGTGTGTGTGTGTGTGTGTGTTATGATATGATACGTACCTACGTACTGCCCAAGAATGGTACTCCCTCCCGTCCTCCTTGTTTCCTGAGAACTACAATCAAGGCATCTCCAAGGCTAGAGTGAATAGATTTCTTCTAGAACAACGTGTTCCATCCTCGGCTACAACGTCGCTTACCATCAGGCGAGTTGGTGGCAAAACGAAAAAATAAAAATAAAACCACCTTAAATTGAATCACTAACAACGCGGTACGGCCCTGGTGTGATATCATCCTTACACGTCTATTTTTTGTCCCTCTCTTGCGTGAAACTTGCAAGATGATATTCTGCGCCCAATTTTTTCAAAACCGGGATATCAGGTTTTCCCATTGTGTCGTCGATTAAGGTGATTTTTTTCTGACAATAATGCTCCCGGGCTTGAACATAAAGGAACCGCGAACATGCAGATGAGCCAGTTTATGTAAAACTGCCTTTTGTATAATGATGCATCGAACTTGACTCTAAGTGCTAGGTTTGGTTATTGTTCAATGAATCTGCAGCATGGCAAGTACCTTTCTATATCGATCGACAAATTTGACAGTTGAAATCGACAACTTAGATAAATGCCATTAAATCCTAACTCGCTATGATCGATTCTATGGCATTTTATCGACATTTCAACTGTCAAATTTGTCGATCGATAAAGAAAGGTACTTGCGCTGCAGGTTCAAAATGCTTTGGAGAAATGTAGATTGACATATTTTGATACAAACATTGTTTTTTTTTCTGGTACATGTTCGTATATGGGTAAACGCAACGGCTACTTTTCATCCAGGAAACATGCAACACTGCTTACAAAGATGTGGGTTAAACGCAGTACATTTTGTCACTAAAAATATATAATTTATAAAAATGTGATCTAGGTACAATTTAATAATTTTGTAATATTTGCATGTTAATTCTGACATAAATTTAATAATTGTAATTTTTGCATGTTAATTAAGATATTAATTTCATTTCACAATCTATAATACTCACACTCATGTACGTACTTAAAAATATTTGCCATGTAATCCCTTCAAGATACGGGTGATCAAACCCAGTTTGATTGTTAGCGCAGTTATTATTTCTGTAAAAATTATTTGTACCTATTTGTATTTATTTGTAATTTATGTGTAAGCTTGACGTTTACTATCAGGCAAACGACTTACTCGCCTAGACTCAGAGGAAATTGATAGAGCGCTTTCATTGAAAAAATAAGGCTACCTACACAATGACCGTTTATCTGAAATGAGTCTAAAATACATAAAGCAAGTGGTCGCAGTAGTAATAGTGGGCTCGGACGCTATCGTAAGATCGTCTGCGACTGCGACGCGTCTCGGGGGTACGACTGATACAATGATTCCTGCACTTTATTTAATAACTAGCGACCCGTCCGCCCGGCTTCGAACGGGTGTAATTTACGTGCGAACCCGGGGCGGGTCGCTAGTTATATATATAAACCTTCCTTGAAAATGTATCTAACTGATGGTGAAAACCGCATCAAAATCCGTTGCGTGGTTTAGGAGGAGTTAGCGGCCATACAGACATATAGACAGACAGACGCGGAAAGCGACTTCAATTTATACTATGTAGAGATTCCTTGAAAATGTATCTAACTGATGGTAAAAACCGCATCAAAATCCGTTGCGTGGTTTAGGAGGAGTTAGCGGCCATACAGACATACAGACAGACAGACAGACGCAGAAAGCGACTTCAATTTATACTATGTAGAGATAGAGATAGAGATACTTGTTTTTTAATACATGTATTGCTGTTGGGAAAAGACGAAATAAAAATCGTAAGGCAAGGATAAAAACTTGTTTGTAAAGTAACAATAAAAGAAAAGTGTAATAGATTAGCTTATTAAGTAAATTGAGTTTATTTGTATGATAGTACAATTTTTTTTTTTTGTAGTCTCCACTGGCTCTAGAGACAATTTATTTTTAAAAAAATGCAAATTTATCATGAAACTAAAGACTACAAAATTTTATTTATATTACACGCGAATCAAATGTGTGAAAACTACGTCAGTTTCCATAATAATAAAGACTAAAAATAATGAAGATAATTAAGACATTATTATCTTTGATTTTGTACAGTAAGTATGTAAATAATATTATATCTACGCATCATTGATCTAGAAAACTTACGAAGATGACACTAACAAAGGGTATACCACAACTACGTAGACCGCATCATCGCTTAACATCAGCCGTGATGGTGGTCAAACACAAACAAATTATTTATTTTAAAAAAAACCATGTAGAGTTTTCTTATTTAAATCTTACAACATGCGTCCCCTCTCTCTAATGGAGAGAGAGAGAGAGAGATGCAACAAGAATGCTAGGTAACCGGTGAGAAGCCTACCGCACTGAAACAGGACCAATAAACCCCTATTCAAAGGAAAGTTTTACCCACGGATGGTCAATAAAATTTGCATTAGAACTTTCACGGCATTACAACAAATTACGTTATTCTCCATTCAGCCGTCAACGTGCATCACGTCTATCGCGTCGAGTCGCGATCGCGTGCGACAGATAGTCGCGCCGTGTGCAGCCCGCCTACGCAACCCTATTTTTGTAGCTGGCTGCATCCCGCGGCTTTTCTTGCCATACTATAGGAATTGTACTGATATTTTGAGGTAATAACTTTGATAAATTAGACAAGGGACATACAAATTCCTTAACTTGGCCATAATTTATTATTTGTTGTTTTACTTTAGAGTGTGTACTATAATCATGCCAAGTTTGACACTTGCACGTATTACCGTTTTTATATTAGAGCTAATACAAAAAATATGTTAAAATTACGTTTATTGTAACACCATTTAATTTTTACTTTTTGACTTTTTTAATATTTCTTAGTTAATCCGCCGTAGCATTACATATTATGTGAAAATTTCATATATTACTGCCAGAGTGGGCACGAAGAATCGTCACCGCTTTATGGTTGATATTCTAAGAACCCGTACGAAGCGCTTTGATTCCACATTTATTGTGCGAACTGCTAGTCTGTGGAACTCGCTGCCTGAATGGGTGTTCTCCGATGTTTACAATCTGGGTGTCTTCAAATCACGTGTGAATCGGTTTCTTCTAGGCAAACGTGATCCAACGTAGACCGCATCATCGCTTAACATCAGGCGTGATGGTGGTCAAACGCAAGCTGTTGTTAATTATAAAAATAAAATAAAAAATGTATTTATCAGGAAATGTTTTAATGATTTATAGAAGTGTCGGTCTCTTGTTTCATTTTTGATTGAGGTATTATATATTTTGATGGCCATCGCGAAGTCACTGGTTAAATGGAGTGTGAGGTGTGAAACTGGTTAAATCGATCTATTTTCGTATTGGTGAATGTCACATCACAATGTTCCCCGATAGTTACAATCTGGGTGTCTTCAAGTCGAGAGTGAATAGGTTTCTTCTAGGCAAGCGTGTTCCATCGTAGGCCGCATCATCGCTTAAGGCTGGGTATAAGGCCAGAAAAATTTCTGATTTCACCCGCGCGTCTCGCATCACCCGCATTAGTGTGAAACACAACCACGGCAGCGCGGCAGTCGCGCGCAGCTAAAGTGTACACAACTCGCGCACTCGACCTTGTAAAGCGGCAAGGAGCAATAACACACAGGATAAGCATAGTGTTGGTGTACTTGGTGTTTTGGCGATTAGCTGAGTTCGGTCGCGGCGCGCAGAACCGTAAATTGTTTATTTCACTTTTCAAAATTGTATTTGTAATTTATTTTTAGGTTTTCTACAATATAAAAATAATAAAGTATATAAATTAAATTGAAATAACTTAAATAAAACTAAACTGAACTATGCTATGCTATGCTTTGCTAGGTTGAACTTGCCGGGATAAGACCAAAAAACCCAAAAACCTCGTGGCACGGGGTACCCGATCCCGGGTCATATCTCCTAAACCAGACCTTTAACCCAAAAAAAATTACAAAAAAATATTTAGATTTTTACTTTTGAAATCAGTGAGAAATACATTTAAATAGAAATAAAGAAGGGTGAAAACCACCCCCTACCACGCCCAAATTTTGGCTCGAGGTAGTAAAGCTCATTTTAAATTTTAGTAATTTTTTTTCAGATTTTTTAAGGCTGTGGTTTAGGAAATATAACTAGTTCTAGTTTTTAGTTTATATTATAGTCTAAGTTAGGTCTTAAGATTTTGACGACCTGAAATACCTGGCTCCTCAAACATTTTGTCCCAGATCAATCCAGGCAAGAATAGTTAGCTTCACTGGCTATCCAACGATAGGTCATTTAGTATTTTAAGACTCGTAGGTACATAGTAACTTGAGTTACTAAGTAGCGAGGCGGACCCTAAATACCCGATTTTTTGAAGGTCCATAACTTTGGACACAAAGGTCCAATCAAAAATCTGACGTCATAGGCATCATTTTTTCTGGCAGACGAAGACGTTAAACTCAAAAACTCGGCTTTAGGACCTAACCCTAAAAACCCCAAATTGGGTTTGAAATTACGTAACCGGAATTTCATGTTAAAAATAACAAAAAAATTCAACACAAAAAATTCAGTGGTGTAATAAATAGACTATATTTATTTTTTTGGCTTTCTACTCTCACAATTTCAGGAAATAAATAATATTAAAAAAAAAAAAAAGTGTTTATTTAGTTGGTAGGCATAAATAATAATAAAATAGAAACACAGTAAACACACGTGTGTAAAAAAAAAAAGACGCGTCTGATAAGCCCAAATTCGGCTATTTTTGTGCAAAGAATGCCTTTCAAAATATTAAAGCGCAAAAATCCGGAAAATTTTCGTAATTTTTTTCAAAAACCATCGATTATCTCAGAAACAGTACGTATGAGGTCATTTTTGTAAAAATGCTATGTATCTATATAATATATCTATGCTATGCTATGCTTTGCTATGCTATGCTATGCTAAACTATGCTTTGCTATGCTATGCTATGCTATGCTATGCTATGCTATGCTGTGCTGTGCTGTGCTGTGCTGTGCTGTGCTGTGCTGTGCTATGCTATGCTATGCTATGCTATGCTATGCTATGCTATGCTATGCTATGCTATGCTATGCTATGCTATGCTATGCTATGCTATGCTATGCTATGCTATGCTATGCTATGCTATGCTATGCTATGCTATGCTATGCTATGCTATGATATGCTATGCGATGCGATGCGATGCTATGCTATGCTATGCGATGCGATGCGATGCGATGCTATGCTATGCTATGCTATGCTATGCGATGCGATGCTATGCTATGCTATGCTATGCTATGCTATGCTATGCTATGCTATGCTATGCTATGCTATGCTATGCTATGCTATGCTATGCTATGCTATGCTATGCTATACTATACTATACTATACTATGCTATACTATGCTATACTATACTATACTATGCTATACTATACTATACTTTGCTATACTATACTATACTTTGCTATACTATACTATACTTTGCTATACTATACTATACTATACTTTGCTATACTATACTATACTATACTATACTTTACTATACTATGCTATGCTATGCTATGCTATGCTATGCTATGCTATGCTATGCTATGCTATGCTATGCTATGCTATGCTATGCTATGCTATGCTATGCTATGCTATGCTATGCTATGCTATGCTATGCTTTGCTATGCTATGCTATGCTATGCTATGCTATGCTATGCTATGCTATGCTATGCTATGCTATGCTATGCTATGCTATGCTATGCTATGCTATGCTATGCTATACTATACTATACTATACTATACTATACTATACTATACTATACTATACTATACTATACTATACTATACTATACTATACTATACTATACTATACTATACTATACTATACTATACTATACTATACTATACTATACTATACTATACTATACTATACTATACTATACTATACTATACTATACTATACTATACTATAGTATACTATACTATACTATACTATACTATACTATACTATACTATACTTTGCTATACTATACTATACTTTGCTATACTATACTATACTATACTATACTTTGCTATACTATACTATACTTTGCTATACTATACTATACTATACTTTGCTATACTATACTATACTTTGCTATACTATACTATACTATACTTTGCTATACTATACTATACTATACTATACTATACTATACTATACTATACTATACTATACTATACTATACTATACTTTACTATACTATGCTATGCTATGCTATGCTATGCTATGCTATGCTATGCTATGCTATGCTATACTATACTATACTATACTATACTTTGCTATACTATACTATACTATACTTTGCTATACTATACTATACTATACTATACTATACTATACTATACTATACTATACTATACTATACTATACTATACTATACTATACTATACTATACTATACTATACTATACTATACTATACTATACTATACTATACTATACTATACTATACTATACTATACTATACTATTATAGTATACTATACTATACTATACTATACTAAAATAAACGAAACACGCGAAAGCCCGTTGGTCCAGTTGGTAGTGTACCTACCTTCTGAGCTTGGAGGCGTGGGTTCGATTCCCACTTAGGACAAACAGTTATGTGATGAACGTTTGTGTTTGTTCTATACCTGGTTGTTAATAACTATAATCTATTTAAGTATATATGAATTATTTAATTAAATTTCATTTAATTTATGAAATTATTAATTTAAAAAAAAAAATGTTAATTATTATTATTATTTTTTATTCAACGAAAATTATATTTTACTTAATAATTTTGATTTTTAGTAGTCTTTCTGACTGTCTCTCTCTCTCTTTCTCTCTCCACACGAAACACTTAGACTCTTGTAACTATATTACCGAGCGTACATAATAATAGATGCCCTAATGATAGATGGCCTAGTCGTATCCATAATTATTAATACCTGTAATTTTTTCATAGTAGCTTTACCTAGTATGTGCTCTAGGTCATTGGCAACACTTGGTTGCCGCATCAAATGGTCGCGTTCAAGCCATAGATTTTTTATGTTATCCATTGTTTGAAAATACAGTAGGTGTTGATATAATCGCACTCGGAAGATAAATCTAGGCGAATAGCAAGCGCGTGCGTCCTTCCCCGTTGGAGCATAGTGCGGTACTGAGGTTGAACGCAGCATGTTTCGCCATTTAGATGCAAAGCGCAACAGAATAAGGTTGAATATCGGACTTGCCGTTTGACCGAATAGTTGCTTAGAACTAAAGGACGTAAGTCTCAAATCGAATATAATTTATTATGAGAGTACTAATTAATCTAGGTAAATTTTGTCTTAGCACTGGAAAACAAACTATATTTTCCTTCGATGAGTATTTATTTTAGATATGTGACTGAAGTTCTATCCAAGAAAAAATCAAAAAAAACAGCATAAAGGCACCTTTTTGAAAACAATAAAGTATCGAGTAAATATCTCGCTATTATGTTTCTGTCTTAGTGCCGGAAAGAAAATGAATTGAAAAATCACATATATCAATTATTACGTTGATAGGATATTTGGTTTAGTTAGAATATCATGGCAAATTAGCATAAAATTTCGGAGGCCCCCTCTTAACATCAGGCGAGTTAGCGGCCAAGCGCAAGCCTATATATAATAATTAATAAAAAAAATAAAAAAATACGGTTCGAAAGATACAGCCGCCGTTTAAAGGTAGGATGGACAGACGGGCAGCGTAGGCTCAGCAATATTTGGGTCCCCTTTGTGTATGTAACCCTAAAATAAAGTGATCTGGTCTCCAAATTCAAACTATAGTTCATGGTGGAGCCTACTAGAGTCGATACACACAGACACAAACATTCACATTTGTAATATTAATGTGACCTAGGTATGTAGTTATGTCCACAGTGGGCGTGGGACCGCGCCGTGCCCACCTCTCGCTGCGAAACATTGTCCAACCGAGCTATACCTCCTGATACTTACTTAACAGATTGTGAAACTGAGAACTGACTGCTTTCATAAACACTAAACTTTATTGAACCCCGGACTTGGGCCCATATTCTGGCGCACTCGAGATTAACTCCGAGACTGACTCATTTCACATGTCATGTCAATAACGAATTAAAAAAAATTGGTATTGTGGCGTCGATTCTGTCACACCACTCACTAAACTAAACCAATCTGACAGGACTAAAATTATCTGCCTCTCTTTTCATTTTAATATGTGAGAGAAGGATGACAACAATTTTAGGGCTGTCAAATTTAGTTTAGAGAACATCAGAATCGACGCCATTGTCGCTGATAATTTAGATCATCTTTTAAACCGTATTTTTACGCTTGATTCGTATAGTTTTTTTAAGACACTAGTTTGATATACATAATTCTGCACGATTATTGGTTTTACAGGTTTTTCACTGTCTATAGTTTTTTTTTTCTGAGCATTTAGGTTTGTTACCAATAAACTGTGTATTTGAAAATACAGTTATTGCGTATTTTTGTAATTGGTCCTCCTCTTAAGGGTAACACTTGGTGACTGGTTATATAGACAGTCAAAGTATTCGAGGATATCATAAGCCTTGTAGTCATCATTATGAACAACTTTTACAAAAAAACCAACACTGATATCACGAAAAAAAATATCAGCTGTTCCATACATTTCACTACGAAATGTATGGAACAGTTGATAATGTTCCAGCTGTTCCCTGATGGTAAGCAATCACGATGGTTACAATCTGGGTGTCTTCAAATCACAAGTGAATTGGTTCCTTCTAGGCAAGCGTGCTCCAACGTAGACCGCATCATCGCTTAACATCAGGCGAGATGGTGGTCAAACACAAGCATATTCTGGGATATTTGCACACACGGTCATCTGACCCCAAACTAAGCAAAGCTTGTAATATGGTTGCCAGAAACTGATATACGTACATATATATTTTTAAATACATACTTAAATAGATATTAACACCCAGACATAGAACAAAAACAAATGTTCATCACACAAATGTTTGTCCTAGATGGGAATCGAACCCACGCCCCCAAGCACAGAAGATAGGTTCACTACCAACTGAGCCACCGGGGCAGTCAGAAGATAGGTTCATATTATTTATTTAAAAAAACTATGTATCATTAGATTTATTTTCGCTGTTGGTTCCATAGTGAAAGTAGTTCATAATGATGAGTATGCAATGATATCCCCGAATATTTTCACTGTCACCCAGTGTGGCCCTAATCTCGAAGGCGCGAGAATAGGGCCCTTGCGCAAGTGCAGTTATTTGCGATGTTTAAAGTCTGTTTTTACGATGAAATGGTTATTACTTTATGTAATCAACGAATACCGAATACCTAGTAAAATGGTTGACGTTATACGTTTAGTAATTACAATCTTAAAAAATGTTTTTTTTTTTTTTTATAGATAGGCTTGCGCTTGGCCGCCATCTCGCCTGATGTTAAGCGATGATTTATTTACAACCACCGACATAATATATATGTAAATAAAAACATATATTAGGAGTGTAAAAAAGTGTGGTATCATCATCATCATCATCAAAGTAAACAAAAATTAGAACACATTTTTTTTACCGACTTCAAAAAGACTTAAAACACCAAAATTTTAAGTTAATATACCACTACATAGAACAAAATAATATTTTTACACGGATTTTGTAGTCGGGCGGGAACTATATTTTAATATCAATCTTGGATTAAAAAATCTTTAGTAGTTCCCACCCGACTTCAAAATCCGTGTTAAAATATTAACTTGCCTGTGTTACCTAGTACGGGATATTATAATTAAACACAAAAACGTTTTTTAAATATATTAATTTTTAAGTTGCGAAGTTAAAGATGGCATGTTACTTTTAAGTTACTGAAAAACAAACAAAAAAAACGTTTCTAAAAACCTGAAAAACCTGCCATCCCACGTTCTATTTTCTTGCATTTTTCAACATTTTAAAACAAAAATAGTAAAATGTCGTCGCATTTTTAACGGCAAAAGATAAACGAAGGCGACAATAAATTAAGGGCAAAACCAAACGAGTACTACTCGTAAAGATTCAACTTAAAATGGCGTCCCAGACAGACGCTGACATAAAACCCCAAGAGAACATAATAACTTTATCTCTCATTTATAAAATTATCGCGAGAATTAAACGTTTTAAAGTCTCGGTATAAAACTGTATCGTAAAAGATTCCACAATATCGAAGCGCTTTGCCGGCCGATTGCACGCGCACCGCAAAACGACCACGATCTGATTATGGGTAAAATGTCGTCGAGTTGTAGAACGCCTTATTTTTGTTGTAAATAAGTATCTAGTATATATGGTAGGGTTCCGTAGAGATTAATATAAGATGCTAAAATGAAGCTTTAAGGTACTACCACCTTTCTTGCCTCAATCCTGCAAAATGTGGAATGAGCTCCGAGAAGCTACAACATGTGGTTCTTCAAAAGGCGAGTTAATCGAGTTCTAAAGGGTCGGCAATGTATTTGTGATGCCTCTGGTGTTGCAAGTATCCATTGGTGACGGTGACTGCTTACCATCAGGCGACCCGTCTGCTTGTTTTGTCAGACGCGTGCGGCCGACGAATGCCGTCGCCATACATTTTCAAATCGCATCAGCCGCGATGCATGGAAGTCTACCTTAAGGGTCCTGTATACCCTCTGCAGCTCTCTCGCTCGCACATTTTCACATTATTGAAGATATAAAATCAATGAGTGTGAATTTCCAAAAAGTTACAAAATCATGTCATGGTGTCTATCGTAACATTACAAACAAAGAAATTGTCAATTTGATATATTTTAATTTGACACAGTAAAATGGTAACAAGCACAGAAGTGATTTTTATTTCTCGTGTCATTTTATTCCGTCAAATTACAAGATATCGAAGCAAAAATTTCTTTGTTTGTAATGTTACGATAGACGCCATGACATGATTTTGTTACTTTTTGGAAATTCACACTCATTGATTTTATATCTTCAATAATGTGAAAATGTGCGAGCGAGAGAGCTGCAGAGGGTATACAGGACCCTTAAGCAATAATGCGGTCTACGGTGGAGCTCACTTGGGTTTTCGAGTAATTCGCAATTTCCAGGCATTTTTATCATGCCTAATCTATTTCTATATAAAATTGTATGCAAATCAGTTCAGCCGTTACGGAGTTGAGTGGCAACATTTACACAAACTTCGCATTTATAAGTGCTATATAAATTTAAGTTGTAGGTTGTAGCGTGAAATTTGGTAAGTTGATGAGCTTGTTTCACATTTTATTTTAAATCTTTGCAAGTTAATTGCTTTATCTGTCACCGGAGAGTAGAGAAATTCGCATATTTAATTGGCGCATTTGAATATTAAGTGATTTTCTATTGATAAAATATGTTCAGGTGTCAATATAAGTACCATTACTGTAAATATTAGTTTACCGTATAACTGTGTAATTTAAGAAGGCAGGAAATGAAATTTGTTAAGAAATTAATTAATTCATTAATTATATTTATTGCACAGTTTTTGGTTGAAATTACATGATGATTGTTGGACATGAATTGCGGACGTTGAATAATGTACTTCTCACACAATATAAATTATAGTTTAACGGCCTCTTGTACCAAATTTGACGGTTTTAAATCAATTTTATTCAGTTAAATTACAATATTTGAGCTGGGAAAAAATACATGTCACAGATACATCTGTGTTTGAGTTTATGATTTGGTTCAAAACACGATAGAATAAACTTTCCTTGATCAAAAAAAATCTAAAGCAAAGTCGATTTAGTTTATTTTTTTCGTTTTATGCTCTAATGAAAGCTCGTAACAACCTGGAAATTGCATGTACTGAAAGACATTCCAATAATTTTTTTTTGTTTGGATAGATTTTTGATAGGGAATAGTTTCGTTTTTTAGTGAAATTACAAGCCTAAAAAGGTCGCGAGAATTTGCGCGCGCCGCGCTCAGTACCGCGCCAGGCGTCATCGAGGTCGGACTTATGTTCGTTTTTGTCGTTGCACTTCCTCCGCGGGCCTCCTGACTGTTGCGTGGCAAAATACACCGTCGCTATAACTTGGCGTGGGCTGAGGAAGCATTTTGTTGCCTACGCGACTCGGATAACAGGCCGTTAACTAATTAAATTGTGACTTTTTCACCTAATTTTTAGGGTTCCGTAAAAGTTCGATTCCGGTTTCACGAGTGCAACTCGCACTTGCAGGTGTTTATTACACTAGAGCAAACACAAAAATATTTTTTAATCTTTGATTTTATAATTATTTCTTAGTTAATCATCATCACACATACTGCGAAAATATCAACTGGCTTTTTATACATTTGGTTCAATAGATACAACCATTAAACGATAGGACAGACAGCGGTTCCGCTAACATCCTTTTGGTGCGGAATCCTAGTAACAGAAATACACACCAGAGTCAAACCCCTTGCCTGTAGTAAGGGGCTACTAAAAGGATATCTCTGGTCTTGGGATGGTCCAATTTGGAGCTCTGAGCACCGAGAGAGAACGACAACGTTGTGTGACCAACGTTGTCGCGGGCGGAGGGGCTGAGACAACACGGTTGTCTCGGGAGGAGCCGTAGCGCAGTGCTGAAGCCTCCGGTGCATTCCTCTGGAGATCCCGGAGCCCTCTTGTCAAACACTAAGGCTGGTCACCGGGGAGAATGGGTATAATCCCACATAACCCGGCTGCACCTCAATGCAGCCGGGTGAATTCACCCTCGAAAAAAAGGTAGATAAGATAGAAATGACGATTTGTTTCCATTGTTGGACTTTGCCTCGGTCAAATAGCGAATAGAGATAAGACAAAACATTCCATAAGTTCTTTCATATCGATCGATTAAAGTCTTAAGCACAGAAGACTTAGTCTTAAGGTTCGTTCGGTTCAAGATCTCCTTTGTCGCGCACACTTGGAATTCTCTAGTACAGTGGTTCCCAACTAGTGGTACGCGTACCCCAGGGTGTACGAATGGTTGCATTAAGGGGTAGCTTAGGTATGCGACGCGCGGCAATATCTTGACTAAGATAATTTTGTCTCTCGGCATCCAGCCTGCAAGAAAGGCTGGAGCGGACCAAATCCAGTTGCAGTCCGGTCCGGAGCTCACGCAGTTTGTGAGGACTAGTCATCATCATCATCATCATCATTTCAGCCATAGGACGTCCACTGCTGGACATAGGCCTCCCCCATCGATCACTTATCATTTTGGGGGGGATTGCCAATACTCGCCACGCTTGGCAGGCGGGTTGGCGAGCGCAGTCGGTGTTTTCATACTCAGAAGACGCTGCTGCCCGTCTTCTGGCCCAGAGGACTAGTAAAATCTGTAAAATAAAACATTCTATGAAAGACGTCACACCGTATGCAGTCCGTTTGTAGTCCGTCTGTATCCAACGGACTGCATACAGCGTAGCCTATTTCCGTCTTTCATAGAATTTCATGCTTTACTAGTCCTCACAAACTGAGTTTCTACCGGACCGGACTGCTGATTTGGGGTGCTTGATCCGAGCTCGAGGGGTACGCGAGTAAAGCTAATTGGGAACCACTGCTCTAGTATATATCATTATATCATTTTCTCAAGGATAATCTCGATCTTTACGGCTGTCGCCTCGCATCGTATCGCATCGCATCGCGTAGCTCCGAATCACGGCGTGATGCATTCGATGCGCTCCCGAGTTAAGCACATAAGCTTAATTGAGCGATCAACTTACTTGATCAAGTCTCAGATAAGTAAAGAATGCGGGATTAAATACTGGATTGGTTTTTAATTACGGTTCTAAAGTGGTGTGTGAGTTTATGGTTTTTAGGGTTCCGCACCCAAAGGGTAAAAACGGTCCGTTTGTCCGTCTGTTTGTCCTACCTATTAACAGCTGTATCTTACGTACCGTAATAGATAGCCAGTTGAAATTTTCACAGAATATGTGATGTTACGACGGATTAACAAACAAATAATAAAAAAGTCAAAGAGTGAAAACCAAATGGGTGTCCCCATACAACAAACGTATTTTATTCAAGGACGTTATATATACCCTAAAGGGACCATTTTATTCGATAATGACATATCATAGCGAGTATTGATCAGATGACATTTCATCGAATTTGACGATCACAACTGTCAAATTTGACGATCTATAAAGAACGGCATTTGCACTGCTGGTTCTATGCATAAAGACATTTCTATGTCGAGGAATTATGTCGCCTGGTACTGGGTGATGCTTGATGGTGATTCCAGGTAGTTATCTATGCTAATATTATAAAGAGGAAAGATTTGTTTGTTTTTGTTTGCATTGAATGGCTCCGAAACTACTGAACCTATTTGAAAAATTCTTTCACTGTTGGGAAGCTACACTATCCGCGGATAACATTAGGCTATATTATATTTTCAAAAAAAATTGGGATCCTTACTAAAACTGCAATAATGTAACCCAAGGAGTAAAAAATAAGATTTACAATTTTAAATTTGTGTTTTTGACAGTTCTACGACAGGACAACGTCTGGCAGGTCAGCTAGTTCTGTATATACCAGCTATTATTAAATTTATCGATAAAGCAAATTACTAAAACAGACATATTGGGTCAAATATAACCACAGCCTACACAGAGCGATATAACCTTTTAAGTAAATCATTAACAGAACCTGTCACGTTGCTCGGAGCTTTTAGTAGAAGTATGCGATAAAATCTGTAAAAACTGTTAAAAAAAATAATGGACTAATTAAGTGACAAACAGAATGACAAATCTTTTAATAGATTTTAATGTGGAGCCAGGCGATCTGATAATGTCAAAGTTAAAAGGTAATGTGTGACCATAGTGTCCAATCCAATGTGTCCATGGGTTAGTTTTATTTCCTGCAGGCCTAGCATGGGCTGTGGATAAATTGTCTTTCCACCGTTTTTATCCACGCCTAGATGCGACAAAGCTAGAATATGGATACGTTTGTCTTTTTCTCGCGGGATAAAAACGGTGGAAAGACAATATATCCACGGCCCGTGCTAGGCCTACTGCATGGGAGAAACCGACGGCGATAAAATGGTAACCACTAGTTTAGATGATAAGTCGCCAACTGATCACACATATTATTCTTATTCGAGATGGGGGCGATAAGTCCTGCACTGACGTCCCGTTTGGGGTGTATTGTGCATTTCCCCCTACCAGCACCTACCCGAGCCAACCCAACTCCTTGAAATATCGGAGTGAGGCTCTGGGGCGCTGGCACAGTTGCTCCAGTGGCGTAGATGGTAGTGTAAATAATGATGATGAAAAGCAGTCTAGCTGTTGTGGTGACGTGGATAAAGAAGCCAATGCTGCCCCATGCAACCCGGCAGCGATTCTAGTTTCTTCTGTGGCTTCACAATGCCACAGCACATGCTCTACAGTTTCGTTCTCTCTCATGCAGCCACGACACAGTGGACTGTCCGTGGCTCCTAGCTTATACAAGTGACTATTCAAGTTGCAATGACCGGTTATAAGGCCTACTATCAGGCGAAGGTAGATAGATAGATAGATAAACTGAAGGTACTGTTGTTGCAACATATTATGTTCAGATAGTGAAATTTAACGAGCAGATAATTTTTTTATTCGACGACGACGCATAGTCAGCAAGAGACCGGTGCGACGACCTTAGTGGGATGAGATACACATTCCCATCTACTTCTGATAAATTTTAAAAGGACTATACAATATTTTTCAGTTGTTATTTAGATAACTGGATGGAACGCAGCGTGCTGGGTATCAAAAGAATGGACAGAGTCCGCAACAGCGCGCTGCACTCCATAACAGGTGTGGTCGACGTTGGCCAAAAAGATGCCAGACTAAAATGTGATTGGGCGGGACATGTGGCGCGCATGCATCCCGACCGATGGGCCAGGATCGTCACACAGTGGGTGCCTGATGGAAGACGCAGTCAAGGAAGGCCCAAGAAACGCTGGCGTGACGATCTTGACTCATTCCGGAGAGGTTGGCAAGAGGTGGCGGAGGACCGAGATTTATGGAAGGAGATGGGGGAGACCTTTGCCCAGCAGTGGGACAGTATAGGTTAAAAAAAATAAAAAATAAAAATTGATAACTAGTAAATAAATAACACCTGATTTTGCGTTTCTTCACTCCTCATTTACCAAAATAAGAAAAGCGAAAGTAATTTCGTTCAACGTCATTATTATTTCAATTAAGTTTCGTCTAATGACGTTTCAAATTGGTTTCATGAGACTGGAACAATCATCAATCTATATTATACTTCCGTTCGTACACAGGCCGATAACGTATCGCATACTCGGCGACTCGGTGGGCTATATCTCCAGTCTTTCCTGCAAAATCCCCTGGAGGTAAAATTCGAATTGCGACGCTTTTCGAGTCGCCGACTTGCGTCATTTTGTATACGAATTGGTGACTAGAATGCTTCTCCGTGTTATAAAAGTTCTTATTGTTTATTAAAATATTCTTGTTAAAATCTTGCCGAGCGGTGGCATATGAGCTTAACAATCTAACGGCAGCCGGTTCGATCTATGGCCCTGCACCAATTTTACTTAACTTAGTCAGTAACTTACTTAGTAACTTACTTAGTAACTTACTTAGTAACTTACTTAGTAACTTACTTAGTTACTTACTTAGTAACTTACTTAGTAACTTACTTAGTAACTTATTTAGTAACTAATTAAATTATGTCCAGTTTCGATGTCATTGCTCAATAACAATGAAGGTAAACATTGTGAGGAAACCTGTCCAGGAAGCTCTAAAGCTCAAAGACATGAATCAGAATCAGAATCAGAATCAGAATCCATTTATTGTAACACTGTGTACATTTATATGAAAGTTCTTAAAATAGGTTTAGTCTCAACAGCTGCAGCATGTGACATTAACCAACATGCACTGGGCCAGCTTGGTGGATTAGGGCCTATCCTCTCTCTGAGAGAAGGCCCGAGTCCCAGCAGTGGGAACATGATCTCTGATAATGATTATAAAAATATTAATAACTACGTACTTATTTACTGTGTATATCATTATATTATGACTCAGTGTTGATCTGAAGAACTTACCTGAAACAAAATAGATCAAATTAGTATATTATTAAATAATATCATAAGTATCAAAGAGTTTCTATCTAACTTAAAATCTTTCTATCTTTAAAAAAGGCTCATCGTCTCAGCAGTCTTTTTAAAATTTTGATGAGTTTTATCGTAATCAGCCTTTTTAACAGTCCACTGCTGGACTTTTAGCCACCCCAGAAAGGGTGATTGGGCCATATCCACCACGCTGGCCCAGTGCGGGTTGGTAGATTCACATACGCCATTGAATTCCTTCTCCGTACGTATGCAGGTTTCCTCACGATGTTTTTCCTTCACCGAAAAGCCAGTAATATGAAAATCCGTACATAAGCTCCAAAGAGCTCATTGGTACGGGCCCGGGGTTTGAACCCGCGACCTCACGCTTCCATGTCTAGCGGTCTCCCAAACTTGACATAATGAATGTACCTTTATGACCTTTACTATATATGTAATAATAATTATAGAATTGTTTGACATGTATTTTTATTATTATTTTGTTACTTTTGTAAGGTAATTAGTTAATCTATTTGTAATATCACTGAATTAATTATTATTTTATCACTTTTTAGGTGAAAATTTATTGACTTGTAAATTGCCATTTTATCAATAAATTATTTATGACATATCTATAAGTAGATTGTCAAAGAAAAAACCTAACCTAACCTCGGCAGTGGTTACATATTTGAGGCGTTTGGGGTCGAGACATTGGGCCCTTGGGGACCGAGAGCTCACCTCATTTTCAAAAATCTTTCAGAGCGCCTGGTTAATGCGACGCGTGACCAAAATGCTGGCGTGTTTCTGGCTCAACGCATAAGCATTGCCATTCAACGTGGTAATGCCGCCAGCATGCTGGGTACGTGCCAACTGGTAGTGGGCTTGAGCATTTGGATTGTCTTTAAACCTTCAACGGTCTATGGGCAGTCTAACTGTATTTGTAGTTTTAGTTTTAGCTTGTATTTTGTTTAGTTAATAAAGGCGATAGCCCAGAAAAAAAAAAAAAAACCATCAATATCCACTAAATACTTCGGTTGATAAGACTAATGTTGTTTCGTAGTGAAATGACTTGCCTCCAATTTGTTATTCCCAAGAAAAATCTTACCTTCACATTTAAGATCTCTCTGAGAAACCGTTTACTTTAAAGCATATTCCGACGTCGAATTAACATAAATATGTTATTTTATATTCGATTTATTTGTTTATTATTCATTTATTCCAGTTATTGGGTCATTTATCAGTCTATTCAGTATTTCGACCGCGGTATGTAATTGCTTGTCGAATTCTAAAATATTTCACAGCTGAATATAATATTTGGCTGTTTACGTTGAATTGTCATTGATGTGGTAGATTCTCATATTTACTTACACTGGGCGTGGGTTCGATTCCCACCTAGGACAAACATTTGTGTGATGAACATTTGTGTTTGTTCTATATCTGGGTGTTAATATCTATTTAAGTATGTATTTAAACCTATATATGTATGTGCTCTGGCAGCCATATCACAAGCTTTGCTTAGTTTGGGGTCAGATGACCGTGTGTGCAAAAATGTCCCGAATATTTATTTATTTATTTACTAAACTAGCTGACTTAAATAAATTAGATAATGGATAGGTACTAAAAATATGACCTAAAACAAGGCAGAAACACTTAGACCTTGCGAAATAAATAGGTGGTTTTCCAAGTTAGGCAGGTCAATTTGCACGATCAAGGAGTATTATGATAATGGCTATAGCCATTTAAAGCCTGTCAAATAATTTGTACATACCTACCCATTTTATTTTTAATATTATTTATACTCTAGCCCAAAGATTTTTTACATAACATATTTTATCAAAGCTTTAGCCCCTTTACAGCTAAATTCTACATTGTTATTTAATTCTGTGACATAGCGAGATTGGTGTAATGCCCGGTATTTAATTTTACTAAGGTCTTGTAATTCAAATTGCGCGGTTTCAACCGCATTATATACCTCCTTAATTTTTAAAACCAGAAATCGAGAAACAAAAATCCAGAGATGACAGGATTCCTTGACAGGCTCGATTTCTGATTTTAAAAATTATCGAATAGAGTAGGTACAGTGCAGTGGCCTGTATGTAACAAAAAGAGTGCAGCATTAAATTAAAAATAAGGTTTGATGAAGTATGATGATGATGATGATATTAAAGATATACATACTACAAACTTAAGAAACGTTTATAAATAAAGCCGTAGATTGTAAGCGAGACAGGTGCGAAACAAAACAAAAGCAACAATATTTTTTTTAAATAGCCATCTTAAATATCAACCGTAGCGGTTAACCGGAACTTGCCCCGGCCATTCCCCCAGCAGGTGGCAACAAATGAAAAAAAAAACCTCACGGCGCGTATCTAGTCCATCTAGCTACACAATGGGTGGAATTTAGAAACAGGTCGACATATGCATAATGTGTCTTCAAACAGGTCATGTCAGAGAGGTGTAATAATGGAGATCGCCACTCCACACACGCCCCCCTGACGTACGTACCTGGCGTGCCTATACTCTCCCGCGTGACCTCCTCTTGGCTGGACCGGATGAGGAAGGCCACGCAGAGGATGAAGGCGGCAGCCCAGAATGAGGCCATGAAACCAACTAAGTACCAGACGTAACAACTACCAAAACAAATATTTCAGGTAGCTGCGTTAATAAAATAATTATTAATGAATTTATTTGACATATGAAATACTGACATAATAATTATATTGTATTATTTTGTTATATACCTATATATATATTTTTATAACTGAGGTATCGAGCTCAGTGGCGTGCATTGGGAGAGACCTATGTCCAGCAGTGGACAGTTAGAGGCTGATGATAATGATGAACTAAGGTATCGATAAATTTCTCTAAGTTCAGCGATGGTCACGAGGTAGATGATGGTCATCGTAAATACAAGGGGCGGCGGCGATTAGCTCCCATTACTGCTAAGCGGGAATGGAAAAAAATACTACATCTCCATTTTTTTTATGGTTTGTATGGATGTTTTTGTCTAAAAATAAAATATAATTTGCGATACTATTGATAATATTTTTAAAATTATTATTTATACAATTTTACAAATTTTACAATTTTGTAAAATTGTATGTGTAAAATTGTCAGAATTAGAATTAAATTAAACTGTCTACCCAAACTATAAATAAAAAACTGCATTGAGGTCGCTGTCTTCGGGTAAGGTGCCCAAAAAGCTGGCGACAATACCACGTTGGATGGCCAAACTTATTCTTTGGCCAAGGTAAGCACCAGCTCTAAAATAAAAATAAGGTTTGTTACATTTTGGTTTCACAGAAAAAAAAGTTGTCAGTTTTGTTTTACAAGAAACTTGTGTGCGTTTCTGTTTTATAACACCTCAGCTGCACCTGGTGCGTTGGATTGGATTGGAACCTACATTCAGAATGTCTTCAAAGTTTAGAAAGCTAGCTAATTACCGAGAATAGACAGCTAAATCAAGTTATCTGAAGTCACGTCGCCGGGTCGGTGCTTCCACTAATAGACGGTCCGTGTCGTCAGGTTGCTCTTCTGAATTAATAGGGTATTGAAATCTTGTAACAGAAAGTAAAGCGCACGGCAAAGTGTACACAAGGCTCCCAGGCAGAGCCTACTTATTCGCGCATTTTTGAAGAACAAAATAACAGGGGAAAAAACGGGTGCTAATATCCTTAAAATAACGCTTAATTTTCTATTTTAGCGAAGGGTAAGAAAAACAAAAAATAACTTTTTCGTCAAAACAAAAAATGTAATCTACATGGGATCAAAATAGTTTGCACAGATTATTTTAAATTAGGAAATTGATTTACGCAAGTTATTGCATTAAACAATTGACGACCTAAAATTTTAATCTAAAAATATTATTTGTACGCAATTATCTTTTTGTTTTCCCTTTGTGGCTCTTTGGCTTCACGTGATTGACGCATTTGCCATGAACATTGTACAAGTCGTAAAAAAAAAACATTCATCAAAAAACATTATTTTTTCTTAGGGATTTTGTTTTTTCAATAAATATTAACAACGCGCGAACCAGGTAGCCATTTAGCGAGAAGTGGGCTTTTAACAGTTCAAGTCTAAAATAACTCAGGTTCATCAACTTCGTACATTACACGAAATACATTTTCCTATTATAAGAAGTTTGTTAAACTTGAAAATAAAACAAGTTTGGCGAGACTGAGTACCTCGTTTATTATTAAGCGGGTAAAAGATTATTTAACGGTTAGATATAAAAAGGGGATAACATCTTGCTAGTCTATTTTCAGTCTTAAAAAAGTTGTTGACTGGGAAAATTTGATGATACGACACTACATTTTTTTTTTTTTATTATATTGACTTGTACTGTTGGCTTTTTGGCCTCTACAGTTTGACCGGACTAGTTAGCGAACGCAGAGTGCGTTCGGCATAACTAGATGGTTTAAGTTTTTGGGCGACTAGCACAAGGGCACCTCGAAGGTACGAACTTCGGCTTGGGCCGTCGCCGGGAGTGGGAATCAGACTTGCCCAGGCACCCCAGAAGGGGTGTGCCCTGGAGCCCTAGCAGTTTGTTGAACTGAATGAGCCGTTTACGACACAGTCAGCCAGTGGGTGTTAGTATGTAGTAGTATATATCATAGATAAATATATTATACTATACAGTGTCATTGCAAGGACTTTGTATAAGTACTTAGGGTATACAAAGTCCTTGCTTATTAGTAGCTATAATCTTTTTCAAACAGCATGGCACTTTGACAGATGGTTTGACAGTACGATAGAATGTAACGTGACTCGTAAATAATGAATGTGACGTCACAGAACTAAACTAAAGATTTACATTTTGTGGCGAAATCATATAGCTAAGCGCTACTACGAAAACTAGTCTGATAGTGGCGGTTGTCAAGTGCCATACTATTTGAAGAACTATAGGCAGTTCAGCATGAATGAATAGGAATATCATCATCATCATTTCAGCCATAGGACGTCCACTGCTGGACATAGGCCTCCCCCATCGATCTCCAAAAGGGCCGGTTGGAAGCGGCCTGCATCCAGCGTTTCCCTGCGGTCTCTTTTAGGTCGTCTGTCCATCTTGTGAGTGGACGTCCTACGCTGCGCTTACCAGTCTGTGGTCTCCATTCCAGAACCTTTCGGCTCCATCGGCCATCTGTTCTGAGTGATATGTGCCCTGCCCACTGCCACTTCAACTTGCTAATCCGGTGGGCTATGTCGGTGACTTTCGTTCCTCTACGGATCTCCTCATTTCGGATTCGATCTCCTAGAGAAACTCCGAGCATAGCCCGAGCATAGCATAGTTTATGATATAGAGAACATATCATAAACTAATTTTTATCCTGAACATTGTCCCTGAAGGATTGCAGGGAAAACCGTATGATGTAACTAGTAACACGTTCGATTCCAAAATTTCAAGTCGAGGTAAAAACAAGTTTCTCTCGGAAGTCTTCTGTTGTAAATGAAACTAGTTTCTCTCCAAATTCTTGAGCCATGGCTGCACATAATCATCAGATCAGAGGCATCCATAAAACGGATACGTTTTGTATCGAGAACACATTTTAAATAATGTCTGACAGGTAGAAATAATAGGGGTCGGAAGAAATGCCCCGCGGGTAACCAATTTAGTTGGAAACATACGGCCGTGTAAGACTCACTTATAGAAAAAAATAATCGTTCATTCTAAGTACAATCTGGGTGTTTTCGAATCACGAGTGAATCGGTTTCTTCTAGACAAGCGTGCTCCAACGTAGACCGCATCAACGCTTAACATCAGGCGTGATGGTGGTCAAACGCACCTTTTAAGGTTCATATTCCGAAAACCCGTACGAAGCGCTTTGATTCCGCATTTATTGTGCGAACTGCTAGTCTGTGGCATGCGCTGCCTGAATGGATGTTCCCCGATGGTTACAATCTGGGTGTCTTCAAGTCACGAGTGAATCGGTTTCTTCTAGGCAAGCGTGCTCCAACGTAGACCGCATCATCGCTAAACATCAGGCGAGATGGTGGTCAAACGCAAGACTATTATTTATAAAAAAAACAGAAGGAAGATACAAGGAGCTGGAGCTTTTGGCACCAAAATCAAAATAATACAACTATAGACAGTTATGTCGTCTAGTTGTATTATTTTGATTTTGATTAAACACAAATTTAGGAACATAATACAACTATAGACAGTAGTTGTATTATTTTGTTTTTGATTAAACACAAATTTAGGAACATAATACAACTATAGACAGTTATGTCGTCTAGTTGTATTATTTTGTTTTTGATTAAACACAAATTTAGGAACATAATACAACTATAGACAGTTATGTCGTCTAGTTGTATTATTTTGTTTTTGATTAAACACAAATTTAGGAACATAATACAACTATAGACAGTTATGTCGTCTAGTTGTATTATTTTCCTAAATTTGTGTATTTTCGAGTATGTTCAATGCGTAATAATGGTGGATAAAGTGTTCCTGGACGTGCTTGAGTGTGGAGAGTGATATCACGCAGTGACACATGTATTTTCGTGTTGTTTCCGAAGCCTCTTGTAAAGTCTCCACCACTTTACTAGGGCATGACTTTGACTTGACCGTGACTTACTTTGCTTGACTCTGACTGACTTGATTGACTACATTTCATCAAATTTGATAAAATTTAATACTTGACACTGGCAAATGCACAAGAAGTGCGACGCCAAAATCCTCACAGAGGAAAGATAAAAAAGGTTGTAACGGTAAGCAGGGCCGCAGTTCCGTACATAACACGCTCTCGTATTATTGTTAGAGCATGCGTTCGAGTAATTATCACCTACCCGCGAGCTCCCTAAGCGGCGGGACACGCTCCTCTGTTGGCTCGGCGGTCACCAGCTTGTTTGGTTCATTAGATAAACAATAAACATAACCTGCCTGACGAATCTCCTGGACGAACAGTTCTTCTACTCAGAAAAATACTTCGACATTATTTTTACAAGCTTTTATTAAATACTAGTAGGCCGCCCCGGCTTCGCCCGAGCGAAGCTCGGAATATATAGCCTATGTCAACCGGGGACATATAAAACTGACATATAATCGATATCGCAATTTTTGTACGAACTTATTACGTAAACTTAAAAACACTTATGAACGACATGAGCTTGAAAAAGCGAAACGTGATCCTAAAGCGACATGGAAAATAGTCAAGAATATTGCAAATCTTAATTCTGGCTCCACCTCTGCAACAGACTTACTGAACATAACAGACAACCACGATACATCTATAAATCTAGTCAATAATCACCTTGTTAACATTGGAAGAGAGCTGGCAGACCGAATTCTTGAAAACACTGCACACATGAAGAGTGCTGCTCCGACACCAGGACCTTTCAACCCAAGCGGGGCCTCTATGGTGATGCTACCTACGGATCACAAGGAAGTCGACTCCCTCATTACAGGTCTACGAAACGACTGTGCCACAGGCTGGGATAATATCCCTGCCAGAGTTCTAAAATATGCACGTCAATATCTTGTCCCACCTGTGACGCACGTATTCAATCTCTGTATTTCTACAGGCGTCTTCCCAAGTGTGTTCAAAAAAGCAATAGTCCATCCTATATTTAAGAGCGGGTCAAAATTAGATGTAAATAATTACAGACCTATTTCTGTTCTGTCAAGTCTATCCAAAATTCTTGAAAAAATTCTGAACAAAAGGCTAGTTGACTATTTTGAGGCTAATAACATCATCGCTGACAACCAATATGGATTCCGAAGAGGTAAAAACACGGAAGACGCGGTACTTGAACTTACAAACTGTATTGTCCGGAATTTAGAATGCAAAAACAAAACTGTCTGTATCCTTATGGACCTCTCTAAAGCGTTCGACACCGTATCAATACCACTCCTTCTTGCGAAACTAGAAGGCATGGGGATTCGTGGCCCAGCTCTTGGCATCTTTACGGATTATCTGACAAATAGAACACAGTCGGTTAAGATTGACAACAACATAAGCCCTGAGCAACAAATAACGTGCGGGGTGCCGCAGGGCAGTGTGCTGGGACCTACCTTTTTCACTGGCTACATAAATAATCTCTGCAAGCTATCTATCCCAAACTGCAAAATTCTGGTGTATGCTGATGACACAGCTCTCATAATTCACGGTAACACCTGGGAGGACGCTCAAAATCTTGCTGAAAAAGCACTAGCAATAGTGATGTCATGCCTGTCGGAAAATATTTTGACCTTAAACATTACCAAGACGCATTATATCGCTTTCTCACCAAGCGTGAATGTACGTCCACCAATCAGCTCCCTGAAGATCAGAGCACACGTCTGTGGTCAGCTCCATGAAAGGTGTACTTGTCAGGAACTCTCACGTACTACTCACGCTAAGTACCTAGGAGTAACTATAGACGACACCCTTAACTGGAGTTACCATCTGCACACTCTAACATCTCGAACTAGAAAACTCATGTTTGTGTTCAAGAGACTGAGAACAGTTGCATCCCTAGAGCTCCTGAAGACTGTGTATTGTGCACTTGCGCAGTCGGTGTTGTCATATTGCATTACGGCTTGGGGCGGTACCTACGTTACCAACATGCTTTCATTGGAAAGGGCGCAAAGAGCTGTTCTGAAGGTAATGTGCGGCAAACCATGGAGATATCCTACTACTCAGTTATATGTCGACTGCTCTGTGCTCACAGTGAGACAGATGTATGTGAAACAGGTGCTTCTTCGTAAACACATATCGCTGCCATACAACCCTACCAGTAAACGCAGGAACTACACCGTCTGTGCAATAACACGCACACGAACATCCCTCGCGAACCGTCATTACGATGCTGTCAGCTCCCGTCTTTATAACAGAGTCAACAAAACACTAAATATTTACAGTCTGAATCTGATGAATTGTAAAATGAAACTTGAGAGATGGTTAAAGAAATTGACTTACAATGACACAGAACAACTATTTATAATTGTCACATAACACTCTCACACACTCGCACACTCACTCGCTCACTAACTTTTCACACACTCACTCACTCAACTCTGGACCACATCAATAAAGAACGTAATGTTTAATATAATAGAAATTAAAATCCAATTCGACCAATTCGCCTAAAATCTAAAATGTAAATGACATTGACATTATGATACCATGCTGACATTAAATTTAACAATTGACTTTACTTTGTAATAATTATGATATTATTCTTAAATCTGATTTAAAATTTAATAATTTAGTTTAATTTAATTTAATATATTATATAACTGATTTTAATGTGTATGTATGTTGAAATTGAAATAATTATAATTGAATATGTATGTAAACTAAAATTTAAAATGTAGTCTTTAAAATAATAACTATGACGAAGTGTAGGTACTAAACAATTAATTGATTTTTGAACGGAAGGGCTAGTTCCCAAGATACAGGTGTTTCTACACCTAGTTTGGGCATTAGTGCGACTTCAACTAGAAATGTACCTATTATTGAATAAAATAATTTTGAATTTTGAATTTTTTTTGAATTTTATAGTGCAGCATCCCAACAGTGAAATAATTTTTCAAATCGGTTCGATGTTTCGGAGCCTATTCAATGCAAACAAACAAACAAATAATCAAATCTTTCCTCTTTATAATATTACTAGCGGTCCGCCCCTGCTTCGCATGGGTATAGATTATAGCCTATGTCACCCGGGGATAGTGTAGTTTCCCAACAGTGAAAGAATTTTTCAAATCGGTTCAGTAGTTTCGGAGCCTATTCAATGCAAACAAACAAACAAACAAACAATCAAATCTTTTCTCTTTATATTATTATAGTATAGTCTAAATTAAATTAAATTAAATACATGCGGTCCGCCCCGGCTCCGGTATAGTAATATAGTTATAAGCTTATTAAAATAGCCTATATTAATCAGTGATAATGTAGCATTCAAATGGTGAAAGAATTTTAAAAATCGGTCAAGTACTTTTTGAGCCAATTCGTTACAAACATACTTACATACAAACCTTTCCTCTTTATAATATTGTATAGACAAATACAAAATCATTTATTCGGGCATAATTTATGGTAAGCTTTAGTAATGATCCCAGAGGCTCCCGAACTAGTCAGAGACTGTGTGACGGGAGCCATGGCTATTAATGTATCAATTATTTATACCAAAACTGCAATATAACATTTTAAAATTATGTAAAAACTATTTAACTAGCCTTGTTATAGTTCTTTTCAAATAAATCATGGCACTTGACAAACACCACTAACAGACCAGTTTGATAGTAGCGCTTAGCTATATGTTTTCGCCGCAAAATGTAAATGTTTAATTTATTTCTGTGACGTCACATTCAATATTGACGATTCACGTTACATTCTATCGTACTGTCAAACCATCTGTCAAGTGCTATGTTATTTGAAAAGGACTTTAGTATAGGCAAGGAAGGTATATGTTTTAAATGTTTATCGGGACTTATCACGTATTATTTAATATAGGTTAAAAAAATAAAAAATAAAATGTACCTTTCTTATAAAATTAATTTCTTACTTTCTTTCTTAAAAAAATAAATATTTACCTTAAGTGAGGGTAGAAGAACAAAACACCCGCTCTTCTCGCCGGACTCACCCGCAGTTTTCAGTCAGCTCGTGACCACGGCCATTGTAACATGGTCGAAACGTCGAGCGAAAGGTACATATTTTACCTATATTAAATAATACGTGATAAGTCCCGATAAACATTTAAAACATGTGTTCAAATCGCGAAAGTTTAAAAATTACTAAAGAAGGTATAATTATATAAGATGTTTGAGTATAGGTCAAATCTTGCATTTGAATTTAAAACAGTTGGTCGGAAATCCGGCCGAATATTGCCCTTTGGCGCATCCACAGAACGGAGATTTTTTTTCGTTTACTACTCTTTCTTTGGGCGCATCGTAACTCGCAAGCTCGCGTAAGTGACGCACGAACGATATTTTCATAGTAAGCAACATTAACAAGAGTTTTATTGATTGTTTTTTTCCTGGGCTAGCGCCTTTATTAACTAAACAAAATACAAGCTAAAACTAAAACTACAAATACAGTTAGACTGCCCATAGACCGTTGAAGGTCTAAAGACAATCCAAATGCTCAAGCCCACTACCAGTTGGCAGCGTACCCAGCATGCTGGCGGCATTACCACGTTGAATGGCAATGCTTATGCGTTGAGCCAGAAACACGCCAGCATTTTGGTCACGCGTCGCATTAACCAGGCGCTCTGAAAGATTTTTGAAAATAAGGTGAGCTCCCGGTCCCCAAGGGCCCAATGTCTCGACCCCAAACGCCTCAAATATGTAACCACTGCCGAGGTTAGCATATTTGCTTCGCTTGTGCTGCTCTGCCGAATTGGCAGCCGCGCCAGCCCTACCCTGTGTCTCAGGAAGATGTGACGGCGCCAAAGTATCAACACAAGTTGCGTTATTGATTGTTGAATTTACTGCAAACTGGATCACTTCAGGTTATTGTTAAACGTGCTATTCAAATTCAAATTATTTATTAAGAATAAAAACGGACAAGTTCCACTAACAGTTTACCTCGCAGTGGAGACCATGGGTAGTTGGGCCACTGAAGCCAGAAGCTTTATTGGCGAGTTGGGGCGCAGGTTGAGGGAGAAAAATAATGACCCTCGCTCCGGCTCGTACCTTGTGCAAAGGTTGACCATAGCCATTCAGCGTGGCAATGCTGCTAGTATTATGGGCACCTTTGTGCCGGGTACAGTTAGGGGCGGGTTATTGATTAAAAATATGTATTTTTATAAATTTAGTTTTAATTAGTAGCTAATAGCTATTTTGTTTAGGTTATAAAAGATTTAAGATTGTTTTTATTTTACTTGTAATTTTTATTAAATAAATATATTGTCTACTGTTAAACTAAAATAGATTTCCTAGTAAAAAATTGAATAAAATTAAAAAAACTAATACAACAAATTGCTTCACAAATAATATCAAAATCAGTGTTATTGTAGTTTGAGAATATAATATATGTATTTTTGTTGTAAAATGAATATTTTATCACATTTGCTATGTGGACTAAATAAAGTACCTAAATTTGATATGAAGTATTCTTTTGAAATCCGGTATCCGGCCGAATATTAGCTTATTATCTGGTATCCGGCTAGTAAATTTAGGCCAGATATGCCGGATACCGGATATCAGTTTCATCTCTAATAACTTCCCTCCGGTAACTTTGACCACTTCTTTTGCATGTCATACGTGACAAGTGTTAGGGTTTACATAATACAATAGATTTTTGACATAAATAACTATGATTTGATTAATATATTTTATATTGTGAGCTGATATTGTGAGCCAATCACAGAGCAGGAGTGTTTCCCGCCATTTCGATGTGGTGGCAGTTGGGCTGCCTTGTGATTGGCTAGCGATTTAATGAAGGCAGTTCATCGGGGAGCTCGATTTGATGGGCAAGTGGTAGGAAAATGTTGGTCGGCGACACATTCTGACGATGGTTGTTGAAAAGCGAACAAGATTGTATTAAAGATAGTGAAAGACTGTTAATTTAAAATATAAATGTGAAATAGATACTGTGAGGGTTTTCTATTCTACTATAACCTACTTGATTGACTCTGCAGAAGCGTTGATCTAACACAAGCAAGCAGCCTGCTTGCCCAGAGGTAAGCTAACTCTAGAAGACTATTGAGATCTCTTTCAGGTAGTCTTGCAGCTTCTCGGGTATACCACCAACGGAAGATTATCCCACATTTAGCGTGTATATTACAATAAACAACTTCCGAACAGATCGTAACTTTCTACATGTTCCTTGTAACATAGTTCTGGCTTAAAATGGTTTGTTAGTAACGTTAAGCAGGTACTCATTAGTGGATAATGAGCGCGTGTACTGGCCGCCACGCCCGTGTGTCCGCGCCCTTACACGTAGCTAATTACCCACTACTGCTTATAGATTACAATGAACTCAATAGATTACAATGACTTTTAATGCCACCACTAAGGACGGGCTTTAAGGTGGTACGTTTCACCTTTGGCGGGAAATTAAAAATTCAAACAGTTTTTTTGTCCTTGTAGCTAGGCTGGGTAGTTATTGTAAAATTAAACATCTATTTTCCTACTGCAGCATAGTCAAGTTTAATAATTCAGGACTTTTTTTTTGCACACACGGTGATCTGACCCCAAACTAAACATAGCTTGTGATATGGCTGCCAGAGACTGATATACATACATATATAGGTTTAAATACATACTTAAATAGATATTAACAACCAGATATAGAACAAACACAAATGTTCATCACATAAATGTTTGTCCTAGATGGGAATCGAACCCACACCCCCAAGCTCAGAAGGTAGGTTCACTACCAACTTGACCAACGGGCTGTCAATAATTAACCAAAAAGTCTGCGCAATCCATTGCATGCGCCGAGTTTTGGTTCGGTTTTTTTCATGGCACGATTGTGTCTTTATATGGATTGTATATCGGTGGATAAATCCCGTTTATTGCGTTTCACTCACTTCCCGTAGAGTTTTTTCTTGGCCGTTATTTTCCCATTACATAGTTAAGTTTATCCACAGTCATAGTAACAACAAAGTAGTACGATGGAAAAAGAAAATAATTCTTTTACTTATGGATAGATATTTACCTGCACCTGGTTATCCATCACCAATTAGAAAACTACGAGATCTCTTCAAACACCTCGCGAGCTACCGAGAAATTTAACATCGCCCCTCTCTTTCCAACATGCACGGATGAAAGGGATGGAAGATAAAGAGTGTGTGAATAAACACTTAGCATGCAGGGCGCATGTATGACAACGTATGAGAAGAAAATAAAAGGTATCTAGTTACAATCTGTATTGCTGGCAGCAGGTACGACCAACTTAGCTAGTTATGAACTTATGAGGGAGCCACCGCCGTAGTTTCCAAAGAAATTAAAAGATTCTAGTGGAAAATTTTAGTACCTATGATTAACCAACTCTACAGATAAGTTGGTGAACATTTGGATAGTCGGGATTGTTAACAATAGTTACACGAATGTGACTTCATGGTATTTCCAGTTTTTTTTTTTCTTTCCTCTTTAGAGAGTTGTGGCGTCGCATTTCTTCGTCTTCTGCATGTGATAGAGAAAACTATTGATAAATTTTCAAGTTTTATAATAATATAGCGTCAAACAAGTTTAGGATTCATGAATTATTATACAATGACGTGCAATGTTTTTTTACATTGGCGCCAAAACACTTTTTTTTAATTATTATTCGCCCATCGGGCATGCTAACGCCTTTAAGGCCATACCGCCTGAAACCAAAACTCTAAAAACTACCTTTTTTCCCAATACTGTGCAGGTCAAAGCCTTTAAGGCCATACCGCCTCGTCTTACGCATTTTACTGTCATAAGTATGCCCAAGTAAATTAGTTGAGACTTTAGTCTAAGACTACTTTATAGGCTTGTACGGAGTTTTGGAAACAACGTAAAAATACACGTTTTGCCTCATAATATTACTTTACCATACTCGAAAACATTTAAAAAACACTTAATAAACTATAATCCGCCATTATTATACTTAAAATAACGTAAGTTCAGGAAAATAATACAATAAAGCGACATCTTTTTTTCTCGTTGGCGCCAAAACTCTTGAATAACATCCTCTCAAAATGTTGTATATATTCTCCGATTTCCGATGACGGAAATGACTTTAAAAAAGGTGTAAGGCCAAACAAATAGTAATTAACTGTACCCGTAAACATTGTACACTTATTTTTATGCTATAGTCGATATCATATTTTATAGCAAAATACATTTCGTTTCAAAAAAAATAGAGTAAAATCGGTATTCTAGTGACGGAAATATCGCGTAATTTTAAAAACATGACAAAACATATACGATCAAATACGTAAACGATCATGATGTTTGCGACAATTGATTATTGTTCTCTACAAAATAATGTATAGCTATTTATCTCTAATGCACATTTTTACTTACATTTGTCAATAAACAAATTTTTGCTGTTTCAAACGGTTTATTGACAAATGTAAGTAACATCATCGTCATCATCATAATCAGCCTTTTGACAGTCCACTGCTGGACTTTTAGCCTACCCCCAAAAGGGTGATTGGGCCATATCCACCACGCTGGCCCAGTGCGGAATGGTGGATTCACATACGCCATTGAATTTCTTCTCCGTACGTATGCAGGTTTCCTTACGATGTTTTCCTTCACCGAAAAGCCAGTGGTATGAAAATCCGTACATAAGCTCCAAAGAGCTCATTGGTACGGGCCCGGGGTTTGAACCCGCGACCTCACGCTTTCAAGTCTAGCGATCTCCCAAATGGGCTACCACGGCTAAGTAGTAATATGGTGCGTTACTAATAAATAACTGTACATGACAATGTAAAAAACACCCAACTATTGTCGCAAACGCTGTGTCATTTCAAAATAATTACCTGGCCTAGCTACAAGGACAAAAAAACTGTTTGAAATATGAATTTCCCGCCATAGGTGAAACGTTCCACCTTAACATTTCTCCAGTTCAGAGGTGAGTGTGTAAAAAACAACAAAACAGTTGAGTTTAGTGACAAAGTCTCTTACGCTCTCTCGGTTGTTGTATCTGGCTATCTCGTTCACTCCATCTAACGGACATTTAGAATCAATTAACAGCACGCAAGGCAATCAATATTTTGATATCTCAAAGTTATGCAACTCCTACGTGTATGTGCTGCTTAAGTACCCACTACATCTAGTCTCCACTTCTTTACTCTTATCATACTTAATATTATAAAGAGGAAAGATTTGATTGTTTGTTTGTTTGTTTGTTTGCATTGAATAGGCTCCGAAACTACTGAACCGATTTGAAAAATTCTTTCACTGACGGGAAGCTACACTATCCCCGGGTGACATAGGCTATAATCTATACCCGTGCGAAGCTGGGGCGGACCGCTAGTGTGAATATAAACCTGTCTGTCTGTTACTTCACTATAGTGGTACTTAGCTAGTATTTTTAGCCCCCGACGCAAAAGAGAGGTGTTATCCTACTAATATTATAAACGCGAAAGTTTGTATGGATGGATGTATAGATAGATGTTTGTTCCTCTTTCACGTTGCAACGGAACAACGGATCGTCCTGATTTTTTGCATGGATATATTTCAAGAGCCAGAGAGTGACATAGGCTACTTTTCATCATCATCATCACCATTTTTCATCACTACGCGGGTGAAACCGCGGGGTGCAGCTAGTGTGTTATAAGTTTTCTGTGGTTTGACGTGCTGTGTTTCTGCGTCTATGTGGCATCGTAGCTTCCAAACGGCTTAACCGATTTCGATTTAGTTTATTTTGTTTTAGAGATGATTTGATAGAGAGTGTTATTAGCTATGATTCTAACCGTTTTAAGATTATCAGCTCATATTATGTCGAGGGTAGACTTGAAAGCGTGAGGTCGCGGGTTCAAACCCCGGGCCCGTACCAATGAGCTCTTTGGAGCTTATGTACGGATTATCATACCACTGGCTTTTCGGTGAAGGAAAACATCGTGAGGAAATCTGCATACGTACGGAGAAGGAATTCAATGACGTATGTGAATCTACCAACCCGCACTGGGCCAGCGTGGTGGATATGGCCCAATCACCCTTTCGGGGGTAGTATAAAAGTCCAGCAGTGGACTGTTAAAAGGCTGACTATGATGATGATAGGCTACTAATATACCTATTGTAATTTGCACACCTTAAAGGTTGGATATAGAGCAACTTTATTCTAACTTAAGACCTATCATGTACCTACCTATATTCTAGCAAATAAATTATTTTGATTTGATTTGATTTGATTATGATGATGATGATATAGATAAACTATTTTGAATATCAACTGCTGATCATTAAAGACTTTTAAAGCTGTACATCATGTCTGGATCCAATTAATCGTCGCGCTTCCAATCTTCTCGCCGCAGCGCTAAATCATGCGCGAGAGCAGATTTATAGCTCTAAAGCACGGGAGCGAGAACATAACGAATCAGTGAGGGGCAAAGATCTAGAAAGTATGGATACATACAACAAACCACTTGTGTCCCAGTATGACTAGATCTGACAAAATCTCTATTAACTAATCCCCCGCTTTGTAGCATTCGCTCATAAGTTTTTGTGGGTGTATGTATAAAAGTACCTAGTTATAAGACCGCAGATAAACGCTGGATGCAGGCCGCGTCCAACCGGCCGTTTTGGAATTCTATCTTCTTCTTTCGAGTCGATGTTCAGCAAAATACAATTCTATTTTCAAATCAAGTTTCTAGACCAGAACTTTGCCACCCCAATGGCACTCTCCGTGGCTTCATTTAGGTCGTCTTGTGTGCAAGTTGTAGGACACGCTGCATAGTGGAATTCTATGGGGGAGGCATATGTCCAGCAGTGGACGTCCTACGGTAATGATGATGATGTACCTAATTGCTTTTTCTGGTGTACGTACAATAGAAAATTACTATTTTTCTATATAAAAAGCCAATTAATCCAACTTTGTCAGAGAAATGCGTGAAATGGAACCCCAAATGCGATTGTAACTATAATCCTCTACCACGCGTAATTCCCGAATTAAAAACAAAATAGTAATTTTTTAACTTTTGCCATTTGAACATATGTTTTAAATGTTTATCGGGACTTATCAAGTAATATTTAATTTAGGTAAAAATATGTACCTTTCTACGTGTGTCCTTTTTCTTTCTATGTGTTATGTTTTTGTTGTGTTTTTGGTACTAGGACATTTACCGATACAGTCAGTGTTGTGTGTCGTAGTGACAACCCTGCGATTTTACAAGATCAAGTGAGGGTAGGAGAACAAAACACCCGCTCTTCTCGCCGGACTCACCCGCAGTGTTCAGTCAGCTCGTGACCACGGCCATTGTAACATGGTCGAAACGTCGAGCGAAAGGTACATATTTTTACCTAAATTAAATAATACGTGATAAGTCCATAACATTTGAGGCGCCTAGAGGCGTTTAGAGTTTTACGGCCTCCATTTACTTTAGAGAGAAAAGTTCGTGCGACGGCTCCTGCCGGTTCGCAGAGATACCCACACATTCACATCACACTCTCACTCACACACCCACACTCTTCACATACACAACACACACATTACCATTTAAATCCTCCTATTTCTTAAACGCCATTATGTCACACTTCCACTGGACTCAGACACAGATTTCTATAAGAGTAGGTATTAGGAGGTAGGTTTCTCATAAATCTATTTGCTTTAGGTTATAATGATTAATTTTTTGCATTGTTTAACTGTTTTAATAAAAAAAAAAACTTCTCAGTATTTTATGTTTATATTTACTTCTGGTGTAAGCGCGCGCGATATTTCTTTTACTATAGGTATCCTGTTTGGACCTCAAGATACAGGCTTAGCCTAGTTTGAGGCCCTCAGGCAATTGTTTCTTTGTACAGTTATGTTTAAGCGAAATAAATAATTTGTATAGTATTTAAAAACAAAATGTGTCAAAAGGTAACAAAAGTACAGACCTATAATAGTTTTCAATGTGTACAAGTACAAAGTCAAAGTCAAAGTCATTTATTCATAATTATAAATTTACACGTCAATGGTATTAAAAAATTCTATACATTTACATTATGTATTATTATTAATTATTTTACTACTACTACTACAGTACTATAGTCCATTGAACTAGGGAGGGAGTTTTCACTGACCATACACCGTAATGAGATTTCTACACAATGTAGGCCGCACTTGATGCGGCAGATTAATTTAGATTACCAACATTGATAAACGAGAACTTCCTGCGAGAGATTTTATAGTTTCACATATAGGACAGTACAAACTTGCTTAGATTTTAGTGACTACGTAGTTATATTGATAAATATTTTAGTTCCTAGTAATATATGTTACTAGCGGTCCGCCCCAGCTTCGCACGGGTATAGATTATAGCCTATGTTACCCGGGGATAGTGTAGCTTCCTGTCAGTGAAAAATTTTTTCAAATCGGTTCAGTAGTTTCGGAGCCTATTCAATCCAAACAAATAATCAAATCTTTCCTCTTTATAATATTAGTATAGATAATGGCCAACTCGCCTGATGTTAAGCGATGATGCGGTCTACGGTGGAGCACGCTTGCCTAGAAGAAACCGATTTACTCTTGATTTGAAGACACCCAGATTGTAACTATCGGGGAACTATACAGGCAGCGAATTTCACAGATTGGCAGTTAACACAATAAAAGCTTGAATCAAAGCATATAATTTGTGTTTACATTATTAACTCGGTCCAAGCATTTATTTGCTCTGATAGCTGCAATGACATTGCAAAAAGCTGAATGAAAATATTTCATTGAAGTACACTATCACGGCTGTTCTTATTTTTGAGGAGACACTGTTTGCTGCATCACAGCTAACGCTAAAGAAGCAGGCAGGGTTACTTATTTTTTCTGTATCTATGTTTTATAACAATAAATTATTTTGTATTGTATTTGTATTTGTTCACTAAAGTTAAATGATTATTTACGGGATATTTACAGTGGTAAGGTTGTGGAATGAGCCGATATTTCGGCGCAGTTACATGCACCATGTTCACGGGAAGACGTGACGTGAGTCTTCCCGTGAACTGAGTCTTCCCGTGAACATGGTGCATGTAACTGCGCCGAAATATCGGCTCATTCCACAACCTTACCTTGGTAAATATCCCGTAAATAATCATATAACTTTACATATATCGGGTACTTACCTTCTACACTCTTACGTTCAAAAACCTAGCAAAGGTTATCAGAATTCGTGGTTTTCATTCGGCTTTTCATAATGTTTTTGCAGCTGTCAGAGCAAATAAATACTTGCACCGAGTTAATAGTATAGCATGATTTCTGCCATGTCATTCCTTATTTTTTTTGCGACTTCCAAAAAGGAGGAAGGTTTTAAATTCAGCCCGTATTTTTTATTATGTTTTATGGATGTACATCTGTGCGGGACCCGGGTATGTCCTAAAACTGCGACCAGAACCACCAGAGGATGGGTAGCAGCATCCTCCTAATTTAATGGTGAACCTTCTGCCATCCCCAAGCCGCCTGCCAAGCGTGGGGATTATGGTAAACAACGATTCCATCGTACCTCAATAAATACGTAAGAAATATCATGCGGTGAAGCATTGTAAGCAAGCGTGATCCGCCAGCGCCATATACAGGGTTATTGATAATTCGGTATCAACACTTCGACCAAAATAAAATTTATGGACGGACCCAGTAGAAGAGCATTTTTGAAGAATACAAAATGAGCGCCGGCTCTCATTTCGTTTCAGTCGGTCTCTAGCCGTAGAAAGTGCAACACGTGTCTATTGTTACATGATAACGGAACATCTGACAAAATTATGTATTCATATGCTTTCAAAGGCTTTGTAAATACACAAATAAAACCGGTATCTATTTTTCGTAACAAATATACTGTACGGGTTTTATAATTAGGTGTTGAAGTATAATTATGTCCGACGGTTTTGACTCGTGTTTACTGAGCAAGTTCAATGGCTAGGGCCCGTCCATTCATTTTATTTTGGTCGAAGTATCAACACAGATTATGACACGGATTAGACAGGTACAGATTCCCTACATCATACATAACAACTTTAGTTCCATGTCTTTTTTTCTTCCATACAAATTGGAAAGGAAATGCGTGATAATTGAATGAGTAGGGAATATATTATTTCTAACTCAGTCATTATTAGTTCAGAAGTACAGGGCCCCGATTCTACTAAACCAATTGCTTATAAATTGTAATTGTTTTATTATATTTTTTTAATGGATTGCCTCAAAATAGACAGTTTTAAAGCTTTTTATTCTTTAATTGTCTATTTTATTTAAAAACAGTTGGTTTAGTCACACAAATTGTCACGTATGACACTTTTTTATACTTTACTAGCGACCCGCCCACCCGGCTTCGCACGGGTGTAATTTACGTGCGAAGCCGGGGCGGGTCGCTAGTTATACATATAAACCTTCCTCTTGAATCACTCCATCAACTTAAAAAAACCGCTTCAAAATCCGTTGCGTAGTTTTAAAGATTTAAGCATACATAGGGACGGACAGACAGCGACAGCGACTTTGTTTTATACTATGTAGTTAAGTGTAAATGTTGATGCAATTCATTAACAATTTAAAAACAATTTGATTAGTAAAATCGGGGCCCCGGAGATACGGAAATAATAATAATTTAATAACAATAATTTTGTCGAATATTTCATTTTTATCTAACAATAGTTTTAAGTTTTGTTTGTACTAAAACAATAGGTTTCATCATCATCATCATCAGCCAGAAGACGTCCACTGCTGAATATAGGCCTCCCCCTTTAACCTCCACACTGAACGACAGCCTGCCTTTTGCATCCACTGGATGCCAGCGACTCTCACTATGTCGTCGGTCCATCTAGTGGGAGGCCTACCTACGCTGCGTCTTCCGGTTCGTGGTGTCCACTCAAGAACCTTTCTTCCCCATCGGTTATCGGTTCTTCGAGCGATGTGGCCTGCCCATTGCCACTTCAACTTGCAAATTTTAACAGCTATGTCGGTGACTCTGGTTCTTTGGCGAATATCCACGTTTCGGATTTTATCACGCAAAGAAACTCCGACCATAGCTCTCTCCATTGCCCGCTGTGTGACTCTGAGTTTTTCCAAAAGGCCAACAGTTAAGGACCACGTCTCAGTACCATATGTCATCACTGGCAACACACACTGGTCAAAAACCCTCGTCTTGAGGCACTGTGGTATCTAACAATAGGTTTATCTGCCTTGAAATAAATAGTTTCAATTTTGAAAATCTAAATGGTAGTAGCTTTACCGACACCGTTTCATTGAGCAGGAACGTGGGACACGCAGCCGCTTCGGTGTGATTCCAGCTTTATAGTCAGGCGTAGCCACAGAAAAGTTATTTTTTTGTGGGTCAGCCTTTGAGAACATATTCTCTAGGTAACTCAAAGGGTGTGGTGCATGCATAGCACTTTATTTCAGGAAACATCCTGCCCCAACATCGCGACAAAAAGCATATTTTGATCATTTTACCATTTTACTACAAAATCCAGTGATTACCGCTCGTGGAGATGGTGCCTTATCTGGAACCTTCCACTAGACGATTCATAAGTAACGCGTGTTTTTTATTCGCCCCCCGCGGAGCCCAGTGAGTACGTTGATTTATTTACTATTTTTGTCGCATTTAAATATGAATTTAAATAAATGAAAGGCTATTTTGAACTGTACCTAAAAGTGGTTATTCTGTGTTGTGGGTGTAAAAGAGCGCGGGTGCTATTGATTGGTTCTCAACCTTTTTGTCACGCCTCTCTTTGCACTAAAAATATTACGAACACGAAACCGAAATAAGAACACGGGACGAATGTGATTATTAGATTTAAATCTGAATAAAATAGAGTTTTATTTATGTTACACGGGAATTACTCACACTCCGACTATAGTTTCAACCGCATTAGACGGCCTTTTTCAAGGTGAATGCGCGCGCGCGGCTGCGTCTCGCTTTGCACTACGGGCCAGCTTTGCTTTGCTTTCGCAGCCGCGCGCGCGCATTCACCTTGAAAAAGGCCGTCTAATGCGGTTGAAACTATAGTCGGAGTAACCGGCTTAATCTTACGTGAGTAATTCCCGTGTAATATAAATAAAATGTGTGAAAACCACGTCAGTTTCAATAATAAAATAGAGTTTATTTATTGTTTCTACTTTTTTTTTTATAAATCTAATATATATCATACTTCGTGAACGTAATGTAAAACCTAGAAACTTAAGACTTAGATCTTTAGTAATATCCAATTTTCAATAAAAATCGGATCACAGTTTTGTTCTTCGGATTATCGATGCCGCAGAATTCATTACATTGCCTAGCCTCTAGGTGGAAAATACTAATCTTTATGAAAATTGGATTGGCTTTCGAAATAATCTCTAGACTAGAAAATTGGATCCCGGAGATTACATCTTTCTCCCTGATCGAATTGCGGGCTCAAATATCTCATTTTCTAGACGATAGGCAGCCTAAAGCAATTTTAAAAACTACGATATGGCTCTGATCAAATTAATGTATTAAAAATAACAAAAAAACGAAATAGTAAGTAAGTACTCATAGGAATGTATGTGGTATAAAAAGTGATTATCTATTTACATCTCTACATAGTATAAATTAAAGTCGCTTTCCGCGTATGTCTGTCTGTATGTCTGTATGGCCGCTAACTCCTCCTAAACCTCCTAAGATTTCATTAAAATAAGAAAAATTTACTTATTTTAGTGAAATGTTTGATATTTTTCTTTTATTTTTTCTTTATTACGTATGTAGATAAAATCTTTTTATACCACATAAATTCCTATGAGTACTTATCAAAATATTCAAGCTATCAATTTTACTTAGAAGGAGCCAATTTTAGTAGGTGAGATGCAGATCTGTGTAGATGAGTATCACGTGAGCATGGGTCGCGGTGTCAGTTTATTGACAAGTATCACTGACAGATTCTTTTTTTATCTTTCCTCTGTACGGAGTTTGGCTTCGCATTTCTTGTGTATTTGCCAGTGTCGAGTATTAAAATATACAAGTTTAGGAAAATAATAAAACGATGCGACATGTTTATTTCATATTGGCACCAAAATATCCTAATGATACCATAGACAAAAGTATTATCGTTCTTGTTGATACTTTCTAGACCAACGCTCGTTTCAAATGTAACCTGCAAATATTATCACAGTCATTTTATCCATCGACAAATAAAAGTATGAAATCAGGAAGAACCGATCGATCACTTATCGAAGCTGTTCTTTCGCTGAACGGACAACGCCAATATCTGTAAACGGTAGCTTACAAGAGATACCATCTTGCTTGTCCCTGTCGCTCGGTGCCCGACGCCATGTTGCTTTATAACTTTTTTATTTTGTTAATTTGTTTTTTAGCGCAGTAAAAATACCCTTTTATTATGGCTTGCGCATTGGCCGGATTAAATTGTCTGGACAGTGTTTTTGAATTAATGTTGCCCGTGCCATAAATTCCGTTGATAGCAATAATCTTCTTATTGATTGGCAATAATGAAGTTCATCAACGTCAGCTCAGGCAACTTTATTTGCAACTGGATACAATGTCCTTAACATTGTATCCAGATGCAAATTAAAAAAAAAAAAAAAACAACGTCAGCTGGAGTTTTGGCGCCAACATGGAAAAAAACATGTCGGCTCGTTGGATTATTTTCCTAAACTTGTGTATTTTCGAGTGTTAATGTGTAGTAAACGGAGAAATATTATTTATTAAGTGCTCGTAAATGTGCTAGAGTGTGGATAAGGTGATATAACGAGGTGAAACATGTTTTTTCTTGTTGTTTCCAAAACTCCATAGGTGTTTCCATAACTTGTAAATCTTCACCACTTTACAGGGGCATGAGTTTGACTTGACCGTGACTTACTTTGCTTGACTCTGACTATGACTTGTTTGACGCTTTTAATACTAAGTAAAAAAAAAATATATTACGACTAAAGGACATTGAATCCACGTTAAAGAAAATTTTACCAAAAAAAAAACAACTTCAGCTGAAGTTTGGTGCCAACGTGGAAAAAAAATGTCGCTCATTGTATTATTTTCCTAAACTTGTGTTATTTCGAGTGTTTATGTATAATTATGGTGGTTTATTATTTAATTAGTCATATTGAACGTGCTCGAGTGTAGGTAAGTGATATAATGAGGTGAAACATGTATTTTCGTGATGTTTCCAAAACACCACAGAAGCCTTTATTAAAGATTCCACCACTTTACTAAGGCATGACTCGGAGTTGGCCGTGACTTACTTTTCTTGACTCTGACTGTGACTATGACTTGCTATTATATCTATGGCTACAATGTAAACTTGTTTAATATTACGACTGAAGAACTCTGTGTCCATGGTCATGAAAAAAAATATACCAAACAGTAAATTGATTGTTGAATAAATCTAGTACTCTATGTATGTAACAATTACCCGCTGCCGTATTCTTTCCACCATGCACATTGCACGATTTCACGTACAGTAAGGACACAGTATTCAAGTTTGCATCTTGTATTTTCATAGCACGTACAATACTTCGCATAAAACCAATTTATTTTCGAGAATGCTATTCCCCTCAGCCAATCCAACCGCAAGCGTTGTGAAATTCCTTGTAAAGTCATTACAGCTGACAACAATGGTCCATACGCAGTATTCCTGAACATTGACGAGTTTCTCTCTACAGTTCAGACGTCAGCCATTGTTGAAGAAAATCATTCAAATAGCTTCATTCTGCCAGGAATATGAATTTACAACCACTTAGAAACCAGTTCTTATAATAAAGAAGATGAAAATGGCGTACCGAATTGTCAATTAAGGTTTATTTGAGAATGCTAATTATAGTCAATTTTCTATATGATAAAAGGCGATGTGTGTATGTGTTGTATGTATATACCCTATAGATTCTGAAACAGCTGGACCGATTTTGATGAAATTTTCAGGCAATCTTCAGACTAGTAGCGAGTGATCCTGTGAAGATTGGTAGCGAACAAATTAGAATGTTTTTTTTTTAAATATTTTTCCTACAAAAAACAAGAACATGAATTGAAGTCTCATTGAAATATAACAACATAAAATAATTCATCTAAGTCAAAGGAGGCTGCCATCGCTACGAAGGAGGTTGCTTCAAGAAAGCTTATAACGCGGGTGAAATCGCGGGGCACAGCTAGTGTGCTATAATTTCGTTTTAGTTTTAATTTCATTGTTCTTAGTTTGGTAAGAAGAAATTTGAAATATTATAACTTGTCGAAATTGTGCCAAACACAATGTGAGATATTATATTCAGGCATAATTTGTCTTTTTTCTTCTTTGAGCGATGGTGGCCGAGCCGCGGTAGCATGTGTGCTTTACAATCTGATGGCACCCGGTTCAATCCTCGATCCAGCACGCCATTGGCTTATTTAGTACCTAAATAAATTATGTACATTTTCGCCATTACTCAAAAACGGTGAAGGGAATGTCTAAGAACCTCAAAATATCAAAAGGTAATAATGATATTCACCATTATGCACTGGGCATAATGGTGAATGGGCCTGCGTCCCTGCAGTGGGAATATAAACAGCTGATAATGATGACGATGTTATCTTTTAGTCAAAGATTTTTTATATACTACGTATTTTATCTAAGCTTTTGGTATTAATTAATTAACCTTTGTTTGCGTTGCAGAGCAATAAAGTTCAATATAGTTGTGAAACAAAAATAATACTTACTCATTACACGACGTTACTGCAGTCTGCGAAACAGTGACCAGCGTGGTGGTGGTAGTCGTCAGCTGATCTCCTAAACATTTGCTTCTTAAGCACTTATTTAGGACTCTGTCCTCATTCAACGGCTGCAGAACCTCTTTAATCATGTTAGGACCCGTTTTTACCGTAGACCGTTGGAATTTTAAATTTGCGCTCGTCTTAAAATCAGTCGAAATTTCAGTGTCTTCAGTAACTATCGCTCCTTTCTTTGTTCTACTTACTAACTTACAGCTTTTACCGACTGTATCACCATCTCTTACCAATTCTTCCTTAGAATCTATAACTTCTGTGTGTAGAGGTAGACCGTTTTCAATCATGCTCTTAATGCTATCAGTACTGATTAAAATGTTATCTAAATCTGTGGTATTCATATATTCGTCGTAGTTCTGCTGTATGGGTTGTCGTCTTTGGTCTTTCTGCCACGTGTTTTGGTAATCAAAGCCGTATATAGGTTCTGTTTCGACTCCAAAAGTTCTAGTTTCATCTGGAGCGGGCTCTATGTTGCTATCTTCAAAGAATTCGTCAGTTAGTTCCGTGATTTGAGCTCCAGGTCTTTTGGTGTCCATATTGTCAAAGTTGAGGAAGTTGGTGTTCATGTTTCCGAATTTTCTTTTTCCATAAAGTTGTCTGTAGTATTTTTCTTGGTCGCCGTACATCCAGCATACTTTCCACCATTGCTTGCACATGAGTATGTTTGCCGAGTTCGATGCCTTCACTTGACGGGTCGCCGTGGCCGACATTTTGTTGGCTCGTTTTGCTGCTACTGCTGAGTGATTAAGATTAATTTATGGAAGCTGTTAACTGAAGAACTTCATTGTGATAAATGAGATTGCAATATGACTTAATTTAAAAATGTAATAGCCAATTTGCAAACACATTACGTGCTTGCTGTAAGTCTTTATAAATAAAATATCTGGGACATTTTTGCACACACGGTCATCTGACCCCAAACTAAGCAAAGCTTGTAATATGGCTGCCAGAAACTGATATACGTACATATATATATTTTTAAATACATACTTAAATATATATTAACACCCAGACATAGAACAAACACAAATGTTCATCACACAAATGTTTGTCCTAGATGGGAATCGAACCCACGCCCCCAAGCACAGAAGATAGGTTCACTACCAACTGAGCCACAGGGGCAGTCATTATCATCATCAGTTATCAATATAAACTTGTCTTATTTTTTTACTATTATGAAAAGGACTTATGCAATTGTCTTTATTTTAGATTATACTTATTTCTTAGCATTTTACAACAATATACCTAAGCTATGAAGACTTCGCTAAGTCTTGCTTATACCCGCGCCATGATGTTACTCAGGCGGCCTATCATTACGTCGATTCTCGGCTACTCCATCTCTGCGGTTACATCTTATTTCATTTTATTTATGTTCTTGAACATTCCATTGTCTACGTGATTTACCGACTAATTGCGCTTTGGAAAATTTTGCTTTCTACGTTTATGACATGTCTGATGGTATCAGACATGTTTTGTTGTTATGTGAAGGAAAAATAACTGTGTATTTTTACTGCCTAACGTTTATTAGTTTACCTGTGGCCTTATTTGATGTACAGTGTACACATAAAAAATAATAGAAGAAATCTATAAAAATTGTTATTATACTAAAACAAAATATGCAAGTTCAAAATTAAACCTCAATAGGAAGGTTTCAAAAACAATCTTTCTAATTATACCAAATCTCACTTAACAATGTTGAAGTGGCAATGGGCAGGCCACATCGCTCGAAGAACCGATAACCGATGGGGAAGAAAGGTTCTGGAGTGGAGACCACAAACCGGAAGACGCAGCGTAGGGAGGCCTCTCACTAGATGGACCGACGACATTGTGAGAGTCGCGGGCATCCAGTGGATGCAAAAGGCAGGCTGTCGTTCAGTGTGGAGGTTAAAGGGGGAGGCCTATGTACAGCAGTGGACGTCTTCTGGGTGATGGTGATGATTATGATGATGTACACATAAAAAATAATAGAAGAAATTTATAAAAAATTGTTATCATACGGTCAAAATTAAACCTCAATAGGAAGGTTTCAAATTCAATCTTTCTAATTATACCAAATCTCACTTAACAATGTTTTTAACAAAACTATTACATATACCACAGTTCAATAAAATTTACATATTCTGCGATATTTTTATGATCAAGAAACAAGATCGGAAATAATAATCCGGTTATAAAAATACCGAACTGGTGATACAGAAACGGTACCAATATAGTTATTAGCGAGGACATTTTATGGCTTTATTAATTAAACTGGAGTAAAGCAAGGCCACGGGCACACCGGAGGAATGCTTTGAGGTTGTGTTGTCGAGGCGCGATGCGTGCCACAAAGTTAACGGCGAACCAGCCATTGTCAATGTGTTGGACAACTAAGATGAGTAGTTAAATGATTATTTACGGGATATTTACCGTGGTAAGGTTGTGGAATGAGCTCCCAAATACATATAACTTTAAAGTAAATAATCATATAACTTAAGTGAACAACCGTGATAGCTTAAGGGGCCTGTATACCCTCTGCAGCTTTCTCTCTCGCACATTTTCACATTATTGAAGATATAAAATCAATGAGTGTGAATTTCCAAAAAGTAACAAAATCACGTCATGGTGTCTATCGTAACATTACAAACAAAGAAATTGTCAATTTGATATATTTTAATTATCTTAAAACAGTGTTTTAATATGAGTAGGTAAAGTAAGCAATCAACTAAAATCTTGCCACTGAACTAAGCTTTACTAAAACCCAATTTTTATTATAAGTAACTGAGATGTCAAACTTCACCTCGCGACACATCATAGTATGAGAAAGCCAGCCAGTGAAAATTTAATGTTCACGTTGATACTAGTAGTTGATAGTTGAATCATGGTAAAAAAAATAAGTTTGATCTGCGGTGGGACACCGGCCTAACCACAGATTCTGGTACACTGGTACCGGTAACCGATTGGTTATGGCAGCTTTCTGGGAACTGCCAGATAATCGGCAGGTTAATGAGAAGGTCAATGAAACGGTAGCGAGCGCTCGTCAACAAATTAGTACCGATTATTATTAAGCATTTGTTATGCTTCTGTGGATTACGTTTACAGTAAAACAGCATTTACCAATTGTTTCTTTAAGGTTACTTCAAACTCTATCAATTTTCTATTTTTATTGACGCTCAGGGCGTGTCGTAATTTCACCCCCACCATTTTAAAATTTGTATATCTTCTAGAGAATAAGTAGTAAGTATTAGTTCTAGAGTGTAAGCAGGCAAGTTGATGGTCAAACTGCGAAAAAAAGTCTTTACTTAAAACTTTATCATTATCTGTTTAGCCGTTACGGAGTTGACTCGACCAGACCAACAAACTCACGGAAAAAAACTCCTACACAAAGTTTTGCATAGATATTTAAAATATGCACGCAGAACAGATGACCGATGGGGCCGAAAGGTTCTGGAATGGAGACCACGGACCGGTAAGCGCAGCGTAGGACGTCCACCCACAAGATGGACAGACGACCTAAAAGAGACCTCAGGGAAACGCTGGATGCAGGCCGCTTCCACCCGGCCCTTTTGGAAATCGATGGGGGAGTCCTATGTCCAGCAGTGGACGTCCTACGGCAGAAATGATGATGATGATGATTTAAAATATGAATCAAAATCAATTACCTAATGTAGGTACTTAAAAAACCAGCTGTCAAACTTTTTTAGTAACGCCCCTTTTCTTTCCGTAGTGAAGGATTCTTCCTTGTTGAATAACGGATGTGAGATATCTACATGTTCATGTATTTACAGTTGTAAACAAACGTATTAGGAAGTCGGCAACGTGTCAACACTTCTCCAAACACGTTAATTCGAATCGTGACGGATTAACGAGCGAAATTTACACAATGTCGAATAGAATTCCAACATGTTATACCGTTATCGTATTAAATCATCTTATTAACCTGTACACGGACTTGCACGCATGCAAAATAACATCAAACTCTAGCTGTCTCTTTTACTCTGGTTCACTCTTAGTAGAATAGAGTGAGATGGATGTAATTTTGTATAGTTGGTTCAATTTTATGGTGATAAATTATTTTTGTATTGTCTCACCGCTACAGAAGGCTTTCGGTAGCTTAATTTAGCGCGACCTCAGTTTTTACAATATGTGATTAATGGTTAATGCCTTCTCAAATACTATTTTATATTGTGTTTCTAGATAATGTTGTTACATTTGGTATTTTATGCCCCGAGGAAAACATAAAAAACGCCCTCATTCCTTGGAAGATGGGACGACCTTTGGTGTGGGATGCTACTTGCGTGGACACCCTTGCACTGTCTCATCTTCCGGGAACTCAGAAAAGGGCTGGTGTGGCGGCTGAATCAGCGGAGAGCCTCAAAAGGCGCAAATATAGTACCCTAGATAGCGGATATATATTTGAGCCTTTTGGGGTTGAGACGCTTGGACCGTGGGGACCAGGAGCCCATCGAATATTTAAAGACCTATCAGGGCGACTGGTCGAAGCTACTCGTGACCAAAATGCTGGCCTTTATTTTGCCCAAAGAATAAGCATTGCCATACAACGTGGCAATGCTGCCAGCATTTTGGGCACGCTGCCCACCGGTAGCGGATTGTTAGATTAGTTTTAGTTATAAATTTAAATTTAAGATAGTTTTTATTTTACTTGTAATTTTTATTGAATAAAATTAAATAACGTTAATTTACATTAAACTTTATATTTTATGGCTCCAATACAGTTTTCCTAACTAATGGTAGTGATCTCATCCTGTTATATAATTTTATAATCTATTGCACTGTTAACGTAAACTTTGTAGTATATTTTATGCCCTCATTAAAATATACATTAACATTCATGGATCAGATAAAAAGAAGTACAATTTTAATTTAATTGTACTATTTCCATTCGTTTATTTGCTCTGACAGCTGCAATGACATTGTAAAATGCTGAAGGAAAACCAAAAATTTTGATCACTTTCCCTAAGTTTAAAAGGTAAAATATATAAAAAAAAAACAGATTTTTGTGTAACTAGTGTATTTTTGTGTATCTAGTGTATTTTTGTTGTAGTGTTTTATTGTGTATTTTCCAGTGAAGTGTGAAAAGTGTGTGTTTTTATAAAATGTCAAGTGATGACATTGTTGTTTCTAGTAGTATATCTTTTTATTTTCTCGCAGAAAGTGTGAAAAGTAGAGTATTTCCCTCAGGGATAAAGATGTCTTCGTCTTGGGCGTGCTTGAATCCCGAGCGTAATAAAGGATTCTATTCTAAACGCCCTCACTTCGCTCGGAAGGCAATGTTATTGCAGCTGTCAGAACTAATAAATACTTTAACAAAGTTTAGAGTTGAAACTGATGATGATCACATAATTTTTTGCCGAAATATAAAATATGAGTTTTGGTTCGTGTATTTCATGATTGTTGGGAAGATAAATATAGTATTATATAGTACTAGCGACCCGCCCGCCCGGCTTCGCACGGGTGTAATTTACGTACGAAGCCGGGGCGGGTCGCTAGTTATATATATATATAAACCTTCCTTGAAAATGTATCTAACTGATGGTGAAAACCGCATCAAAATCCGTTGCGTGGTTTAGGAGGAGTTAGCGGCCATGCAGACATACAGACAGACGCGGAAAGCGACTTCAATTTATACTATGTAGAGATTCTCTATAGTTTTATCAAGAGGACCGATTTCGTGTCATGTCTGCCTTCTTGGGGCATTCAATCTAGTTTTTGCTTAGAATCTGCTGTTGTCTAGAATATATTGGCATCGATTCTGGTGTTCTCTAAACTTAACTAAATTTGACAGCTCTAAAATTATTGCCATCCTTTTCTCACATATTAAAATAAAAAAAGTGGCAGCTAATTTTAGTCCTGTAAGATTGGTTTATTTTAGTGAGTACGCTAGAATCGCCTCTATTATAAAATATTTTTATTTGTAGATGAATGTTATAATTTTATGATTTTTAAAGTAACTTTGTACAATAACTCTATCACAATAAGTTAGATAATCTCTACAAGTTGTAGAGCTGCATGATTGTGTATCAATACTGCGGTTATTGTCATTGAAATTGAAAGCTTTGATTGAATTATGACTTGGAATTGAGTCACGTATTCGATAACTTCGAGAATTCGAACTCCATGTAAGGAACAGCGGGAATTATTATTACAGAATACAGATGTAAGGAACCTACGAGCCAGTTTCAGACTAGACATGTCACATGTGATCATAACATCATTTTACATCAAATGAGCTGTTATCAAACGCCTAACTGTTCCACACTTTTTTAATGGAACAGTTGTACTTGGGTTGGCCTTTGAATGAATTTGTATCAAAAAGCATAATGTCAACTACTAAGTTCAAACTATGCAAACTATGAAGCAATTTAGTCAGTTTTATTTATTTTTCAATGTTTTCATAAATGTATATATTGTCTTTCTTACTTTCTTTTCTTAGTTCTCTTTTTTCTTAGTCTTTTGTGTCTGATTGTTATATCATAAATGTTTGTACCCACCCGCATTTTCCCCAACTCAATAAATTACTCTTATTTCTGTAGTTCCTATCTAGTTTTGCGCGTGTCTGGACTCCTGGTAAGCCACAATTCATCATTCAATTCCGATTTACGGCTTCAGTTTTTATTTGTTCCCTGTCCACTGTCCACCATTACTCTTGTAAAAAGTATATTGAATCAGTAAAGGAATGTATCTACTATAAGAGGTGTAAGTACTGGTCTATAAAAACGTGTTGAATATGGCTCGGAGGATCAAACTTTAGGCATATAAGTCTAATTATTATTTTGAGTTTCAGTAGTATTGACAGTAAAACAAACGTTGTTGTTTTCCCCACGAAAACGCTGGATGCAGGCCCTTTTAGAGATCGATGGGAGAGGCCTATGTCCAGCAGTGGACGTCCTATGGCTGAAATGATGATGATAATGAGTATTGACTGTCACTAAGAACTTCAAAATAATAGAAATTAGACAAAGAATGGAGATTTAAAATCTAATTTGGTGACAACAAAATAAATTCTTTACTTACTATTTTATCTGGTGATGAATCAAATTTTACTAACCAAAAAATTATAAAATTGCAAATCGTCGAAACTGAAACAAAAAAGCTAATTATCAATAATGGATGAAGTCACATATTGATTGACTTCAAATAGTCGATAGAATCTCAGTCCACAGTCCATTCCATAACTCTGATAAAAAGTGTATTGAATCAGAGAAGGAATGCCTCAGATCTAAGGCCAGTGGCGGGAGTGAAACGTTTTTCGCATATTGCCGCCGCGCCGCCAGCTTCGTAATTTGTCGTTAACGGCAATACTGGTTTGAGGAACAGTGGACTGTGATGGTTTCATCTTAGCCACGGTCATGTGGGGCTTAGTGACGCAACCAAAATATTTATCTAGTGACTAGACTAGCATACTAAGGGGCTTAGGTTGTGAGTCAGTCACTGAAATATTTAGACCAGTTCAAATAACAGACACTCTACATAGCCTTTAATTGATTTTGATAAAAACTTGAATATCCACACTAGATTATTCAATCATTGGACTTAAACCAGTTAATGTATCGCAAGTCGCAACTGCATCCAACGTTTTTTGTAGCCATGATTAATCACCATCAATTTTACACAGCATAAACATAAAATATACATACAATTAATATTACAAATGAATAAGAAGAGCTTCGAATGCTGATATTGTTATATTGATCTAAAATCATAAAGGGTAATCTCTGATCACAGCTTATTTAGGTACCGTAGAAAGCAGCAATTCCAGATTTCTACCCATTCCATTACCTCCATCTTTCCCATAAACCTCATTCATTGGCATGTCGAGTGTTCTCGTATTTACCCTTTTAAGGGCTTTTTTTCTAAAGACGGCGAGGTGTTTTTACGCGTTACTTGATTGTGGTTTATGGAAAGCTAAAGTAGATATTTGTAACAGAAGTAGAAATTAATTTATTTTGAATATTTTTAGTATCTTTCTTTGTATAGTACCTATAACTGCTATAACCCAATAACATAAAAGTATTTTTTCAATCAATGTTGTTTTAGTATTACTTTCGGCAGAGTCCAATTCAACCCTATAACCAACTATAGCGTATTTGTAAATCTTTATGACTGAAGGAAACTAAGTAAGTGCTATATAAATTTATCATTACTTGTACTATTATTTAATCTGTCTTATAGTGAAGCGTACATTTCTAGACGTGGAGCTCATTGTCATGAATATTTATAAAAGTACATATATTGGCTTCTTGCTTAAAATGGATTTTTATATTTATGTCGGTATAATAAAGTATTAAATTATCGTTATATAATTATCTACTTAACAAGAGACCTGTTGCATCAGTATGCATCAAGAATATGAAAAATTATTTTTTATTAAAAAAACAGTGCACTGGTATTACCCAAGTATTTAATGATTACGGTTGCTTTTTATTTAGAATCTGTGGAATCTTTTAATTTATTATTTTCAACTGTATCGAAATGGTTCAACAGTTTTATTTGAAATTTGAAAACTAGATCCGTTATTTATCTACTATATTATCTCTGCAGGTGGAATTATAATAAAACTATAGTATAGTAAAAACCTATAATAAAACTGACTGACGATACTGGCAATAGTAAAAACTAACCCAACTACCAAAAATATAATATAAATAAGAATGACAATAAAATATAGGTTCTTGAGTGGAGACCACGAACCGGAAGACGCAGCGTAGGTAGGCCTCCCACTAGATGGACCGACGACATAGTGAGAGTCGCTGGCATCCAGTGGATGCAAAAGGCAGGCTGTCGTTCAGTGTGGAGGTTAAAGGGAGAGGCCTATGTTCAGCAGTGGACGTCTTCTGGCTGATGATGATGATGATGATGATGATTTACAAAGTAACGATTTACTATTTATTTTTTCAAAAATCTTTCAGAGCGCCTGGTTAATGCGACGCATGACCAAAATGCTGGCGTGTTTCTGGCTCAACGCATAAGCATTTCCATTCAGCGTGGTAATGCCGCCAGCATGCTGGATACGCTGCCAACTGGTAGTGGGAGCGAGCATTTGGATTGTCTTTTGACCTTGTCTATGGGCAGTCTAACTGTATTTGTAGTGTTAGAATTAGCTTATATTTTGTTTAGTTAATGAAGGCAATTGACCATTTAAAAAAAACTATTTACACAAAGGGGGCAAGTTCGAAAAGTTTGCTATTTATTGCTGTTTTCTTCCTTCGTCTATAGTCTGTACTAATATTATAAAGAGGAAATGTTTGATTGTTTGTTTGCATTGAATAGGCTCCGAAACTACTGAACCGATTTGAAAAATTATTTCACTGTTGGGAAGCTACAATATCCCCAAGTGACATAGGCTAAATTATATATTTTTTTAAATAGGGATATTTACTAAAACTCCAATAATATAACCCGAGGTGTAAAAAAACAAGACATACACCCGTGCAAAGCTTGGGTGCGTTCCTAGTCTATACTAATATTATAAAGAGGAAAGATTTGATTGTTTGTTTGTTGGTTTGCATTGAATAGGCTCCGAAACTACTGAACCGATTTGAAAAATTCTTTCACTGTTGGGAAGCTACAATATCCCCAAGTGACATAGGCTAAATTATATTTAAAAAATCTGCCAACTGGTAGTGGGCTTGAGCATTTGGATTGTCTTTAGACCTTCAACGGTCTATGGGCAGTCTAACTGTATTTGTAGTTTTAGTTTTAGCTTGTATTTTGTTTAGTTAATAAAGGCGCTAGCCCAGAAAAAAAAATAGGGATCCTTACTAAAACTCCAATAATATAACCCGAGGTGTAAAAAAACAAGACATACACCCGTGCAAAGCTTGGGTGCGTTGCTAGTACTACATAAATTGGCACCCGCCGTCCTGACATTTATATTAGCACATCGCGTGAGCACCATCCGCGCATTCTTACATTACCTCGAAAGCAGTAATACAAGCGTCATTTGGACCCCGTCCGGGGCCAGGCTGTAATTTAACAGGACCTAACCTCAGGCTATGATATTATTAAGGCGTTCAAAACAAAACAGGCTATCTGCAACTCTATTGCGAAGAGATAAAGATTAAAAAAAGTTTGCCTCTGTAAAAATTATTTCGGATCAAAAAAGAAACATCCAGCTCTATAACGTAGGAGTAAAGTCGATAATTAATTGGAAGTTAGCAAAAGGTGGGTTGGTTTAAGTTCCCGGTTTTGCCCGCGGCCACCTGTGACTACCGTTGTTTGTGAGGTTTCTGTTTTTCCGTCGGTAATTGATATTTAATGAGATTGTCTGATATTTTATTATTATATTGCTTTAATTAGACCATCGTAGTTTTGAATAGATAGAGACAAATTACCCATTATTGCTTCAGTTCAGTGGGCTTACTCTTGACACTCGATTTCAATCGTAATTTGGGATTGGGATCGAAAACATGCCATTTTGGTACTCTTGAATTCTAAACTAGCGCCAGATTGGAACCGATAATGGTGGAATTATATGGAACTAAATGAAATCGACTCAACTCGACGCTTTCGGTACTCTTGACGCCATTGAAGAGTACCAAATGGCATGTTTTCGATCCCAGTCCCAAATTACGATTGAAATCGAGTGTCAAGAGTAAGCCCACTGTTTTGGCTTTCCGATGTAGTATTTTGTGACATGATATTTTAGCTTAAACCATTGAAAGCTCACAATTATCAATAAAAAACTAAGGCATTAGAATGATACCTGAAACGAAATTGATGAAACATATCCCAAAAGAAAGAAAAAAACATGTGTAAAATGAAGTAACGACCGGTACATAGATTATGAGTGAAATGGCCGGTTTTACAGACCGAAGTCTTGAGATACAACTGGATGCCAACCTCTTCCATCAATACAACCTTCTGCAATGAAGCATTTTTGAGTAACCAGTAGTTTACGGTATTTTCTATTATCGGCAAAGAAGCCACTACCTCGCATTACAATATTTTATTGGCCATGTAACTACCTGCCACCGGTTCCATAACAATGGACCGTGCGTGTGCGCATTTTCAGTCACAGATAATTACACAGTTGGTATGACAACGCCACAGATTAGTAGACAGCTTGTTCATAGTATGTATGACAACGCCACAGTTTAGTTTACAGTTGGTATAAAACAGTTTCACCTTGTTGTGAACTATTTGATAATGGACAATTTATTCTGGTTCCCATTGTATCTACATGCGAGGTATTGTGGACAATTTTTATCGTATTTTCTTTTTTGCTCGTGGCATTTTTTTGTGTGTGCCAAGATTAATTATTGCCGTAGATACAATATCCAACATAAATGCAAGTTTATGGATAAAGCCTAATAGGTTTGAAAGTTATGTGTTTGTGTGTACACACATGACTTGTAAAGTATTCCATGCAGAAATATTCGTACTTTCTACCTGTTTTCTTTTCTAGGTAAAAGGGCGATCCATTAAAAGTTTTAGAACCACTGTTTGACCCGGTGTAGCGTTTGAAACATTAATGGTGCAAACGAAACTATTTTGTACCGTTTGCATCATTCGTTTCATTTGCACCATTAAGGGTCCTGTATACCCTCTGCAGCTTTCTCTCTCGCAGATTTTCAAATTATTGAAGATATAAAATCAATGAGTGTGAATTTCCAAAAAGTAACAAAATCATGTCATGGTGTCTATCGTAACATTACAAACAAAGAAATTGTCAATTTGATATATTTTAATTTGACACAGTAAAATGGTAACAAGTGATTTTTATTTCTCGTGTCATTTTATTCCGTCAAATTAAAAGATATCGAAGCAAACATTTCTTTGTTTGTAATGTTACGATAGACACCATGACATGATTTTGTTACTTTTTGGAAATTCACACTCATTCAGCCGTTTCGGAACTACGATGCCACAGACAAAAGCACAGACAATGACAAAAACACTTAGTTAAACTTATATAACACCCCAAACGGATCCCGGTATCGGTGGATACAACTCGCCGGTATCCGTGGCTAATTCAAACCGATACCGGGATCCGTGGATACAAACCCCCCTTTTTTGCATCGGGAGTCAAAAATGCACCGCAATGAAACCTGCTTTTATATAACAACTACATTCAAAACGATCCAGTCGTTTTGGAGAGAAAGGTTAATAAACATCCAAACACACAACCCCGAACCAAAAACGCGCATAACAACCCAATTTTTTTCAAATTCAAATTATTTATTTGTCAGAACATGGTCGGTACACATATCTATACTAATATTATAAAGAGGAAAGATTTGATTGTTTGTTTGTTTGTTTGTTTGCATTGAATAGGCTCCGAAACTACTGAACCGATTTGAAAAATTATTTCACTGTTGGGAAGCTACACTATCCCCGGGTGACATAGGCTATATATATATCTTTTAATACCCGGGCGGCTTTTATATATATTTTTATTAGTTTTTGTTAAAGTTACTAACAGGTACCAAACCTCAGTTACTGCAGATGGTGAATATTAACAAATTGAGAACTATTCAAGTACGTGGTTAGTTGCTAGATAAAATCAGTCGCTTCCAGACACGCTACAAATTATGAGAGCCACTTTAATAACCTACCGCCTTCAAGCCCAGGACTCGATGCTATCTGAATGAAATATTTTATGGAATTAAAAGGCAAATGTATGGCTATTCATTGGTTTTATCGATTTAAATTGCAATGGTAAAGATGGCGATAAGACCGCCGATTGAAATTTCTGTATCTATACCATAGAGAAATATACTATACTTAGGAAAGAAAACATATTCGGATAGATACTTTAATTTTTTTTTCATATTTTTTTTTTGTAGATAGGCTTGCGCTTGGTTGTCATCTAGCCTGATGTTAAGCGACGATGCGGTCTACGATGGAGCACGCTTGCCTAGAAGAAACCGATTCACTCTCGACTTGAAGACACCCAGATTGTAACTGACGGGGAAAACCCATTCAGGCAGCGAATGCCACAGACTAGCAGTTCGCACAATAAATGTGGAATCATAGCGCTTCGTACGGGTTCTCGAAATATCAACCATAAAACGATGTCGATTTTTTGTGCCCGCCCTGGCGGTCCGATAGAAAAAAGGGCAGGAGGGATTTGTCTCTAGTTTTACGATCATCAATTGAAAACAATAAAGCTGCCCAATTCGCATAGTGTGCCCAACTGCCCACAGAAATAAGCGATGGTCTGCGTGGTGGAGGAGATAAAAAAAAACGTTTTTTCGATATGTGCCGCCGAAATAAAAATATCAACATGAACATTGCTTTAGAAAATTTGCAGTATTATACTAATGCGGAATTGAGACCGCAGGGAAACGATGCAGGCCGCTTCCAACCGGCCCTTTTGGAGATCGATGGGGGAGGTCTATGTCCAGCAGTGGACGTCCTACAGCTGAAATGATGATGATGAATACCAAATTGTATTTTTTTATTTATTTAATAACAGGCTTGCGCTTGACCGCCAACTTGCCTGATATATAGCGACGATGCGGTCTACGTTGGAGCACGCTTGCCTAGAAGAAACCGATTCACTCGTGATTTGAAGACACCCAGATTGTAACTATCGGGGAACACCCATTCAGGCAGAGCATTCCACAGACTAGCAGTACGCATAATAAAAGTGGAATCAAAGCGCTTCGTACGGGTTTTCGTAATATCAACCATAATGTAACAATTAAATAACAGCGGTTCTTAGTAATTTCCGATATCATTGTATATCTTCATTTATCTACAAAAATGTTTAAAATTTGTGCGAGCGAGATACCGTGGCGGGAACTGGGTTCTTAAATATCTAACTAGTAACAAGATCTCTACGTGTATGTCAGTTTAACGTCAGCTCACGAACTACTTTCTCGGCTAGACGCTGACTCAGCAGTTATAGACGATGCTCAAAGTAGAGTAGTTTAGAGCTTTCAGACCTTTAATAAGTTATAAAAAGTGATATAGTTTCGTATAAGGGGTAAGTAGGTATACCTATAGATAGATAGATAGATAGAAACTCTTTATTGTGTACACCAGAAATAAAAATTACAACACGATAGAAAACACTTACGAGCTAGTGCCACAAGTGGCGGCCTTATCGCTAAAAGCGATCTCTTCCAGGCAACCATTGGATGGAAAGAATTTACGTAACAGAATCGACATATATATATCGATCTATAGCCATGGCTATGAAGCTATGGGCCTCATAAACAAACTCAAAGTCGTACAACGAGCTATGAAGAGGGCTATGCTCGGGGTTTCTCTACGTGATCGAATCAGAAATGAGGAGATCTGAAGACGAACGAAAGTTACCGACATAGCCCAACGGATTAGCAAGTTTAAGTGGCAGAACAGATGGCCGATGGAGCCAAATGGTTCTGGAATGGAGACCACGGACCGGTAAGCGCAGCGTAGGACTTCCACCCACAAGATGGACAGACGATCTAAAAGAGACCACAGGGAAATGCTGGATACAGACCGCTTCCAACCGGCCCTTTTGGAGATCGATGGGGGGGGGGGGGGGCTATGTCCAGCAGTGTACGTCCTATGGCTGAAATGATGATGAATGATGATGATGATAATAATGTGAAGCTTTTCTTAGAAAACCAACGCGTAGTACTCTTTTGGTGGTCCCTGAAAATAGGGCTCAGTATCTCCTTGTCTGTCTGTTACCTAAACTGAACAGATATTGTTGAAAATTTGCTGTTTTTTTAGCATTGATATCATGATAACAGGATATTTCATCATCATCATCATCAGCAAGAAGACGTCCACTGCTGAACAAAGGCCTCCCCCTTTAACCTCCACACTGAACGACAGCCGGGACAAACAGGATACTTGCTAACCCAAAAATAAAAAATAAATCGGATAAAACTGCGGGTGCAGCTATGAAGTATATTTCTTTTATCTACATTTGGACAGTAGTTAGAGTGGCCATATTCAGTTGATTGCCAGAGTTTATGGCAACATTTTGAATATTAAACGAAGACTAGAGATGTAAGCCGCGCGCCCATCCGGGTGTAAAAACTATGCAGATGTACTTGTTACATCAAACCGCAGGTGGTCGGGTTATTTTAACTGACAGTTAACTTTTTATACGTTATTTAACTATAGTTTTAAAAGAATAGCTAACTATGTCATTTTATAATTATGTATGCACATTTTTATTAACAAGACGTGTAGGAAAGTTATCTAAATGTGTTAATGAGATTATTTGATAGTAAAATAAATAAATATTCGGGACATTTTTGCACACACCGTCATCTGACCCCGAACTAAGCAAAGCTTGTGATATGGCTGCCAGAGACTGATATACATACATATATAGTTTTAAATACATACTTAAATAGATATTAACACCCAGATATAGAACAAACACAAATGTTCATCACATAAATGTTTGTCCTAGGTGGGAATCGAACCCACGCCCCCAAGCGCAGAAGGCAGGTTCACTACCAACTGGACCAACGGGCTATCTAACAACCAACCAATGCAACAAAGCTTTCTCTACGTTCTACTTAGGATTTAAAGTCGGCACTTTTTAGTGAATTACATAAAATAAAACCATTATTATGTAAGTAAATATTCCATAACAATTAAAAATGCTTCAGAAAATGAAGGTATCTTCACCCCAATTACCTAACAAACTACACTTCTCTACATAGTAGGTATAAATTGAAGTCGCTTTCCGCGTCTGTCTGTATGTTTGTATGGCCGCTAACTCCTCCTAAACCACGCAACGGATTTTGATGCGGTTTTCACCATCAGATAGATACATTTTCAAGGAAGGTTTATATATAACTAGCGAGCCACCCCGGCTAAGAACGGACGTACCCGGCTTCGCACGTAAATTACACCCGTACGAAGCCGGGCGGGCGAGTCGCTAGTATATTAATATATAATGAAGTAGAGCAGTTTTCTCACGGGCTCTCTATTCTCTGCTGTTTGTTTAAATAGAGAACATTTGGTTTCTCCATTGAAGAGATAACATCTACACGCAGATTAGAAGGTCTCTTATTTTGTAACTGTTAACACCTTTATTTGAATCCTACAATATAAGTAGTACATGGTAGTACTACTTAATATAACTCAACCAGCGCCCGCCCGGCTTTGCACGGGTATAATTTACGTGCGAATCCGGGGCGGGTCGCTTGTTATATACCTATATAAACCTTCCGTGAAAAATTATCTAACTGATGGTGAAAACCGCATCAAAATCTGTTGCGTGGTTTAGGAGTTAGCGGCCATACAGACATACAGACACAGACGCGGAAAGCGACTTTAATTTTTTATACTATGTAGAGATAGATAGAGAAGAGATACTATAGGTTTTAGATTAGAATAACAAAATACCCTAAAAATACCAAATATCGCAAGTGCTTTTTTTATGCCATAGGTGGCAACTGGCAAACAAGCAGACGGGCTGCCTGATGGCTTACTGGCCAGAGATATTTAGCATATTTTAGACTTACTCATGGTATAATAATATACCTACTCCGCCAGGTATGACATTCCGAGATACAAAGGTCACGTGGGTGACACAAGACTACGTCATCGACACTGTGTTACCAGTACTTTTCGTATATGCCAGTACCATGAAATAATAACTCCCCAATCACTGTATTTATCACCTGTCGGATTCCAATAAACTATGTGATGTCGATTTAAACAATCATTATCAGCATTTCAGCCATAGGACGTCCACTGCTGGACATAGGCCTCCCCCATCGATCTCCAAAAGGGCCGGTTGGAAGCGGCCTGCATCCAGCGTTTCCCTGCGGTTTCTTTTAGGTCATCTATCCATCTTGTGGGTGGACGTCCTACGCTGCGCTTACCGGTCCATGGTCTCCATTCGAGAACCTTTCGGCCCCATCGGCCATCTGTTCTGCGTGATATGTGCCTTGCTAATCCTGCTGGCTATGGTGATTTAAACAATATGTTTAATATATTAAATTCGTGATAAACTTAAATTGTTTCGCTTGACCGGACAAACGGAGTAAATGACAATCAAAATGCTTTTTCTATTTTTTTTTATTTCTGTTTTTCAATTTCTGTGTTTTTTGTAATGAAGTGGCAACTGGACAGTGACGTAGGCTTGTGTCACTCCCGGAATAAAATACCTTGTTTTATTGGATCATTGGACCATGGACTTACTAATGTTGGATAAACGTCATGACGATACAATGTGTGGATAAGACGTGGATAGAATATATACGTACATTATGTCCCGGAACCACGTAAGTGCCAGAAGCAAAACTTTGCGTGTATTGTAAGTCTTTTTTGACCTCCGAATTTGGATAAAATTTGGTGTAGGGATAGCTTCGTCTCTATAAGCAGGCTTTTGTTACTCAATAATAGCCCGTTGGTCCAGTTGGTAGTGATTTAGTGAACCTACCTTCTGCGCTTGGGGGCGTGGGTTAGATTCCCACCTAGAACAAACATTAATGTGATGAACATTTGTGCTTGTTCTATATCTGGTTCTTAATATCTATTTAATTGTGTATTAAAAAAAAAAGTATGTATATCAGTCTCTGGCAGCCATATCACAAGCTTTGCTTAGTTTGGGGTCAGATGACGTGGGTAAAAGTGGTCCCGAATATTATTTATTTTATATTTATTATTTAATATTCAGTACCTACAGGTTAAAGGGTAAAACCAGGGGCGCAGCTAGTATCGACTATCATAAAATCTCGTAGAAATTCATATTGCAATCTCATAAGTATAAGTCTAACTACATTTGACACATGAATTGAAATGATAAAATAGCGTTTTGAAGGTTCCGTAGTACGATATGGAACCCTTCGTTTTTATCCGTTATGACGTAAATTTTTCCAAGTTAGAAAGAGATGCAAAATGATATGCTAATTTAGTAATTACAGTTCTTCCATAAATTAACCTTAATTGCCTATAAACTCTCACGTGTTCCAAACAATAACACTGTAATCCTTTGTGAGTTCACTTTCTACCGCACAAAAACGCACGACACACGCACTGAACCGCGGAAACGCAGCGTGGCTCCATTCCGGCCACGCCTATATATCACATAAACATCAGCGTGGTATCACCGACACTTGAAATTCAAATTTCGAACATAATCACTGGCCCCTGAGAATGAAAACGCGCGAAAATCATTCGAAGTTCAAACGCGAACGCTTCAAGCGACCGCGCATGCGCTACTGGCGCGTGAGTGGCCAGCCAAGCGAGATGCCACCGCTTATGAGACAAAACATATAATTTTCCTTTCAGTAGAAAGAGATAGATTTTAAACCATCCCTTTGCTACGAAGCCTTTAACTAGATTTTGTTTTTATCTAGCTGCCCGAGGTTTTTCCTGCGATTTCGTAGTTTTTTCGTATGTAGATTTGCCGGTTAAAAGCGCCATAACCTACTTATTAAATTTAAAAGACCTGAAAAAAATTATGAGCTTTCTAACACTGACTTCTAAAACAAAACAAATGATACTCGGAACTGGGTTTTTTGCTCGAAACACTGGCCAAATAGGCGTCTCGTGAAGAGTCAAAACCATGGTCAAAACAATAAAAGCATTTATGTCACTGCACTATTACGAAACGTCATAAACATTGTAAGCAAAGAAGTTTCCATTTTAATTAAAAATAGAAAGTTTTCAAATGAAGAATGTCGGAGGTTGGATTAATGAGGTTCGTAATAGCGAGTAATAAATAGGTTTTATGAGTTTTAGATTAACATTGATGGGTAGGTTGGTGACTGTTACTTTATCTGTGGCTTGGCTCTGATCTGACTTCTGCAGCGTTAGCGTTTATATTCTCTTTGACTTCTGCCTCCTCGTTCACAAGTGTCGAAAATTATTTGAGCTCGAAAAGGTTCCGTTTAGATACGAACAAAGATTTTATAAGTACAAGATTCCTAGTAGCAAAACATAAAATGATACCAAAAAAAGCTAGCAATATTATCTAGGTCTCTCCATCGTCCCGTCATACGTCAAGTAACCTCCGATGTAGAAATAAACTAACAGTCATTGTTGACTTTTCTGCGCGTCCGTCCCTGTGAAATCCCAGAAAAAATCCTGGATCCGCCCTTGGTAATGGGCAAGCTTCTTCGAAATCAGAAAGAAAGCTTAAGTAGTCACTATGCGGTCAAAAGTACTGGTTTCCGGTCGATGTAGACTAATTTAGGAGACGGAATCATTTCCTTTTGCCTGATGAGGCGCCGACAATGTGGCACAGATGAAACGTTGCTATGAAATTGGGCCTAAATAGAGTTCCCATGGTTATAACACCAAGAGATGATGTAATGATTAATAATAGTTTCACTGATTATTGATTGCGTTTAATTGTAAAGAGATTTTATATACGGCGGGAGGGAATAGTGCCGCCTGGGACTCTGTCAATGTTTACGGTAAAACTGCAATTATTATTACCTATAAAGCCTCCACCACTCTACTGGGGCATGAGTTTGACTTGATCGTGACTTACTTTGCATGTATCTGACTGTGACTATGACTTGTTTGACGTTGTAAGACTATGTAAACACGTGTAATACTACGACTGAAGCATTTTGTATCTATGGTCATGAAAATATTACCTATAAAAAACTTTGCAGGCGCGACCCATTACAATAAAGGTGAAACGTGTCTTTTCGTGTTGTTTCCAAAACTCCATAGGAGCCTCTTGTAAATTTCCCACCACTTTACAGAGTCATGAGTTTGACTTGACCGTGACTTACTTAGCTTGACTCTGACTGTGACTATGACTTGTTTGACGTTATTAAGACTATATAAAACAGAAGAATAGGCGGTATGGCCTTAAAGGCTTTAGCCTGCCCGATGGGCGAATTATAATTTAAAAAAAAACCATTACAATAATAAAACAAGGTAATAATTTGAAAAATTTACAATTCTAATGTTAATGAGCAGTAAAAATCATGAAAATTATAAACAAAACGCGGAAACACCGAAAAAAAAGTAAAGCTTATATTAAGCTATAAAAATATAATAGAGCTATTCTAGAGACCTTTGACTAGAAAGACTTAAATAGTAAAATCAGCTGTTATATATGTTAACGAATACGCTCTACTTTGACTAATTATCAATTAATATTCATATTATAGCCAACCTAACAACACTAATATATCAAACACCCGTTACCAACCTTAATAAACCAGCTTCTCTATCGGTAGCCTTCTGAGATGTGTGCCACTCAATGCACTGACGATAAATAAATCAACATGGAGAGTAAAGTTAATATATTTTTTTTTACATGTAATTTGGCTTATGATATCAAATTATTATGCTAATGCGGTTACAGATCAACTGAATAGACAGAAACGAGGTGGGTCGAAAAAATAGCTTAAAAACATGCTGTTGAAGAAAGAGTTCTACTATCTACCACACGGCTCCATCATCAGTTCAATTTTAAATCAAAATAACTTGAAATAACAATATATGTCATCGAAGTAAACGAAATTCCGCATTTAATATTTTTGAAGTCGGTTTTTTAAATTGTTAAATATTATTTACATTATTAATTACCAGCTGCGCCTCGCGGTTTCACCCGCATAGTGATGAAAAATTGTGATGATGATGATGATGAAAAGTAGCCCATGCCTATACCTATGCCTAGTACTCTCCAGCCCATGCAAAAAATCAGGTCGATCCGTTGCTTTGTTGCTGCGTGAAAGAGAAACAAACAAACGAACAAACCAAACTTTTTGCATATATAATATTAGTATGATAATAATTTAGTTGAGTAATATGAATAATTAGTATATTCTTTTTATGCATAAATGCTTGATAAACTAATCTATGCTATACAATTATCTGGCTAGGTTTCCCAGACTAAATGAGAGTACCTTACATACATCACTGACCGCCGGAAAGAGTTTAATTTGGTATGTGCTCTCGGAATGCTTGAAATCAAATTAATCTGATCAATATTAATCAATTAAGCACTTCTAGTTTTTAATTATCAAGTAAGAGGTAGGTTCTAATCACGGAGTTAATTAGGAGATGCTTTCTAATGGATTTATTTATATCTTGTATCTAAGTATGTAGTTGGTAAGAGGACTACTTAAGATAGTACAAAATTAAGACGTAGTTTTGTCATTACACAAGGCTTTTACCAACTGTTATTGAGTCACAAAAATTTACGAGGTTTTTAAGGTCATTTAATGAGTTATGAGATAGATTTCAAAGCTTGGTAGTTTTAATAGCCGCTTTAGAATTATATAGGGAGCTGATCAAACGTCTGGTGAAGGCGATTGGTGACCTGGATCATCATCATCAGCCAGAAGACGTCCACTGCTGAACATAGGCCTCCCCCCTCAACCGCCACACTTAACGGCAGCCTGCCTTTTGCATCCACTGGATGCCAGCTACTCTCACAATGTCGTCGGTCCATCTAGTGGGAAGCCTACCTACATCATCATCAGCCAGAAGACGTCCACTGCTGAACATAGGCCTCCCTCCTCAACCTCCACACTTAACGACAGCCTGCCTTTTGCATCCACTGGATGCCAGCGACTCCTTACAATGTCGTCGGTCCATCTAGTGGGAAGCCTACCTACGCTGCGTCTTCCGGTTTCCGACCTGGACGCTGCTGCACATTTTGTACAAAAAAATAGCATTGCCATATTTTCCATTCAACGTGGCAATGCATTCTGGACACTTGCCTTCCACCAAAGGGCTATTAAAACAGTTTTTAGGGACTTTTAGCCTACCCCCGAAAGGGTGATTGGGCCATATACACCACGCAGGCCCAGTGCGGATTGGTGGATTCACATACGCCATTGAATTCCTTCATCGTAAAGCCAGTGGTATGAAAATCCGTACAATATAAACTCCAAAGTTTTTAGTTTAGTTTTCTTTTATATACATTTTATTTTATAAACCTTTTATTTTATAATTTTATTTAGTTCACTAATTATAAAATGGTAATACCTTTGTTTTAAACTATCACGGTTGTTCACTAAAGTTATATGATTATTTACGGGATATTTACCGTGGTAAGGTTGTGGAATGAGCTCCCGATATTTCGGCGCAGTTACATGCACCATGTTCACGTGTCCACGTTCACGTCTTCCCGTGAACATGGTGCATGTAACTTACCACGGTAAATATCCCGTAAATAATCATATAACCTTAGTAATATCTTTGTAAATAAATTGTCCATAGCAAGGATAAAAACGCAACCGTTACGTTACGTAAACGTTTTCCGCAAGGAAACGCGGGATGCTGTCCGCTTCCAACCGGCCCTTTTGGAGATCGATGGGGAGGCATATGTCCAGCAGTGGACGTCCTACGGCTGAAATGATGATGATGAAGGATAAAAAAGTTTTTATTGAGTAGTAAATACTGTTTTGATCATCGCACACAAATTCTAATTCTACACTTTTCGCATTCGACGTAACCGTATGGGAAAGAAAAACTCCGGCGCACAGATAGTTGCATCCAAAATAGTTGCCTGCATGTTTATGTTTGGCCCTCTCGAACTATCTCCCGCCTCATTGCTCTTTGTTTAGCCGCTTTTCCATCCAACTATTACTGTCCTTCACAGATTTTAGTTGTATTATCTTTAAGGTGGTTCGATTCACCTATGGCGGGAAATTTAAATTTTAAACAGTTTTTTGGTCCTAGTAGCCAGGCCAGGTAATTATTTTTAAATAACACAGTGTTTGCGCAAAATGTTGGCTGTTCTTTACATTATAATGTACAATTACTTAACAGTAACGCACCATATTACTTACATTTGTGAATAAACCGTTTGAAACAGCAAAAATTTGTTTATTCACTAAGTAAGTAATAATGTGCATTAGAGATAAATAACTTTACATGATTTTGTAAAGAATAATAATCAATCTGCGCAAACATCATGGTGATTTACAATAATTACCCGGCCTAGCTACAAGGACAAGAAAACTGTTTGAAATTTGAATTTCCCGCCATTTGTGCAACGAACCACCTTAATACTATTTATCAAAATAACATGCAAAAAATAATTAAATCAACATTCAAAACTCGAAACAAAAACGACCAGTATACCTGTTCCAGGAAGTTGGAAGTATTAGCTCGTCGACATCGGCGCAGGCGCAGCGTGGCGGGATCATTTGCAGCGCGCAATCAACGTAATCAGTACACGGGAGCCTGCGCTCGGTGTGGGGGTACTACGGGCACTCGACGCTGACGAAACTCGAAACTGATTGGTGAAATTATTGTAATTGCATGATAGACTGATGGACTGACGGACGGATAGACGGACAAAAAGAACGTCACCCAAATGGAACAAAAAAAAAGTAAAGAGAATATGAGTCGATATGTCGTCAGCTCTAATTCAAGTTTTGCCTCTGCGCGAAACAGGGACAAAAATATGCTATCTACGCCTGCAGGAAGATATACGTACGAATCTGCACCCGCCTCACAACTAAATTACGGAAGCGACATATGCTAAAATCTTCAAATTTCCCATAAACCCTTTTTTAATTTTAAGTAAAACGAATTTACATTAAATTACAATTTACAAATGAACATTAGAATATGAATAAATAAATTGTAACGAACTTCCAGACGCGGAGAAAAAACTTAAAACGTGTTTTAGAAAGTCTGTTTTCGTCGAATTATTCTATCGAGAAAAGTTTCACCCATCATGTTTCCAAAATTACATTTAACTTAACTGTATACTTAACTATCTATAACCAAAATATGAATTTGTAGCTGTTTGCCATAACCGCGTAAATTTATGCAACGCTACCCAAGTTCACGACATATAAACTCTTAATTAAGGCGGTCTTACAGTCAAAAAGGCTTCACAGAACATTTTTTTAAGATAATGTATTCATTTTGAAGCAGTAAAAAAATTATGTGTTAATCTTGATCATATTTCTGAGTGGACCATCGGATCCAAAACACGATTCCGATAAATTTTCTCGATAGAAAAAAATCATGAAATAACCTCTAAGCTTGAAATTTGCCTACTAATACTTTATTAATACTTTGCCTAATAGTACCTACATAGTTAGTCACAACAGCATCACCTTTCTACACCCATATGTAGATAATGCCATTGCACTGGGTGTCTAACCAGCTAGTATAACTTTTTCGGGACTGACCCTATAGAATAACTTTTGCCTAATTATGCTCGGACTCGGTGTCATTTCATATCTCAAAAGTTCACGTACAAAAGACATCAACGCGCGTTCTCCATATTTCTGGATTGTATCACAGGCGAGTTAAAAATAGTAATTAATGTCAAAATATATAATTTCTTACATAATTGAAACTAAATTTAACTCTTTTTATTAGTTACTTGCAACGCACCCCAGCACGGGTGTGTCTAATTTTTTTACACCTTGGGTATTGGAGTTTTAGTAAGGATCCCTATTTTAAAATGCCCTATGTCACCCGGGGATAGTGTAGCTTCCCAACAGTGACAGAATTTTTCAAATTGGTTCAGTAGTTTCGGAGCCCTATTCAATACAAACAAACAAACAATCAAATCTATCCTCTTTATAATATTAGTATAGATATAGATACAGCATTTCCATCTTTGAAAATGAATGTAACTATTCACGATGTAACTTTTATAACCAATCGTAGCCTCCACAGGCGCACGCGCCGCACGATACCATCTCATCACGAATTCCCTCTCTAGTCCTTTGATTTACGGCTCAATTTGCCCTATCTACCCTGCAATTTATATACGCTACCTCAAAATTATTTCTGACAGTCACTTTTCCGTGCAACATTAAACGTTCACGCTCAACAAATAAAGTTCAAAATAAACTTGTCTGTCGTTTTTCTGGTTATCTAGGTAGTTGGATGTAGTCGGTTGTTACAGTTCCGGCAACAATGTATTACAGTTTGATTTAGAGGCTCGCCGTGGTATTATTAATGGACCCCAAAAACGTAGTCACTGCTGGCTAATCTGTGTCTAAACGCGGATCAGTTACTTGATCAATGGATATCTGATATGTTTGAACACGAGCACGAATTCATCATCATCATCATCTTCAGCCAGAAGACGTCCACTGCTGAACATAGGCCTCCCCCTTTAACCTCCACACTGAAACCTATGAACTATGAAGTTATTAATGAAGAATTGTATTGTATTGTAGTTTTGACACCTCTTACTAACAAAAAGCAATAAAACAAGATATAACGGTCAGTTAGCATTTACGACGGAGGATTCACGCATCATCGGCGTCAGTAGAAAGCACGACGCTGCCGGCGCAGGCGCCGCGCCCCACGAGACACCTCAACCTTGAAGGTATTTCCGGAGGGAGCGGGCGTAGGCCTTTACGATTTTAGCAGAGACGAAATATGGAACATTTTGTGGTTATGTTAAAGGAAAGGCAGAATTCAGTAATCATTATGAGTTTCTAGTTTAGGCAATTTGGAAACTGTCTAGACAGCAGCAAACAATCTTTTATTGAAAACTTAAAACATTAACTGATCGTGCTTTGCTCTACTGGGATCGTTCTATCATCACGGACAGGACTATTGTCTCCATAGTTACAAGTCAAACTTCTCTAGTACCTACACTTGTTATGACGATGTATATAAACTTGCAAGTAAGGTAATATTGGGCATTCTACCCTACCTTCGTTTCACTCATCATCAGCCAGAAGACGTCCACTGCTGAACATAGGCCTCCCCCTTTAACCTCCACACTGAACGACAGCCTGCCCTTTGCATCCACTGGAAGCCCGCGACACTTTTTTTTTTTTTTTTCACTCGGTGGTTTAGAATTCCTAATATTACTGAGATTTCATGCTACTATTTAAATCAAGTTTTGCAATAGATTGAATGCATTATAACCTTCAAGCTTTGTTCGCTGCCCGTTCCTAAAAATTCAATATATATATATATATATATATATATATATATATATACAATTATATATTACAATTTTGTGCCCGTTGCCGTGGAGACCATGGGTTGTTGGGGGACTGAGGCCAAGAAGCTCATTTCGGAGATAGGGCACAGGCTCAAGGAAAAGTGTGGTGACTCCCGCTCCGGCTCGTTCCTGGTGCAAAGGTTGGCCATTGCCATCCAACGCGGTAACGCAGCGAGTATTTTGGGTACCTTTGCGCCGGGAACGGTCAGGGGTGGGTTATTCGAATAGTTATTAGTTTAGTTGTTAATAATTTGACTGAGATTTTAAAAATGTATTTTATAATATTGAATAATATAAAATAAATTATATATTAATAATATTATGTGTAAGTCAATTTAAATAATAAATTTATCAATTAAAAATATTATTAGCATATATGTATTACAATGACTACCCGAAATATTTATGAACGTATGTATCCATAAATATGTCAGGCAGTTTAACATAATAATCAGCCTCATTAGCTAAACTCAGTCCAAGCATCTATTTACTCTGTCGGTTGCAAAAAGGTTGTAAAAAAAAAAAAGCTGAATAAAACATTTTCCTTTAATATCTCACTGAAGTATATCGGGCACTTGCTACATTGTTACGTCACAAACATAGCGAAAGGGATTTCGTGATTTTCAGTGCAGAGCCCTCTCAATCCCCGTCTAAAACTTTAAACGCTTCTATCTCAGAATTTTCAACCAATTGAAATTATTTTTTGGCAAAAAGCAAGGTCTCATAGCACATATTATAAAGGAAAAAATCCAAAAATTGTTAATATGATATAACATCACTTAACAAATGGTTTTTGCTATTACAAACTTACATTTTGTAGTTGGTATGTATGAGAGCATGTATTTCGTAACTACAAAGTTAAGTTTGTCATTCAATATTTCTTTCTTTATAACCTTTTTTCGTCAAGACTCGATTCCCAGGATGGATCTACATACATATTTATTAAGTTTGTACGGAACCCTCAGGGTGCGAGTCTTACTCACACTTGTTTTTTTTTTCATTCAATATAATTGCAGTTAAAGTTTTAGAACTTTGATTGAATAATAGGTAAAAAAATAGTAATAGTTTCCAGCTAAGTAAAGTTAGCAAATATCCTCAGATAGTGCATGATAAAATAAATAATAAATAAATATCTGGGTCATTTTTGCACACACGGTCATCTGACCCCAAACTAAGCAAAGCTTGTAATATGGCTGCCAGAAACTGATATACGTACATATATATTTTTAAATACATACTTAAATAGATATTAACACCCAGACATAGAACAAACACAAATGTTCATCACACAAATGTTTGTCCTAGATGGGAATCGAACCCACGCCCCCAAGCACAGAAGATAGGTTCACTACCAACTGAGCCACCGGGGCAGTCAAAAATATATAATGTAAGTCGTGCCTTCTACAGAAGTTCTGGTACCATTTACATTTAGAATCCATTAGTGCGGCGTGTATAATCAAATCGATTCAATAACCACAACATGTAATTCGATTTACAACAAAAGAATTGGAATAAAGCATCGATTAGGCGCAATCTCGTGGCTGCACTACAACTAAAAATTCGAGACGTGCGTGACGGACGGACAAAACTTCTATTGTGTTAAATGTTGCAGTGATTGGACTACAGTTTGATATTTTATATATGGTGTAAGGGGAACACTCTCGAAACCAAAAGAAGGTAATTGTACTCATCATTATGAACCACTTTTACTATGGGACCAGCCTTAAAATCGCGAACAAAATATCAGCTGTTCCATACATTTTGTCGAGTGTCAATGACCGTTTTCTATAGAACAGTTGATATTTTTTCGCGATTTCAGGGCTGGTCCCATAGTAAAAGTTGTTCATAATGATGAGTACAATTACCTTCTTTTGGCTTCGAGAGTGTTGCCCGTACACGCCATATAATTAAGGCCTCTGGAACTGTCAAAATTACAACTTTCTACTACTACTTATTACTAACTCTCATCGTGCCGCTAAAGTATGAGGTGAGGGATAGACGCTAACCATCATGCCACAAGAGCCGAGCGAGGCGGGATCGACCCCTCTCCAGTGTCTCTAGTCTCTTCACGTCCCCATTTTTCCAAATGTAGATAAATTGTTCGCTGTTAAACGAGTTTCACAAGCGTGGTTTTAAGTTTTGAAAAAACTAAAATATATTTATTACTGTCATCATCATCATCAGTCAAAAGACGTCCACTTCTGAACATAGGCCTCCACCTTTAACCTTCACACTGAACGACAGTCTGCCATCTGCAGCCACTGGATGCCCGCGAGTCTCACAATGTCGTCGGTCCATCGGTTTATTACTGTATAAATACTAAAATATTCACAGATAAATTATACTAAGTTAAGGTTTTTAAATTATAATAAACATTTTCTTGGCAGTGGGCAGGGCACATATCACGCAGAACAGATGGCCGATGGGGCCGAAAGGTTCTGGAATGGAGACCACGGACTGGTAAGCGCAGCGTAGGACGTCCACCCACAAGATGGACAGACGACCTAAAAGAGACCGCAGGGAAACGCTGGATGCAGGCCGCTTACAACCGGCCCTTTTGGAGATCGATGGGGGAGGCCTATGTCCAGCAGTGGACGTCCTATGGCTGAAATGATGATGATGATGATGAAACATTTTCTTTGATTTCTTCACTATAAGCTAAATGCGAAAAAGTTTAAACCCACCCGGGCACTACCGACTGGTCGAGAATGTCACAGAGAGATGACCAAATCCAGGAATTTCAGGATTTACCTAAGAAATGTGTATAGTGTATAGAATTACGTGTAACACTAAAGTTATATGATTATTTACGGGATATTTACCGTGGTAAGGTTGTGTTGTAACTGCGCCGAAATATCGGGAGCTCATTCCACAACCTTACCACGGTAAATATCCCGTAAATAATCATACAACTTTAGTGAACAACCGTGATAGTTTAAAACAGTGTTTTACGTGTAACACATACATACATATATAATGCAACAGGACATCATTTATTATATCAGCACTATCAACTCTCCAAGTTAGAATACAGAGCCAATTTTTGACTGTAACAAGTTAAGGGTCCCATCACATTTTATGATGAAAAAAAGCATCCAAAACTAGATTTTTAGTATAATTTTTCTTAGAACTAATAAGATCTGTAGAAAATTCAGTTGCTGTATTAAATAGATCTGTATTTTATTGAATGTAGCGGCTTCAGGTTTTGGTAAAACTCAACATATCCATTTGTTACCTCAAATTTGCAAAAGTAGTTTTTCGGAAAACTTTAGGAGGTAAAGTTTGAGAATGGATTTCTTTAAATAACTGTCATAAAATAAACATTTTTATGTTATTGGTCACTTATTTTATATTTATCTTGAAAATTACGGCTTTATTTATTCGTTTTATGCCCGAAAATACAAACGGAACGAAAATACAAAAAATTTAACGAACCGTTAATTTTTTTGTATTTTCGTTGTATTTTGTATATATATTTAAATTGGTGGCACTGTACTCGATGAGAACTATCTTTCCTATTATGTTATGCGTGCGCTTACATTTAGAATCCATAACATCACATCACAGCACAAAAAACGTTTCGTGTTAGTGGATGGTAGACGTCCGTCGGTAGGTGGCCATCATCCAAATTGCGGGTAATGACAGCTAGAGTAGCTTTGAATCTATTAACGTCATTTACTGGTCACTGGCGTCGGTCGGAATAATGGTAACGCACGATTGCTGGTTTTGTAATAATTTGGAGAAAAGTGTCACTAAATGTCTGTGTTTAAGTTGACATATTATCCCAAAATAAATTGGTTTCACACGGAGTCGGTGGGTCGGTCGACCAGGATCAAAATTACAAAAGTTATAGTTGGAGTTTTTTTTTTATAATAGGCTTGCGTTTTCACCATCTATTTCGCCTTGACATATGTACTGATATTGTATGTATATAATAAGTAATTCATATATCCGTCTTTTTAAATATTTTTAATGATGTTTTTCTTATAATTTACCAACGTGATTTATTTTTGTCAATCAATTAATCAATCAAATCATTTATTTGCTAGAATACATTACATTGAGATCTTAAAATTATTTTAGGTACACAGTATTCAGTCTGCACGCAGACGTGCAAATGTTCTTATACGAGATATATATTTATTTTATTGTTAGTTATATATTATACGAAGTATATTAGTATATTGTTATATTATCTTATTAAATTATATTATATAAAAAAATCCACAAATTCCTTAACACTGTAAAAACAATTCTTAAGTAGCCAATCAGTTAACGCTTTTTTAAATTTGTTACCTTTTTGTCATTAAATTAGCCGCCGTTGTGGTTGATTTACCTGCAACAAAAACAAACGCAAAATTAATTTGACTATAACAAAAAGTACCAAAAGACCACATATAATTATGGTTGAAAATAAATGTGAGATACTTTCACAGGCCAATCAATATCGAACTACGATAAAAATCATAATTAAAAACCTTGCACCATTAAGTAGTTACGCATACCTTCGGACAAACTTGCAATTACTAGTTAAAATGTAAAAAACTTGAATTTGCAAAAGAAAAACTTTGTTCCCGGCAATGTTCTTGATACAATGAACTCTTCCCCTGAATACCGGACGATACAGCCAATAAAAGAGGCAATGTATGTAAGAGTACTTGATGAAGAATGATTGTAAAAGCTAGAAGATAAAAAGTATAAAAACTAGTTGGTATACATTACTAGAGATGGAGTGACGGTGTAATTTATAGGCTGACAACGTATTATGGCCGGGACCGCTTCTCAACGAGGTTACCCATCATCCGAGTTGAATTTAAATTGCACGCATTATTATTAAGGTATGGCAAAGGTGCGTAGAAAAAAATATTACGTAAGTGTGTGAACTGTTACTTGAATCAACTGTTTTAAAAAAAAAATACCTCTACAAAAATTTAAATATTTCTATGATATTCCGAAAACCCGTACGAAGCGCTTTGATTTTATTGTGCGAAGCAAACTGCTAGTCTGTGGAATCCTGCAATGCCTGAATTGGTGTTCACCGATAGTTACAATCTGGGTGTCTTCAAATCATGAGTGAATCGGTTTCTTCTAGGCAAGCGTGCTCCATCGTAGACCGCATCATCGCCTTACATCAGGCGAGTTCGAAGTCAAATGCAAGCCTATTAAGTTTTTTTTTTTTTATGTACTAGACTAGCTGACTCGAACGACGTTGTCTTGTCCAAATTTTTATAAATTTGAGTCATAGTTCATACAAAAATCGGTTCATCCAGTCTTTCTCAAGTGATACGCTTACCAACGAACAGTATTTGATTTTTATTTATATATAAGATTATTTATTCTGTTACGTTATTAAAAATAGTAAGAATTCATGGTTTCAATAAAAGTCCATTGCTGAACAAAGGCCTCCCTCTTAGAGGGGTGGTGTAATAATCCCCATGGTTGGCAGGCGGCTTGGGGATCGCAATACGTTCAACGTATATTTATAGGATGCTGCTGCCCATCCTCCGGTGGTTCTGATCGCAGATTTATGACATACCCTGGTACACGGTCCGACCAATAAGTAGAAATTCCACGCCTCGAATGGAAAAAAAAATGAAGTCTTGCCATTTCCACTGTTGTAATATTTCAGGCTCACAAGACAAAGCATAAAACGGGCTACTGCAATATTTTGTTTTAATAAAGGATCAATAGAAAATTTACCCATTTCTCTTGCAATATTTTGTTTTAATAAAGGATCAATAGAAAATTTACCCATTTCTCTTGAAATATTTTGTTTTAGTAAAGGATCAATGGAAAATTTACCCATTTCTCTTGCAATATTATGTTTTAGTAAAGGATCAATAGAAAATTTACCCATTTCTCTTGCAATGTTTTGTTTTAATAAAGGAAAGGTAAAAATATAAAATGTACCCATTTCTCTCATGTGTTGGACCACATCCTCTTATCTATAAACGTTAGACACCATTAGCTTTTTCCACCATTGACGTCTGAGCTCAGGCGCTGTATAATCTGACACCAACAATTTGCAATTCAATACGTAATACCATGTTGACAACTGGATTATGCCCGGTGACTTCATAAAAATGCCGGGAGGTAATCTAATTACCTTTGATTTGAATAGATATTAAACTTGATTACGTTTTACTAAGCAATGGATAAAAAATTAACATCTCATAATTGAAATTCGATACTAGATGGAACTTGTTTTATTTTTATTGGAGACTAGCAGGCCGCCCTGGCTTCGCACGGGTATAGATTATAGCCTATGTCACCCGGGGATAGTGTAGATTCCCGTCAGTGAAATAATTTTTCAAATCGGTTCAGTAGTTTCGGAGCCTATTCAATGCAAACAAACAAACAATCAAATCTTTCCTCTTTATAATATTAGTATAGATAGGTGTACGTCGGGCCACCAACTTGTCTGATGGTAAGCGACGATATGGCTGAGGATGGAGCACATTGTCTATCGGTCAATTTGTCAAGAAGTTTTGTTTTAAATAATAAATACCTAAATAGAAAAACCGACTTCATTATTAGTAAGCGCTCGAAATTATTCTTATCATTACAGCTGGTTCAAAAACTACTGAACTAAAAGTAATAAAAATGTTGTGGACCTCCTCCTGAAGTCGGTTTAAAAGCATAAACCTCTAGAGTATCCATAATTAAGTTTGGATATGGAGAAACGTGTAAAATGTATGGAAATGTAGGCGCACGGTGGATAGAGACAACTGGAGAAGAACATATCTACTATGACTGCCCCGGTGGCTCAGTTGGTAGTGAACCTATCTTCTGTGCTTGGGGGCGTGGGTTCGATTCCCATCTAGGACAAACATTTGTGTGATGAACATTTGTGTTTGTTCTATGTCTGGGTGTTAATATCTATTTAAGTATGTATTTAAAAATATATATGTATGTATATCAGTTTCTGGCAGCCATATTACAAGCTTTGCTTAGTTTGGGGTCAGATGACCGTGTGTCCAAAAATGTCCCAGATTTTTTTTTGATTTTTTTATGATGAATGAATAGTTTAGAATCATTTGAACATGAAAGATATGCACTTAGGTTTTCGTAAGATAAGACTTTACTATTCTAACAATAAACTTTACTTCAGCTCGGTTTTCGCGGTTTTACCATCCCACCAGTCACCACCGCCTGAAAGTTCATCCACATATCATAGATCGGTGGAAATCGCACACGGAGCGTTTTACGCGATCTATTTTGCCTAAAAACTGCAATTTGTAGAATGAGCTCCCTCCTGCGGCATTTACGAGTAACTATAACATGGGTCGGCAACATATCTGTGATGCCCCTAGTGTTGCAGGTATCCATGGGTGATGGCGATTGCTTACCATCAGGCGGCCTGTCAGCTTGTTTGCCACTTATGGCATAAAGCTACAACATGGGGTTCTTCAAAAGGCGAGTTAATCGAGTTCTAAAGGGTCGGCAACGTATTTGTGATGCCTCGGGTGTTACAAGTATCCATAGGCGACGGTGACTGCTTTCCATCAGGCAGCCCGTCTGCTTGTATGCCACCTATGGCATTAAAAAAAAAAAAACATGATTTTTTGCGATAGGCTTTATAATCTTCTGATTCCCAGATAAACTGCCTCGTCAAGTTTTCTACAAACAAAGCTATCAAGTTGTCTTGTCAATTTAGATCGCAAGTCACGATGTGCATATTATACCATGATAGTAAATAATCATTAATCAGGACAGTATTGATGACGATCAGCCCGGCGCCGTATTTGGCGCGGGATAGATACGGACTGACAATGGTCGAACAATGCTTGCAAGAACATTAAAGTTTTCTCAAGTACCAATAATGGCTATTAGTCAGCAAAATATATTGGTAAGCGTTTTGTTTATAAAATTGAACCATGTGTTCAATTTTATAAACGAAACGCTTACTTTGACGTTGAAATAATACACCACTTTAGTACGAGGCCAAATACTTGTTGTTTCGTCGGTCTACTTCTTCTTTTGTTACCTTTTCACAAATAAATTAATTATTTATTGTCATCGTCATCATTTCAGCCATAGGACGTCCACTGCTGGACATAGTAGGCCTCCCCCAATGACAATATAATAATTTAATATTTTGATAATTTGTATATTAATTGACGCCGCTGGTGACAAGAGAGCTGGCTCATTCCTCGCGCAGAGAATTTCTTTGGCAATTCAACGCGGGAATGCAGCCAGCGTTCTTGGCACTTTACCACACGGGCAACATCTTGTTTTTGATTTTTGATTATATTAGTGTTAATTAGTAATAGTTAAGGCTTTTTTTATTTTCTTTGTTTGTTATACCTACCTATGTACATAAATAATAATAAATCAATTTGTATTTAATAATTTTAATAATTTTTATAATTTTGACTGCCCCGGTGGCTCAGTTGGTAGTGAACCTATCTTCTGTGCTTGGGGGCGTGGGTTCGATTCCCATCTAGGACAAACATTTGTGTGATGAACATTTGTGTTTGTTCTATGTCTGGGTGGTAATATCTATTTAAGTATGTATTTAAAAATACATATGTACGTATATCAGTTTCTGGCAGCCATATTACAAGCTTTGCTTAGTTTGGGGTCAGATGACCGTGTGTGCAAAAATGTCCCGAATATTTATTTAATATAACCACTTGACTGCTCATCCTTTACCCCGCATAAGCCAAAGGTTCTAACATGTCAACCTAAACTATTTCGAGCGGGGCCAATCCTAGGCGCGAATTGAATGAATGACTTTTGATTCTCCAATCACAAGCGTCAAGTCGCGTCGAATCTCCAATCACAAGCTGCCAATGTATATAATCCACCAGTTGGCGCATTACCACGCTGAACGGCAATGCTTATTACTAGCTATTATGTTTTATATTTTTAATAAAAGCAAGATATTGATTGATTTGTATCCCTCCTCCCCATTTCCTCTCAATAAATAACGCAGTGAGTTAATTCCCTCCATATTTGACGCGCTCTATGATTTAATATCGATTTAATTGATTGAATCGCAGCAAATCATCACGCTTCGCGCCGTAATGGCGGACCACACGCATCCGATCTGCTTTATCGGCGGATGTGTCGCTTCTGCAATTACGTATGCAGATATCTCAGTGATGGCTGGACGTTTCGCGAAAATACAGATTTAGTGATTGTACAAGCGACATAGTTATTAACACCTACGTAGTTTTATGTTTTTATTAATAATCTTTTTACTATATAAGCTATCATCATCAGCCAGAAGACGTCCACTGCTGAACATAGGCCTCTTCCCTCAACCTCCACACTGAACGACAGCCTGCTTTTTGCATCCACTGGATGCCAGCGACTCTATGTCGTCGGTCCATCTAGTGGAGACATAACCTATTACCTACGCTGCGTCTTCCAGTTCGTGGTCTCCTCTCAAGAACCTTTCTTCTCCATCGGTTATCGGTTCTTCGAGGCCACTAAACGACTTCGCCTTATACAACGTGTAACAAAAAAGGTTTGGTAATACTGAAGGATATGCATGTACTCATCATTACGAAAAACTTTTATTAGGGGGCAAAACCAGAAATCACGAAAAAAACTGCTGTTTTATTATCATCATCATCATTTCAGCCATAGGACGTCCACTGCTGGACATAGGCCTCCCTCATCGATCTCCAAAAGGGCCGGTTGGAAGCGGCCTGCATCCAGCGTTTCCCTGCGGTCTCTTTTAGGTCGTCTATGCATCTTGTGGTAGGCAATAGTAGGCATGTGTCCTAATATTTATTTTCTTACAAATAACAGGCATAGCGATGAATATGACTAAATACATTTTATTTATATTACACGGGAATTACTCACGTAATATTAAGCCGGCCAGTGCCAAGCGAGACGCAGCCGCGGTTGAAACTATAGTCGGAGTGAGCGGCTTAATCTTACGTGAGTAATTCCCGTGTAATATAAATAAAATGTGAGAAAACGACGTCAGTTTCAATAATAAAATGACTAAATACATTATTTGTTAATTAATTGTTACACTTTGTATACAATAGCTGGCCAAAAGAGTGTCAAGACAAGAATATGTTAGAGTTCCGTAACCAAAGTCATACTAATTGTCACATTCATAGTTCAGAAATTGGTGAAAAATTCTTCCGAACGAAAGTCCATTGAGCTTATAAAATTTTCAAAGATGTATCGTCCCGACTTATCGACAAAATAGGCTTGCACTTGACCGCCACGTCGTCTGATGTCTACGATGGCGCACGTTTTCCTAGAAGAAATCGATTATATTTGCGTCGTTCCTGCTGTAGTTATTCGATACAATGTATTTACATCGTCCTTGCAGAAATAATTGCCAACGAGTCCACCCGCAGTACACGCAACAATTACCCGAACTAAATAAAGGCGTACATGAGCGCTTCACTGCGACACAGCTTACAATGAACGTGGCCTCAAGTTCAACTACCTACATATTTACATATTTGAGGCGTTTTGGGTCGGGACATTGGGGACCTAGCTCACATTTTCAAAAAACTTTCAGAGTGCGACGCGTGACCAAAATGCTGGCGTGTTTCTGGCTCAACGCATAAGCATTGCCATTCACTGTAGTTATGCCACCAGCATGCTGGGTACGCTGCCAACTGAAAGTGGGCTTGAGCATATGGATTGTCTTTAGACCTTCAACGGTCTATGGGCAATCTAACTGTATTTGTAGTGTTAGTTTTAGCTTGTATTTTGTTTAGATAATAAAGGCACTTGCCCAGAAAAGAACTACCTAACAACGTTGTCGTCTCTTTCCCACGATGGAACAAAGAACCATTTTTCTCCAAAACGCTTGAACCGAATTAGATACGATTTTTATTGTTCATAATTATCAATTTAAAAAACCGAAACCAAAATTAGTAAAATTATCAATTTCGGTTACTTAGATGACAATATTATTATAATTAAGTGATGCAAATACACGAATTTTCCAGTTGTTTTTAATTAATAACCAAATAATTATACCGATTTCGATAGGACCAATCTAGAAGTATTTGTCAAATAAATAAACCGGCCAAGTGCGAGTCGGGTTCGCGCACTGAGGGCTCCGTACTACCACATAACTTGTTAGCTACTAAAGCACAAAAAAGTAGTGTAAAAAGACAACAATCCGTAAACGCTCAAGTGGTCACCCATCCAAGTACCGACCGCGCCCGACGTTGCAACTTCGGTGATCTTTCAAAAACTGGTGGTGAACAGAAATTCGTCACCGACTAGCACTTGGCCATTATTTAAACCGAAATGGGGACAAGAATGAGATAAAGCAATAGGTAGCAACAGCACCCCATCACCGCCTGGTTCCACATCCATTGAAATCCTTGTCAGTGTGTAGCCGGTCGGTAGCGTCCCCCGGGGCTAATGAGTGCGGGATCGACTCCCGATGGTATCGGCGCGCGCTTGCGTGTGCGCACGCTGCAACGACCTGCGTGCGCGAATTGGCGCGCGGTGGGGAGTTTCCGGTCTGGGAGATTTTTATTTAAACCGGTCGATTTCAATTTTATTTGTGTTTGATTTAGATTATTAGTAGGATAGTTGATTTTTACCATTAAATTTTTTAATAATTGATTACCAGTGCCAGGAACTATGATTTTTCAGCGATGAATTTAATCCATGTGTTAATTCAGCGTATAAACTACCTACTCATCAAATTGTATTCAAATATGTTCAGCCTTAAGACGAAAGTCTTCGACCAGTGTGTGTTACCAGTGATGACATACGGCACTGAAACGTGGTCTCTCACTATGGGCCTCATAAGCAAGCTCAAAGTAGCACAACGAGCTATGGAGAGGGCTATGCTCGGGGTTTCTCTACGAGATCGAATCAGAAATGAGGAGATCCGTAGACGAACGAAAGTCACCGACACAGCCCACTGGATTAGCAAGTTGAAGTGGCAGTGGGCAGGGCACATATCACGCAGAACAGATGGCCGATGGGGCCGAAAGGTTCTGGAATGGAGACCACGGACTGGTAAGCGCAGCGTAGGACGTCCACCCACATGATGGACAGACGACCTAAGAGAGACCGCAGGGAAACGCTGGATGCAGGCCGCTTCCAACCGGCCCTTTTGGAGATCGATGGGGGAGGCCTATGTCCAGCAGTGGACGTCCTATGGCTGAAATGATGATGATGTTCAGCCATTACGGAGCTAAGCGCTGGCAGACATAAGCACATACACACAAACTAGGTAAATGTGGATAGGAGTCTGACTAAAGCCGATTTTATAACGACTTGGTGCGGTCAAATATTGTTATAACAACCTACCGAAGAACGAACTGAAAGCGAAATGCCGAAGATCGGGCTATGCGGCTATGTGGAGATGTCTATGCCCAACAGTGAGATAAGGAAGGCTGCGGATGATGATGATGTACATTCATCAAAATTATTTATCCCATAGATAATGAGAGATAGTTTCAACACTTTCAACATCTAATCAAATTGAAATTTTAATGAACTATGTAAGATTACAAAATAACTTCTATTACAAAGGTTACAGAGGAATGTAAGTAATAAAAAACACAGCCAAGTGTGTGTCAGGCTCGCGCACTGAGGGTTCCGTAACACCACAAAATACAATAAGGTTGTCCAAGTAACCGAATTACAAGTTATTAAGAGGGTATACCACGGCCAAGAAATTTAATAAATAGGTATTCAGCAAATCTATTGCTGTCCCCTGACCTTAAGCCTCTCCCTGTAGAGCGCAATAGGGACAACTGCAGCTCGGATCGATTATACCTACGAAAAGTAGACAAAATCATCGTCTCGTATTTTTCTGTTTCCTCAAACAAAATTAAGCCGATTTCAATATTTTTAGAATTAATAGATGTAAAAAAGATTGAACTATGCTTCTATCATTTATTTTTCTTTTATAAACTCGTCAAATTTGTTTGATACATGTCTGAACATGGCGGTAAAAAAAGCAAATTTTTGGGATATTTAAAGGCTCATATTTCTTATAGTAGTTAATTTATAAGAAAAAATAAATGATAGAAGCATGGCAATAGGAGAGATAAATTTAATTTAAAAAAAATACAGTTCTAGCGGTATTATCCAGGGAGGAAACACGAGAATACGTTTGTATGAACAAAACTCTGCCCATGTGCCTACTTAAAACGCCTCCAAAATTGTGGTAAGTAAGTAATTTGCTACGCAGATTGCAACAGGCGCTCGAGTATAATAACTTGGTAATGAACATTTGCCACTCGCACTTGGCCATTATTTATTATTTGTTGTTATACTTTAGAGTGTGTATTACAATCGTGCAAAATATGACGCTTGTACGTATTACCGTTTTTACATCATTGAGCCATTACAAAAATACATAAAAAAATACGTTTGTTGTATGGGGACCTTTCGTCTTTTCTTTTTTTTATTATTTGTTAGTTAATCCGCCATAACATTACGTATTCTGTGAAAATTTCAACTGTCTTTCTATTACGGTTCGAAAGATACAGCCATTTAAAGGTAGGACGGAAATACAGGCAGACAGACAGACATCGTCGACTTAGTAATATTGTCCCGTTTTTGAAACCCTAAAAAACTATTATAATCAAATTAATTTTTATTGAAAGAACAGTTATTACGTGAACGGTACGTCTTTTGTGGAGTAACTCACGAGTGGCGACAACCATGATGAATCTCTGATGAATGGTTACAACCACCATTACACAACCTGCTGCTCTATAATCAACTTTAGACCAACGACATGTGGTTGAAAGTTGGATATCAACACTTCTAATCAAGCGTGCTGTTATGGTAAAGAATTCGAAAATATTTAGAGTTAAAATTGTGCTGTTTTTTGATTGACCGTAATTTTCCTTTGTTCGTATCGATACGACGAAAAAAAGCTATAAGTATGTTATTAATCATAATGAAACTGACGTATATAGGACTATTTATATTACTGGCTGAATCCCGCGGTGATACCAGCGATTTTCCAATTTTCCCGCATTTTCTGGGAGAATAAATACCCCATGTCCGTCCATACGATGTACACTATCATCCTGCCAAAATTCGTTACATAAAACAGTGACAATACCAAAAAGAACCAGCTTACTAATTTTAAAACAGTGTTTTAGAACGTTTTATGTTCTAAAACACAAAACCCGAGAAATCACAGAAAAACTGGAACACGGAAGATAAAACAAGTAATACTCAGTTAGTAAAAACTTAATTCTTTACAAACAAAATTCTACCATGTCAGTTGAACCAGTTTGTGTACCTGAGACCCCAATTCAACGCCCGGGGTCCGTGAGACCCTAGAATTATCTGCCATTATAATATCTATGGAGATTTATGTATGTTTGTCTGTGTTTTCGTAACATGGAACCGGATGGGAAGCTTACAGTAATTTGGAAGACAATCTTTTGGAGCTGTTTTATGATGCTGAGGATCCGAGGTTGTGACGTCATCGCTGTTGTCATTATAAATTGTCCGATGAAGTCGGTGACAAGATTGAAGCCTTTTTTTGATTCTGTGGAAATCATGACTTTTTTATAGTGCAAGTGCCTTTATTAACTAAACAAAATACAAGCTAAAACTAACACTACAAATACAGTTAGACTATCCATAGACCGTTGAATGTCTAAAGACAATCCAACTGCTCAAGCCCACTACCAGTTGGCAGCATACCCAGCATGCTGGCGGCATTACCACGTTGAATGGCAATGCTTATGCGTTGAGCCAAAAACACGCCAGCATTTTGGTCACGCCAGAAATTGATTGTCAGTATAAATAGGTGCCACCAGAGATGTGACTTAAAAACCACGTGGTTCGACATGCGCAGTAGAAAATGTATAGCGGTATCGTCTCCTGCGCATGTCAAACCACGTGGTTTTCAAGTCTCATCTCTGGTGGCAACTATTTACCTTGAATTTATTTATATTTCGAGAAAGTTCGGAAAAAAGAAACCGCACGGGCGTGCAAGCAAGGACACGGGTATAAAACAAAGTACCAAGTAAGTAGCGAGTCCGTAAATTTTCTGCAGGATTCGTTTAGGAAAATGTGCAACGAAGCTACATGACCTTATCCTACCATCCCCTTTCTACTACAAGACAAGTAGTAAGTCGGCCCACTACCACCCATACATTGTGGATTTTCCTTGGATACTTATTACGTACCAAACGTTTTGATCCTACGTTTCTAATCCGTTGCCAAGGATTGAACAACCTGTCAGCTTCTTTGTTTCCTGAGAGATATAAGCTGGACTTTTCCAAGGCCAGAGTGAATAGGTATCTTCTAAGCCTGCGTGCTTCATCTTCGACCACATCGTCGCTTACCAACAGACGAGATGGTGGTCAAACGCGGACTTATCCGCGATAAAAGAACCTTTAGTTTTTTTGGTAGATGGATTTACGTTTGGGTACGGGTTGGGTTTGCCTGATGGTAAGCGACGGTGTGGCCGAGGATGGAACACGTTGATTTAGAAGAAATCTATTCACTCTATCCTTGAAGATGCTTAGATTGTAGTTCTAAGGAAAGATGGCGAAGGTATGTAGAGGTACAAATAAATTCATATGTATTATATACTTTATCATGTCATCAATACCTACACTTCAGGTAGGGTTGCCACCTTTTTTTTCAGCAAATAGAATATATTTAATTTTTTAGGCTAAAAAAAAGTACAACATCTGAAAATAAAGTAAGTACTACTATTTATTTACCAAGCTATTTCTCTTCCATGCATATTTTTTGTTGCTTCTAGCAACATTCAACAAATATTTGTTACAACACAAACTCAAACAAGACGAGAAAATAAAAACAACAGTAGCGGAAAAAATTACAAGTTGATATGACATGATATTGACATTGACGTTTTAGGTTACGTTCAAATGCAGTCCGTTCTGTTACACGTAAAAAATAAAAGAACATTTTTAAAAATAACACAGGTAAAAATAAATAATTTTTACGTACTTTACTGCCCTCATCTATACTAATATTATAAAGAGGAAAGATTTGATTGTTTGTTTGTTTGTTTGTTTGCATTGAATAGGCTCCGAAACTCCGAAACCAATTTGAAAAATTCTTTCACTGACAGGAAGCTACACTATCCCCGGGTGACGTAGGCTATAATCTATACCCGTGCGAAGCTGGGGCGGACCGCTAGTAAAGTATAAAGTACGTTAGGCCAAAATAGAGTACAATACTTTATTATAAAGTACGGTTGGCAACCCTAACTTCAGGGCCCCGATTCTACTAAAGAAATAGTTTTTAAATTGTAATTGTTTAAATTGATTTTTTAATATTTTTTTATCCTAAGTTAAAATATTAGGTGGTGGTATTTTTCTAGTATATTTTTTGTTTTACTGTCAGTTTTGAAGCAATTATTTAAAAAAAAAACTTTCGTAGAATCGGGGCCCTGCACTTACTTTTTCTTCTGGAGTCTTAATAAATAAGTTTTTTAATTAATTCCGTTGAATTTTCTTGAATAATAAGTCCACCTCGACCGGGTTTCACATTCCCATTCGCTGCACAGTGATCTAATAATGTGTTTACCAGTTCCACTCCACTGTGCAGTCATAAGATACGTATTTAATTCAACCAATTAACTGCACAGGGGGCACCCGCGCCCGGCTGGCGGACAAAATGTTACTCGGTACATGGGATAAAGCCTTGTACAGATGTTACAGAACACAATATGTAATCTACCGCAAACATTCCAGATGCTTTGCGTTTACTGTGCTATGCCTGCCAATTTTTTTTGACGTGAACACGAAGATTTCCTCTACACTACGCGAAGTTACTTTGTAGTGCACTTTTGAGCATTTTTTTTTAATATCTGTTATATTGTTGAATAATACCAATTCTTCCACAGAATACAATGTAGTAGAAGGTAGCAGCAAATGTGCATATTTTATATTTTCGTTGGTGAATATGTCTGGGGGCTTGACTTGACTTCTTGGTTTAATGGCCTCTGCGACTATATAGTCACAATTTCCGCCAATCTAGACAAGAGCACGAAGATATGAAAATGACATTGACAATGACATTAGCTTGAGAATTTAAATTATCTCAAGCTAATGTCATTTTCATACAATTTCATATTTCCGCAGGCGTTAAGGCGCGGTCTGATCACGATTTCAATTTCGTTTTTCACCCGCTTACGCCATGATCTATTTGCTATCTAAAACGGCTTTGTTTAAAGTCGAAAATCGTATATCATCGTATTTGATGATTATGATGACTTTGTGCTTGTGTTTATATTATTTTGAGGGTTTTTATTTAATTTATCAAAATATATAAATGAATTTCAACAATTAACTGGTTAAAGTTTTAAAAGACTAGTCTGGCTATATAATTCGTACAAAAAAATATGTTGTTGTCGCTGAAAATTCAGAGTTCTTCAATTCAGAAGCAATTTTTATTGCGCAATTTGTAATATGTTTTTTTAAGAGTCTAGACAATTTTTCAAAATTTTATTCGGTTAAGATTATTACCAAGGGGTTTTTTCTACTTGTAGTATTATTTTTATCTGATCAGCTAATTTTGTCACGTCACACAAAGCGTTTAAAAACACTTCTTTTGGTTAATTTTGCGATTGTACCGCGTCTTAACGCTAACATAACGCTGGCTCTTGTCTAGACCCCCTGATGCCGTCGTTTTATCATCACATCATGCTAGTCGCCACCGCCTGAAAGTTTATCCACACATCATAGATCATTGGAACCCGCCCTCAGTGCGATTCACACGATCCTTCTTGCCTCACACTTGCAAAATGTGGAATGAGCTACCTAACGTGGTGTTTTCGACAAGCTACAACATGGGGTTCTTCAAAAGGCGAGTTACTAGAGTCGGCAACGCATTTGTAATGCCTCTGGTGTTACAAGTATCCATAGACGACGGTGACTGCTTACCATCAGACGGACCGTCTGCTTGTTTGCCACATAATATATATGTAATATATAATAAATAATGGCATAAAAAATAAACTATATTATTTTTGTGTCGCGTTATTTGTTCGGTTGCAGAATGTCTGAACAAGCCTTAAATAGTTACTTAACTTAAACGAGTATTCAAGTAGAACTCTTACGAAAGTATTTACAATTCTGAGTAATCGTTCTGTTTATTGACGCTTAGATGGCAATAAACATTTTTGCTATTTATTTTCTTGTAAGTTATGTAGTAACGATGCTTGTTTATAATTATTGCTTACACAGTCGTATGTTACATAAATACTGTCATGGTTTAATGAAAGTTTTAATATAGTGAATACTTTGGCCACATATAAACATCTAAATAAAATTTAACGGAAAACGTTATAACTGCCTTCAAAATACTGTCGCATGACAATATTTATGTGCTTGTTCTTATAAATTTACTAGCGACCCGCCCGCCCGGCTTCGCACGGGTGTAATTTACGTGCGAAGCCGGGGCGGGTCGCTAGTTATATATATATAAACCTTCCGTGAAAATGTATCTAACTGATAGTGAAATCCGCATCAAAATCCGTTGCGTGGTTTAGGAGGAGTTAGCGGCCATAGAGACATACAGACAGACAGACAGACGCGGAAAGCGACTTCAATTTATACTATGTAGAGATAACAGTGCATGATTTTCTTCTCTTGTGAAAAACAGAAGAATAACCGCCAGGGCGGGCACAAAAAATCGACATCATTTTATGGTTGATATTCCAAGAACCCGTACGAAGCGCTATGATTCCACATTTATTGTACGAACTGCTAGTCTGTGGAATTCGCTGCCTGAATGGATTTTCCCCGCTAGTTACAATCTGGGTGTCTTCAAGTCGAGAGTGAATCGGTTTCTTCTAGGCAAGCGTGCTCCATCGTAGACCGCATCGTCGCGCGAGATGACGGCGAAGCGCAAGCTTATCTACTATAAAAAAAAATTTACAACCAAATTTTTCCTCTCGTAAATTGAGTCGCAAAAATTTCAACACCGCCCACTGTGCATTTCCATAGAATCTCCAGAAGATAATGCAATAGAAAGTGTCTCGATCACGGCAACTAGATGCAGACGACTTTCCTTATTAGCCTTAGGATTAGCGATAACTACTTAGTAATATTAATTACTGTCATCACCATCGACCAGAAGACGTCCACTGCTGAACATAGGCCTCCCCCTTTAACCTCCACACTGACCGATAGCCTGCCACTCTTTTGGCGACTCTCACAATGTCGTCGGTCCATCTAGTGGGAGGCCTACCTACGCTGCGTCTTCCGGTTCGTGGTCTCCACTCAAGAACCATTCTTCCCCATCGGTTATCGGTTCTTCGAGCGATGTGGCCTGCCCATTGCCACTTCAACTTGCAAATTTTAACAGCTATGTCGTTGACTCTGGTTCTTTGGCGAATATTCACGTTTCGGATTTTATCGCGCAAAGAAACTCCGAGCATAGCTCTCTCCATTGCCCGCTGAGTGACTCTGAGTTTTAGAAACTCCGAGCATAGCTCTCTCCATTGCCCGCTGAGTGACTCTGAGTTTTAGAAACTCCGAGCATAGCTCTCTCCATTGCCCGCTGAGTGACGCTGAGTTTTAGAAACTCCGAGCATAGCTCTCTCCATTGCCCGCTGAGTGACTCTGAGTTTTAGAAACTCCGAGCATAGCTCTCTCCATTGCCCGCTGAGTGACTCTGAGTTTTAGAAACTCCGAGCATAGCTCTCTCCATTGCCCGCTGAGTGACTCTGAGTTTTAGAAACTCCGAGCATAGCTCTCTCCATTGCCCGCTGAGTGACTCTGAGTTTTAGAAACTCCGAGCATAGCTCTCTCCATTGCCCGCTGAGTGACTCTGAGTTTTAGAAACTCCGAGCATAGCTCTCTCCATTGCCCGCTGAGTGACTGAGTTTTTCCAAGTTGCCAGAGAGTTTCCTTATAGCCTTAGGACTAGCGCTAACTACTTAGTAATATTAATTACTGTACTTAACTCTAACTTACTGATATTTTATGAGTATTAGGTAACGGGAAGTGTTAAAAGGAACTGTTATTAGGTTTCACGTGGTTACTAAGCTTCTACTTATTGATAAATAGCATGTAAGCTTGCTTGCCGTGTTCGTCAGCATTGTCTGGTCTGGTCTGGTGTAGTTTAAGAGCATTGAAGCTGCTCTTATGCTGACAAATGGCTTGATTATAATATTGTTCTAGACGAGAATTATTATACTAGCTGCGCTGCGCGGGTTCACCCGCGGGATTACTCCTTATGACATCAGCTATCTGCAGTGAAAGTCTGCCAGTCAAAATCGGTCCAGCTGTTTTTTTCTTTTTTGCTTTATCATGTCCAGAGGCCGCCAAGAGACTGGCCGTTTGGGGTCCACTGGTAATATGTTATTGTATGGTATGGTATAATGGCGGCCAGATACTACCCTTATCAGTTCCTGCACCTCATTAGGTACTTCATATACAAATTATCTGTTAAAAGAACCGACTTCAAAAGACCTCAAAAGACTACAAACAAAAAAAAAATATTTTTTTAAATTTATTTTAGAACTAACTGACTCGACAGCAAAGGGTATATATATAACGTCCTTGCTAGACAGACGTTGTCCTGTCTTAGAACTGACAAATGAACGAATTAAAAGTTTTCTGAAATATTCCACTTTTCTGCGCAATTTTGTCAATTTTGCATTCCGTAAGAACCTTCTACAAATTATTAGAAATATAAAAAAAATATATGAAATCGTAGTCAAGTTGTGGCGTGACCAAGGTTTTTATATCGTTTTTATATATTAAAAAATAAATAGAAGATTGGTAGTGAAACACCATAGGTGCATATGGAATGCTTAAAACCTTCTTTATTTCTGTTCGTGGCGAGCTACTAGTTTATTTATACATACGATTACACATCCATGCATGAATACCTCCTTGTTTTGACTCGAACAAAAGGCATAACAAAAGTATTTTAGTTATAGTTAGGTATTTGTTATCGCGAAATTCATAGGCACTCGAGCAAAATTATCCATGTTATTCCAGATGGTTTAAAAAGTACTGTTTTTTATGAGACCTCCTCGAGAATTTCTACTATATACATGATAAAAGAGAAACTCGCAAATTGGTTTACAGGTGCTGGCGTAATCGATGTGAATACATTAAAAAAAACATACGTGCCGTATAGATAAAAAATAGTGCGTGGAGTCCCTCCGCGCGGAAGAAGTTATACTTCAACAAGGAACCCAAAATTATAACTAGGACAAAAATACCAACAATTTAAAAACATGTTTTTCTCGAGATTCGAACCTAGCTCCTTAGGCTTCTCAATCCATTAGCGACACCACCGGATCTGCTAGTCGCAGAGCGAAAAAAGGATACGCATTTCGCAACCATACGAGAGAGAATTCCCCCTCCATGGTAGCGTTAAACGTTTAACGCAACCTTGTTGCAAGTCGCATAAGAAGTATAACTTCAAAAACATACCTTCCTCCTTTTCCGAAGTCAGTTAAAAAGGAAAATGAAACGCTACAGGAGAGTTAAAACAAGCAACTCCTCGTACCAAGTACCTCCGTAGATAAAACACAGTTAGCAGGTGCGTTATCTTACATTGCATATAAAATACTAAGTAGAAGCAATAACTACTCCTGTAGTATCAAGTATCAACACAAAGTTAAGTACCACTTTACTGGAAGCTACCATTCGTTCTGCGGTAACTTGAGAGCTTTGGCGGTGAATGCAAGATAGGTAAAATATATGTCGCTTAGAAATATTCTAGGTACTTTATTTAATTTTGTAAGTTAATAATCTTTTATGGACAGTAAATTTGCTAAGTGCCTATCTATACTAATATTATAAAGAGGAAAGATTTGTATGTAAGTATGTTTGTAACGTAGCGTAGGTAGGCCTCCCACTGGATGGACCGACGACATAGTGAGAGTCGCTGGCATCCAGTGGATGCAAAAGGCAGGCTGTCGTTCAGTGTGAAGGTTAAAGGGGAGGCCTATGTTCAGCAGTGGACGTCTTCTGGCTGATGATGACGATGTTTGTAACGAATTGGCTCAAAAAGTATGTACTGGACCGATTTTAAAAATTCTTTCACCATTTGAATGCTACATTTTCACTGATAATTATAGGCTATATAACTATACCCGTGCGGAGCCGGGGCGGACCGCTAGTGTAGTTATAAATTGTATAGGTTTTGAGGTTTTTTATAATGTCAAATCTTGGTTGTCTTCAAAAATATGAAGGTTAGTTTTTTTTTCTCTTTTCGCCAGGTATGGAGATGCACGTGATAATTTATTTAGATGTTATGATTGGTATTCCGAAAACCCGAACGAAGCGCTTTGATTCCACAATTTTTTTATTTTTTTTATAGAATAAGTGGCAAACAAGCTACGGGCCACCTGATGGTAAGTGGTCACCGCTGCCTATAGACACCTACAATACCCGGGGCATTGTCAGTGCGTTGCCTACCTTTGAGGACTCTATTCACCCTTCGTTTGAAGCAGTCCAAATTTTTTTTATTGAGCGAACTGCTAGTCTGTGGAATGCGCTGCCTGAATGGGTGTTCCCCGATAGATACAATCTGGGTGTCTTCGAATCACGAGTGAATCGGTTTCTTCTAGGCAAGCGTGCTCCACCGTAGACCGCATCATCGCTTACCATCAGGCGATTTGGCGGTCAAGAGCAAGCCCATTATTTATTTAAAAAAAAAAAAAAACATAATAACTAAACTTCTACCTAGGTTTTTTAACTTTTAACTAGTTACTAACCACGATTAGGTAACGACCTGCCTAAGTATGAACCTAGGCAGGTACAAGTACCTACCTATAGGTTCTATAGTTTCCAGCATCATAAAAATTACGTACTCCAACTTGTACTTTCAGTACAAATTATAAGAGGAATTTTCTATTTTATTCTTAAACGTTATGCAGATCGCGGCTATAAATAACAAACCAATTCCAATGAGAATACTGCATTTGCATTTTACACGAGTTTCGAGCCGGTACCTGCGTCCTATTAAGTTTAACAATGCGATTGTAGCGCTGGTGGCCGATTGCAGAACTACAACTACATAAAAGTTACCACTGCCAACCACAGATGACGCTATTTAAAATAACTCTTTCAGGCGCGAATGAAAACTAATTGCTCGATCTATATTTTCATTAATTTCGTTTTTGGTCCCCTCTATTGTTCTGTCGGTTCAAAATACAATTCTGGCGGCTTCATTGTGGCAATTGGCAGTAAAATGGCAGTTTTGGGGAGCGTTATTGCGCTTTTAATTATTGGAATTAGGTCTTATAGCGTAACCGACGCTGCAGTTATTGCCAAAGCCTGTAATGAACAGTTTGAATTAATGAAAATATGGCTGTATGAATGGGAAAATTTGGAAATTAGCTTTAACTGATGGCCCTTTTAATTAAAATATGCAGTAGAGCTACTCAAGATACATCCGTTGAATTAAAATGTGTAGGTAACTTTGGTACATAGGTATTACCTCTGGTATTACCTACAAGGGCTCAGGAAAATAACTAAGTGATTATTATATTTTACTAGCGACCCGCCCGCCCGGCTTCGTACGGGTGTAATTTACGTGCGAAGCCGGGGCGGGTCGCTAGTTATTCATATAAACCTTCCTCTTGAATCACTCTATCTATTTAAAAAAACTGCTTCAAAATCCGTTGCGTAGTTTTAAAGATTTAAGCATACATAGGGACGGACAGACAGCGACAGCGACTTTGTTTTATACTATGTAGTGATGATAAACCTAGCTAAAACTTCAAAGCAAGCTATCAAATTTATGAATCACGTAAAAGGCAACTTTTTACAAATGGGACCAATATCAGATAAGTACATACTTTCCTATTTATGTAGTAATCATGGAGGTACACAGTATTTTTAATAACTAGTAGGCGGCCCCTGCTTCGCACGGGCGAAGCTGGGATATATAGCCTATGTCACCCGGGTATAGTGTAGCTTCCCGTCAGTGAAAGAATTTTTCAAATCCGTTGAGTAGTTTCGGAGCCTATTCAATGCAAACAAACAAACAAACAATCAAATCTTTCCTCTTTATAATATTAGTATAGAAGTATAGATACATTATTATACTACTCATAAAATGTCTTGCTATTCTACGTTTGCCTAACAAAAGCTAATTTCAGTTAAAAGTACGTTCGTCTATTCGACCTTATTTCCCCCAGGTACCTACTGCCTGTTAATTCAGTTAAAAGTACGTTCGTCTATTCGACCTTATTTCCCCCAGGTACCTACTGCCTGTTAATTCAGTTAAAAGTACGTTCGTCTATTCGACCTTATTTCCCCCAGGTACCTACTGCCTGTTAATTCAGTTAAAAGTACGTTCGTCTATTTGACCTTATTTCCCCCAGGTACCTACTGCATGTTATTTCAGTTAAAAGTACGTTCGTCTATTCGACCTTATTTCCCCCAGGTACCTACTGCCTGTTAATTCAGTTAAAAGTACGTTCGTCTATTCGACCTTATTTCCCCCAGGTACCTACTGCCTGTTAATTCAGTTAAAAGTACGTTCGTCTATTCGACCTTATTTCCCCCAGGTACCTACTGCCTGTTAATTCAGTTAAAAGTACGTTCGTCTATTCGACCTTATTTCCCCCAGGTACCTACTGCCTGTATTTTTGTCTTGATAATATATACATATAGGTACAATTACTTAGGTAAAGTAATGTATATTCAAAGCATGCTATTGCTATATATCGCTAGCTATCTATCTATATCTATTCTATACTAATATTATAAATAGGAAAGATTTGATTGTTTGTTTGTTTGCATTGAATAGGCTCCGAAACTACTGAACCGATTTGAAAAATTCTTTCACTGACGGGAAGCTACACTATCCCCGGGTGACATAGGCTATAATCTATACCCGTGCGAAGCTGGGGCGGACCGCTAGTAATATATAAAAGGCAATGTGTGTATGTTCCCTACGGACTCCGAAATGACTGGACCTATTTTGACGGGACTTTCCCTATTGATAGTGATGACATAAGGAGTAATACGCGGGTGAAACAGCGGAGCGCAGTTAGTTATAATATCCAGCTATAATCAAGTAATGGAAACTTGTCAGGTGTGTTTACGTAGACTAACTGATCGATAGCGGACGCTGACAGCGAGGTTCTGTTCCACACGTGTCATGTCGATGTGTCTACACAACATACATTATGGTAATGACATGAAATTCCCAAAAGTACCTACACATGGTATAATGGGCTGTGGCGCTACTCAACGCATTTGCGCGTGAATTCCAGCATGTTGACATTTTTTATGACAATATTAATATAATTTCCTCATATTTAGGGTTATTTCTTAGTAGGTAATTAAGTAGAATACATAATATTTGTTATTTAAATAGTTTGCGCTTTGGTTTAACTGTAAGCATTCTGTTGATGAATAAATAAATAAATAAATAAATAAATAAATAATAATACTCCGCCAGGTATAGCGCTCCGAGAAAAAATGTCACGTGGGTGTCCCGCAGCTAGGTCATCAATATCATGGATACACGTACACGTGCATAGCAGAAAAAGTAATTAACAACAAATTTTTCAAACGCTGATAAGTCCACGTTTGACCACCAACTCGCCTATTGGTAAGCGACGATGTGGTCGAGGATGAAGCACGCAGACTTAGAAGATACCTATTCACTCTGAATTTCGAGAGAGATGGCAATACACAAAACAATGGCGGAATCAGAAAGAGACAGCTGATTTTCTGTTACCAGTAGCGTGAAATTATAACTCTCCAATCTCCGTATATTACCTGTGGGAATTCAATAAATTGAGCAGACAAACCCAATGACAATTGAAATGCTTTTTGAATTATATTTAATAGATTATTTCCGAGAAGCTACAACATGGGGTTCTTCAAAAGGCGAGTTAATCGAGTTCTTAAGGGTCGGCAACGTATTTGTGATGCCTCGGGTGTTACAAGTATCCATAGGCGACGGTGACTGCTTTCCATCAGGCAGCCCGTCTGCTTGTTTGCCACCTATGGCATAAAAAAAAAAAAAAATTAACAAATTTATTTCCCAATATCTGTGTTTGTTGCAATAAAGTGGCAACTGGACAGTGACATAATTAGGGGACAAATCTCGGAGCGATAGACCTTGTTTTCTTTCTTTCTTTCTTTACATAGTTGATACCAACCTCCTTCGACAAACTATCAAGTTTGTGATGTGACTCATTATCAGCCTTTCAGTTCCCACTGCTGGGACACAGGGCTTCTCTCAGAGAGAGAGGATGGTTCCTAACCCACCATGCTGGCCCAGTGCATGTTGGTGAATGCCAAAATTATGTCTATGTACGTGAAATAAGCATTTTCTACCTGTCACTCTCTGACCCTGCAATAATCTGCTGTGTGAAAGATGAACAAAATATACAAACTGATTAACAAACACGCTTAAACATTTATATTAGTATGATCTTTAGCTTATATAGTTACATGATTCATCATCATCATCAGCCTGAAGACGTCCACTGCTGAACATAGGCCTCACCCTTTAACCTCCACACTGAACGACAGCCTGCCTTTTGCATCCACTGAATGCCCGCGACTCTCACAATGTCGTCGGTCCATCTGGTTGGAGGCCTACCTACGCCGCGTCTTCCGGTTCGTGGTCTCCACTCCAGAACCTTCCTTCCCCATCGGTTATCGGTTCTTCGAGCGATGTGGCCTGACAACTTGTTCAACTTGCAAATTTGAAAAAGCAAATTTACTTGATTATTTCGGGATATTTACCGTGATAAGTTGGCCATGTTTACCGCGGTAGTGAACACCCGGTTTAGCTATGTTGCTTCACGGGTGGTAAATCAAACCCTGTAACTTTACAGCACCGTACTGCCGACACATGAACTGAGCTCATGAATTTATAATTCATTTTACTGCTCGCTGTATTTAGAATTCAAATTTGTATCATCCCTGAAGACCCTGACAGTAAAATAAAGGAAAATAATCTAAAAAAAGATAGTTGATTGAATCAGGCGTTACTTTGCGGAAGTCCATTAAAAGTAAGTAAGTAGTAGTTTTAATAGTTTAACCAAAATCCTTATTGTACTCGAAACGACGTAGAAGCGGAATTACACTAGAAATTCGACATATATACAAATCTAGAAAAAGATCAAGAAGCCTACGTTATTTTGTTAGCAAATGTGCGCTGAGTTCCAAACAGGCGTTTTCACTGAATCTTTTTCCATACAAAACTCCTTTATATTAAAGATAGTGATAGATATTTATGTCGTCTGTGGTAATACCAGTAGTGGAATTGGACTACTCACGAACTGGAACGCATTTCCATTCAAACCTTGGGAACTTTTAACCGACTGTCCAAGAAGGAGGGTAATGTTTTTGGGTTATAAGTAAGCATGCATGTTTCTGGGTTCCTGTACTACCTCCTGTAACCTAAACGGCTTGACCGATTGAGGAGTCGTTGGATTCCTTTAGGAAACGGAACGGTGATTTCACGAACCGGCAGTGCGAGTACCGTTCTTTATCGGTCGTCAAATTCGTTAAAATGCCATAGAATCGATCATAATAAGTACTGATCAAATGGCATTTTATCGAATTTAACAATCTCAACTGTCAAATTTGATGATCGATAAAGAACGGTACTTGCGCTGCAGAACGGCGTTCCGGTGCTTTGCGGTCCATTTCGAGCACTGGGTAATACAAGCTTTACATGTACTTTTGCTTCTATAGGGCTTACCCTTCAAAAACGTGTGATCCAAAGGACTAAGAAGAGACTTTACCTGTAACAAAATTGAAAGGTTTGTTATTAAAAAACATTAAAAATATTATGCGAGAGTAATCGTTTTCTAAATTAGACGCCAACGGGAATGGATACTCAAAGAATTGGACGTTCAGGAATATGGTAATTAGATAAGATTTGCACAAAACACGAGTAAATCATACACACATTTAAAAACGCATGCACAATAATTATTATAGATAGGTGGGTTAAACTATTTTGAGAATACACTTGCAGTGAAATTTAATACTAGTCTTTTAGGTGATGGGACTGTATGTTTTAGATAGTTAGATAGAAACTCTTTATTGACACCAGAAATAAAGATTACAACACGATAGAACACACTTACGAGCTGGTGCCATAAGTGGCGGCCATATCGCTAAAAGCGATCTCTTCCAGGCAACCATTGGATGGAAGAATTGTTGAATTGTTTTGTTCCATTTACGAATGTATGAGTGAAAAGATCAATTAAAAGTACACTTTTTGTGTTTAACTCCTACCTAGTTATGTTAACCGTTTGAAAGGTTATAATACTTATAAGACCAGAGGCCTTACGGACAACAGCTAATTGCGGCACCTAATCCGGTCAGTTGGAAAATCACGCGACCGCAAACCGTATCTGGGCGCGATAAGGTTCACGTTCGCGTGATTTTCCAACTGAGCGGATTAGGTGCCGCAATTAGCTGTTGTCCGTAAGGCCCCAGGGGCGATGAGAGAGTGATGGTGGCCGAGTGATAGCATGTGCGTTTTACAATCTGACGGCACCCGGTTCGATCCTCGGCCCTGCACTACTGACTTACTTAGTACCTAACCTAAATAAATTGTGGGCAGTTTCGATGTCATCTCTCAAAAAAGGTGAAGGAAAACATCACGAGGAAACCGATTGAACCACAAACATTTCAAAGACATTCACTAACATGCACTGGGCCAGAATGGTGGATTAGGACCCATTAATTCTCACTCTCTCTATCTTTTTCTCTCTCGCTCTCGCTCTCTCCCTCTCTATCGCTCTCTCTGATAAGGCCTGTGTCTCAGCAGTGTAAACATGAAAGGCTGTTAATGATGATGATATCTTTTTCATCTTTTCGTTGAAAGGACTTGGGAAGACCGAGTTTATTTTGCCCTTTTAATTCTATATACTACAGCGTTACGCGAAAAGGCTGTTCCAAGCCGGAAGGGGTCCGTTATACTCATAATTATCAGATAGCCCTACTGGTAGATCCCTACCGGTTTAGTACACCCTTTCCACGTAACCCAGTATCACACACATCATCAGCCAGTAAACGTCCACTGCTGAACAAAAGGCCACCGTCTTAGAAAGGGGTATTTCCAATCCCCACGCTTGGCAGGTGGCTTGGGGATCGCATTACGATCACTGTATACTAACAGGATGCTGCTGTCCATTTAATTCAGTCTATCTGGTGGTTCTGGTCGCAGTTTAGGACATACCTGGGTCACCTCTAACTCAGTATTTCTAGTGCAACTGACTCACGTAATATAAACAGAAACTTCATGTAAATAAAATAGTTAGCCGATAACGCATTCATTATAATTGTGAAAGAAGATAAAACATCGCATGAATAGTACGCCCATTGTGCCCACTACTTCATAGTTCACGGCAACAGAAGCGACATCTTGGAACCAAAGAATGCCTGCAAACATAAACATAAACAAAATATTGCAAACAACACTAACGTCAAAGACAAAGAAAGCGTTATCACAAATTACAAAACCAAACAAAAATCTTCTTTAAGTACTAGCACTGAAAGAACAATTTAGTGAAGAAGATTTAGCGCGAGTTGTTGCAGTTTGACTTCTGAATAGTGTATAGGATTCCTCGTTTTGTGACGCCAACATCAGGGGGGCGACATTTGATACATTCGTAGTCGAGACATTGTCGACTGACTATAAAACGTGTTCAATTTGAGTTTAAATTTTATTTCTTGTCAGACAAATGAGTTTGGTTACATTTTATGCTAAATCGATTGAGTGAATGTGAATATGAAAACTAACATTTCGTCTAAGTGATGTGTAAGCAGAACGAGTTGAACGGAAAAATAAAAGGGGTGTGTGAGTTAATTAAATTTGACGGTGACTGTAAAATGAAGATGAAGAAAATACTAAAGTAAGCAATCATAAAACAGATATAAAACCAGTAGGAGAAGATGCAATGACTGCAAACATTACCGACGAGCTGTGCAAGATTTGCGACGGCAGAATAGAGTGTGCTCCGACTGCTATACTTCTTATATCCCTCGTTCACACTTTGTATGGCATCCTCGGCCCTGAGCCCAACTATTTTGGTAAAACCAAAGGGCTGAATGACCCGTTGCAGTTTAAACAACGAAATTACAATATTGAGGACAAAAAGGATGACACGACTGAGGAATATGATTTTATAATAGTTGGTGGTGGAACAGCAGGATGTGTGGTTGCTAGCCGTCTGACAGAGAATAAAAACTGGAAGGTAATAACAACTCTAAAATAATCTGTCTCTGTTCCCTTATTCTTTTGACTCTGTTCTTCATGCATCTAGTATTGGAGGCAAAAGTCCTAAGAGAATAAGTATTGACATTCATCGAGGCAATGCTGTCAACATGCTGGGTACGCTGCTAACTGATAGCACAGAAGACATAATATACACTGATAGTGGGTTTGAGCATTTGGATTGTCTTCAGACCTTCAACGGTCTATGGGCAATCTGTTTTGTAGTGTTAGTGTTAGCTTGTATTTTGTTAAGTTAATAAAGGCACTAGCCCTAATAAATAAAAAGTATTGGACATTTAAACTTAAGATTCAATTGACTTGCAACATTGCAGTCAGTACTTCACGTAACTTCATAAAATATCTGTGATACTGTCAAAATAGTATCAACCAAAAGAAATATTTTTCAAACATACGGGTAAAAAATTAATCAAAATCTCACAGACAAAGAAACACAGACACACCGATCAAACCAAATAAAGGTATTCGTGCACGCTGTGACTCTAGCCTCTTCTAAGTTGTTAAATAATTACGTTCCAGGTATTGTTACTAGAAGCAGGCCCAGAAGAACCAAAGATGGCCCTGATTCCAGGGCTAACCAGCGAGTTCAAGGGGTCATCGATAGACTGGCAGTACTCCATGAGGCCTAAAAGAGGGTAAGTATAATGTAGAACAATTGCTTAAGATAATGATTTTCTAGCTAGATTATGGATCACTTTCGATTGTAAATTTGCTTCAGATGATGTCACAAAAATAGTTTAAACGTATTAAACCAGTTCACAAATGACATTCTTTAAACTTTTTATCACAGTCAATAATTATAATTTCTTGACTTGTATTGTAATAAATCTTTAATTAAAAAAATTAACTATAATTCAAATCGAATTGAAGACGTAAATTATGCTCAACTCATCCCCATTGCAATAAATAACAAACTAATGGAACAATATATATTTTTCAGGTTCTGTCAAAATCGAGCAGAACGAGGCTGTGAAGTTGTCCAAGGAAGAGTGTTAGGAGGTACTTCTACTATCAACGACCTGGCATACATCCGTGGCAGCCATGCCGACTATGACGAATGGGCTCTAGATGGAAACGAGGGCTGGACTTACGGACAAGTACTGCCCTTCTTCAAGTACTCAGAAGGCAACTATGACAAGGACATTACAAAGAATAGTTTCTACCATTCTTCGCAAGGACCACTTGATATAGGACGGTACCCGCATGTTGATGAAAATGTGGATATACTCCTCAGTGCTCTAAATGAGCTTGGTTATAACTACACGGATATCAATGGCAGAAATCAGCTAGGCTTCATGAGGCTACAATCAATGTCCTATTTTGGAGAAAGAGTCAGTACATACAGAGCTTATGTAGAACCAATTAGAAAATTAAGACCTAATTTACATATAGTAACTGAAGCATTAGTAACTAAGTTAGACATGATTAGCGGTACTGATATGTCAGTCGCAGGGGTTACTTATTTGATAAACGGTACAAGAGTTAGAGTTAAGGCTACCAAAGAAGTTATTGTAAGTGCTGGAGCGATAAATTCGCCAAAATTGCTTATGTTGTCAGGATTAGGTCCTAAAGATTACTTAGAGTATTTAAGTATTCATGTTTATTCAGATTTACCGGTTGGTGCTAACTTTCAAGATCATCTTTCAGTGTGTTTACCTGTTATCACGCTAACAAAAACGTCAACTACAGTCAAATTTCCTAACAAATTAAAAGATATAAGTAACTACTATACAAAAGGAACTGGGCCACTGTCTGCAAATTTTCAAGTCGTAGCTTTTATGGAAACTAAGTTATCAGATATCCTTAATACTGCCGACATTGAAGTCAGATTCAAAGGCCACGACTCCAATATGTATTACGATAAGATTGATATGTGTATAACATTACTTACTCCTAAAAGTAGAGGTCAAATAGTTTTAAACTCAACAGATCCTGTATTTGGAAAGCCTTTGATATACCCCAATTTTCTCAAAAATCATATCGATGAAAATAAATTGTTGGAAGGTATCCAACAAATTGTAAAGATATTTGATACAGAAGTGTTTAAGAATGCAGGTTATGAATTCGATCCAAAATCTATATTGAAAAATGAATGTAGAGAGTTCGAAAAAGTGTCTGAGCAATTGTGGTCTTGTATCATTAAATACTTTTCTGAACCTCTTCACAACTATGCTGGAACATGTAAAATGGGCGTTGAAAAAGATCCTACGTCGGTGGTAGACAATCACTTGAAAGTGTACGGAGTGTCAAATTTAAGAGTTGTTGATGCGTCGATAATGCCTAAAATAACAAGAGGTTCAACAGCCGCTCCTGTAATAATGATAGCTGAAATGGCAAGTGACAAAATAAAAACTACTTGGTATTGAAATTATATGTATCGTCATTTAATTTTCATCACCGTCTAGAAAAATAGTGTCCTTTATTTTCTTTCCAGTCTTTTGTGATCATTTTTGCGCCTTTCTCTGCAATCATCATTGTTGGTGCTAGTAGACCACCACGCACGTGTGTAGGCATCACAGAAGCATCTACAATTCGAAGACCTTCAACGCCATGTACTTTTAGTTGGAAATCAACAACAGACATAGTCTTATTTTCTCCCATACGACAAGTACCTACAGGATTACTCATAGATTTAGTATAGTGTCTAGCTATACAATTCCACTGGTCTCTATTACTAAGCTTATCACAAGGGAATAGATCTAAAGGAGCTAACTTAATTTCATTCTTTTTCATTTCTTTGGTATCGAGTAGTTGTAACGCTATATCTATACTATCCACAAGTGTGTCCAAATCTTCTGTTTCTTTGAGAAAATTAGCCTGGATTATGGGTCGACCATATTTAGGATTCCTCTTGTTAAGCATAACTTTACCTTTGCTTTTAGGCCTTAGTAATACAGGGTAGATGTTTACTAAGTTGTAGTAAGATAAAGGTAAGTTAGTTTCTTCAGCTGCGTGCACACTTACATTAGTTAACATAAACTTATCACTTCTAATAAAGTTTCCTTCTAAAGCTAGTTCTACATCGGGTGCGTTGACATGTTCGTATAATTGTAGAAAGGCAGATATTTGGTTGATGCCACGAGAAGCTAACGGTCCACCGCGACTTTCAAACCAATTTTTAAAATCGCTTATAATTTGATTCTCACTTACTGGTGCTACATCATTTAAAGTAAAAGATAGACCGCCTATAGTGACTTGATCTTGATAATTAAGCCCTACAGGGAGATCCAAAATAGCTGTGATATTACTCTTCTTCAAATCAGCTAGTGGTCCTATACCAGACAGGTGGAGTAACCTGACATTATTAATAGCACCTGCTGTCAAAATTATTTCTCTCTTCACATACGCCGCTCTTTCTTTTCCCTTTTCTATTTCATAGAGAACTCCTTCGACCGTCTTATCTTGTTTGTCGACAACAATTTTAGTGACGGTAGCTCCTGTGATGATGACTAGATTCTTTCTGTGCTTGACTGGTTTGATGAAAGCGGTGTTGGTGCTGAGGCGAGTGTTGTTGGCGACCGTGAACTGGTGGTTGACGAGAGCCTCAGGTACGTTGGTGTTGATGTCGAGGGTGCGGAGGCCCATTTCAGCGAAAGCATTTTGGAAGACCTCGATGTAGCGGTCGACGTGCTTAAACCTCTGGACGTGCATTTCTCCGGCACGCGCGTGGTAATGAGAATTCATCAACACGTCGTAGTCACCTTGAAAAGATAAATACGTATATCAATTGAAAGCTTTATCATAAATTATAACGAATAACACAAAAATATAATTATATATCGTTATAATTAAAACACAAAAAACCGATAACACTAATAAACTTAAATTGTCGACACGTAGGTAGGAAATCACGTAAATAATTAATATGAATTCCTAATGAAAACTGATAAATAAAAATACCTACGTTATTAATAATTATTAGCCGGGAATTTGATTTATTAATAGTTCAATATTAAACAAAATGGATAAAGATAAAGATAAAGATAAAGATTATTTATTTGCACAAAACACGAGTAAATCATACACACATTTAAAAACGCATGCACAATAGGTGGGTTAAAATATTAGTCACTTTGTATCATGTTTTGCCTAGTTTGTAGGCGTACAAATCTAGAGAGATGGTATAAAAATACCGTAAGAATTATTTATATAAAAAAGTATTGATTAAAATAACTGTCGAAATAATTTCAAAAGTTCAAGTATGATGTTATTAATTTAAATAGTCAACAGATAGACATTACTATAATTGAATGATAAACAAATTGACCTTCTGCAGTCATTACTAAAATTTATCATTTATAAAATCACTAACTTTGTAATAACATTTCTCGACTAAAAGTTTTTTTAGTTTTCTTTTAAATTGACTATATTTTAGATCCCTTATTGAAATTGGTATAGTATTGTAGATGGTCGGTCCCATACACATTATACTGTGGTTCATTAAGGTGGTTTTAGATGGGCGATTACGACATCTGTTTTGGTCTCTACGATTTCTTACCGCTAAGCCAGATATTGCCGGGAATAATTCTGGATTAGTTTTTACGAATAAGGCAGTTTCCAATATATATAGAGACGGAAGCGTAAGAATTTTATGTTTAGTAAAGTAAGGCGTGCAACTAATAGTACTTTCTAATCTAAACATCGATCTGATACAGCGTTTTTGCCTTTTAAAAATAATCTCTTTGTCGGTTGAGTTACCCCAAAATATAATACCGTATCTGAGGACGGACTCAACTAAACCATAGTAAGTGGAAAGTAATGTATCTATGTTTAAGGTACTAGACAGTTTATGAAGTACATAAGCTAAGCTTGAGACCCTCTTAGAAAGACTATCTATTTGATTTTTCCAATTTAGTTGTCTGTCAATTACTAAGCCCAGAAATTTTGCAGTATCTACTTCATTAACCATATTGCTGCCATGGCTTACTGTAATGTTAGATTTTTGTGGCCCTCTTTGTTTAAAATGCATTACATTTGTTTTATTTATGTTAATTTTTAAATTGTTATTGTTAAGCCATGTAATTATATCTGATAAAGATTTATTAATATCAGTTTCATAAGAGTCAATGTTTTTACGTGCTATCGTTATTGTACTGTCATCAGCAAACAGTGTCATTGGTTGAGTTGTAGCGTTAGGTAGATCATTAATATATATTATAAATAAAAGAGGTCCCAGGACACTTCCTTGTGGAACCCCATATATTACATTACGTTCTTTAGACCTTGATACCTCTTCACGCTTTGTTTTAATATTAATTCTGCTAATTTCAGTAATTTGCTTTCTTTCAGTAAGATAAGATTTTATTAGATTTAAAATATTTCCCCTTATTCCGTATGCCTCTAGTTTACTCAATAATATTTTATGATCCACGTAATCAAATGCCTGTGTCATGTCACAAAATACTGCACATACTGGAGATGTTTTATCTACATTTGGTAATACTGATTTCATAAAATCATAAATGGCCATATTAATAGTTCTGTTTTTCCGAAAACCTTTTTGTTCTTTGCAAAGAATATTGTTTTTCTCTAAATAGTTATTTAATTCACCATATATATATTTTTCAATAATCTTTGAAAATATTGATAAAAGTGCAATGGGTCTATAGCAGTCTAGTTTTTCTTTATTGTCTTTTTTAAATATTGGTTTTATAACCGTGGTTTTCAAAGCTTTTGGAAAAGTTCCTGTTGAAATGCACAGGTTAATTATATGACTTAAGGGTACACAAAGTTGCTCATTTACAGCTTTTATAATTTTAGTTGACACCTCGTCATTGCCTACACTATAGCTGTTTTTAAGATTTTTTATGATTTTAATAATGTCTTGTGGTATGCACGGGGCCATAAACATAGAGTTTGTGCGAGTTTTAATATTTGATGTGACTTTATTTCCAGAGCCTGCTATAGGTTTAACTTTATCAACATAGTAGTTATTAAACATATTGGCTATTTCTAGTGGATTTGTAATATCTTTATTATTATGATTTATTTTTAAGATTGGCTCTTTCGGGAGATTTAATCTTGTTTTGTTAATAATTCCCCATGCAGTTTTCGATTTGTTTTCAGATGTTTTTATCTTATAGTTATTTTGTGCACGCTTGGTTAGCCCAATAATTTTTTTAAATAGTTTAGAGTAAGTAGTAAATTTATTTTTATTTATTACTGTAGGTTTTAATCTATACTTCCACAGAAGTTTCCTTTTATTTTTACTGCAAATTTTAATACCTCGCGACACCCATTTAGTCGGTTTGCAGACATTTTTAACGACCAGCTTATATGGAAAACATAGATTATAATATAATTTAAAGTTCTCGATAAAATGGTCATAAGCAGCGTTAGCGTCAGTGAGATTATATAATTCTTCAAATGGTAAGTTTTTTAAACACATCTTAAATTTCTCTATGTTTTCCAAGGAGTAATCGCGCTGTTTTTTGGACCAATATTTTAGTAAAAGTTGTTTACGAACTGGGTATTTCATTATTAAAGCACTGTGATCAGATAAGGCCAATTCATGCACTTCCGTCTTACAAGTTTTATTGTTGTTATAAGCCATATTATCTATACAGGTTTGACTTTGAAATCTCGTCACCTGTTTTAGCGCAAGTTTGAAATTATAATTGTTTAATCTACATTCGAAATCGGATACTACTTTAGAGTCTTTTAATACATTAATATTAAAGTCGCCTGCTATCACTACTTGTTCATAATTTTTACGTGAAGTCAAACTTAACATTGCCTCAAATTTATTTAGAAATGTTTCTAGATTGGTCGACTTAGGTACTCTATATACACATATAATTACTATTTTTAGTCTAGTCAATTCTACTGCACAACATTCAAATACACTAGTTAAAGAAAGTTTTTGAAATTCTGGTAGCTCTCTCCATTCATGACCGTTTTTCACTAAAATACAAGCTCCTCCTCTAGATATATTATCTCTGCAAAATGATGCTGCCAATGTATAGTTAGGCACATTTAGATATTGCCCGTATCCAACCTTCATATTATGCTCTGTAAAGCACAATACGTCTACTGCCATATTTTTTTCTGTAAATCCCTCCAAAGCGACTACTAATGGATCAGTCTTGTTGATTAGGCCCGCTATGTTTTGGTGTAGAATGTGGAGATATTGATTCACGAAAAAATGTTGACTGCATAATATGATCTTCCTTATTTGTTTCATTCATCTCACATTTGAGTTCGAATTTTTGTATATTTATAATGTAGGTTTTTAGTGTTCTGAAAATTACACTTAGGGCATTATTATTAATTGTCCCAGAATATTTATTGAACATTGTATGATCATAATTCAGTTTTCTGTTCGTATCGAATATGTAAGCATATTCATGCGTTAATCCGTCTAAATATAATAAGCTATTAAAGTTTTCAACCCGTCGATTATATAATAGGTATTCGGCCATATTTCCGCATTTGTAGTTTGGCATACACACTATAATGTTTGTATTTTGAACTTTTAGTAATGTCTCTCTGATGTGTGTTACTAGGTTAAAATAATTGTTTGTTTTATTAAAATCTTCTTCTCCTATAAGTATTATACAGTAGTCTTTCTTTGTGAATTCTTTTAATTTCACGTCTATTCCTTTAATTAGCTCTCTCACGTTTCCATTTGGGTTAAGATAATGGCATATGTTAGTGCCGTTATTCCAAGTGTCTTCTGCTATTGATAGTATTTTATTTTGTTTATTGCAGCTAAGAATGCAAACTTTGCAAACAAAACTATTAAAGCGCGGTTCTGTGTTTATTTGTGCAGTTTAATCGAATTGTAATAGTTACATTTACGCTTATGGCTGTGTATTTATTAAACTTTTTAGTCGATTAACAGGAAAGTACGAGTATGTATACCTAGGTATGGAATTAAAAACGCCGTGAAAACGAAGTTGAAAAAAAGCCAACGAAATAAAATGCTGGAATCACGTCCACAGGCAAGATTTCTAATTTAATTTAAATAATCAGAATTTGCAAAGAGAACAAACTGAAAAGTATTACACATGAGTTTTACCGTTATCTTCAGAATGCTTGAAGTATTCCAAAATGTTCTCATACTTCCAGTCCAAGGAGCCCAGCGCCCCGGTGCTGTGCCACCCATCGAAGTCGAACTTGGAGCCTCGCGTGTACTTCATGTCATTTGTGACGCTGGACCCTCCCAGCACCTTAAGACGAAATATGCTTAAAATTTGACGATTTGTTCTCACGAATATTCAAAAGTAGACCATTAAAATGGTTTAATAGACATGTGTTATAAATGGTCTTAAAATATTTTATTCGATTGTGTTCACCGGTACACGATTAAAGAAATTTGGCTCTATAGAAAAAAATTGTAAACTTTCCTAAAAAAAGACCCGTTTTTACGTTCCCTTCGATGGATGGAATCAACTTCATTGGGTTTCTATAGAAGGTATTTTTATTTAAGAAAAATGTATTTCAGCTTTTGTGAAAGTACCCAAAATACGTGGTAATCTGTGGGTCCCAAACTAGGCTACGCCTGTATCTTGGTAACCCTGAAATGCCAGTAGAGTTACAGTAACGGTTAAAAGACTATAATTCATTTGTGTTAGTTTTAAGTTAGGATAAGTTTTAAGTTAGTATAAGTTTTAAGAATATAATGTAATGACGTTAAGATTTTGTGTTGTAATGCTTGATATATGTAGGTATTATTTACTGCGATTGCCATAATTTTAATTTTTGTGTACATGAATCTGTGTTACTTGAGATAGAAATATATTAATATTTAATTTAATCCTGACAATCATTCAAATACTTTAGTGATTGCAGTATTTTGTAAAATATTTGAAAGCGCGCACGCCGAGTATGCAAGCATTACCGTCAAACAAGTGGACGTTCTCTACCATTTCTCCACGTGTAAACCTGTATTTCTAGGTGTCTACAAATCGCAAGTGAATCTGTTTCTTCTAGACAAGCATGGTCCATTGCATCATCGCTTAACATCAGGCGAGGTGGCAGTCAAACGCAAGCAAATTTTCTTATTACCAAGGGCAGTCAGTTTTCTGCTCCTGGACACTACTGCGGAGGTCTCAGTGTTGAGACGAGACCTCTCACCCCACAGCTTACAAAGGCGGGTAAACAATTTGGCGTATACAGGTGTAAGGGGAACACTCGCGAAGCCAAGAGAAGGTAATTGTACTCATCATTATGAACAACTTTTACTATGAGACCAGCCCTGAAATCGCGTTAAAAAATCAGCTGTTCCATACATTTTCATCGTCATCATCATCAGCCAGAAGACGTCCACTGCTGAACATAGGCCTCCCCCTTTAACCTCCACACTGAACGACAGCCTGCCTTTTGCATCCACTGGATGCCAGCGACTCTCACTATGTCGTCGGTCCATCTAAATATTTTGAATACAAGTAAATATTTTGAATTTGAATTTGAATTTGAATCTAGTGGGAGGCCTACCTACGCTGCGTCTTCCGGTTCGTGGTCTCCACTCAAGAACCATACATTTTTGTCGAGTGTCAAATGTGTCACTAACCGTTTTCTATAGAACAGCTGATATTTTTTTCGCGATTTCAGGGCTGGTCCCATAGTAAAAGTGGTTCATAATGATGAGTACAATTACCTTCTTTTGGCTTCGAGAGTGTTCCCCTTACACCCCGTATACCTAGATGGTTTTGAGTTTGCGTCTGTATGGATACAAGTGACCCAAAATTGCGTCCACGCGTTAGGTCTACTGGCACCTACGTTAAATGGTATCAGATCATCAAGGACTTCTTAAATTAAATTAAACTAGGGTCAATTTTCTGCGGCGAGTCTGACAAGTGTCTATTAAAGTCCTACTTTTCAACTACTAACTTCTACTCGCATATTTTGTGAGAGTATATACACCATGCGCGTATTGTACAGTTTATTTTAAATTGAATTAAACTGGTGTATAGTTATCTGTCGGTTCTTCGAGCGATGTGGCCTGCCCATTGCCACTTCAACTTGCAAATTTTAACAGCTAACCGATGGGGAAGAAAGGTTCTTGAGTGGAGACCACGAACCGGAAGACGCAGCGTAGGTAGGCCTCCCACTAGATGGACCAACGACATAGTGAGAGTCGCTGGCATCCAGTGGATGCAAAAGGCAGGCTGTCGTTCAGTGTGGAGGGTAAAGGGGGAGGCCTATGTTCAGCAGTGGACGTCTTCTGGCTGATGATGATGATGATGATGATAGTTATCTGTAGTCACATTTATCCGGTCGGTAAATCCCTGAGTGTGAGTAATGAAATTATTCATATAGCCTTGTACTTACTTCTTTCTATCATCATCATCATCATCAGCCAGAAGACGTCCACTGCTGAACATAGGCCTCCCCTTTAACCTCAACACTGAACGACAGCCTGCCATCTGCATCCACTGGATGCCAGCGACTCTCACAATGTCGTATAGCCTTGTACTTACGTCTTTCTATCATCATCATCATCATCAGCCAGAAGACGTCCACTGCTGAACATAGGCCTCCCCTTTTAATCTCCACACTGAACGAGAGCCTGCCATCTGCATCCACTGGATGCCAGCGACTCTCACAATGTCGCTGTGAAAATATTAATCATTTACAAGCTCTTTAAAACAGTGCCACAACTTTTACAGCTTGGTGACCATGCTGTGCTGACCCTGCCTAGTGGGGGACGGTAGGGCGAGGTGATAATGCTCATGGTATAATAATTTACTCTGCCAGGTACAGCGCTCCGAGAAATGATGTCACGTGGGTGAAACCCACTGACGTCATCGATGCCATGGATTCACGTACACGTGCGTAAGCAAGAGCAGAATAAGTAATTTACAACAAGTTCTAGAGACATGACGATACACGAAACAATGGTCGAAGCACTACGAAACAGCTGATTTTCTGTATTACCAATAGCGTGAAATTATAACTCCCTAATCTCCGTATATTACCTGTGGGAATCCAACAAATCATTGTAGGTTTGATTTAAATAATATAAATTCGTGCTTAACTTGAATTGCTTTGCTTGAACGGACACACCAAATGACAATTGAAATTCTTTTATTATTTTATTTCATCATCATCATTTCAGCCATAGGACGTCCACTGCTGGACATAGGCCTCCCCCATCGATCTCCAAAAGGGCCGGTTAGAAGCGGCCTGCATCCAGCGTTTGCCTGCGTTATTTAATAGATTATAAAAAAAAAAATTGTTTCCTAATATCTATCTAGGCTTGTTGCAATAAAGTGGCAACTGGACAGTGACGTAATTGGGGTTCAGCTCCCGAAACGCAAGCCTCAATACTCAATACTCAATCATTTATTGTATAATTATTATGAAGTTCACATACAGATGTTAGGTAGCATGTTTAAATTAGGTAATACATAACAATAATCTTGATTGGGTATGGCAATATAGTGCGGAGCGGATCGATTTATTCCATAATTGATTTGTCTTCTAAATACTCGTTTACGCTATAATAACATTTTGCTAGCAATATGTTTTTTAGGGTTTTGTCAAATTAATTTTCATTTTCTATATCCTTTATCTGTACTGGTAGTTAATTATATATTTTGATGGCCATTGGATTTGGGCCGGAGCCCTTGTTTTCTTGGATCATGATAATGGTGTTATGTTTGTTCTACAAACTGCTTACCTTGGCCGTGCGCACCTCGCAGCTGCCGCTCGGCCGAGACAGACAGGAGTACCCGTTCCTCTCGGTGCGGTAGTTCCACAGGATGGGCCGGTACTCCTTCGACGGCACTCCTGGGATGTCATAGTCGATGTTCTCCACGTCGCCTGCTTCTAGTACCAGGACCTGAGGTAAGGTTGAGATACGGAAGTAAAACATCTCTGATTAGCGTCTCTATGCTGTTCCAGACTGTTTCTATTCACCTACTCTGCTCGGTATGCTCTACAAACCCCACGAGTTCGCCTTTGGGACCGTCCATTAATCACGTGAGGCTTGAAGGGGGGGGGGGGGGGGGGGGGTTAGCAAGTGTAGTAAGATATCACGTGTATTTATTTTTTCATCAAACGCGCGAGTTCTAAACTGAGTGTGACCTTGACTCGCCGTTGCTAGGCAACGAACGAACTCCCCGCGCGCCGCGCACCGGGACGATCGCCCGGCTCGGCTTGCCAGTCGCCAGGTATTCCGTTATCGTGATAAGATAATACCTATTTAAACAAAAATTAAGATATTTTTTTTTTTTTTTTATTTATTGAGGTACACAAAACAGAATACAGTCATAATAAAAACTAAATTAAGTGTGTTGACAATTGTGAACTAAACCATATCCCAAAACATGCGTACTCATCATGGTTATTAAAAAAACAGTATGATATAAAAAAAAAAAAATTAAAATTACTTATATTACTTAATTTTATTATTAATTATAATTAATATTAAAATTAATATTTCAGTTACAGCTACATTCACGATGAGCCGTGAATGCAATCTTTTTTACATCTCTCTTAAATCTGGGTAGACTTTGATCGAAAATATCTATAAAGCTATAATGCTTTTTAACGATTTCATTGTATTGGCGACACATCCTAACTAGTGGGTTATAAAAAGAAGTGTTATTTTTATAAACGCGCAGATAGAAAGTTTTTGGTTTTATATAATAGTCGTTGCGAACTTTTGGAGTAACGTTAAAGTTAATACTTGAGAGAAGAGAAGGGGAATCTATCTTTGAATGTAAAATTTTAAATAGGTAGACAAAATCATTGTAAGTGCGTCGTGTTTCAAGGGTTTGTAAATTAAATTTATTCATCTTCTCGGAATATGACTGGAGTTTACGGTTCAATCCCTGCCTATAGCATAGTATGGTTAAACACTTACTCTGTACGCGTTCAATACGCTTTCTGTGTACATTATAATGCGGAGACCAAATAACCGAATTGTACTCTAGAATGCTACGGACTAAAGAATAATAAAGCCTTAAGAAACTGTATGGATTTTTGAATTTCTTAGTGATTCGGGAAATGAAGCCTAAGAGCTTAGTACTTTTACTTATGATGTAATCATAATGCTCTCGGAATGTGAACTTTTCATCAAGTAAAACTCCTAGGTCCCTAACCACAGTCTTTCTTTCTAAGTAATGATCTTTTAGTTTGTCCTCAAAAAATATTCTGTGAATTTTTGATGTAAATGTTATCGCAAAGCACTTATTAACGTTCAAAAACATATTATTATCTTGACACCATCTAACGAGAACGCCTAGATCAGACTGGAGAACTTCAGAGTCCCTGATGTGATGGACTTCAGAGAAAAGTTTAAGGTCGTCTGCATATAAAAGACAAGGGCTATGAAATTTGTCGATAAGGTCATTTATAAAGGCGATGAAAAGTAGTGGCCCGAGGTGAGAACCTTGGGGTACACCTGAAGTTATTGGAGTGGGAGAAGATAGGAAGCCCATGATTGCAACCAACTGACTCCGTCTAGTGAGATATGATTCAATCCATCTCAACAAGTTGCCATGAATACCATATTGAGATGCTAATTTGCGTATTAGAATGTTATGGCTCACTTTGTCAAACGCTTTGGCAAAGTCAGTATATATGCAATCTACTTGGATCCTCTTAGCAAAGGCACTGCATATATAATTTTTTTACTCCAGTAGATTAGAGGTAGTAGAACGGTTACGCATAAAACCATGCTGCCTCGGGGATAAAAGTGAGTAAATGTGGTGATACAAAACATCATAGACTAGTACTTCAAAAAGTTTACCCAAACAAGATAATATGCTGATTGGGCGGTAGTTATCGCAACGTGATCTATCGCCAGATTTAAACACCGGTACTATGTAAGCAGTTTTCCATAGAGATGGAAAAACACCTGTTTGGAGCGACTTGTTGAATAAAATCAAGAGCGGCGCACACAGCATCTTACTACAGTTTTTGATCACTAGTGGAGGGATCCCGTCTGGGCCAGCACCTTTATTGAGATCTAGCTTGGCAATTTTGTGCAGAATATCTTCTCGAGTAATTGTCATATTGCTTAAGACATTTGTCGTGTGACCTGTGAATGTATCGTAAGTATTGGAAGAAGTAGGAGGTTCAAAAACTGAACTAAAGTAATTTGAAAAAAGTTCACAAATTTCTACCTGCTCCGACGATACCCGCTCACCATATTTCATTGTGATGGGAATTGACTGAGAGCCTTTTTTACTTTTTACAAATTGCCAGAAGTGTTTAATGTTATTTTTTTCTATGGACGACTCAACTGAGTTTATATAATTATTGTAGTCTCGTGCAATTAGTTTTTTGCATCTAAGACGTAACATAGAAAATGTATCATAATCACGTGGATTTTGAAATTTACAGTAGTAACGATGAGATTTTAATTTCTCTTTCAGGGAACGTATTAAAGCAGGTGAAAACCATATGGGAAAATTATCAGAGTACCTCTTTTTAACAGGAGTATGTTCAGAAAGTATTTTATTAAATTCGCAGTAAAATTTGTTAGTCAAAATATCAATGTCAGTGCCATCTAGAATGTTATTCCAGTTAATCGTCTCTAGGTCTTTGTTAATGTTTGAGAAATTACTTTTCCTAAAGTTTAATCGATTATCAGTGTTGGGTTTAAAGCATTTAGAACTAGTGCCTAAAAGATCCAAGTCGATTACAAGAGAAGGGTGATATCTATCTAGCTTACTGATGGCCTCAGAGCCATACACTTGCAATGTGAATGTGGATAAAACGAGGTCTAGGAACTTGTCATATGTATTAGGTATACTATTGAATTGGCTAAAGTTGCAGAGAGTAATATTTTCTAATAGAAGATCAGCTTTTTCACCTTGGGGATTACTAGGCACCATAATAGGAGAATCTACAGATTGAGACCAACGAATGTTAGGAGTATTAAAATCGCCAATACAAAGAAATTCATCTTGATCACGAGTACATAGTATAATTTTTTGACAATTACTGTAAAATTCTTGCATGTCTTCAGGTGACAAATGCGGCGGAAGGTAGCATAAACATATATGTGTTACTTTTACATTTTTATCACTTGGTATAATACTAATCCAAATATCCTCAAATTTAGAATCCCAAGATGTCTGACGGACGAAATTTATCTGCTTTTTAATAGCCAACAATATGCCGCCGCCGTCCTTTTTGTGTATTTGTGTAGTATGTCTATCGCGTCTTACCACATTGTAACGGCCGTCAAACACCTCAGCATTATGAACACCGTCATTAAAATTTGTTTCTGTCAAGCAGATGATATCATAATCACTATTAATTACATTAAGAAAGACATCTTCAGTTTTAGATCTAATACGGTTAACATTTTGGTAAAAAACTAACATTATTTATTTAAGAAAAGCCTAAATATCTAAGAAAACTTGGGGACCTAACAATAATATTATAAACGTGAACTAAACTAATTTATTCAGTGTATCCATATTTTTTATCAAGATGCAGTTCGCAGCGTCGTTCTTGCGCAGGTAAACACGACCATACTTTACCCAAACGTACTTATATGATTTCTCCCTGGCAGTCTTTCTGGCTGCTGCATGGAGAGTCTTGCATTCGGGGGATAGATGTTCCGCAACATATATCCTCTGTTTTTCGCACGAGAGGCCAATATGAGCTGTATTTAAAGTATCGTCCTTGTTAATTTTATTAAAGCGGTAGCAGGCTGATAAGACGCTGTCTCTGAGGTGGGGGTTAGTAAGTGTAATTAAGAGATTCCTCGGCCTATTTGACGCAGCATTCGCCTTTGCAACTCTATGACAAGAATGTATCTGGTCTTGGTTTATCTCCATATCAAGGGTTTCACATAACTTTTTAAAAATTCCAATAGGATTCTCGCTTTTACTTTCAGGTACGGCCTGAATTTCTAGGTTTTGACTGCGAGTCACTCTCTCCATTGAAGATAGTCGAGCGTTTAAGGTACTATGATCTTCGCGCAGCCTCGATATTTCGCTTTCTAAGTTCTTTATAGCGAATGCCTTCTCCTCAATATCGCGCTTCATGGAAGACTGCTCATCACAGATAAAATTGGTCGTGGCTGTGAAATCATCCTTAAGATGCTGTACTGTAGAGTTGATTTCTTTGTGAACGAGTACCTTAACGTCTTCTTTGAGTGCTAGCCGAAAATCTTTCATAAATACAGACAGCGTGCTATTTAATTTTTGGTCCAGTAAGGCGCTGATTTTATCCATAGTGACAGTGTTGCTCTCTGCATTGGGACTCGAAACGCATGGCAGTATTAAAGATGACTGCAATACTGGCTGGTCACCTAGGTCAGACATATTTATGGACTCTTCAATGGTGGGTACATGCGTGAGACGGATTGGCGTGTTATCGTTCGGTCTATTATTGCGTTTGGTAATGTTACTGCATGACGGACATACCCAATTTGTACGATATTCTGCAGAAAGAGCATGAAACTGCTCATTTTTTAAGTTCAAGCACTCAGTATGGTGTCCTGAGCGACAGCGGCTGCATTGTAAGTAACGTTTGGTGTTAATTTTCTTCTTGCAAGCCAAGCAATTCATTTTTAAATAGTAGTTCACGGCCAGATGAGAGGTGTATTTCGAAGTAATATTCCAACACTTGTTGCCGTGGGGGATCGGAATCGGCAAGATCAGCAAGATCAGCCAACCTTGCAGGCCGTATAGTTATTGCACCAGTTGAACATTTTGCACAGATTAAACCATCAAACTTTTTGCATTGACCAATCGAACAATTTTGGCAAGACAGGTTAGAACAAAACTTGCCAATCTTGCACTAACCGTTGGGACAAATCTTGCCGTTTCAGTCAGTTTTGCAAGGTATGCTATGAAACATATCGTATTATCCTTGCAACTTAAACACTTTACACCAAATTGGTCCGACAAATTGAGCCACTTGCACTTTTTACACTTTTTTATACTGACTGATCTTGCCGAACAAACATTTTTGGCAAGATCGGTTAGGATAAATAAATAGATGAAAATTCAGGATGGAGCATGTGGATTTGTGACTGATCTAGAGGAAGGTAGGGTTGCGAAATAAAAAAAATGATTTTTTGAAAAATACTCGTGATTTTGGGGGGGGGGGGGGGTTTGTAGTCTCAAACCGCGTATCACCAAGGGGGAGGGGGGTTAAAAATGCTACAAAAACATCACGTGATTAATGGACGGTCCCTTTACATGTCAGTAGCCGTTAAGTTAGATCATTGCACGAACGTCATCGCGTAATTCAGATCGATCTCCATTGTCTCACCAGTAGCACGTAAGCAATAATAAAAAAATATACAAATTGCGTCATAGTAAACTGTAAAAATTCTTCGAAAGCATTTGATCGCTCGAATACCTACCCTTCAATCGATTCGAAAGAAATTATGTCTAGAAGTGGCTTATATCTGGAATAGGCTACTTTTTATCCCGGGACATTCATGGTTGCAGTATACGGGATGTAAGGGGAACACTCTCGAAGCCATAAGAAGGTAATTGTACTCATCATTATGAACAACTTTTACTATGGGACCAGCCCTGAAATCGCGAAAAAAATCAGCTGTCCTATAGAAAACGGTCATTGACACTCGACAAAATGTATGGGACAGCTGATTATTTTTTTCGCGATTTCAGGGTTGATCCCATACTAAAAGTGGTTCATAATGATGAGTACTATTACCTTCTTTTGGTTTCGAGAGTGGTTCCCTTACACCCTGTATAGGATATCGGCGCAAACCGCGGGGCGCTGCTAGTGTGATAATAATAATCTATATACAGTATAGAATAGAATGAACGTGACCATGATCAGTGGCGGCCCTAGCCCATAATCAAGGTAGAGCGAGATTCCCTTTCGGTGCCCTTTTTTTGGTTGACGCTTTCACATCATAAATTGCCCAGCGCCTCTCAAAACGTGCCATTAAAATTATAATTTTCGCATTCGGCATTTTGGCGCCCCTTGCTAACTGGCACCTAGAGCGCTCCTCTCGCTCCACCCTAGGGCCGCCACTGACCACGAGTGAAACTATTTTTTTTACAACGGCCTAGGCATGCGTTTGACCGCCATCTCGCCCAGTGTGAAGCGTTGATGCGGTCTACGATGGAGTACGCTTGCTTAGAAGAAACTGATTCTCTCGTGATTTTATGACCCTAATCCGCTGTTACTTCGTTTGAAGAGAGAAATGCAGTAGAAGCGTATTCTATCTGACACACCCAGATAGAATACGCTTATACTGCGTTTCTCTCTTCAAACGAAGTAACAGCGGATTAGGGTCAGCCAGTTGCATTGAAATCCGTGTCGCAAATGTCGCGATACATTCTGTTAGCATTTCTACTATACAGACAGTGCATTGCCCTCATGACAGCAACGTTTTTCAACAGCAAGAGACGGTAGGAAGCCACTACACACTCAATCCTTGTTACACACCACACCACACCATCAGCCATTAAATGTCCACTGCTGAACAAGGCCTCCCTCTTAGAGAGGGGTATCCTTGTTACACCTACCCAGAATCCTCAGTCAACTCGTGACTACGAGTAAATATAGCTTTCACAACAGGCAAAATAAGGAGATATGCCTTATTACAATTATTGCGCATGTCTCTATTTCAGACACTTTTTTCACTCTACCGTAAAATCTGTAAGCTCGGCACAACTTATTTTTCACGCATACTAAGAAATCTGCAGCGACACCAATAAACTAACTAATAGTGCAAAAAAGGGTAGCAAAGTCGTATGCAGGGTCAGCTTAACAAAGGCATCAAGCCTAATTTAAGCCTGACTCGTTCGCACCCGCCACGCCCCCTTACCATATCTCCCTTGTTTGTCTGATCTGTGGTTATGTCTATTCAACCGTATTATATTCAATTTGTGAAGGTTCTAAATAAAGAAGCAAAATTTTCACTGAAAACCAGAAGTGCAAAATTGACAATGCTTGTTTTTATGGACTTTTAAAAAGGTAAGTGCGGCTCCGTATATGTAACTATAGATGAACACTTCATCATCATCATCATTTCAGCCATAGGACGTCCACTGCTGGACATAGACCTCCCCCATCGATCTCCAAAAGGGCCGGTTGGAAGCGGCCTACATCCAGAGTTTCCCTGCGGTCTCTTTTAGGTCGTCTGTCCATCTTGTGGGTGGACGTCCTACGCTGCGCTTACCAGTCCGTGGTCTCCATTCCAGAACCTTTTACTAGTCTGTAGCAATGCCGACATACTATCATTGGCCTGTAAGGAAGCGCTAAATACATCCGCAACAGTTACAATAAACAGGTGCGTTTAAAATAGAAAATCGACGCTTCAATCGACGAACATTGCAATGTAGAATTTCAGAGGAAATAAAATGCACATAAATAATGTACGGGAACGCTTTCAAGTGTTAGGTAGGTACTTTGCTGACCTCCAGACGGAATACTAATATAATTAATAATCTGTAATGTTTTCACGCATGTGTGAGTATTCACACACGGGTTTGCTTGTAGGTGCTCTAATGTAGGCGTGCTAAACTTATACAGTGTCCTCTTTCAGAATGCCGAGGCCCACCGGGATAGTCCCGGAATGCCAGCCTATAACCCCGATACTGAGCCAAACTTGTCCCGGGAATTTAAAAAATCGCATCAATGATATTGTGCTAGGCAAAGGCAAAATTACGCGCTTCTAGTCTCAGTGGCGCTGGCGCTGGTCTGCCCACTCCGTGTCAATGTCAAGGCAAGTAGGTGTTATTATTTATTCTGAGACCTTGCAGCTGTTCCTTTTAAAACAGTAAACAAAAAAGCTTCTTACATAAATAGTGAGCTGGGGCCTTACGGGCAACTGTTTACGCGGTATCAAACTGACGTTAAAACAGCGCAGTTCCGAAAATCACGCGAACGTTAAAGATACGGTTTGCGCCGCGCAACATTTTTTCATCACCTAAACTGGATTGCTTTAAACAGCTAGGCGTAAGGTCCCTAAGGCTTTACGCCTAGCTGTTTAACTAAATTGGATAAATTTTAGCTGATCAACTGAAACTGGTGAACTAAGTTTAGGTGATGAAAATAGGTTCACGTTCGCGTGACTTTTCAAACTGCGAGGCTTTAACGTTAGTTTGAGACCGCGTAAGGAGTTGGGCGTAAGGCCCCTGTACCTAATAAGTTTTTTGTCCCGGGATGTCGTCCAGCAGACCTGGCAACCCTGCGTGGGAGTGAACGTAAACCGTAAAGGGACTCATTGAATGATGTATTGTGTTATCGACCCACCTACATTACTCTCGACTTACACGCACTACATAATATATTACAGTCACTTCACTCACCAGGAAAATAATAACTAATTATAAAATACTACCTACTATTTATATCATCATCATCATCGTTTCAGCCATAGGATGTCCACTGTTGGACATTGGCCTCCCCCATCGATCTCCAAAAGGGCCGAATGGAAGCCTGGCCTGCATTCATCGTAGTAATCAGCGTGTCCCTGCGGTCTCTTTTAGATCGGCTGTCCATCTCGTGGGTGGACGTCCTACGTTGCACTTAGTCCGTGGTCTCTATTCCAGAACCTATCGGCCCAATCTTTGGTCCCATCGGCTATCTGTTCCGCGTGATATGTGCCCTGCCCACTGCCACTTCAACTTGCTAATCCGGTGGGCTATGTCGGTGACTTTCGTTCGTCTACGGATCTCCTCATTTCTGATTCGATCTCGTAGAGAAACCCCGAGCATAGCCATATCCATAACTCGTTGTGCGACTTGGAGCTTGTTTATGAGGCCCATTTACACAATTTATATCATGTAAGTATTACATACTTACATAGAAATAGTAGCATCTTATTTTATATTGTGGTCAAAGTAAATTTTTGTGCGAATCCATCAGTATTTTTGCAATAACCATGTCCCGCCAAAACGGGAGGAAAAACTAATATGACTTCATCGTGTTTTAAATGTTATCTCGCATTATATTATTTAGTAAAAATAGGTACCTTTGATATGACTTCGTTATTTATGAAGATATTTACAAAAAATAAGCATGCTTTGCAAGATTTGTATGTTTTTTAAAATAATACCACATATTACGAAAACGTCTCCATAGCAGAATTTGCAGTTTTTGACTCAGGTCAGTCAGGTCAAACTTCCCAGTCCAAATTTCGCGCATTCTTACATCAGACAGACAGACAGACAGAGGCTATCGGGTGACACGGAGGAATTCAGGCTATAGGTACACCATGGGAAAGCCATTTGGAACATAAATATACATAAAATAATATAGGTATATTCAGTTTTATTTTTTACAAGTAGGCCGCCCCTGTTTCGCACGGGCGAAGCCAGGATATATAGCCTATGTCAACCGGGGATAGTGCAGCATCCCAACAGTGAAAGAATTTTTCAAATCGGTTCAGTAGTTTCGGAGCCTATTCAATGCAAACAAACAAACAAACAAACAAATCTTTCCTCTTTATAATATTAGTATAGATTACGGGTTAAATTAAGCCGGTTCCGGCGCCGGTCGGTTATCTTACGTGAGTAATTTCCGTACAATATAATTAAAATGTGTGAAAACCACGTCAGATACCATAACAATAATCAGCCTTTTAACAGTCCACTGCTGGACTTTTAGACTACCACCGATCGGGTGATTGGGCCATATCCACCACGCTGGCCCAGTGCGGGTTGGTGCGCATACGCCATTGAATTCTTTCTCCGTACGTATGCAGGTTTCCTCACGATGTTTTTCCTTCACGGAAAAGCCTGTGGTATGAAAATCCGTACATAAACTCCAAAGAGCTCATTGGTACGAGCCGGTGGTTGGAACCCGCGACCTCGCTTTCAAGTCTAGCGGTCTCCCACCCGGGTATGTCCTAAAACTGCGACCAGAACCACCGGAGGATGGGCAGCAGCGTCCTATTAGTACACGGTGAACGTACTGCGAAATCCGAAACGTGGATATTCGCCAAAGAACCAGAGTCACCGACATAGCTGTTAAAATTTGCAAGTTGAAGTGGCAATGGGCAGGCCACATCGCTCGAAGAACCGATAACCGATGGGGTAGAAAGGTTCTTGAGTGGAGACCACGAACCGGAAGACGCAGCGTAGGTAGGCCTTCCACTAGATGGACCGACGACATAGTGAGAGTCGCTGGCATCCAGTGGATGCAAAAGGCAGGCTGTCGTTCAGTGTGGAGGTTAAAGGGGGAGGCCTATGTTCAGCAGTGGACGTCTTCTGGCTGATGATGATGATGAGCGTACTGCGATCCCCAAGCCGCCTGCCAAGCATGGGGATTATGGCAACACCCCTCTTTAAGAGGGAGGCCTTTGTCCAGCAGTGGACGTTTGATGGCTGCTGATGTGTGATGTGATAATTATGTGGTCTCCCAAATAGGCTACCACGGCTGTAGTTTCCATAATAATAATCTATAGATAATATTTGTATATGAGAAAATACTTGCTCAGGAAATCTATCTATATTGCGACCTACCCCCATTCTCAGTAGGAAAGACAAACGACAAACGGTATAGAGGAGATGCGTAGATGCTTACCTTCCAGTCGGAGACAGCAGAGAGGCGGTTGGCCAGCACGCAGCCCGCGGTGCCGCCCCCGATGATGATGAAGTCGAACACGCTGCTGCGGAGGTCTCTCTCGTCCGCCTTCGAGCGGGTGGCCTTCGAGAACAGGTCTCCGAAGGACGAACACGTTTGGAGCAGGAGTAAGATGGACAAGTGACTCCTGGATTGGAATGCGTGATCCTTTATTACTGATAAAGTTGATTGTACAAGAATATGTGCTGTGCGACCTAAAAGACAAACGGAGAAAGAAATACCTAACTACTATCTACAATTTTATTATTGAAACTGACGTGGTTTGGTGGTGTGGTTGGTGGCGTGGTTGGCATTCACCTTGAAAAAGGCCGTCTAACGCGGTTGAAACTATAGTCGGAGTAACAGGCTTAACTTACGTGAGTAATTCCCGTGTAATATAAATAAAGTACTATCTACAATTATTTTTATCTAGAAATCTAGCCTGACGTATCGTCCACTAATAGGTAACGGTGTTACGTTTACGAGTGCATCTACTGATAAATACTAAACGACAACGGCCCGTGTGGTCTGTAGATAAATTATAGAGGGTGTAAACTGTTAGATAGATCTGCAGAGGCTACGAGATAGATCACTTCAATACCTAAATAATAAAAACAATGTCACCAACCACAAATAATCAGCTTACTGACGCAAGAATAATGTTTTTTTGAAAAATAAAGAAATACAGTTAAAACAGAGATTAAAATTCCTCATCAAAACTTTCGAACCACAAACCGTAACGTCATTTGTGCATGTACTTTTTGTTTTTGTTGAATTTTTCCAAAAGCGCTGAATCAATTTTGATAAAATGTATAAGGGAAGGGGAAGTTGAAGTGGCAATGGGCAGGCCACATCGCTCGAAGAACCGATAACCGATGGGGAAGAAAGGTTCTGGAGTGGAGACCACGAACCGGAAGACGCAGCGTAGGGAGGCCTCCCACTATAGATGGACCGACGACATTGTGAGAGTCGCGGGCATCCAGTGGATGCAAAAAGCAGGCTGTCGTTCAGTGTGGAGGTTAAAGGGGGAGGCCTATGTTCAGCAATGGACGTCTTCTGGCTGATGATGATAAGGGAATACTTCTGAGGTATACAAAAAAAAAATATTAAAATTAATTCATAATTAGCTGAGTAATCGCGTAACAAACATAGAAAAAACATACAGTCGAATTGATAACCTCCTTCTTTCATCGTTTAAAAATAATAATATAAAAAATAATATACATCAGTTTTGCTACTTTTAAAAAGATAACGCAGTGAACGGCAGTTAGATTAGAACCTATGATATAATCAGTGGACATGCTTGAAGTGCTTGTTGGATTGATAAGTCAAGTGTTAGTACGAGCTTTGTATACGAGTATGTTTACTACATGATAAGTGATTCATCATCATCATCATTTCAGCCGTAGGACGTCCACTGCTCGACATAGGCCTCCCCCATCGATCTCCAAAAGGGCCGGTTGGAAGCTGCGTCCAGCGTTTGCCTCTCTCTTTTAAGTCGTCTATCCATCTTGTGGGTGGACGTTCTACGCTGCGCTTACCGGTCCGTGGTCTCCATTCGAGAATCTTACGGCCCCATTAGGTAGTATATTTTCTGCGTGATGCCCACTGTCATATGAACAAGCTAATCCAGTGGCTATGTCGGTAACGTTTTCTCACTGGACGGTATATTTTAATGATTACAATCACAAAAAGAATTAAACAAATGCAAGCTGACCTTCGTGTCTCCTGCACAGCATACGTGTGTTACCAGCTCAGATATAACGCGAGCTCGTGCGTACTACAAGGAACTGTGTGAACCACTAACAGGACACCTCACATGAGCTGCTCACGTGCTGCTGGTGTATGTGTAATTGTGCCAAACAGATCCTTTTTTCTTTTGTAAATAATAGGTTTGCGCTTGACCGCCTACTCGCCTGATGTTAAGTGATGATGCGGTCTACGGTGGAGCACGCTTACTTTTTTTTTTTTTTTTTTTTTTTCGAGGGGGAAATCTTCCAAAGATACCCGGCTGCATTGGGGTGCAGCCAGGTTATGTGGGATTATACCCACTAAAACCCCCTCGGTGACCAGCCTTAGTGCTTGTCAAGAGGGCTCCGAGATCTCCAGAAGAACGCACCGGAGCCCTCGGCACTGCGCTACGGCTCCTCCCGAGACAACTGCGTTGTCTCAGCCCCTCCGCCCACGACAACGTTGGTCACACAACGTCGTCGTTCTGTCCCTGGGCACGCTTAAGTGGATGGTCAGAGCCCCAACTTTGACCATCCCGAGCCCGGAGGTCCCCTTTTAGTAGCCTCTTACTACAGGCAGGGGTTACCGGTGCCGTATTCTATTGCCCCGGCGCCAGGGCTAGGAGCACGCTTGCCTAGAAGAAACCGATTCACCCGTGATTTGAAGACACCCAGATTGTATCTATCGGGGAACACCCATTCAGGCAGCGCATTCCACACATTTATTTTCCGCGCATTTATTGTGCGCACTAGCAGTTCGCACAATAAAAGTGAAATCAAAGCGTTTCGTTCGGGTTTTGGGAATACCAACCATAAAGCGGTGTCGATTTTTTGTACCCGCTCTGGCAGTCCGATAGAAAAATGGGCAGGAAGGAATCAGGCGATTAAAAGTTCGCAAGGTTTGTAGGGAAATGCGTTCCGGTTCGTGAGTAGTCCAATTCGACCACTGAGTACTTTGCATTTTTTTCTTCCAAGCAAAGTAGTCCAGGACCAGATGGTAGGACAGGAGGACAGTGGAGCCCTCCTCTGCCATATATCATCTTACTACAGGCGGGGCTTCTGCAGCGCATCACTGAGAACGTGGGGCATGGAAAAACAACACTCGAAGACTAAGAGCGGTTTCGCACTACGTCCGATCCGAATCCGTGAAAATACGTTCCGAAGTTGTCGTTCAACTATTTGTATGGTAGGTTACGCACTAGATCCGATTTCCGTCATCCGAAATTTTTATATATATATTCGGGACATTTTTGCACACACGGTCATCTGACCCCAAACTAAGCAAAGCTTGTGATATGGCTGCCAGAGACTGATATACATACATATATAGGTTTAAATACATACTTAAATAGATATTAACACCCAGATATAGAACAAACACAAATGTTCATCACACAAATGTTTGTCCTAGGTGGGAATCGAACCCACGCTCCTAAGCTCAGAAGGCAGGTTCACTACCAACTGGACCAACGGGCTATCAATTCTCTCCGTCATCCGTAAATTTCCATTTCGGAATAGATTCGGAAGTTGACGTCGATTGAAAGGACTCATGATCAACGACGTGAACACTCTGCTGTGGCTCCGCCTAAAATGATTGCTTGGATTTGTATCAGAGATCGGACTAGTGCGTACGCAATATCCGAATTCGGTCCGAGTTTTCTAGATCCATATTTTCACGGATTCGGATCGGACGTAGTGCGAAACCACTCTAATGCAACAAGGAAGAACACTGGAACTCCTCCGTGATATCTGTGCCACAGCACGCTGCGGAGGCTGTGCTTGATTATTTCTGGTGGAAGGCTGCTGCATGTGCAAGTCGTGCTAATACTTTGGCCGTACCTTTTCCAGAGCTGCATGGTGGACAGGCTGCGCGCGCGTCTTGCTCAATACTGTAACCGATGCGCGCTGCGCCGGCGCACGCATCCTGCTTGCAACGAGGATGCGTTGGGTAATGGAGGATGAGGTACTGTTCGCAACTTAGAGTTGCTTGAGAATGTAACTGGTACCTGGGTGCCTACCACAGATCAGACAAACAAGGGAGGTACAGTACCAATGCACAAAGAGATATACAGGGGTGTCGTAGAGTGCCGGGTACTATATCTTTGACCAAAATAAAATGAATGGAGTACGCGTAACTGCAGGTTCCTAGTGTTCCTACTATACAGGGTGTATGGGGAACACTCTCGAAGCCAAAAGAAGGTAATTGTACTCATCATTATGAACCACTTTTACTATGGGACCAACCCTGAAATCGCGAAAAAAATATCAGCTGTTCTATAGAAAACGGTCATTGACACTCGACAAAATGTATGGAACAGCTGATTTTTTTTTCGCGATTTCAGATTTCTGATTTCGATTTCAGGGCTGGTCCCTTAGTAAAAGTTGTTCATATTCATAATGATGAGTACAATTAACTTCTTTTGGCTTCGAGAGTGTTCCCCTTACACCCCGTATAGAGCTGTTTTTTTTTGTTGTTTTTTTTTTTTTGCTAACTAATACACGAAACATTCGAGATTTTCCTGTGCATAATTAATCATACTTGAGTAAATATAGTGTTACCTACCCAGCGCTATATCTATAGTAGGAACCTGCAGCTACGCGTACTCTCCGGGACTAACGCAGGTAGGTACATAAATAACATATAGAGTAACCTCCGTCCATAATGAAATGAATGGACGGGCCCAGAAGAAGCGCAATTTTGAAGATTACTAACTTCGTTTCAGTCGGCCACTAGCCGTAGGAAGTGCGACACAAGACTATTGTTACATGAATACATGATAACGAAACATCTGACAAAATTATGTTTTCGTGTGCTTTCCCGAAGTGTAAATACACAACAAAAAACCGCTGTCTATTTTTGTAACAAATGTACTGTACATGGTTACAATTAAGTGTTGAAGTATAATTATGTCCGACGGTTTGACTCGTTTTAACTGAGCAATTTCAATGGTTATGGTCCGTCCGTTCATTTTATTTTGGTCGAAGGGTGTAACTACGGTTTATCCTGCTCATTGTTTGTCGTCGTACTTACCTTCCTATACCTACAGCCGCGAAATGTTTAAAAATATTACCCTATAACCTACCTAAATTAAGTTTAGTAAAGTTAAGTTTACATAAAGTTAAGTACCTACATCTACAACCAATGCATAGTTTTTTTTTAATCAAAATTTGTTTATGGTATTTTAGTGGATAAAGTAACTAAATGAATTGTTTTTTTTTTATTGAATTAAAATAAATAAATATTCGGGACATTTTTGCACACACGATCATCTGACCCCAAACATTATGTCTTCTGTGCCCAAACATTTATTGTGCGAACTGCTGGGCTGTGGCATGCGCTGCCTGAATGGGTGTCCGATGGTTACAATCTGGGTGTCTTCAAATCACGAGTGAATCGGTTTCTTCTAGGCAAGCATGCTCCAACGTAGACCGCAACATCGCTTAACATCAGGCGAGATGGTAGTCAAACGCAAGACTATTATTTATTTAAAAAAAAAAACTAAGCAAAGCTTGTAGCAGGTACTATAGCTGACAGGAGACATGTATTTAAAAATATATTATATTTTTAATAAAAAATAAAATATATTATATTTTTAAATACATACGTGTAAGTACATAGATTTTATTAACACCCGGATTTAGAACAAACAAAAAATTTCATCACATGAATGTACCATTAATTTTTTTTTTATAAATAATATGAAATAAAATAAAAATAATATGAATGAAAAATATACTGTACCGAGAACCAGTTGTCTGGATAAATCTAACATAGGTTTTAAGACAACTTACTAACTCGAAATGTAACGTAATGTGTTTTAAATGAATAAAAAAAAAATTAAAAAAATGTCCTAAAATAAATGTTAGGATCTTCGATCAAGCATGTAAGGTTAGGAATGTTAGGATCCTGCTCGCGGCCTACTCGAGCCGGGGGGGCCCAGCCGTGGGGATTTGGTATTTTTCCCTTTACTACAAGGTTATTACTTCATTATTACGCCACAGTACCTATAATGTACCTACTTCCTGCTTACCAGCTACAATATTGTTATACGGTCACCTTACACATTTTTATTTTAATGTTAGGTACGAACTTAACAATGGCGTGTTAATTAAGTTACTTATGTGAGAAATTAAATACCTACCTACACAATATTTTTTATAATAATAATTAGGTTTGCGTTTGACCGCCATCTCGCCGCGACGATGCGGTCTACGTTGGAGCACGCTTGCCTAGAATAAACCGATTCACTCGAGATTTGAAGACACCCAGACTGTAACAATTGGACACCCATTCAGGCACCGCATTCCACAGACTAGCAGTTCACACAATAAATGTGGATTCAAAGCGTACGGGTTCTTACAATAGTAAGTAAATAAGTATGTACTCAGTATAAAAAACACCAGCTACGATTTGACTGAAATAGTTCACCTCGGTTATTTATAGTCCGAGAGCTGGCGCACTCGGCGCTAACGGCGCGTGCTGTTGACGTCATAGATCAATAGCTTTTCACAGAAATGAGTGCTATTCCAATAAGGGCTGCTTTCGATTGGTGCCGGAAGTAATCTGCTAGCGTCATGAATTTCATATTACTGATTAAATGTTATTTTTTGCCTCGGACGGAGAAAGATTGTGAGAGGGGTGTTACCTATAAGTTTAACGTGTGTATCTGTCTGTAGCATCGTAGCTGCCAAATAGCTAAACCGATTTTGATTTAGTTTTTAGGGTTCCGTACCTCAAAAAGAAAAAAATTGAACCCTTATAGGATCACTTTGTTGTCTGTCTGTCAAGACCCTTTTTCTCAAGAACGCGTAGATATCAAGTTGAAATTTATATCGGTCCCCAAGACACAGGCTGAGCCGAGTTTGGGGCCCACAGACAATTCTCAGCAGTACTAAAATTTTTTTTTGCTCAATAAATGAATTTGAATTTGAATTTGAAATTTACATCAAATACTCAAATTTACGGTTTCTTTCAGCTGTGAAAAAAACAAACTTAAAAGTTTACGCGATCAAAAAATATGACCGTTTATGTCGCATATTTTGCGATTTCCCAAGGAAATCAAAACCTGTAGGGTACTTCCCGTTGAACTAGAATCATGAAATTTGGTAAGAGGCAAGGTCTTACAGCACATAAATAAAGGAATAAATCCAAAAGTCATAAATTTGAGGTTAAATCATTAAAAAAATTGTTTTGTTATTACAAACTTACATTTTATAGTTAGAATGTATGGAAGAACCTTATTGTCCACTATAAAGTTAAGTTTGTCTTTCAATATTTAAACTTTTTTTGTTAGGACTCGCTCTCTGAGAGTTCCATCTAACGGAACCCTCAGAGCGCGAGTCCTACTCGTACTTGTCCGGTTTTTTTTGTTTGAAAGGTTACTTGATCTGTTTAGCCGTTTGAAGATTTTGAGCTCTTTTATCGAAGTTTAAAAAAACAACAATATATTTTCTTGATAACATTCTGCATGGTTACGCTGTACAAAAACGAACATAGGTCCCACCTCTTAGACGCCTGGCGCAGTACAGAGCGCGGCGCGCGCAAATTCTGGCAACCTTTTTACGCTTTTAATTTCACTAAAAAACGAAAGTATTCACCATAAAAAATCTATCTAATGAAAAAAAAATGGAATAGGATTGCCTTTCAGTACATGCAATTTCCAGGTTGTTACGAGCTTTCATTAGAGCATAAACGAAACAATAAAACTAAATCGACTTTGTTTCAGATTTTTTTTGATCAAGGAAAGTTTATTCTATCGCGTTTTGAACCAAAGTTTAAACTCAAACACAGATGTATCTGTGACATGTATTTTTTTCCAGTATTCCATATTGTAATTTAACTGAATAAAATTGATTTAAAACCGTCAAATTTGGTATAACCGGCCGTTAAATAATGAATATTATGAAATAATATGATGTGGAAATATCATGTAAGTATTTAGTGTAGGTCTACACTTCTTCATGGAAAATTGGACTGTAATTCCAAAATTGTATTTCCACATTATAATGTATTTTTTGAAACTAAGTTTCAAAAAATACATTATAATAATTTCATATTATTTCATAATATTCATTATTTAACGGCCGGTTATACCAAATTTGACGGTTTTAAATAAATTTTATTCAGTTAAATTACAATATTTGAGCTGGAAAAAAATACATGTCACAGATACATCTGTGTTTGAGTTTAAACTTTGGTTCAAAACGCGATAGAATAAACTTTCCTTGATCAAAAAAAATCTGAAACAAAGTCGATTTAGTTTTATTGTTTCGTTTATGCTCTAATGAAAGCTGTATTTTTGTATTAATATATATGTATTTTTTGAAACTAAGTTTCAAAAAATACATTATAATGTGGAAATATCATGTAAGTATTTAGTGTAGGTCTACACTTAGTTTGAAAAAAAAACTGCAGTTGTCAAAATAGCACTTGTATTCACATTATAGTTAACGTATTACTCTATAAATCACATATAAGTAACATATAAATTCATAATTATCATAATAATATCTGGCGTGCCGTAATTTATATATATATAAATATATATTCATGAATCTATACATACAAAAATATTTCGTAAATAATGTTTATATAGGTAATGTAAGTATCATATTTCTTTTCGGTTCTAAAAGATTCAGTTGTTTATCTCACAACATTTCAGCTAAAACTAATAATAATAATGAATTTAAAACAATTATTTATAAATTTAATGTTCATATTTTTATTATAACATATTATCCATTCAGTTTAATTATTTCAGAAATATGCATAACAAATTATTAAATTATTATGCATAACAATTATGTAACAAAACTTGGCATAGGTACATTTACTTTTCATGAATTGTAACGGTAAATATAAAATTAATATTTTCAAGGCAAACATTTACTTTTTTATAATAATTTTGTGATTTATTGTCTAAAGTTAAATGTTACACATACACTATAAGCGTAATTTAATTATTAATAGGCACTCATTCTTATAACAAGATATTTTTATTGAGAATTCAATTACATTCCTATACATTCTAATGTCTTTAAAAACGTAAATAATACTATAAATAAATCAACAGAAATTATCAATGCAGGTACCTACCAAGGTACACCACATGCATACACTGTTTGATTAGGATCTAGCGCTATTATTTCAAAACACGAATCAAGAATCTCGTATAGGTAAGTGTACAAATAAAAAATGCACAGAATTTACAGCGAAATTATGACGAAAGTACCTACAAAAATTAAATAAAGGAAAAAATACATGAGCGTGACATAATATATTATTGTTTCAACTATAGATTTCTAAATATGTTTCAACTCGACTTTTGTAAAGTTATTTTATACCTAACCGAGTTGGTGCTGACGGTACCTACTCTCTATCTAGCAAACTATAAGTCTCTAAGCAATAGTAACATTTAAATGCAAATATTTATAATGATTGTAGGTGTACCACTTGTCTTATAAACGAAGGAAAGAAACTGGGTCAGTTTCCTCGCTATCCGAAACACTTCAGTGACAAAGCAGCGGTGCGGAGTTGTGGTGCAAAAAACACAACACGAATTGAAGACGTAGACCGACTTGATGACAACTTTTCGCCAGCTTAGAAACAAAAAATACATGAAAAACATATTCGATAAATTCTATAAGATTTTAAAAAAGATACAGGAATAACAACCAGATTGTTCAATTGAGTAGTTGAACGCTTTCAAATGATACGTACCTACAACGCCAGTGAGAATGGCGGGCGGGTGTTTGTGTGACCCATTATAAAAAATTATAAGTACCTACATGATTATCGCAAAACAAAACGATATCAATTTAAAATTAATTATTACAGAGCAATCATTATGCTATCCTACAGCAGATAAAACAAACAGTACAGTTTAATTACACGATAACTACTAAAATAACTGACAGCCATGAGTTATACAAACACAAATAATGGCGTCGATTCTGTCATACCACCACTAAACTAAACCAACATGACAGGACTAAAATTATCTGCCTTTCTTAATTTTAATATTTGAGAGAAGGATGGCAACAATTTTAGAGCTGTCAAATTTAGTTTAGTTTAGATAATGGTACTTACAACAGAATTGACAGCAATGTCCAAAGACCTATATGTACCAATATCAAATAAAATAAAAAGGCCCAATTTCCATCTACCTACCTAGTAAAACATAGTTTTAAAATTGTCCACATATTCTTATGAGTTTCATTGATTTAGATATTATAATTAGAGTTTGGTAGTGACTAAATCCATTAGCTGATTATCAATATCAACATCAAAATTTGATCTATCTATTCTATGGAGTAGCTATTTTACTTTGATATCTATCTAATGCTAATGCTATGCGCCTGCTTTAGTCGTATTTGCATTAAATGCAAATACCTACCTAAATTTGATACAAAAATGTGAGCGTCACTATGCGGAGCTGATCCAATAAAGTGTATAAAAAATTAACTTTTGGCAAGCCACGGACCAGTTATTCCACATCTGGCACTCAAGGGTTTGAACCTTTCGAAGGTTTTGAATCATGGGTATAATATTCACATTTTATTAGTGCTTTGGCTTGTACTTTTCCCGTATCAAATGTTCGCAAAGGCTACACAGCGTGTAGCTTTCTTGTGTTCCAAACGATGTTATTCTGGGCTCTCTTATGCATCCTTTGAACTTATCTTTGATGCATTTATTTGTCGTTTCTATAAGATATCTCTTGCCGGGTTCCATGGCTGCTTCAGCTTCGGAGAGAAGGTTCCTCTTCCCGAAGACTAGGACTGCGTCGTATTCGGTCATCGGAAGAAAGCCCTTGTTATTGGTGATGAAGCATTTCCCGCAGCGCCGGGTTGCGAGAACTTCCGCACCGTCGATGTCAGAGAACACCGGCCGCGGTGGCGCCACCAAGAACATCAATACGTACTTCCTTCCGATCCGATATTCGTCACTCACAAACGTCACCGGTGGGTCTGGAATTACCGCAAAAGAAAACAAAGAGTATAAAACGAAATAGAATATCACTAGCCACACAGTCTTATGAAGTTTACATATAGCACGGCAAAACATCGCGGCCGAGAACACATGGGCATTTTTAGTTTTAGCGAGCGGCGGGTGGACCGCGCGTCGACCGGCCGCGCGCGCCCGGTCACGAGTGAGACGACAACAGACAACGGTCGATACCCCGCTGCATGTCTCCGCATTTCAAACGACCCTCGATAATACAATCTAAAACCTACCTTAATCCTTTACGCTACGGTTACAAATGTACTCACCAAAAACTAAAACAGAAACAATCAAATTCCAACGCTAATTCTGGGCGATATGATTCATTTTGATTCGAGGCTGAGCTTTTGACGTATGCGGAATACCCGTGCGACAGGTTTTCGTTTTCTCAAACCAGATCACGGGTGATGTCATGGCTTTTATACAGTTGAGTTAAGGTTTATAATGGCAGAGTGTTTCGTGAGGAATGAGTGCCATGTGACGCGATGCGACGCCAGCGACATGACGTGCAGACGCAAAATGTACTGTTATATATTCTGTAAGTGTAAGTCTGGTTAGTAGTATTATCTATTCTGTGGTTTGATAAGAGGGTGAATCTGCGGTTAGTTGTTAGGAAATGAATCAACATGATTGCACTACACCTGCTAGGTATTCCATAACACAGAATTTTGATGACGGTTTGTGAATTTGATTCGATTGTTCTGGCATTTTCTTTCTCCTGGAAAAGTTTGGATAACACAATAACACAACATTAATAGATATAACATTATTATAATTATAATTATTAACAATTGTTGAGGATTAAATGAAATTCATTGTTTACTTGGCACAGAAGAAGAGGAGCGGCGCGACTTTCATAATAGATAATGCACAAATATATTTAATTTTGCAGTTTTGTTCTGGGAGATATTGCTACGCCTGTGACACGGCTTCGTAATCCAAAAGACTACTTTGTTTGACAGAAAATGTTAGGCACACCCTCCAATTCTTGATTTTATTCGTTTAAATGAGTACCCACAATATTTGGTACAAAAGTATTATAAGAGATGGCGCTACACGTATCGAAATACAGAAATAACATTACAATATGCGTGCGTCGCTAACATACCGCCCCCTAGTGCTGAGCTGAGCTGACAAATAAAAAAAAAATACAATAAATTTTTACAAGAAAGCTAAAGCAGTTCAGTTTAGCACTAACATTCTGCTGGTGAGAGTAAGGCGACGCGCGTGACCGGTCGCCGCACCACACCGGTGCGCGTACGCACGTCAACAACTCTGACGCGACCATCGTCACCACTAAGGGTCTTACTCACTACTCCGTGGCGCCAAGAGCCACGATCTAAATTAGGTTCAATAATTAAGACAAAATCTCCATCTCGCAACGCTCTCTGATCCTTATTCCATTTGTGTCTAGGTAGTAATGTAGGTAAATATTCTTTGACCCACCGGGCCCAAAACATGTCTGCTAACCGTTGCGCGATGCGCCATTGTTTACGTAAGCAAAAATCGTCGTTATCGAATATACCTATAGCTGGACCATTAGACGATGTACCTATCAAAAAATGATTAGGTGTTAAAGCTTCAGGATAATTAGGGTCGCAAGAAACGTATGTTATAGGGCGACTATTAACTAAAGCTTCTACTTCCGCGAGGAAAGTAGCTAAAGTCTCAGGGCGAGGAGCACGTTCCTTGAGTGCGACTTTAAGAGCTGTCTTCACGGTTCTGATTTGCCGTTCCCATACACCGGCCATTTCCGGGGCTCCCGGAGGTATGAACCGCCATTCAATACCTCGCAGTTGGCTGTCTTCGTGCAGTTTACTCTGGTTGAGTTCTATCAAACTCCGTTTTAACTCATTGTCGGCTCCGTGTAGGTTTGTACCATTATCTGAGTAGATAAGTACAGGTGTCCCACGACGAGCTATCATCCGTCTCAGAGCCATTATAGTGGAGTCTAAACTCAAGCTTTCAGAAATTTCAATATGTACTCCACGAACAGTTAAGCACGTAAATAGCACGCCGTATCGTTTCTCCCTTCTTCGACCTACGGTGACCTCTAGAGGTCCAAAAAAGTCAATGCCCACAAAACTAAATGGTCTACGGTGGTGCTGCAAGCGTGCAGCGGGCAGGTCTGCCATCCGCTGCGGCTGCGGCGCCGCGCGGCGGTACCGACAGAACAAACAACGCGAAGCTACGGCGCGTACAGTCGGCCGTAGCTTTACAATCCAGTAACGTTGACGTAATTCATTTACGACCAGTTCGTGCGCACCATGAAGCGCTTTCCTGTGGTAGTATTCTACCAGCAGTCGTGTGATCTTGTGGTGACCATCAAGAATCGCGGGTCTCATTGTTGATTGTTCAACATTTTGAACTTTATCAACTCGACCGTGGACTCGCAAAATTCCATCATGGTCAATATAAGGCGTCAAAGTCAACAAGCGACTCGTAGAAGACAGAGGCTTGTTTTCCTTGAGCTGCTCAATTTCTTGAGCGAACGAGTCTTGTTGACATTTTTTGAGCAGTAATTTTTCTGCTTCATTCAAAAGTTCAACACTAAGTTGAGCATCAATACGTCGACATCGTTTTAAAAATAATAAAACTCGAGCAGTAGATCGAACGAGTCTTATCCAAGAGGAGAAGCGGTCTTCATCAGGTAAGGAGTGTTCAATAACATGTGACGTCATCACGTGGACGCTCCTTGTCTCGCAGACTGCATCTTCAGATGTCCTGGTAGACTTAAGATCTTTAGGCCATGTGTCCTCTGGCTGCCGTAAAAATCCAGGTCCTTGAAACCAAGTACTATCATATACAAGTGGTGGCGATTCTTCTTTGGTGGCGAGATCAGCTACATTAAGCTTACTCGGTACATATCGCCATTCTGACGTCATAGTCAGTTCGTCTATTTCACCAAGCCTAAAAGCAACAAATGGCTTGTAACTCCTAGGGTCACTACGAATCCATTGCAAGACCGTATGTGAGTCAGTCCAAAAGTAGCGCTTATCAGGCTTCATATCTTTGTGTTCTCGCTGAAGCGTGTCAGCGAGACGTGCGGCTATCAAGCCACCAGTCAATTCAAGTCGCGGAATTGAAACCGGGCGAAGAGGGGTGACTTTACTCTTCGCGGCTGCAAAACACACAAGTACCTTCCCATCACTACGAATCAAACGCCAGTAAACTACTGCAGCTATTGATTTGATAGAAGCATCCGAAAATATGTGCATTTCACGTCTCATAATTTTGTCAACATCCTGTATACCAGCTGTAGCTGGATAACATTCAGACCAAGTACCAGCATTTAAATACCAACGAGGTATTCGTAGTAGTTCCAGCTGTTTGAGCTCGTCGAGCCATTTGACCCACTTAGTGTGCTCGGCGGGCAGAATCTGGCTCTGCCAATCAATGCCAGACCTGTGTACGTCTTGAAAAATAATTTTACTTTTTATCAAAAATGGTGATAAAAACCCATGAATGTCATAAACTGACATAATAATGCTAAGCATTTTCGCTTTCGTGGGTGATACAATTCCATCTAAAATATCTTTAGCTATCCGAGTCAAATTAATCGCAAAACCGAATGAGTCATCAGCGGGATGCCAGATTAAACCTAAAGTGCGCTCAGTTACGTTGTTTACACCGTCTTTAAACTGCAGCGCGGTAGGCGCTAGCGCATCTGTAGGTATAGAATCTAAAACCTGTTTACTGTTGCTCGACCAACCTTTCGTCTCGAATCCACCTTTTTTTAGAATGGAAGTTATATCACGTATTAATCTAATAGCGTTATTTACATCAGATGTCGAATACAAACAGTCATCCATAAAATGACTATTTATGATGACGTCAGCAGCTTCCAAATTTATATCTTCGTATTTGAGCGCATTTTTGTTTTTTATGTACTGCGCTATAAAAGGTGAGCATGTCGCACCGAATATTAGACTTTGCATTGCACAAACTTTAATCGGACTTTCTGCAGACTCCTGCCACAAGAATCTGAGCACATGTTGATCTTTCGGATTTATTTTAATTCGCAAAAACATATCACGAATATCGCTTATTATGACAATAGAATTCTCGCGAAACCTAAGCATAATACCAAACAACGAATTATATAAGTCTGGGCCTGTTAATAAAAAATCATTTAAACTAACACCCTGTACCTTCGCGGCGGCATCATATACGAGACGTAATTTCCCTACTTTATTCATATTCTGCACGCCAAAATGAGGTAAGTACCATACATGATCAGCTGATAACTCCTTATCAGTTAGTTCACGAGCGTAACCATTTTCAAATAACTTAGTTATTTCTTGTTTGTACCTAGCTGCATACGCGCTATCTTTAGAAAACTTTCGCATTAACAACTGTTGCCGTGAGTAAGCATTTCGATAAGAATCGGGCATAATAAAATCATCGTTTTTAAACGGCAATCCGACCTCCCATTGTGTACCTACTTGACGAGAGGTTTTATCTAAGATATCGATTGCTCTCACATGATCTTTATTCTCACGACTTAAGGTCGATATTCCTATCGAATCAAGACTGAATGAATTTTTAATTAGGTCATTCAACTCATTAGTTGTACGCATATCGTTATCACAATCATCAGAGCGAGCGAGATGGAAAACATTAAGATCACTTACCGAGGAGCGAGTACGACCTTTGTGACATCCATGGATGGTCCATCCCAGCCTGCAGCGTGACGCGTACAACGAGTTCCTATCTCCGTGCACAATTTCAAGCGGGGCGATAAGAAAATAATTATCTTCGCCTATCAATATACGAGGCACTACTCGTTTTGCACAAATCAATGGCTTTATGTGAGCCAAATGCGAACAATCGACTTTGTTTACAAGCGATACATTTTGTGCACTCAATTTTAATTTATCACATTTATGCAATTTAATGTCATAGAAAGCATTGTCTTGTCCAGATATTTGCACTTTTACCGTCGGCACTTCCGGTTGGTAAACTTCTATACCGAACGCATCCGTAAACTTAATCGCGCGCGAAGTTTCACACTCTAAACCTAGGCTATTCGCTAAGTCTGAATCTATCAAAGACACCGATGCACCGTCATCTAAAAGCGCGTAAGTGTTCACTACACCCTTAGGTCCGCGTAATTGAACGGAAACCACTTTCATAAGAGCGAATTCTTCGCTTGTTTCGGGTATATTTTTTGTAGAACTCGAAAGGTACTCGTCGCTATTCTGTGCGATGTGCATTACCGATGTCTCGCCGCCGGTCGTAGGTAACATTGGTTCCGGGCCGTCTTGGCTTATCGCATCAGCTGGCTGTGACGTCATCGTAGGCTTTATCCAGTGTAATAGTCGGTGATGTGCCATACCACAGCTAACTACGTCACAGACCGGTGCGGGACATGCGTTGCTATTGTGTTGGTTTGTGGATAAACAACGATAGCACAATTTATGTGATTTTACAAATCTCCATCTATCTCTTCGCATCGCACGTATGAATACTCGACAGGCGGGCAATAAATGGTTGCCTTTCTCGCAGTATATACATTTCTTTTCATCAGTGACAGAAGCAGTGTAGACAGAGCGGTGACGTAACTTGTCGTCAGCTGGTCGCTTGACTGCTACAGTTTCTGCCGGTGTCTTATAATCTCGAGGCTGAGTACATCCAACGATTGATAACATCGCAGCTTCGGTCTTCAAAAATGTAGCTAACAATTCTAGCTTAGATCTGCCGTCACGTAGACGACTATAAGCGAAGTCCGTCCATTTAGCCATAAGAGTGCTCGGCAATTTTGAAACAACAGCTGCAGCGAGCTCGGTGCTTCGTAGGTAGTCGTCTTCATTCAGTGCGCGTATTGTTGCCACGCAATTGTTGACCTTAACGGCAAAAAAGGTCAAGTCATGTTGATAATAATTAGGTAACGATGGTAACTTCTTCAACTGCATCGTTAGACTCTGAATTATTATATCAGCTCGGCCAAATCTCAGTTCGAGAGCTTCTAAAATAGTAGACGGTGACGTATTGCCAATTAACAAGTCCGTCACTGCTTCCTTCGCGTCACCTTTCAATGCACGACGAAGTCTCCAAAGGTTTTCAGAATCACTGAATCTACATACGCGAGTTGAGTCCTCGTACGCATGTTTGAAGTGGAGCCACTCGAGATAATCACCGCTGAAAGCAGGTAGGTCCCGCGGCGTTCCAAGCCGGCTGAGCAGGCGATCATCACGAGGTGACGTATTTTTATTCAACAGATCCTGCAACGTATGAGCGAGTTGCTGGATGCCGTCGTCCTGAGTCTTCTGGGGCTGAATAGGGGTACAGTTACGTTCCAGCCAATTCTCCACGTTATTATTATTACGTGTCTGTTCCGGTAGTGACTTCACGCTATCTCTCGCGCCAAGATCTGGATCTGAAGCATCATTAGTGTCGGCACGGTTTGCACTCTCAGCGTCGACTTTGGCAAGGTTAGCTTGCAGCTTCTTGTCAATTAACTCCATCTGGATAATGGCTTTTGCTTCGGCTGCTTCCAGCTCAAGCTGTTTTCGTCGTGCTACCGAAGACGCCTTGGATCTCTTCGAACAAACTGTCGTTTTAATAGATGTACATGTCGATTGCTGCACAGTGCCATGTGGCGATTTCTTGCACGGCATCGGCGTGGCGACATGCACGGTCGATAATTCCCATGGCCTTGTAGGACACTCGCTGCCTTGGGAAATAATCTTCTCTGTAGGATTTACAAAGGTACTATCCAATCCGCCTTCCTCGGTCAATTTCTTCCGACCACTTTTCGACCGAACCTTCAATGGAGTTTCCGCCATTATGTGTACTCGTTCTATAATTCGAGCTCGAAGACCAAATTGTTGAGGATTAAATGAAATTCATTGTTTACTTGGCACAGAAGAAGAGGAGCGGCGCGACTTTCATAATAGATAATGCACAAATATATTTAATTTTGCAGTTTTGTTCTGGGAGATATTGCTACGCCTGTGACACGGCTTCGTAATCCAAAAGACTACTTTGTTTGACAGAAAATGTTAGGCACACCCTCCAATTCTTGATTTTATTCGTTTAAATGAGTACCCACAATATTTGGTACAAAAGTATTATAAGAGATGGCGCTACACGTATCGAAATACAGAAATAACATTACAATATGCGTGCGTCGCTAACAACAATATACCTACCTACCTACCTATACTGGTTTTTTTACTAAGTGGATAGTAAAAAAATATAGTAGGTAGGTTCAAATAAGAAAAAGTTCAATAATAATCTACAAATAGAATAATATTTGCTTAATGTACTTATATAGGTATTAGGTATTTATTTCTTAAGTAGGTCATCGATTTAAATGTACTTGAAGTAGGTACAAAAATTTTCATGTGACATTTTAATTATTTTATTTGATCTAGTGTATTTTTGGTTTGTTTGTTATTAATATTTGACAGTGTATGTTCTGTTAAATTTTATTTTGACTTTCCACTGACATTTTTACAATTATTTTTATACCTTACTTATAGGTTACATGAAATAAACAATTTGAATTTTAATTGAATTTGAAAAATAAGATATACCTTAAAGACTTTGTCTCTAGCTCTCGCACTATAATATTTAAAATTTACGTATTTTTAATATTTTAAATTCCGTATTTTTTAGGGGTTAGTTTGATGGTTCCGGCTTCGTATCTCTCAGATTCCAACACTCCATGTATATTCAGAGATTAGTATAACTATAGGACTTAAAATTGGTTTCCCTATTATTATAAAACCTATGGAACAAAATAACAATCTACTTGCAAATAAAATTAAGTCATAAAATATTTTTATAAGGGACATCTTACAGTTCATGTTGGAACTATTACGTATACAAAATGTCGATTTTACATATACTCAACTCAGATCTCCAGCCAGAACGTAGCACCTTACCGAGAGATAGCGCCACTGGTACCTTTTCTGATGTAACAGCACTGAAATATTTGAGTTTGTTTTCATTACTAAATGTTACAAAATGTTTGTTTTAATTACTAAGTGTTTACTGTTGGGGGACTGAGGCCAAGAAGCTCATTTTGGAGATAGGGCACAGGCTCAAGGAAAAGTGTGGTGACTCCCGCTCCGGCTCGTTCCTGGTGCAAAGGTTGGCCATTGCCATCCAACGCGGTAACGCAGCGAGTGTTTTGGGTACCTTTACGCCGGGAACGGTCAGGGGTGGGTTATTTGAATAGTTATTAGTTTAGTTGTAATTTGACTGATTTTTAGAATAAGTACTGTAATTATTAATATTAATTAGAAAAACGGTTTTATAAAAAAAAATACAATATGTAAGAGAAGGATAGAAACATGATATTTTTTTCTGTAAAGAAATTGGCGTCGCACTCCTTATGCTTTATTTTTTTGCGATATTTCGTTAATATCGTCAAACAAGTCATAGTAAGCGTAAATAAGTCACGTTCAAGCCAAAGTCATGCCCTAGTAAAGTGGTGGAGGCTTTACATGAGGCTTTTATGGAGTATTATTTTGGTATGTATCACGAAAATCCATGTTTCACCGCGATATATCACTGTACGTGTAGGTACTTCCTGGGACGAAAATAATAATCATCATCATCATCGGCCAGAAGACGTCCACTGCTGAACATAGGCCTCCCCTTTAACCTCCACACTGAACGACAGCCTGCCTTTTGCATCCACTGGAAACCAGCGACTTTCACAATGTCGTCGGTCAATCTAGTGGGAGCCCTACCTACGCTGCGTCTTCCGGTTCGTGGTCTCCACTCAAGGACTTTTCTTCCCCATCGGTTATCGGTTCTTCGAGTGATTCCCATTGCCACTTCAACTTGCAAACTTTAACAGCTGTCGGTAAAATAATCAATAAGTACTTTATAATTATAATATCGTCGCAGGAAAGGCCATTTGATTCAAATATTTATAGCAATCAAAATTACTTATAACTCTAAAATATTAGCTTTTAAATTGCCGGAAGCCAAATTTACTTAAAATTTACTTGTAATTTATTGCAGGAAAACAAAATTACTTAGGTGACAGGCACGAATAAAATGCCTAAAAAGTGTCGTTTAAGGACTCTGGTTGATGTAAAAACCCCTTTTTCCTTTTACTGAAACGCCAAAATAGTGCTCGTATCGCTATGGGACCCAGACTGATCGACGCAGAAAAAAACGCTGATTCCGAATATCTATATAACTCAATATGCCTATTTTGGCGCTTCAGTAATTCTGCCTTTCTTGCGACGATATGTAATTATAAAGTAGGTATATAAGGAAGTTTCATTCTTATAGGTATTATGTAGCCCCTTAAAAAACATAACAATTGTTTTAAAGCCATTTTATATTTAAACAGATTGGCGTAAGTGATCGAAAAAAAAAAACAATGATAAGTGCGAGTCGTGAATCGAGCAAGTGGTTCCGTAGGTCCAACTAGCCGCGTTAGTTCGTAAATCAGATGTTATCGGCATCTTCGTGGGCAGTGGGGCTCTGTCAGGGCTACATGGGTGTGGAATGACTGTTCATTTCCTCTGCACTTGCGTATGATAAATACACTATTCTCGGTCCAAGCATTTATTTGCTGTAACAGCTGCAAAAACATTGTAATAGTGTTAACACACGTATGGATATGGTTGAACTCAACCGCCGTCTGACCAACGGGAGAGAAAGAGAGGGAAGTATGATATTCTCACTCTTTCTCTCCTGTTGGTTGGACGGCGGTCCGTCAACCAAATCCATACGTGTGTTAACACTATAAAAACACGAAAGAATTCTAATAATTTTCACATTTTTGAACGTAGGACTGCAGAGTGGTTAATTAAAAGTTTTTTTATTACGCTGGTTTTTTTTTACAATGTTAATGCAGCTGTCAGTGTAAATAAATGCTTGGACCGAGAGTAGTTTTATAATACAGGGTTGCACGGAGTGGTGGTACTAAGTCGAAAGGTACTCATTATGAACAACTTTTACAATGGGACCAACCTTGAAACGCGGCAAAAAAGCAGCTGTTTCAAAGAAAATCACGAACTCTGAGCAAAATTTAGAGAACAAAAACTTTTTTGCGTTTTCAGGGTTAGCGCCGTAGTAAAAGTCCGTAACAATGAGAACAAGAGAGTTCCTTCTAGGCAAGCGTGCTCCAACGTAGACCGCATCATCTCGTGATGGTGGTCAAACGCAAGTCTATTATTTATAAAAAAAAAATACAAAGAGCTACTTTTGAGATTTCGATGAGAAATACTCAAAACAAATATTATATTAAACAGAGTTTGCATTTGCAGAACGTCCTAACTTATACCATAGAGAAATATACTATACTTATACATAGCTTTTCGTATGGCATTATTAGTCATAATTTCGGGTGATAGACGCTTTTCTTGTCTAAAAACGTCAAAAATGAAGTTACAAAATTAACGCTTTCCATTGTTAATTACTTACGACGACGTGATCGATGATTTGGCCAACAGCAATTCGCGCAAAAAGATATTTATTTATTTATTTTTGGTACTTTCATAGTTTATTAGTCGTACACAATGAAGTTAAACGTAGTACGTATATCTGGGACAAATATCTGGGACATTTTTGCACACACGGTCATCTGACCCCAAACTAAGCAAAGCTTGTAATATGGCTGCCAGAAACTGATATACGTACATATCAATTTTTAAATACATACTTAAATAGATATTAACACCCAGACATAGAACAAACACAAATGTTTGTCCTAGGTGGGAATCGAACCCACGCCCCCAAGCACAGAAGATAGGTTCACTACCAACTGATCCACCGGGGCAGTCAATATAGATCGATGTTGAGCTTTGACAAGCTCAGAAATATACCCAAAAAACTATTTCTTGCGTGATATCAATGTTGGATTGTAAGTCTAGTAATTGTAAATATTAGAGGTGGCAAAAATTAGTAAGCCGAAAAGAAAAGTCCGAAATATTTCTTGTTAGCTCTACACAAAACCTTTCAAATGGATGCAATTTCCGAAACAAACCCAACATATTGAGTTCAAAAACACATAAATCCGCCGTCTTAAGATTTAGGAGTCTAATCTCCTTGAATATCCCTAATGGGTTCCATGTCCGACAATATCGGCCACCGGTCTACCAGACCCGGGGTCTCACAGACCGGGGTCTGAGAGGCCGGGGGTCTGAATGTCCGGCAGATAACGGCTCGAGACAGTTTATGACACTTGTTTGTATATCTTTGTAGACTACTCTGTAAGGGTTAGATCCTCAGATCAGACAAAGGGAGATATGCCTTACTACAATAAAATTATCGTTCATGTCTCCGTTTTTCATCCACTTTTTTGGGGCTCCGTACGCAAAGGGTAAATACAGGACCCTATTACTGACCCTACGATGTCTGTCTGTCCGTTTGTCCTAACTAATAACGGCTGTATCTTTCGAACCGTAATAGATAGCCAGTTGAAATTTTCACAGAATATGCAATGTTATGGCGGATTAATTAAACAATTATAAAAAAGTCAAAGTTAGCCCGTTGGCCTAGTTGGTAGTGAACCTACCTTCTGCGCTTGGGGGCGTGGGTTCGATTCCCAGCTAGGACAAACATTTAACGTGATACGTGATAACGTCTTATAAATCGATGAACGCCGGCTGCACGCACGAAAAATTGTCACGTTCCGCCTGAGCCGCGCGTGCAAGCGAGAGCGCGGAACAAGCGATAAAGAGGCACGATCGGCCTAAGCGTTATCACGTAAAATTATCGTCAATAAACCGACTTTATAGACAGCCCTCTTTTTATAATTTTATTTACTTGTTTCTCTTCCAACATAAGCACAAAACAAATAAACATAGTTTCTATAAAGGGTGTAAAGGGAACACTCTCGAAGCCAAAAGAAGGTAATTGTACTCATCATTATGAACCACTTTTACTATGGGACCAGCCCTGATATCGCGATAAAATAATCAGCTGTTCCATACATTTTGTCGAGTGTCAATAACCGTTTTCTATAGAACAGCTGATATTTTTTTCGCGATTTCAGGGCTGGTCCCATAGTAAAAGTTGTTCATAATGATGAGTACAATTACCTTCTTTTGGCTTCGAGAGTGTTCCCCTTACATTCCGTATAGGGGCATGGTACGTCACACTCACGAAGAATGAGTCGAATTGTACTCAGCACATCTTTCAAATCATAGCAGGAATCCTGAAGGCTGAAATCCTGAGAGACAATGTACTTGTTCAATAAAACAATAAAAACAAAACTGGCCTTATCTACACCTCCTTACATCTGTGGTTCTACGCCCATCTTAAGACCCTCGGGTCAGCGGGACAAATCGGCAGCGATCACTCGCGATAACCCTGCCGTCTTGTCCCGGTTATTTCGTCCCGTTTATCCCGTGCTGTTATCCGGGACGATTGCCGGGATTACGGGACACAGGTGGACGCTCGTTACGTTGTTAAGTCTATGGGGCTTATGGGCTTTCTTAATGATAAGGACGGTGAAGATTGTAGACTGCCTCGGGGCCAAGATTTCGTTGTATTTGTAGCGGCGGCGGCGGACGAAGATCCTTAAATGGAATTGTTGCTTACTATGAAACCCTAACCGCGTTCCGTAGCCTTATAGAATACTAGCGGTCCGCCCCAGCTCCGCACGGGTATAGATTATAGCCTATGTCACCCGGGGATAGTGTAGCTTCCCAACAGTGAAAGAATTTTTCAAATCGGTTCAGTAGTTTCGGAGCCTATACAATGCAAACAAACAAATAAACAATCAAATCTTTCTTCTTTATAATATTAGTATAGAATTATAGATAGACTAACTCAGTGTTTTGTATTTTCTTTCAAATTTTAAACTCGACTAAAAAAGACAAAAGACGGAGTCACTACTCCAAGACGTGTTTGTTATTGGTGGGATTAAAACCATGCATTCAATAATCTAGTACTTAATTACAAACAGCGTGGTAATGCCGCCAGCATCTTGGGTACGCTGCCAACTGGTAATGGAATTGAACATTTGGATTATCTCTAGACCTTCAACGGATGGACCGGACAATCCAACTGTTTTTTGTTATTTAAAGGCTATTATCCGTAAAAAAATTGTTTACGTTTTGTATTATCATCATCATCATTTCAGCCATAGGACGTCCACTGCTGGACATAGGCCTCCCCCATCGATCTCCAAAAGGGCCGGTTGGAAGCGGCCTGCATCCAGCGTTTCCCTGCGGTCTCTTTTAGGTCGTCTGTCCATCTTGTGGGTGGACGTCCTACGCTGCGCTTACCAGTCCGTGGTCTCCATTCCAGAACCATCCGGAAACGTTTTGTATCACGCTTCTTACCATGTTTCTTACCAATACAATCATAACCCTGTGTTTATTGTTACCTTGCGATGGTACCTTCGTTTTCCCTTCGTTATGCCTTACCTGAAACAATAAACATAATCTGGTTTATAAACAATAATATTCGGAACAAGTGTACAGTTGGTGGGTGCGTTAGCTACCACTACCCGGAGTATAAATCAGTGTACGTCTATACCGGATGTACTGCAAGACGTCGTGAACTGTAGGTTCGTATGTACTCCTGCATTACGCAATTTTAAAGATCAAAAAACCTTTATATATGTATAGTATAGTTTGTGTATAGTCAATATAATTATGTTAATTTTCACTTTCAAAATTTTCCGACGCGCCTGTTAGAAGGCATTTATTTACGCCGTCCACAGAGATAAGAAGTTATATCTGAACCAAAATCAATGTTGAGGAAGATTCCAGCTGCAGGAGTAGGTATGCGCTGCCGCCCGTAGCGCAGACTTAGCTTATCGCCGTGATAAATGGCCGCGACTTGTAATGGCGAATAATCTGCAGGCTCTCACTGCAGACAAGTGCGCGCGTTTCCACTCACTAGCGAACTATCGCATTAGTAAATATACGAGAATGGATTGAAAATGTTTAAATACCCCCGATAAATGGTAATCTTCAAACGGCTGAACAGAATGTCTTGAATCATAGCTAAGAACACTCCCGATCAAGTCACCATTCAAACAAACAAAAAAAACTATATTAAAATTGGGTTAGGCGAATGGGAGCTACGACGCCACAAACAGCTTATGAGAGATACAATACATATATGCATCTATATACAGATACACACGTTAAACGTTGAGTGGAGACCACGAACCGGAAGACGCAGCGTAGATAGGCCTCCCACTAGATGGACCGACTACATTGTGAAAGTCGCGGCATCCAGTGGATACAAAAGGCAGGCTGTCGTTCAGTATGGACGTTAAAAGGGAAGGCCTATGTTCAGCAGTGGACGTCTTCTGGCTGATGATGATGATGATGACGTTAAACTTATAACATCCCTCTGATTGCGTCGGGGGTAAAAAATTATTCTGTCATATTCGTAATTGGACTAACTCATGGAACACCCCGGGCCAGTAAATAGTACAATTTGGGTATCTTCAAGACAAGTGTGAATAGGCACTTCATGGGCAAGCGTGCTCCATGTTAGACCACATCGTCACTTAGCATCGGGTGAGTTGTACTTGTAAAGCTATGAAGAGCGCTATGCTCGGGGTTTCTCTACGAAATCGAATCAGAAATGAGGAGATCCGTAGACGAACGAAATTTACCGACATTGCCCACCGGATTAGCAAGTTGAAGTGGGCAGGGCATATAGCACGCAGAACAGATGCAGGCATTATGCTGAGCTGGGGCCGGTTTGTGGCAACAATCCAACGTATTTAACTTTAAATTTGTGTGTAGCTAGTATGTAATATAAGTGTGTGTGAGCGAACTATTTAGCAGGCTCTCAGGTAGGTAGAAGTTAGAATGCCGATCCTGCAGTGCAAGTACCGTTCTTTATCGATGGTCAAATTTGACAGTTGTGGTCGTCAAATTCGATAAAATGCTATTTGATCAATACTAGCTATGATCGATTCTATGGCATTTTAACGAATTTGACGTACGATAAAGAACGGTACTTGCACTGCTGTATTCTATTTGCCTGAAATCATGACTCCTTTTGCTTAGTCTAGTAGTTGTAAACAAACATACTACCCGTTAACAACTTTTTTTCGCCGATTAAAAAGAGATCCATTCCCGCAGTGTGATAAGAAAGAACTGCTGGCCACAATGACTGTTTTACCTATTTACTTTCATCAATCGTTATTATCATCATCAGCCAAACGACGTCCACTACTGAACATAGGCCTCCCCCTTTAACTTCCATACTGAACGACAGCCTGCGTTTTGCATCCACTGGATGCCCGCGACTCTCACAATGTCGTCACTGGATCACTTACATCAATGGTTGGCCATAATGCTCTATACCAAGTTTATACGAACTTACTTTTTTTTTTTGTGTGATTACAAAGGCTTTGGATTGTGATTATGATGATGATGACGCTACGCGCCCACTAATCACGCACTCACACTGCTCAACGAGCTAATCACTCACCAGCCTGATATTGATTTGTTTTTTAACAATATAAATGTTATGCTTCAGAATTGTATTAGTTATTTTGGAGGTAACTCGATATTACATTCTAGTAATACTTAGCTGCGAAATGTTTGTTAATAAGTTTTTTTATTGTCTCAAAAATGTTTTGGTTTTAGCTGTAAGTTTTTGAGAAATTGTAATAAAATAAATAACACTGATCATCAAAGTATCGTGTCGTGTGTAACAATGCGCACATTTCTCCGCACAGCGCCGCCATCCTGCCTAATGTCGCGTTAAACACATTGTCGTGTCGCTTCACCGACTCCAATTATACTCAATTACACACAAAACCCACCATTACTTCACTAGCACAAGGGTCAATATGGCGTGGCAATAATTATATCACATACGTCATGTTTATGAGGATTAATTAGGTGGTAGATGGTTTGTTACTCGAGAGGAAATTAAAACAGATTTGCTTATTTTAAACCGCGAAGAAATAGCTACCAATCATTTTTCTACTTTTCAGAACTATATTAAGCCTACACATAAACAGCCACAGACTTTTATTTAGATAAACTCCTCGAGTTTACCTACTTTGCATGTTTGTGGCCTGTCTTAAATTGGATCAATACTCCAGCTACGCCGCATAATTCAATTGATCTCAATCGTCTTCGCAATAACACGCCAGACGTCAATACAGAAATTTCAAATTGCGCCAAGTAAAATGTAAAAACTCTTTAAATATAATTATGCAAATGGAGTTACTACAGTTATATGATTATTAATGGGACATTTACCGTGATTAGGTTGTTGATGGAGCCCACGAGATTTCGACGCAGTTACATGCACCATGTTCACGGAAAGACAACTCGTGTAGCTGCACCGAAATATCCAAAGCTCCACAACCTTATCACGGTAATAATCCCGTTAATACTCTAATAACTATAGTGAATAACCATGATAGTTTAAACATTGTTTTACTAAATTTCATGTGATGTTATAGCAGGTACAAACATTGCGGGTCTGTCCTTGTATGATCTGTGTCATCATCTCTCACGTTAAAACAAAACCTCAACGCCGCACTCTCTATAATCACAAAACACGAGTCATTTCTAACCTGACAATTAATTCACGTGCTAATTCATCTGCTAAACCAATTAGCAACCATTAATTACCAGTTTGACGCGATATAAGGCCGTGCTATGGTCATGATGGAATAATCGCCACAATGCTGGGAGTGGCGCGTTTTTCGCTCTTCTGGCGCGTTTTGGTGCTTTTCGGCACGTTTTTAGCCCAAATAGAAGAGAGAAAATGTTCGCAAGATATTATGCACAATATTGCAAAGAGCTTCGCTATGGTGCTGGAAGATTGTAAGAAGCAGGTCAGTTTTTAAACGTTACCAAAAAGATAATTTAAAGGAATTCTGCTGTCGATATTTGATACCGCGACAGTCAGTCATTGATTGATTTCCTTGACTTAGCGGTAGAAGAAAAGACAAGTGAGGTTAGTATTCGAAACAACGTAACATTAAATATTAGCCGACGAATAGGGTCTCCCTGATACACTCCGATACAGGTCCAGGGCGAGAGGGAAAGCACTATATACTTTCTCACTTGACTGTCGCATTACCTCGCGAGGCTTTACGAAGCAAGTGTATAGCCATTAGTATAAAGAAAAGAGAAAAAACATAGAGGGATGAAGAATAAGAAAAAGAAGTTAAAAGTGTTAAGAGATATGTGTTATTTCCAATAACTCTCTTATTTCTTAATATTAAAACGTGTATGTCTTAAACTGTTCCAGGAGAATGTAGGCGACCACATTATGCAAGACTTCTACAACTTCTGGCACGAGGAGTACGCGCTGGTGAACAACGAGATGGGCTGCATCATCCTGTGCATGGCTGGCAAGCTGGAGCTGATGGACGGAGAAGACAACATGCACCACGGGAAAGCGCACGAGTTCGCGAAGAAACACGGCGCTGGTGAGAAGTTCTACGCTGTTCTACGAGACCTTACTATAATACTTCATCATCACCTCTCCAAATCACTGTAATTATGCCACAGATTTGCACTGCTGCTAGATCATGTTGAAGTGTTGAATCTAAAACAACACTCCACATAAGAGGGTAAGTAAAGATAGGGCAATACAGTTAGGTTGGATAAGAAAGTATCCATTTTGAATATATCCGTTAAAGAAATTTTACTTCAACAAACCATAATATTTTTGAACAAGTAGTATGTCCAAGAACCTCAAAAGTTAAAGACAACTGACATTCACCAGCATGCACTGGATTAGAGCCCATCCTCCTAATCTAATCATACTAATATTATAAATGCGAAAGTGTGTTTGTTTGTACCTCTTTCATGCTGCAACGGAACAACTGATCGACCTGGTTTTTGCATGGGTATATTTCAAGAGCCAGAGAGTGACATAGGCTACTTTTCATCATCATCATCACCATTTTTCATCACTACGCGGGCGAAACCGCGGGGCGCAGCTAGTTTAATAATAAAAAGGACGGCAAACAAGCATGTGTTGCGCATGATGGTAAGCAGAAACCGCCACCTATGGACACCAGACCTGCAACACTAGCGGTGTTGACGGTGCTTTGCCAGCCCTCAGAGGTAGTTGTAGACACCCTTTTTGAAACGCTTCATGTTAAAGCTCGGCGGGAAGACCTTTGTAGGAAGAACATTGTAGGTCCGCGGAATAGAGAAGCGGAAAAATCGGCATATATTCTCTTTGGTGCGTATTAATGTGTCGTCGATGTGATTCCAGACGAGGAGGTGGCCAAGCAGATCGTGAGTATAGTGCACGAGTGTGAGAAGTCCAGCGCGTCCGTGGAGGAGCGGTGCGCGCGCGCACTGGAGACCACCAGGTGCTTCCGGACCAGGATACACGGCCTCAAGTGGGCGCCCTCTATGAAGGTCATCATGGAGGAGGTCATGGCTGCCATGTAACTCGGAACACGACTGCACCGGATGAATCAAGTGGTTTTTGCAATAAAAATACTGGTTTCCTCTGAATTTAGTTAAATTATTATTAACAGCAGCGCCCCTCGGCTTCACAGAAAAGGATAGTTACATTTTCGGAATAACAAGTAACCAAATTTTAACCTATTGTATAGGCAACCTTTATACTAATTTTCATTATAATCCGTTCAGCTGTTACGGAGTTGATTACAGACAAACATCCACACTAGCACACACAATATGATAAGAGTGTGATTTGGTTAATGTTTCCCCTGGACACTTGGTCAGATGACCACAAACCATTATTTTAACAACGTATGACAACACCCGGACCCGGGTATGTCCTAAAACTGCGACCAGAACCACCGAAGGATGGGCAGCAGCGTCCTATTAGTACACGGTGAACGTACTGCGATCCCCAAGCCGCCTGCCAAGCGTGGGGATTATGGCAACACCCCTCTCTAAGAGGGAGGCCTTTGTTCAACAGTGGACTTTTACAGGCTGAAGTGTGTGTGTGTGTGTATGACAACACAACTACCTATTCGCCAAATTTAGCTATATGCAATTGAAACCCCTTCTCATATAAACGTTAAAGAAAAGACATTATAATCTTTTAGCTTCGTGTTCGTGTTTTTAACTGACGAACGGAGGAGGTTATCAATTAGACTGTTTTTTGTATGTTTGTAAGGTGATTACTCCGCCAATTATGAATTGATTTTGAGTTTTTTTTTTTAGTTTGGGAGGTCACAATTCAGATATGGTCCCATGTAAAAAAAAAAACGAAATTGATTCAGCACTTTTTGGAATAATCGACAAAAACTAAAAATATATACACAGATGACGTTTTGATTTCTGGTTCCCTGCAGCAAAAGTTTTGATAAGGACTTTCAATATATTTTTTAACTGTCATATTCAACTTTCTTCGTTTATGTTTGTACTTGTTGTAAGTTTGTTTTGAAGTCAGTTTCTGTTTTTTTTTCCAAAAAAATATTGTTTTTTGGTCAAACATCCCATTTGAAGAACATTGCTCCATTCTATATAACAAACACTCTTAAACATCTCAATTCTTCAATGTCCTTTAAAATAAATAAACTCGTGAAGGAGCCGCGCTACACCTGCAAGTTATCGCCAAGTTGACAATAGCACGAACCGTTCTCAAAAAGCCCGAAAATAAGGCAAATAAAATAAAACGCACCTGCTCGCGCCCGAAAACAGATTTTCGTACAGATAATAAATAGAAAAGTACAGTATGCGAGGGAGGCGGCCAGGGCCGTAGTAAGGACGGTTTGGGGCGAACAAGATAACTTACTGGCTTAGCTCATATCAAAACCAAAGATGAATTAGAGTCGAGTACTCTATTGATACTAAACTTACATAGAAAGCACTGAAAATGTACAAAGTACCACGAGGAAGAAAAAAAACATTTATTTACATGACCGATACAAAAAGAGAGGAAAAAAAACATTTATTTGACACGACCAATGTAAAATCAAACATGGTAGCACAAGAGCAGAACTGCGTCATAAAAAGAGATTGAAATTCTTTTAACATTTGAAAAGTATAAATAATAAATGAAATTCTACACTATTTTTCCTAAGTCTAGTTTATATTACGAATGAAAACAGGTAGAAACAGTCTAAAAAAGGGGGGAAAGGCTTTTCGCAGTGTCAATAATCGGGCCCCGACCTGGATACCACCCCACCGTACAACAGAAGTAAACACCATCACGTGGAGGTCTCAGGTGGCAGGAAAGATTTAATAGCAACTTACACTGTTTGTTTTCATTACACACCGCTGAATTGATTTCACTTCCTCTATTTTGAGACGCGAATTAGATTCAAAAGTTAAAATCTATTATGGCATGTTTTAAATCATCATCTGACCCAAGATAAAAAATAGGTACACACTATTACACACACTAAAAAGAAAAGGCCTATGTCCAGCAGTGGACGTCCTACGGCTGAAATGATGGCGATGATGATGAATAGGCTACAACCTAACTCAACTACATAGATTTTCTGCAGCTTGTTTCATCATCATCATCATCAGCCAGAAGACGTCCACTGCTGAACATAGGCCTCCCCCTTTAACCTCCACACTGAACGACAGCCTGCCTTTTGCATCCACTGGATGCCAGCGACTCTCACTATGTCGTCGGTCCATCTAGTGGGAGGCCTACCTACGCTGCGTCTTCCGGTTCGTGGTCTCCACTCAAGAACCTTTCTTCCCCATCGGTTATCGGTTCTTCGAGCGATGGCGCCTGCCCATTGCCACTTCAACTTGCAAATTTTAACAGCTATGTCGGTGACTCTGGTTCTTTGGCGAATATCCACGTTTCGGATTTTATCGCGCAAAGAAACTCCGAGCATAGCTCTCTCCATTGCCCGCTGAGTGACTCTGAGTTTTTCCAAAAGGCCAACAGTTAAGGACCACGTCTCAGTACCATATGTCATCACTGGCAACACACACTGCAGCTTGTTTAAAAAGTGTTAAAAAGTGTTTACCTTCAATAGCTTATAGTACGTGCTTAACCAGATTCTTATCCAAATTCGGTCGAACACTTCATAAATCGTGAGACAATAGGCTAGCCAGGTAATTCCCGCAAGTGGCCGTAATGTTGCCGTACTGCGGCAGTGTTGGCGGGTTCTGCCGTAATGCACGGTATCGGTACATCGCTCGTCTAACAGGTTTACATTGTCCTGTCTACGACCGATTCACCTAAATTATGGCATTATTAAATTAAGACTGTTATATTGGACACACTCCATTACCAATGCAATCTGAGCTTAGTTAACTTTTTTATTTATTAAAAGATAGGTAATAGGCTTGCACTTGACCGCCAACTCGGCGATGATGCGGCCTACGATGGAGCACGCTTGCCTAGAAGAAACTGCATTGCAAGCATTGAACTATAATTATGTACTACGTATTTCTTTGATTGCAAGTAGCGTTCTTTTATCGATCGTCAAATTGCCAGTTGAGATCGTCAAATTCGATAAAATGACATTTGATCACTACTCACTAAGATCGATTCTATGGCATTTTATCGATTTGACAATCGTACTTGGAGCCCTGCAGTGCAAGTAACGTTCTTTATCGATTATCAAATTTGACAGTTGAGATCGTCAAATTCTACAAAAAAGGCCATTTGATCAGTACTTGCTATGATCGATTCTGTGGAATATTATCGAATTTGACGTTCGATAAAGAATGGTACTTGCATTATCATCATCATCATCAAGAAGACGTCCACTGCTAAACATAGGCCTCCCCCTTTAACCTCCACACTGAACGACAGCCTGCCTTTTGCATCCACTAGATGCCCGCGACTCTCACTATGTCGCCGGTACATCTAGTGGGTTGCCTACCTACACTGCGTCTTCCGGTTCGTGGTCTCCACTCCAGAAGCTTTCTTCCCCATCGGTACTTGCATTGCTGATTCGCAATTTTTACCACTTTGGTATGTCAAAGCTGTCAAAACATTTTTTACTAATGAAACTGACGTGTTTTAACCAAGGATTTTATATATACCCTAAAGGGACCGTTTTAACAGACTTCGAAAAAGGAAAAGGATCTTAATTCGGCCTGTATTTTTTTTAAATAATTTTTTTATGTATGTACAGCGATTACACGAATTTGCGTGTCTCTTTTTTATCATGTAGGTAGAAGAAACTCGAGGTGGTCCCATAAAAATAAGCAGCTGCTGGAATAATATGGGTAATTTTGCTAGAACGCCTACGAATTTTGCGATAACAAATAAATATAACTACAATACTTTTATTTTGTATTTTGTTCAGGCGTTTTGTTCGAGACAAAACAAGGAGGTATTCATGCATGAATCGTATCGTATCTATAAATTAACTAGTAGTGTGCCCCGAACAGAGTTAAATAAGGTTTTAAGCATTCCTGCACTATCATTGGTCGAAACGTTATACTAAAAATTCTAAAATAAATTCTTTTAAAAAAACCTGACTTCAAAAAACCACAAAACGCAAACATTCTAAGTTAATATGCCACTACAAAGAACAAAATATTTTTATTTCAAAATCTAAGTTGATATTAAAATATGTTCCCGCCTAGATCTCCGTCAGCACCTCAGTAAGAATGACATCCACCGTGGGTTCCCAGTGGAGCTTGTGGATGCCGACTCGGAAGCACTTGGCCACCTCCAGGACCCTCCAGCAGTCGTCCTTGACACCCTCACTCTTCGTCTCGCAGGAGTGGATGATGGAAATAATCTTGGTTGCTAAGTCGTCCGCTGGAACACAAAAAAACTAGTTAAAGAGTGCCATAAACAGGGCTTTATATACAGCTATAATCATAGTAGATAATTATCTTATATTACCATAAACATTTGGTATTGGATACATAATTATATTGCGTATTCCATGGTTCGTACGTCACAACCCAAATTTTCATCATACGCAAGCTCCGAGGCTTGCGTTTGTTGAAAGATACACTGGTCTTTCAGTTATGGAAATACTAAATTAAATCACTGATTAGTTTGCGCATAGTCAACGTCATAAAGATTGAAGCAGACCAGACATTGTGGCAGAGCATAATCCAGAGAGTGATCAATACCTCTTCGAACTAAATACGACCTTTGATATGGCGAAAATTACTAAAAAAGAAGAGTATATTTACCTCAAAGCTTAGAAACATTTAACGAACATAACGAACAACGACATGAAACGTGGTCTCTCACTTGGGCCTCATAAGCAAGCTCAAAGTAACACAACGAGCTATGGAGAGGGCTATGCTCGGGGTTTCTCTACGAAATCGAATCCGAAATGAGGAGATCCGTAGCCGAACGAAAGTCACCGACATAGCCCACCGGATTAGCAAGTTGAAGTGGCAGTGGGCAGGGCACATATCACGCAGAACAGATGGCCAATGGGGCCGAAAGGTTCTGGAATGGAGACCACGGACTGGTAAGCGCAGCGTAGGACGTCCACCTACAAGATGGACAGACGACCTAAAAGAGAGCGCAGGGAAACGCTGGATGCAGGCCGCTTCCAACCGGCCCTTTTGGAGATCGATGGGGGAGGCTTATGTCCAGCAGTGGACGTCCTATGGCTGAAATGATGATGATTAAAGATATTTAAAGCAACAAATACAATAAGATACAAGCGTACCAGCACCATGCTTCATAGCAAACTCCTTTGTGTTTTCATGATGGAACTTCCCATCTTCAGTGAAGAGTTCCAACTTCTTGCTCATGCAGATGATGGCGCAGCCTGTCTCCCGATGGAGCAAGGAGAAGTCCTGCTTCCAGTAGTTGTACATGTCGGTTATGAGGCCTTGTTCTAAATGTAACTGAAAAGTAGTGTTAAGATAAAATAAATACATAAGCTTAAGCACCAAAAATAAAAGCTAACAACACTAAGCAATTTGATTCCACTTTTATTATGCGTTTTATTTTAGTCTGTGGAATGCGCTGCCTGAATGGGTGTTCCCCGATAGTTACAATCTGGGTGTTTTCAAATCTCGAGTGAAACGATTTCTTCTAAGCAAGCGTGCTCCATCGTAAACCGTATCGTCGCTTTACATCAGGCGAGTTGGCGGTCAAACGCAAGCCTATTAATAGATATAAAAAAACTCGGCAATAAATTACGTAGTTGATTAGATATTGATTCTAGTTTAAAAAATACTGTGAAACATGTAGATTATGTGGAAAATAGTAATGCACATAAAAAAAATTAAACAATATTTTCAGATACGTTAGCAAAATAGTAATGGTCAGTTGGCGCGTATAAAAGCTTCTAAGTTCGAGATGGTCTACAGAAGACGTTATTAAATAATAACAAACATACTTCCTTTTCGCAATCTTCCAAAACGGACACAAATCCAGCGGCCAACAATCTCATCGCGTCAGCTGCTTCTGAATTCCTCACAGCTGATAATATCACAGCTACAAGCACGTATCTCCAATCCATCTTCAGGTTTTCAAATGGAAGTTCCAGGCACGCGGTAGCATTTAAGAAGTTATGATCGAAGTATATAACAACGCCATAAGTGACACTAATTGTCAACTTTGTAAATTTCCAATGAATTGAGAACAGTCCAGTCATTAAGAGTTGCTAATTAAATGGTCAAGTTAATTAATAGCAGTGACTTTTACTTATCTGAACCAGGTTGGCGTGACATGATAATTATATTCCGAAAGGAGTTCAATGGGTGACGTATTATCACAAATACATTACCTACGTAGAATATCTTCACAGCAAAACAACGCAACAATGACTAAACGTCTCCATTGCAGACACAGAAAAGAGAAGTGTAGATCGCTGCAGTGGAAACATAACGAGGTCATGGTACAATATATGTATACTCCGCCAGGTATATCCCTCCGAGGAAAAATGACACGTGGGTGTCCCGCAATGATTTCATGATGTCATGGATAACATGATGACATCACGATATGCACGTACACGTGCATAAGCATGCTGGGTACGCTGCCAACTGGTAGTGGGCTTGAGCTTTTGGATTGTCTTTAGACCTTCAACGGTCTATGGGCAGTCTAAATGTATTTGTAGTGTTAGTTTTAGCTTGTATTTTGTTTAGTTAATAAAAGCAGAATAACTAACTTACAACAAGTTCGAGAGAGATGACGATACTAGAAACAATGGCGGACTCTCTGTGTTAACAGTGGCGTGAAATTATAACTCCCCAATTTCCGTATATTACCTGTGGGAATCCAATTATATCAATGTGGTTTTGACAAATATTGTTTTTAATATATTCAATTCGTGCTTAACTTGAATTACTTTGCTTGAGCGGACAAACCAAATGACAATTGAAATGCTTTTTGAATTTTATTTAATAGATTATTAACAAGTTTGTTTCGCAATATCTGTGTTTGTTACAATAAAGTGGCAACTGGACAGTGACGTTATTGCAGGACAACCCCCGGAGTGCTAGACTTTGTTTTCTTGGATTATGAGCTAGGTATTCAAACTAAGAGTTGTTGAATAACTAGGTATTTGACATGAACCTACTACCCAAAGTGTATTTTGATGACTAGGACGACAAAGAAGACAATTTTTTCTAGGCCCACCGAATTTGCCGTATATTGATGGGTATAACACTAAAAAATTCATCGTTTTTTTTTGTACCATTCGGACGAAAGATAAGGTAAAAATGAAACCGGAATAATAATATAAAGAATAATATGTGTTGTTTTGATTTTTGCCACAATTCATTCATTTCCCTTATAAAGTCACTTGACCGGAACGTTTTTAATACGAAAAAGGATACATGCTTAGAATTTTTTATACAAAAATAAATAGACCATATTTTACAACAGTGGCCATAGTAATCGGCTTTTGTCAATATTCCGGTTTGATCAGATATAGCTAATATTACCACTGAATCTAGAGATTATGAGGAACAAATCGACATGAGTTTCATTACTATACGGTGTTAGTTTGTGGTAGGCCTATTTTTCAAACAAAAGAAATTGTCTCATTTAATGAAAAAAGTGTACTCGGTAAAATATTTTATTTTAAGGTAAGATAGGTTATAAGAAAAGAGTTCTCATATTTTAAAATTGTTTTCAAATATTAGTTGTGATGTATTTTATGTGTGTTAAATTCAAATTGTATGTGTATAATTCAAACGGTAACAAGGCAACAAAATAAAAGGATAAAAATATCATTTTCAAGATACATAAAAAATCTCATGCTAGATTTGCAAAAGGCTGGTTAAAACGTCGTTTTTTCTCTTATGTGGTATAATCATAATTTTCGTCGTCAGCGTCAGGATCAAGAGAGTCTGGAGCCCAGTTTCTCATCAGCATTCCAGCTCTAAAGCATTTTGCCAAGTCTATCCCAAAATAACATTCTTGGTTAAACCCGGTGATTTCTTTGCACATGCTATAAAGTTCTATTATAATCTGCGTGGTAAATTCATCTGGGAAAAAAAATAGATTTATTTAAATAGTCCTAAATAGTTGATGCATATGGTACTGAGACGTGGTCCTTAACTGTTGGCCTTTTGGAAAAACTCAGAGTCACACAGCGGGCAATGGAGAGAGCTATGCTCGGAGTTTCTTTGCGCGATAAAATCCGAAACTTGGATATTCGCCAAAGAACCAGAGTCACCGACATAGCTGTTAAAATTTGCAAGTTGAAGTGGCAATGGGCAGGCCACATCGCTCGAAGAACCGATAACCGATGGGGAAGAAAGGTTCTGGAGTGGAGACCACGAACCGGAAGACGCAGCGTAGGGAGGCCTCCCACTAGATGGACCGACGACATTGTGAGAGTCGCGGGCATCCAGTGGATGTAAAAGGCAGGCTGTCGTTCAGTGTGGAGGTTAAAGGGGGAGGCCTGTGTTCAGCAGTGGACGTCTTCTGGCTGATGATGATGATGAAATAGTTGCAGGTTACAAGCTTGTAGTGTATTAAACCGAAAGGAAGTCATTATAATCATCATTATGAAAAATTACAACCCTGAAAACGCGAAAAAAATATCAGCTGTTCCATTTATAAATGGCGTCCGCACTCGACGAAATGTATGGAATGAATGGATGGAATGTGTGGTACCATTATTCGTCTATCATGTCCCCACTAATAGGACGCAGTTGGTGTTCACTTATTATAATAATTTTATTAATCTACAATCATAATGATTATACCAAGATACATTAAAAAAATTAAGTACCAGATCCTTTAGCCGACAAGAAAGCTGCAGCATTTTCATTCTTAATGTTTCCATTTGGATCCAAAAGCTCCAATTGTCTCAGAACACACATGACAGCGCAGCCCATATTGGGGTCATCCAGGGGAGTGTTGTCGGACCAAAACGAGAGAAATGTGTTGATTATTTCTTGATCGAAATCAGTCTGAAGTACAAATGTGAATTTGAAGAACCTCTTCTGCGTTCCAAATTTTTTTCTGCGTATAACGGTTTTACCATTGGATTTTTAGTTTCCTCTACCTTTTTTGGCATTAATATTATCCATAAAATAAAATCATCAATGAAATACCATATGAATAAAATAAAATAATCCAAACGAGGCAGTGAAGCATGAAAACACATTTGTTACCTCTAGAAAAAAGCTCAAAGGGCTAAACTAAATTTACATGTTTTCTGGGTGGTTTTATTAACAAAACATTATCAGGAATGGTAGACCTGACAAAATTAAATAATTACTCTCTTAAAAAGACGGTAACTAACCTCCCACAAAAGTTATCTTATCAGGAAACAGAAAATTTGCTGACTTGACACAGCTAAGCTATTCATCATTCCGAATCATGAAATCATACACAACACACACATACACACACACACTTTCTTACACACACACACACACAACATACACACTTTATCTCTGCAAACCCTGCCTCATACGAGGACTCGGGTATCGCAAAGATGATACTCACACACATACACATGCATTAATAAAAAGTCCAAAAAGATTATGTATACATATTTTGATTGTACTGAAATTTAGATTTTGTGATTCTTAAGTAATAACTTCAATTTACAATTGCAATATTATGTTATTACGATATTTTTTTATATAAATTATGATATATAAGATAATAACTTAAAACGTTCAACAACTTTCATCAACGTACCAGGGAGTATCTCTCGTATCTCTGAAGCACAAACTGCAGCTTAGATAATAGTTAATAAACTTTTGCCAAATTTCATCATGATGTGTCTTAAGCCATTTTGGTCGTGAAAAAGTAACGTACAGAGACAAACAACAAGTCTCTGTCCGTGAGTAACAAAGTCCCTTTTAGGTGGAAAATTCAATAATTGGGGTTGTAATATCCAGTCACCAATAGACCTCTTCAGTTGTCATAAAATACCTATTAGAATTTATTTAATATGAGAATGTTATATCATTATAATTTACCTGTTGCTGACAAATCAGTACATGTTCTCCTATCGTGGCACTCAACTTCTTTAATACCACCCTCGGATCATTTTCTCTCTCACAACAGAATTCACTAAGTAAAGTAAACAACAATAATAATTTCAAAACCATTATTGTGATTTATTTACATAAAGTATATGTTACGATGCTTTCAACTCCTTGAGTTTGGTTCTTATAAACGAAGTACTTCCCTATTTTAATGAACAAGTTGTATTTTTAATTGTTTAATTAATTTTAGCGATCTCATTTGTGATTTTTTAATTACATTTACGTAGTAGAGTTTTTAATTTATATTAAAAAATAAGTTACGTTTTTGTTTACAAACAAACACATAATTTTTTTGTAGTTTAGAATAAGACACTAAATTATAAAACATGAACTCTATGTTTGAATGATTGATGACATGATAAAAGTAAATCCTACTTATATTATAAACGCGAAAGTTTGTATGATATATGGATGTTTGTTCCTCTTTCACGCAAAAACTATCGAATGGATTTTAGTGAAAGTTTACAATAATATAGCTTATACATTAGAATAACACATAGGCTATAACGGGTTGTAGTAGCGAGGCCAAAGGCCGAGCTCTAAGCGTACAAAGTAGCAGGTTTCAGCTAGTATACAATACATTAATAGACTAGCTTAGTCGAAAGAGAAATTAACGATACATTATATTATATAGAATTTTTTAATTGTGTTATATGACTGAATAAAGAAAACAAATCAAAGAAGCTTCAAAAAAACTTATTTTAATCATTACTACAAGTTATAAATAAAATCGACAGCTGAGAAGAGCGAACTCAACTTAAATAATGTCATAAGTCCGTTATCCTAGCCAGGTTTTGATAAGTGGGTCCAAAAATCCTTCCCTCAGGAACTCCTAAGTTTCGGCTAAAAGCTCTGCTATGATGAGGTCTGGGTCTGGTGCCCACTTGAGCTCGTGGATCTTGAGTTTGAAGCACATTGCCACAGTTATGGTCTTTAGACACGCGTCTGGGTTCGGCGGCGTGCTTTCGTTGCATCCATGGATGATATCGACTAGCTGCTGGGCCATAGAAGCATCTGTGGATGAAATTTGGAACAAGACAACTGGAATTAAATCAAGCTTTTGATATAGGAAATGTTGAAGAAATTAAGAGTAATTTATTAATATGATTTCAGATACATTCTACTGGTAAGTACTGCGGCATGGCACTGAACAAAGCTCGACACCCTGAGTTTCCATTGTAGGTACATTTAAGCAGAGCTGAAAGATGGAATGATAAAAAAATTGCCAATTTTCTTCCTTATTTTACTCTCAGGCAGGGTTACCAAGGCTAATAGGGACAAATGAACTAGCCCAAATATTATTATATTGCTGAATCTTTTTATATCTTGGAGTTTCACTGGAAATATTACTCTACAATCTATTGACACAGTACGGTGTAAACTAAAACTTGACGTAGCAGATTACGGATGGACGGAGGTACTGTGCTCGAGATACCAATAACTTCTAAGCTAATCGTAAATTATCTTAATTACCAGCTCCATGTTTTATGGCGAATTCTTTTGCGTTTCCGTGGTGAAGCATGTACCCCTCGTCCAGGAGTTCCAGCTTCTCTGACATGCACATGATAGCGCAGCCAGTCAGTCGGTTGGTCACTTCATAACCTTCCTTCCAAAAGTTCATGAATTCTTTTGTGACAGCGTCTGGCAGATCCAACTGTAATACAATTTAGATGATTATTAGGCTTCTTCTAAAAGTTATTATTCATACTGGTTTGGAATCTATTAAAAAAGTATTTATGAGCAATTGGTTATTCGGATGTAAGAATTTTATCAAGCATAAAAAATCGCTTCAGGACTCAAAAGCCTTAATGCCTTATCACTATAATTATAAATGTTATATGACATAAATGCAAGTACAATCATTTATGATCTCACCTCTTTTTTGCAAACCTCCATTGGCTTCCCGAAGTTGATCGTTATTGTTTTCATCACATCTTGAGATGATTGCACATTAGCAATCACACTTACTACCAGCACCAGTATTAATTTCTTCGACTTCATCATTGTGACGCTCCTCCAGATGTCCGGCCAAACAGAATTTGGCAGCGGCTGTGGTCGGTTTTATATAATTCACAGCTGGTTCGCGAGTGTTTTAATTATCACCTATCGCTAGATGGCGTGCTTCGTAATTATTAGTAAGGATGTGCGGCCTCGGAATGACTAGATTGAGGCTCATTTGGTTTTAATTGTAGCGCAAACTTGCTAATAGAGAAACAATAATGCCATATATAACACTAGCTATATTCCGCGGATTTGCTCGCTTTCCTACAGGAATCATCTAGTTGTTCATAATAAAAGCTTTTATTATGTGAAACCAGGGTATAAGCTTCGTTCATATAAAATGTTATCCTTTGTATAGCTTTTACGGAGTCGAGTAGAAAAATATACACAAACATACACTTTCGCATTTATAGTATTAGTGGGAAGTACACACAGATCTTTATCAAGTATTACAAATTTGTGCAATTACACAGTTCTCACATTATGGGTGCAATTAATAAGCAATTTCAGACCGGCGGTGGCGGTGATGCCTTCACGTAATATTTGTAACGCGGTCACAACTTCATCGGATCTACAGATACAGATAAATCTTAGAAACCAAAGCAAATGAAATAGGTAATAGTAATATTTTGACTGTTTATTTTGGCTATTTGAGGAAGACCTTAGGGATAATGCTGGTTAACATAAAAGACTTGGGCAGATAAAATAAGTGGCTGGTTCTTTCGCAATGGAAAAGCAGACCATAAAGACAGTTATATTAAAAGCGTTACGAGTTTTTAAAGAATGTATTATATTATAGAACTAGCTGTTGCCCGCGACTTCGTACGCGTAGATTATCATACAATATTTCAACCCCCTTTTGCCCCCCTTAATTCAGCCCTTTCGCAAAATCCTCTCTGGGCGGACCTCTACACCCCGAAAGTAATCTACTTGCCAAATTTCAACAAACTTTCAACAAAAAATAAAACCCCCATTTCTCATCCTTAATCCGTCTTTTCCAAAAAATATATATGTTACCGGCAATGTGTATAATTCAGGTATTCTATACAATGCCTAGGCGAGATGTGAGAGAGAGAGAGTATGAGTGTGTGTAGGTGAGTGCGAGTGCGAGTGTGAGTGTGGGCGTGAGTGTGCGAGTGGGCTTGAGTGTGAGAGTGGACATAAGTGTGAGCGTGCGTCTGAGCGAGCGTCAGACCGTGCGCGCGTGTGTGTGTGTGTGTGTGTGTGTATTTGTGAGTGTATTTGTGAGTGTGTGTTTATCAACACCTTGCTTTTATCAAAACCTTACTTTAAAATTTATTAGACCTATCTCGCTTCTAAGCCATGCTTATAAGCTGTTTTGGAGGGTCATCACGCCTCCCGCCCGCGTCGCAAGAAGTTTACTTCCTGCTCGCACGTCTCCCCCTTCCCTGCTCTCGTATTTTACACACATTGCCGGCTGCGCATTCGGCATTGTATAGAATGCCTAGGCAAAGTATAAAATAAATAATATTTCATGCATTACCTGAACTTTTTAGGCATTCTATACATTGCCTAGGCATTGTATAGAATACCGGATTATACACATTGCCGGTAACATATATACAGTATTTTTTTTTTTAATTTATTAACCTGAATACTAAATTTCATATCCCTAAGATCAAAAACAAAGGACTTTCATACAAACTTTCAACCTCCATTTGGCCTCCTTAATTCGGCCCTTTCGCAATATCCTTTCTTAGCGGACCTCTACACCCCATAAGGAATCTACCTGACAAATTTCAGCTTCGTAGGTCAAGTAGCTTTTGAGATTTCATGTTTAATGAGTGAGTGAATGAATAGATGAGTAGATGAATTTCGCTTTTATATATATATAGATATATAGATTTTCTAGAACTTTCTAGAACATTCTATATCGATTATAATAGTTTGCAATCATTTTAGAATTTTTTAGATCATTCCAGAAATTTCTAGAACTTTCTCGAACATTCCAAATCGATTACAATAGTTTGTACTCATTTTAGAATTATGTCGATCATACCAAAATTTCTAGAACTTTCTCGAACATTATAAATATAGTAGGTATTTCCTTTCTAAAGGATGTCTTCAGATAGGCTATCTAAGTAACTACTCAACGTACACTACAAAGTGCGCTGCAAATCAGTCGCCAGCTTAAGATGAGCCGTACGTACAAAGCTTCCCGTACATTCCGGAGGTCAAGTTATTTGGACCTAATACTGAGGGTTGTGATGTGTGTAATTTCTGAACTACGAAATCGACGACCTTGAAATTTTTACGGGACGTTATTTAATATACCTCCTTTCTAACAAAAAAAGAATTAATGAATTCGGACTACGCGGTAATGAATTACAACTAAGTTCACAGTTTGACTTTCATCCCCTCTCCCAAGGGAACCATGCAAAATTTCGGGATAAAAGGTATCCTATAACCTACCTCGTAGTATGAACTCAAATTATGCTAAGTTTCATTTGAATCCATTGAGTAGTTTCGGCGTGATGCGCGGCCCAGATACAGACAGACAGACAGACAGACAGACAGACAGACAGACAGACAAAAATGAAAAAAATTACAGTTTTGACTTCAGTATCGATTATAGAGTGCCGTAAATTTATTTTTTTCAAAATATCTTCAATGTACAGAAATGGACCTGTTACAGTTTTATTATTAGTATAGATTACTTATGACAACACAAAACCAATCGACAGCTAAAGAAGGGCAAGTAGAAATATGAGAAATTAATTCATTATTTCAATGGTCACGCCAGGTCGTGAAAAGGGTTCAAAAATCAAAATGGTCTTAGGAACATGCTAAACTTCCGCCAACACTTCACCCACGACGAAATCCATACTGGGAGCCCAGTTTTTCTTGTGTATTTCGATCTTGACGCAGTTGGCCACGTCGAGGATCTTCAAGCAGATGTCGTCGTTGGTCGGCGTGGACTTCTCACAGTTGTGGATCAAGTCTACCAGCTGCTGCGCCATCGCATCGTCTGAAGCGGGACAAGTTCGTGTAGGTCATTGGAAACGTAAGATTTATCAGTGCTTCAAGTTTTTAGTAAATTAACAGTGTTCACCTCAAATCAAAAAAGATATTGATGATTTAATTCTCATTAGTAGCTTAATCGAGCGTCGCAATACACAGGGTGCACCAATGACGGTATAACCATGTTTCCCACCTTAAATAAGTATCGGTGAAGTAAAGTTTTGTTAAAAAACCTCACTATAAACTGTATAATACCTATTCTCTGGTGTGGTGTGGTCTGGAGGTCTGGTATGGTTCCAGGCTAGTTACTCCCCCACAAATAATAAAAATAAGTTGTCATGAGCGTGTGCAGTCTTACATGAAAGGGTTAGAGTTAGAGTTAGGGTGTTACCAATAAAGCTTATTGGACTTAGCCAAATTCCAGACGTGTTCACAACAGCATGCCTAATTTTTATAATCTTAAAACCATTTATGGTAAAAACAATGTTTGTCTAAGGTAGAAAACTCTGAACTTGGTATAATTATCATAATTATTTTGTACTTTACTTGTTTGGATAGCCTTGCATTCCAGGGGCCTAACGGCTACTTCTTAAGGCGGGCTCGAAACAGCGCTGTGGGGAAAATCACGTGAACGTGAACCTTAACACGCCTATATACGGTTTGCGGTCGCGCAATGTTTCGCAATCACCTAAACAGAATCGCTAAAAACATTGCCACTTAACATCAGTATCAACATTGATGACATTGATCAATGATCGACATTATAATATTGATTATGCGTGAAGTGAAACGAACCAGCGCCATGTTTCCTCGCGAACTCCTGCGCATTCCCGTGGTGCAGGTTCCCCTCAGGGTCGATGAGGCTCAGCTTAGAGGAGAGGCAGTGTATGGCGCACCCGATCAGCCGGTCCTGCAGCTCGTAATCTTGTTTCCAGAAGTTTAAGAAATCGTCGTACACCGTGTCAGGGAGTGACAGCTACAATAATAAAACTCGTGTATTGAAATTTTAATTTCTCATATTTGGATTTGGTCTGTAGCTGAAGAGCTACGGTGGCGAACATGAGGTCGTGGAAAAATGAACTCTTTACAGTTTACCGTTGGTTCAAAATAGTTCGCTGCGTTTACACGCCTCGACCTTACTCTAGTATTTACTAGAATGATTGAATAGTACAATATTGAACCTGCCGCATGTCAGAAGGTCTTTGGGCGAAAGTTATCACACAGTAGGTCTTTGATCATAAAAGATCTTGGCAGACCAATAAAAAGATTTGACTCATAGCTTAAAGACTATATAGGAAACAATACTTCAACTACAAGCTTCTTAGTCTTGAGCATAGACGCAAAGTTGCTAGCTGCGTAGTAGCTTTGCCTAGTCTGTGGTAGATAGTCTATCGGTTTTTTATCGGATACATTTCGGAGAGTGTGCATTGGATTTGCATGATCTAATTTCCTCCTACCCATTTATTTCTATCTATTAATTAATTTTCTATCGAACTGCCAGAGTGGGTACGAAGAATCGTCACCTCTTTATGGTTGATATTTCAAAAACCCGTACGAAGCGCTTTGATTCCACTTTTATTGTGCGAACTGCTAGTCTGTGGAATGCGCTGCCTGCATGGGTGGTTTCCGATAGTTACAATCTGGATGTCTTCAAATCACGAGTGAATCGTTCGTAATTCGTTCTTCTAGACTAGCGTGCACCATCGTAGACCGCATCATCGCTTAACATCTTCTAATAGTTATTAACATAATATATTTCTATATATTCCCGAAACATGGTGCATGTAACTGCGCCGAAACATCGGGAGCTCCATCCACAATCTTATAACGGTAAATATCCCGTTAATAATCATATAATTATATTACATTTCTTTCTTTAGTTAATTTAGATTAAAAATATGCAATTTAGCCAATATTCTACAATACCATCATAACTTATTTTATTCCTCACATTTCTACGCCGTCTCTGGCATTGATATGAGATACAACACTTCAATTTGTACGACCCTGTATGCTATTTTGTATGTACGAGTATGTCTACCTTTTTGAATTTAAATGTTTATTAATAAAACGTTTATTTCTCAGCGTACTTACCTCCTTTTTACAAACATCTAAAGCTTCTACGAACCGTAGGGTCATAGCTTTCATCACGGCTTGAGATGCATGCACTTCACAGTTTAAATATTGCAAGACAATTATAAGAAAAACAATATAAATGCCTGCTTTTCTATTGCTAACTGCTGTAAATTTCCCCTCCATTTTGCTTGCAGCAAAGACTGCAACTTTTGATATATCTTCGTTAAACTCATTTCTGGTTTATAAAGGTTATTTTAGTCTGTAATTAAAGTTTTAATTATAAGTTGTTGTGTTACAACTGTCTATTTTGTCATTACAAAGTGATTATTTGTCTGGTATTAGCGCATCAATACTTAGAGGTGTTGAAGTCAGATCTTAATTGTTTTTCACTTCTAATTCAATTTTGTAAGACAGACAAAGTCGAGTCACGCGAGGGTGCTTTCTCACAGCTACAAGTTGTAAATAGTAGAATGAAAAATGTATTATTTTTTCTCTGTTACTTTAAAAAAGCTCAGCAAAAGTATCTCAATTTATGGTTTTCATTCACATTTAAATCTGAAATAGATCATTTGGTCTGCAAGTTATCTGATGGTAAGTATAAGGAACTTGTGGGCGTCGTGGCCGAAGATGGAGCACGTCAATTTAAAAGTACTCAATCAACTGACTCTGATCATGAAGATGCCTAGAATCTAGTTAGAAACAAGAAAGAAAACAGCAAGTCTCATTCCTGGGCAGAACTTACGCATCATGAACATGGAAGTGGAACCATATTGTTGCGCATCATTTATTATAATTTCCAAGAGGAACACCCGTTCTAAAGGAGTATATTTCTACTTGTTCTAGTGTAGTTCTAATTAGACTACTTCATAATATTAATTATGAAAGGTTAGACAATACAGTGAAAACATATGAATAAAAAGAAAAACATAAACGTGATAGAAACACTTATATTTGAAATTGATTTGAATTTGAAATAACAGAACAAAAAGAGCGTACTCCTCGTCGTTATAACAACTAGCTGCGTCCACGGTTTCACCCGCGTGGTGATGAAGGAAAATAGTGATGAAGATGAAAAGTATGTAATATGTATAAAATACTATGTGTTTAATCCAAGACATAAGCTATCTATATTCAGAATTTCATCCATATCCGTCTGGCCGTTTCTGCGTGAAGGAGTAACAAACATACACACTCACACACAAACTTTCGCTTTTATAATATTAGTGTGAAGTGCGAAGCGATAGTACGCCGTAAGATATTTGTCATTAAAATAGTTTCATCGGAAAAAAATCACGTGCTGCAGCTGGTGATTTTATCTATTGAACTAGTGCTGCAGCTGGTGATTTTATCTATTGAACTAGCGCTGCAGCTGGTGATTTTATCTATTAAACTAGTGCTGCAGCTGGTGATTTTATCTATTGAACTAGCGCTGCAGCTGGTGATTTTATCTATTAAACTAGTGCTGCAGCTGGTGATTTTATCTATTGAACTAGCGCTGCAGCTGGTGATTTTATCTATTAAACTAGTGCTGCAGCTGGTGATTTTATCTATTAAACTAGTGCTGCAGCTGGTGATTTTATCTATTGAACTAGTGCTGCAGCTGGTGATTTTATCTATTGAACTAGTGCTGCAGCTGGTGATTTTATCTATTAAACTAGTGCTGCAGCTGGTGATTTTATCTATTGAACTAGCGCTGCAGCTGGTGATTTTATCTATTAAACTAGTGCTGCAGCTGGTGATTTTATCTATTAAACTAGTGCTGCAGCTGGTGATTTTATCTATTGAACTAGTGCTGCAGCTGGTGATTTTATCTATTGAACTAGCGCTGCAGCTGGTGATTTTATCTATTAAACTAGTGCTGCAGCTGGTGATTTTATCTATTAAACTAGTGCTGCAGCTGGTGATTTTATCTATTGAAATAGCGCTGCAGCTGGTGATTTTATCTATTAAACTAGTGCTGCAGCTGGTGATTTTATCTATTAAACTAGTGCTGCAGCTGGTGATTTTATCTATTGAATTAGCGCTGCAGCTGGTGATTTTATCTATTAAACTAGTGCTGCAGCTGGTGATTTTATCTATTGAACTAGCGCTGCAGCTGGTGATTTTATCTATTAAACTAGCGCTGCAGCTGGTTTTTTTATCTATTAAACTAGTGCTGCAGCTGGTGATTTTATCTATTAAACTAGTGCTGCAGCTGGTGATTTTAACTATTAAACTAGTGCTGCAGCTGGTGACCTTATCGATAAAATCGTATCTAGATTCGGTCTGGCAGTGGTTAAGATAATGGCTAATTATGATGATGATATTCGGTTAAATTTTCATTAGTTTCTAACAGCTTCAGTAAGTTTTAGAAAGCTGAATGAAAACTGTAAATTCTAACCACTTTTGCAAATTTTATTGAACGTAATATTGTAGCTAGTAGTCTATTTACTACTGCTATATAATTATTTAGTGCTGCATGGTACATTTTAGGTTTGAATATTTCTGAGGTACAAAGACAAGAGTAAAAATCAGAATTGCCTAACTTGTTCCTTCGAAGTTCCCGCCGAGCGTTTTAAAAAGGGTCTAACATAATCTTTCCGGACTGGCAAAGCATCCACAACGCCAGTAGTGTTGCAGATGTCCATCGACAGCGATAACTGCTTACCATCAAATTGACCGCTTGCATTTTGGCCGCTCTATTTTATATAATAATAAAAAAAAACAAAGACTTGTAAATATGTAGTATGTACCTAATAAAACAGCAATGTTACGCATAAACACAGATCCTTGGACGTATCACAGCAAATTACCGACCGGACCTGCTATTAGCTAAACCACCGCTTGCGATATGACTCCGCAAAAACACACATCACTCAAATCACTACCTTGTCACCATCTCATTATAACCTTTGTAACTAACCAACGTATTTTCAACTTTACACCGCTTAAAATAAGATACAACCCATTAAAAATTATTCAAATTTTGAGCCAATTTACTAATAATATTTGTCAAAGGATTTCTAACTTTAAAATGTATGCCAAAAGAGGTATAAGACTGCGAAAAGAAGGTGGTATGCTAATGATATGTAATTTTTTGCCAGAAAAAAGTTTTCAGAAGATATAATATGGTGGAAGGTGGTGGTGCGGTATTAGTGGAACTAGAAACCTTTGAGGATGAAGTACTGTTTGGTGGTGGCAGTGGTGTTGTCGCTGGTGGGGCTGGCGGTGGGGACAGCAGAGGTGATGAGCCACGTCACGGCGCATTTCGGGAAGGCACTCAACGAGTGCAGAGAAGAGGTGAGTCACGGAGACCAGCCGTCAAGTCTGGGAAGATGCCTTCAAGGGTCACAGCCTAACTAAGCCTTGTTGTGGCAAGTAACACTCACGAAATGGGCAACGAACCAGAACCAGATCACTAGTCCGATGGTCAGTTTCACATTGTGGAGCACTTAAGAAGGGACTGGATAGGGCTTGCACTAGACCAGAGATAATGTCGCCAATGTCAAAACACATTTTTATTATAACCCTGACATAATTATACTATCGTAAAATTGGAAGGAAAACAAAATAACTTTCAATAAAAATATTGGTTTCTGTGCTTCTTCCAACAGTCAGGCCTGACTCCAGAAGTCCTAGAAGAGTTCCAGCACTTCTGGCGAGAAGATTTCGAAGTGGTGCATCGTGAGCTGGGCTGCGCTATCATCTGCATGAGCAACAAGTTCAGCCTGATGCAGGAGGACTCCAGGATGCACCACGTCAACATGCATGACTACGTCAAGAGCTTCCCTAATGGTTCGTTGGGACAGATCGTTTTTATAATGCTTTTTTTCCTCTAGTGAGGATTATTTTGGTGTCTCACGTGGTGCGCTAGCGTCAAATATTGAAATATTTTCACCCCTCAAACAAGTTATAGTCTCAGTCAGATTTAAGCAAAGTAAATAATTATAGTCAAGTCTAAGTCATCCTTATAAAGTGGTTGAGATTTACTAGAAACTACTATGGAGTTTTACGTATGTTACGTAGCAAAAAACGCGAGGTTTGTGGTTTTACTTCGTTATATAACTAAACTTGACACAACCACGTTCAAAATCCGCCATTATTAACACTAAAAAAATACACGAGTTTAGGAATATAATACAATCAAAAGAGGCGACCCGTTTTATTCACGTTGGCGCCATAACTTGGTCATCCACATACCACATCATCTTGTCTGTCTATTTGACATGTGTCTCATTGGTTCCAGGTCAGGTGCTGTCAACAAAGATGGTGGAACTGATCCACGGATGCGAGCAGCAGTACGACGACATCGCCGACGACTGTGAACGAGTGGTAAAGGTGGCTGCCTGCTTCAAGCGAGACGCGAAGAAGGAAGGCATCGCACCAGAGGTCACCATGATCGAGGCGGTCATGGAGAAGTACTAGCGCCAATAATGCACGCTCAAACTTGGATGCCCTTCAAAATAATAACTAAACAGCACAGCATTCTCCGTTACATCGGAACTCTTTGCAAAATTGGATAGTTACCATATCCTTATTCCAAGCTGGGCAGAAACGCATGTGAAATCCACCCACAGGACCAAGCAAGTATCGGACTAAGCTAGAATATACCAGAACTTATACTGACTACTTGATACTAGGTGTAAGAATGTGTTAAGATAAAGAGCATTATGAAAACGAAAAAAAAATCTACATTTAAGTAAAATATACTGTGTGTTTCATATACTAATAAAACTGGTGTTTCATTTAAATTTTGAGCCAATCGTTTCATCTTACTCTGATTGTGTTTTTTATTCTATTTTGAAATTTTAGTTGACATTTTTAAACTTAATAAAAATATTGCCGTCGATTCTGTCATACTAATCTAAACTAAACCACTAGTCACACTAAACTAAGCCAGGACTAAAATTATCTTCCTCTCTTTTCATTTTAATATCTGAGAGGACAGCAATGATTTATAGCTTTCAAATTTAGTTTAGAGTATATGAGAATCGATGCCATTGTTGTCTTTTTTTATTTCAGGCCAATTTTCAGGCTATGCATTAATAATAGACTAACATAATAACATTTTGATTTAGTTTAAGACTTTTTTTTTTTTAATGCCATAGGTGGCAAACAAGCAGACGGGCTGCCTGATGGAAAGCAGTCACCGTCGCCTATGGATACTTGTGACACCCGAGGCATCACAAATACGTTGCCGACCCTTTAGAACTCGATTAACTCGCCTTTTGAAGAACCCCATGTTGTAGCTTCTCGGAAACACCCTCAAACACTGTCAACTAAATTTACAAAATTGATTCCAATTTACACTACATTTTTACGAGAAAATGCCCAGTACGGTGAACTTTTTTCATTCGTCTAATGTAAAAAAAATATATGAAAAAGTTTGTTTTGTATTATTTGTGTGCGTATTTTCAAAAGAAAAAAATGATATAATATTACTTCGCAAATAGCTGTAATATGATCATCAATCTCTGGTCCCGTCACCAGCAGCCAGTAGAAACAATCTGTCAGCGGCAATGAGCAGGGGTCGAGCCTTCACCTGACACACCGCGGGGCGGGGTGGAGAGAACTCATGAAAAATGGTAATCATTCACGTGTTTGAAAGGTTCCTGTCGTGTATATAACTGTAATATTATGTAGATAGCTATAACTACAACAAGCGCAAGACTATGCCACCTTTTTCTTTCATACCTACTTAGCTATGAGTTAATAAAATATTTGTATATGACGAATTTCTAGTGTAATTCTGCTTCTACGTCGTTTCGAGTACAATAAAGATTTTATATGTAATTAATATAATTATTTCAGGTTAGGTTCAAATTAGCATCACAAATATCTATAGAGAAAAATAGTTTATCCAATAGTTTTGTTTTAGTTGTTTTGTTTAGTTGTTTTTTTTTAGTTTGTGTTTTTCCTTTTGCATCCTCTGGACGCCCGCGACTCTCACAATGTCTTCGGTCCATCTAGTGGGAGGCCTCCCTACGCTGCGTCTTCCGGTTCGTGGTCTCCACTCAAGAACCTTTCTTCCCCATCGGTTATCGGTTCTTCGAGCGATGTGGCCTGCCCATTGCCACAACTTGCAAATTTTAACAGCTATGTCGGTGACTCTGGTTCTTTGGCGAATATCCACGTAGTAGATAATTTAGGTTATTTCATTATACCAAGCTAAGAACATGCCTACAAACATGACATAAGTTAACAATACCTCAGTTGGCAGTTTGGCAAGCTCTGGTACGATAATATTCAAATAAGTATTTCAATCACGTCCCTACTCGTTTACAAGACACCTGAGCATTCAGGATTTACTATAATCTAAACAATAAAACCAAACAACACACGTTGCTATTTTATTCCATGGAAAATATATAAAAATTTACATACAAAGCGAGAGTCCCGATTTTTCGGGAAAATGTTTATGCCTCCCCTGATAACACTACGTGATGCGAATGAGAGAATCTGGCAACCCATATGTCTTTTACTTATTTTCTGTTTTGGTTCCCCTTTATTTTATAGTTTGGTGGAGGCAATTGTTTCTTTATCGATTTTTCTGTTGGGTCTTAAAAGGAAACTTCTATTTTAGTCCTTTTAAGTGTAGGGTAAATAAAAAGGTAAGTCGTAGTTTTTCTTTCTTGCCTTTAATTTTAATGAAATCCACAAAGGAAACTGTAATAATCCATCAACCTGTCTGTGCAGTCTGCACAAACTTACGTTTGCACTTGATCCCTTAATCCCGCAAACAAAAGATAGCTTTTCAACCGAAAATAAAACTTTGCAACGAAATATCATTAGGGTTTCCTTTTACGGCCAGGACAGAGAAAAACGATCTCTGATGCAATCAAAATACGTGTCACGTGTACAACTTGACGTAAAGAACCTTAAGTATCAGAAGTCAAAACAAGAAGGTTCTAGACAAACTTATTTTTGCCTCTCAACAAAACTTTAGCCTGAAGATTTGACTCTTATTTCAGGGGGATAAGATTTTGTTTAGAATTTAAGGTTATCGTACGAGCGGTAAGAGTTTTCGAAGTGGAAAAAGAAATGGTCTCCTCAGGGAATTCGACCATTTTTCATGAAAACAACGTCGTGAATACTAATGCTGTAAAATAGACTTGTTAATAAAGAACGTTGTATTCATGAGAACGTTGGAAATCGTCACGGAATTGAACATTCTTGAATGCTTGCCGTTAGTAATCTTATCAAGGGCTGAATTAGATTCGGGCATAATGAAAACATTACGAAACTTGTTCGGTTTCCTTTGCGTTGCGGAATTTCAAACGGAGTTTTGTTTTTAGAACGCATGCCTTGATGCAATTTGAAAATTGTTTTCTTCTCTTGAACGTGTACGTGTACCTATCCATGACATCGATGACGTGACGTAGCTGCGGGACACCCACGTGACATTATTTCTCGGAGTGCTATACCTGGCGGAGTATATTATTATACCATGGTTCTCGTGTAATATAAATAAAATGTATCTCTAGGTTGTTTTAGTGTTTTTTTTTTTTACTGTGTGTGAATGTTAGTGTATAGGTGTCGGTGTTACCTGGCGATGGTGTGCAGATGCGCGCTGGTGGCCAGCTTCACCAGCGGCCGGTGCGGAGGCCTGCTGGGCCGGCTCGGAGGGCTATACGTGTACTCCGCGGCCCCGGCGCCCGTCAGCCAGGACCAGTGCTCCGCCATGCTGGCAACTCTACCACTTCACTTCACTTCACTGCATTGTTAATTAGCTGTTGTTAATTATTTGATTTTTGTTACACTTCTGTCCTGTGAGATATAGATAGATAGAAACTCTTTATTGTGTACACCAGATATAAAAATTACAAACAGATAAAATACACTTACGAGCTGATATCTTAGCTTCTGCCGTTCGCACAGCATTTGAATCAGAAAGTGCAATTTAGAATTTCCTTTTTAGTTTCACTGTAGTCTTTTTCATCTTTTAACCGACTTCAGGAGGAGGGTATCAATTCGACTGTGAGTTTTTTTTTTTTGATGTTTGTTACGCGATTACTCCCTCAATATAGAATTGTTTTATTTATGGCGTGTCAGCTAAATGACATTGTTAATAATGCTCTTCTTCTGTTTGCTTTGGATATTGTTAGTTTCCAGGTGAATAAAGGCAAATGCCCTTATTTGTGTCAGGATTTTAAATGTATGAATTAAGCTAGAAACAAAACATCGGACGCGGCTGACGGACTCGGTTGACGGACGCGACATAAAGGTTATTTATTTATTTATTTATTATTTATTTACTTTACACAAATAATACAGTTTGTTGCATATTGTTGCACCAAAAAAACCACAGTTGGTTTGACATGGTGCTCACATTCACCGCGCGCTCACAAAATAAAAAATAAAATAGAAGGTACATATAAAACTTTGCATACATAATAATTTACTAAAATATTTATAGATCGAGGAAGCAGCTGTTTGTCATCGCTAAACCACTATAAATATCAAAAATAAAAAAAATAAAAAAAAATATATCATCGTAGTTTAAGCTCAATGTATCTAGATAATGAATGTACACTGAGTTGTGCAAACTATCGGACGTAAGTCGTGGACGTAACCTTGGCCTGACCTTGAACGTTCGGACGTCCGACAGAAATCTAGAGCGCCGGATGTTTTTGTCAGCCGTTGTTGTCTTTTGAAAGACTGTGCAACCTTATCAGTCGCGTCCGTCGGCCGCGTCCGATAGTTTGTTTCCAGCTTTAAAATGCAACTTGTTGTTTTTTTTTTTTTTTTTTTTGCGCATAAAAAGTTTTGTGTTAAGTACAGGGAGCACTAAACTCAGGAGTGAAACCGCGAGGCAAGCCTAGTAGAGACACTACCCCTTAAATTTCATCGCAACAGCTTCTAAACGCAATCCAATATCTCAAAGTACTAAACTTTCACGACCTCTCAACGGAAACATCCTTCAAAATCTGGAATGTTATTAAATTCGTGAACCATGATTGATAATAGCTGAAACACTGCAACTTTCTTACAAACGTAACTGGCACAAAACAAGACAATTTAAACCATATTGTGAACACAATAAGATTGGAAACGAACGCAGTCAGAAATTGTTCATTTCTAAAACCTGACGAAGGCTTCAAATGAAAAGCCAAAGCTAAATAGACTCTATCGTCATAAGAACAGAGTTGATCAAAAATAAATATATACGAACTTGAATTCAAGGAGTCTCGACACCCTTCACGAAATAGCGTTATTATAGCTCCCCTTTCAAAACTACGGACTACATGATCAGGATTTTCCGAATCACCAAGTTTGTTTCCCTCCCTTTCTTATCCGTAACGTGTGAAAGAGATAATGACACTTTGAAACTTATAATGCAAAGGTGCGCACTATCACGTGAAGTAATAAATCCAGGGGGTAAAGTGCGATTCACACCACGAGCGAAGCTAACTGTACTTATCTCGGAACGTACGTACGGACGGACAGCTGATAGCACGTACGTCCATGCTAACACCTACGTTGATCCTAATCTGTTGTAAATTTGTCCGTGAGTCGATGTTAAGCCATGTTATAGGGCATGGAGATTATTTTTCTTCTAGACTGACGTGCTCCATCCTCGGTCACACCGTCGCCGTCGCTAACCATCAGCGGAGATGATGGCCAAATATATATAGTATAGTAATAAGTAAATATATTTGAAAAAAAAAAACAATCTAAGATCTACACGCATACCGCCACTGAAGCGATACTAAAAGTGCAAATCAAATTCATCACTGGCCTATCCATCCTCCCATACAGACATAGCGCACCGGATTAGCAAGTTGAAGTGGCAGTGGGCGGGGCACATATCACGCAGAACAAATGCATGTGTATGTATCTTTGATAACAGTAGGTATGTTAATTAATATTTATGTAGTTTATTAATTATGTAGGTATATATGTGATGTCTATATTATGTAGTCTATGTGTTTTTATTATATAAGTATGCTATATTTATTTGTAGTCTATTGATTGTTTGTTGTTATTTGCATAGGTATTTACTTTATTTTTTAGCTAAGGCTATAATTTTTTGTATAATTCCTTTACGCACACGGTTGCCTGGAAGAGACGACTTAAACCTAGATAATATTTTTATTGTAATGTTTATGTTATTCTTGTTTTGTGGTATTTTAATAAAGAGTCATTGTATTGTATTGTAACAGATGGCCGATGGGGCTGAAAGGTCCTCGAATGGAGACCACGGACCGGTAAGCGCAGCGTAGGACGTCCACCCACAAGATGGACAGACGACCTAAAGGAGACCGCAGGGAAACGCTGGATGCAGGCCGCTTCTAACCGGCCCTTTTGGAGATCGATGGGGGAGGGAGACTTTTACCCAGCATTGGGACAGTACATGCAGGTTAAAAAAAACCACGTAGGTTTGCTGGTTCAGATTTGTTTCTTTGTACATTTGTTACCGTCGTTACCATCCGTAGATTAGCTACTGCAAGTGTTTTTATGCTTCGATATAATTATACAGCCTCTGCCAAGCCAAACTAGATAGCCCGTTGGTCGAGTTGGTAGTGAACCTGCCTTCTGAGCTTGGGGGCGTGGGTTCGATTCCCACCTAGGACAAACATTTGTGTGATGAACATTTGTGTTTGTTCTATATCTGGGTGTTAATATCTATTTAAGTATGTATTTAATCCTATATATGTATATATATCAGTCTCTGTCAGCCATATCACAAGCTTTGCTTAGTTTGGGGTCAGATGACCGTGTGTGCAAAAATGTCCCGAATATTTATTTATTATTTATTTATTTATTAAACGTGTGAGCTAAATTAAACTAGCGACATTCAGCATCTCTTGCAGTGTGAACTGCGCTTTAAAGATGAAAACTGAGAACTCCCGGTATATAGTGACGTCATGCTGTTCATGAAATGAAGTTCAGCCACAGAATGGTAAGTCGTCAGCGTGTAATGGTGGAATTATTCCAGTGAGTGGCTGCAGTGGGGAGTATATCTAATGTTTTTTGTATTTATGAACTACTAGCTGCGCCCCGTGATTTCACCCGTAGTGATGAAAAAGGGTGATGATGGTGACGATGAAAAGTACAATGACACTATCCGACCTTTGAACAATACCCATGCAAAAAATCAGGTCGATCCGTTGATCTTTTGCTGCGTTCAAGAAGAGCAAACAAACCAACAAACTTTTATTTATGTTACACGGGAATTACTCACGTAAGATTAAGCCGGTTACTCCAAAGCGCGGTTAGTGCAAAGCGAGACGCAGCCGCGCGCGCGCATTCACCTTGAAAAAGGCCGTCTAATGCGGTTGAAACTATAGTCGGAGTAACCGGCTTAATCTTACGTGAGTAATTCCCGTGTAACATAAATAAAATGTGTGAAAACCACGTCAGTTTCAATAATAAAACCAACAAACTTTTCGCATTTATAATATTAAGTAGGTACTAGGTGCGCCCCGCGGTTTCACCCGCGTAGTTATGAAAAATTGTGATGATGATGATGAAGAGATCCTATGTCACTCTCCGGCCCTTGAACTATACCTATGCAAAAAATCAGATCGATCCGTTGCTCTATTGCTGCGTGAAAGAGGAACCAACAAACTAACAATCCAACAAACTTTTCGCATTTAGGTATTTGGGCGCTTGTCAATTTATGCAGTCTGTCAGGTGTCCATGTTTATTACCTGAATCACAGATCTCAGAATCAGAATCAGAAAACATTTATTGATCAACTGATACATTATTATTATGCTAGATGTTAGTGCAACAATTGTATTCATCAGTCTACCCTCATCGGGCATTCAATATTTACATTAATAATATAATTTAATTTTAAACATTTTTTTTTAATAATGATGTCAAGTTAATTATACATGTCAACAGCGAATACAAAATGATAATAATATAATAAAAATAATAATTGCGTTAACTTACTCATGTTATTTATACAAAATATTAGTCGAAATCGTTTATTTAACAATGTCATTTCAGTAGAGTTATTTCTATTAATAAACTCATTTAAATCATAAAATACATTATTTATCAACCACATTTTTAGTTTAGTTTTAAATTGTACGTATCTGTGTATATCTGTGACCTGAATTTATTTCTCATTATCAGTCCACATCAGTCTACTGCTGGACATAACTAGTTACAGCCCGCGGTGTCACCCGGGTGAACAATCCCTCGGCCCTCGGGAACCGTACATTTTATCCAGTGCTCGAAATATACCGGAACGCACCGGTTCGTGAAATCACCGTTCCGTTACGTAAAGGAATCCAAAGACACCTCACTCGCTAAAACCGTCAAGCCGTTTAGGTTACAGGAGGTAGTACAGGAACCCAGAAACACGTATGCTTAGATACAACCCAAAAACATTACCCTCCTTCTTGGACAGTCGGTTAAAAGTTCCCAAGGTTTAAAGGGAAATGCGTTCCAGTTCAGTAGTGAAAACTGCGACCAGAACCACCGGAGGATGGGCAGCAGCGTCCTGTTAGTACACGGTGAACGTACTGCGATCTCCAAGCCGCCTGCCAAGCGTGGGGATTATGGCAACACCCCTCTCTAAGAGGGAGGCCTTGTTCAGCAGCGGACATTTAATGGCTGATAATGTATGTATGTATGTATGTGCGTTCCAGTTCGTGAGTAAGTCCAATTCGACCACTGATTTTATCTGGATAAAACGTTATCTATTATATCTTCTGGCTCCAACTACCCCTATGTAAATATCACATCGATACGTTGATTTGTTGATACATGAAGGAGGAACGATAATGGAGTTGAAGTGGCAATGGGCAGGCCACATCGCTCGAAGAACCGATAACCGATGGGGAAGAAAGGTTCTTGAGTGGAGACCACGAACCGGAAGTCGCAGCGTAGGGAGGCCTCCCACTAGATGGACCGACGACATTGTGAGAGTCGCGGGCATCCAGTGGATGCAAAAGGCAGGCTGTCGTTCAGTGTGGAGGTTAAAGGGGGAGGCCTATGTTCAGCAGTGGACGTCTTCTGGCTGATGATGATGATGATGATGAAGGAGGAACTGTTGACAGAGGATATTTAACTTTATCGGGAAGCACGTCCACTACTTTGTACAGTAACGTGATGATACGAACAAAGGGGTTCTCTAATGGTGAGTGCCACGACGTTTTGTTCCGACCTCATGACAGTAATCTAGTTATTCTGACGCTGGAACAGTAGAAAGGCGTTTCGTTTGGACACCTTGATGAGGGTCTATCCCCCCGCGTCCCGCCGCAAGCAGTGCTAACCTACACCCTGTATAGACTGTAAGTGGATGATTGTTAGAAAATGTTTAGCATTAAGTCCTCCATTTTTACATGTCTACATAATTTGTAAGTGTGCAATAAAATATTAAATAAATATAGATATTTTTTAAACCATCGATAAAAAAGCTGATATTCTTAAAATACCTAAACAGATTTTCTTTAATCATAGCTAAAAACAGTCTCGATCAAGGCGGCTAAAAAAATATAAAACTAAATCAAAAACGGTACAGCTACAAAGAGAGACACGTCCCTCTTTTTGGGTCGCGGGTTAAAAAGAAAACCAGGTTTATTGTTATAAATCCACAAAATAACGTATTATAAAAGAGTGGTGCTAGATGAATGCTTAGTATGCATAGATCTCTATCTCTTCTCTATCTCTATCTCTACATAGTATAAATTGAAGTCGCTTTCCGCGTCTGTCTGTCTGTCTGTATGGCCGCTAACTCCTAAACCACGCAACGGATTTTGATGCGGTTTTCACCATCAGTTAGATACATTTTCACGGAAGGTTTATATATATAACTAGCGACCCGCCCCGGCTTCGCACATTACACCCGTGCGATGCCAGGCGGGCGGGTCGCTAGTGAATTATAAAAGGTAGGTAAAAGTACCTCGTAAGTACTAAGGTACCTACCAATAGTTACTACTGGTATGTACTATTCTTATCAACACATCTAGTGAAGATACATTTTGCTAATATCAGTACATAATAATAATATAAAAGTATTGTATATAATTCGTAAAAATATAATTAAAATTATAACTGTAATCTTCCTTTCATGTTAAAAAAAGATAAAAATATATAGGCACATAGTAGTAATGTTGAATCAAAGTCACTTAAAAACGTAAAAGGAAATTAAATTAAAAATTCGAAACACTGTAATTCCGATAAGATCTCACAAAGCTTCGGGTGGCGAGAGCCCTTGAATGCAGTTAACAGACCAACTTATTTGTGCAGTTGGGTAAAAGAACGTACTACTATTATTCATAGAAGATTTTGAGTTTAGAACAGAAAATGCGACGGTGGCTCCCCTATCCAACTGTACAGATAAAATGGCACTATTTTAGTAAAGAGGGTACGAAGAAGGGGCGGGACGTAGGAAAACTGCAATAGATTCAGGGCTTTTCACGTCGACGTTTTAACGAAATGTGATTTCATTTGAACGGAAACGATTTCTTGAATAGATTTCGATAAAATTACTTTCTTTTGTGAGAGTTTTAGCTATTTTGAAGTTATTGTTTTGTGGTTATAAATATGGAAGCTTGGGAAATTGGAAAACGTGTCTTGATCGCGAAAATAGTAAGTATAATATCTCTACATAGTATAAATTGAAGTCGCTTTCCGCGTCTGTCTGTCTGTATGTCTGTCTGTATGGCCGCTAACTCCTCCTAAACCACGCAACGGATTTTGATGCGGTTTTCACCATCAGTTAGATAATTTTTCTAGGAAGGTTTATATAATTATATAACTAGCGACCCGCTCCGGTTTCGCACGTAAATTACACCCGTGCGAAGCCGGGCGGGCGGGTCGCTAGTCTATACTAATATTATAAAGAGGAAAGATTTGATTGTTTCTTTGTTTGTTTGTTTGCATCGAATAGGCTCCGAAACTACTGAACCGATTTGAAAAAATCTTTCACTGACGGGAAGCTACACTATCCCCGGGTGACATGGGCTATAATCTATACCCGTGCGAAGCTGGGGCGGACCACTAGTAAGTTATAATTGGAAGACAAGTCAAAGAAAAATCAAGCGATTATAATGACCCGTGTGATGGGTGCAATCAATTATTGCGGTGCCGTCTACAATATAATTGTAAGGTTCATTTTGGATAACACGGCATATTTCGCCGCAGCGAAATTTTGTAGCAACGAATCCCTAATTCAGACTAAACTTCAGAACGGCGCAAAGTTGCTAGTTTGCCAGTTTTTAGGGTTCCCCAATAGGTAAAAACACGGGACCCTATTACTAAGCCTACGATGTCTGTCTGTCTGGCCGTCCGTCTGTCCTAACTATTAACGGCTATATCTTTCGAACCGTAATAATTCATTTCGTTCCAAATTTTTTGCGAGTAATTTGCTACGCAGGTTGCTACAGGTGCTCGAGTCTAATAACTTTGTAATAAACAGACATTTGTCACTGACTCGCACTTGGCCATTATTTATTATTTGTTGTTAAACTTTAGAGTGTGCACTATAATCGTGTCAAGTTTGACGGTTGTATACAAAAATACGTTTGTTGTATGGGGAATTGGGGACCCCCCTTTCGTTTGTACTTTTTTTCTTTTTTATTACGTAATGTTACATATTCTGTGAAAATTTCAACTGTCTACCTATTACGGTTAATAGGTAGGACAGACGGACGGAAATACAAATAGACAGATAGATAGACGTCGTAGGCTTAGTAATAGGGTCCCGTTTTTACCCTTTGGGTACGGAACCCTAAAAAACATTCTTCAAGTCAGCCCCAGAAACTAATTTTCCCGGCATTATTTCACGTCATTTCCCAAAGTAATGATAATTTATTGTATCAATTTTGTTTGAGTGTTCTGTCGTGTTTGTTGCACCCCACAAGTGCACGTTGCAATCACAATAATGTCGCTATCTCTCTCGCACACCGCTTAGGGGTTCTAAATAACAAATGCATGGAGACTTCTAGGAGTTTTATTATTTCGTAAGAGCAAAGAATACGCGCTCGTTTCGTGCTCTATAGTTAAGATTAGTTTAAATTTAAAGTTATTTTTTACCATTATAATTGTATTTTTTGCTACAAATAAATGTCTATGTCTATGTCAAAGTATGAATAGGATGAATCATCATCATCATCATCATTATTTACAGCCATAGAACATCCGCTGCTGGACAGGAATCAAAAATAGGATAGGATAGGTTGAATAGGATGAATAGACGTAGATATTAATTTCACACAAATTTTGTTGTGTATTTTTTTTTCATATTTTGCTCACTGAAACATTCGAGGCGTGGTTCACCTAGCCGGTCTCAATGGATCACAACTGCATAGAGGTGATATCAAAACGTGGACGCTGGGGCTGACTGTACCTTAGGAGAAGCCATTGCCCAGCAGTGGAAATGTAGCTAAAAAAATTAGTAAAAACTTCTTTATATTTTACGGGCAAAAATCTTTCATACATATCACCATACTCAGATCAGACAAACTAGGGAGATATGGTGCGTGGCGGGTGCGAATGTATCTGGGTTGATGCCTTAAGTTGAACTCACCCAGCTAATGATCTTTCCGCCCTGGGGGTTAGACAAGATCCACTTTCTGTTAGCGTTAACGCCTGCGGAAATATGAAATTGAATGAAAATGACATTAGCTTGAGATAACATCTCTCAAGCTAATGTCATTGTCAATGTCATTATCATACAATTTCATCTTTCCGTAGGCGTTAACGCTAACAGAAAGTGGGTCTTGTCTAACCCCTTATTTGCATGTGGACCGTTAGTTCATTTGTGTCATTTGGGTATGCAAGTTTCTTAGTGTGCGTGAAAAATTTAATAAGTGTGCTGTGTAGGCTGTACTTACAGGCAGTTAAGCGGTGTAGTGAAAAAAGCAGGAGAAATACGGAGACATTTTGAACACTAACGATAATTTTTGTACTAAGTAAGGCATATCTTTTTTATTTTATTTTTTATAGTAGATAGGCTTGCGCTTGGCCGCCATCTCGCCTGATCTTAAGCGACGATGCGGTCTACGATGGAGCACGCTTGCCTAGAAGAAACCGATTCACTCTCGACTTGAAGACACCCAGATTGTAACTATCGGGGAAAACCCATTCAGGCAGCGAATTCCACTGACTAGCAGTTCGCACAATAAATGTGGAATCATAGCGCTTCGTACGGGTTCTCGGAATATCAACCATAAAACGATGTCGATTTTCTGTGCCCGCCCTGGCCGTCCGATAGAAAAAAGGGCAGGAAGGAATTAGATCATGCAGATCTGATGCACACTCTCCGAAATGTATCCGACAAAAAACCGATAGACTAGCAACTTTACGCCGATGCTCGAGACTAAGAAGCTTAGTCTGAACCAGGGATTCATTACTGATGAGCCGCTTGGCACGTTTCTCAAGAGACTCCAACGCCCCAAGCTGGTGCTTAGCTGATCCATCCCAAAGGTGAGAGCAGTACTCTATACACGATCGAACTTGTGCTTGGTACAGTGACTGCAACTGCTCCGACGTGAAGTACCGTCGTACCTTCGATAGGATATCTCTCTTGCTTGACTGATCTGAGTCACCATACCTCCCTTTCATGGCATCTATCGGCGGTGATTTATAGCGCACTATAGCTTAGCACGCGCATGGGGCAAGGGCTGGGAACAACTACATATTCTGTGGCATTCCCTAACAACTGCTGCTGAATCTGTGGTAAGGGCTTGGTTTGATTACTAGTTATTGGTGGGCGTAGTATAAGATTAGATAGGGTTCTTCATGGAGTATTATTATACAACTAGCAGCACCCCGCGGTTTCACCCGCTACCCTACAGGGAACTACGTGAACTTTTCTGGGATAAAAAGTATAAACTACCTCCACGCCAAGTTCCATTTAATTCTGTTCAGCTGTTACGGAGTTTAGTGCGGTCAAATATACACAAACTTTCGTATTTATTATATTACTGTAATTAGAATTTTAAAATACCTATGAAAGAGCTGGTAATCTTTAAACGGTTGAACATATTTGAATCACATAGCTTGAATCATATAGCTTAGAAAAAAGTAGATAGGCTTTTAAATCGAACCCACACGATGAAAATGACATTTGCGTAATTTTTCCAACAATAAAGTAAATTAAGAAAATTGCGCAGAAAATTGAAAATCTTAGGAAACTGAACAACGATGGTGAAACCGGGGGCGCTGCAAATAATTTACAAAATTCCTGGACATAAATAATTTTCCACAAATATTTATGTAGTTTTCACGTACATTGCATTCTGTGCAATTCGTCATACAATAATAAATACACGAGTGACAAGAAAATTGTGAACTACTAACCTATGAAAAACAGTTTATACTCGAGTATTAGGTATATTATAACAATTTTTTATAGTTTAAAATTATTCTAGTTTTGACGTAGTGATGAAAATGGTGAATATTTCGTTCACTTCACTCTATTTTCCTACATTTTCTTTCATCATCCAACCAAAACGATCAAAACATTATATCGTATTATTCAAGAATGAACCGTTTTGAAAAGAATTAAGGTTTTATTTAGTTTGTTGTTGATGTGAAGGGGTGAGATCCCCTAATTTAGTGTATTTTAGAGCCAGTCTGCGTCGTTTTGTGCGAGTGCAAATTAAAAATACGCATAATGAATGGACTTGACAGGTCTGCTTTTATCTGCTCATTTTGTGTAGCATATAGGTGATATTTTAATTGTATATTTATTTATATACATTGGTTGCGTTCAGCTGTTTTATCCGCGATATTAAAGCTATCTATATTTTCTGGAATAATAATTTAATTCCCTTCTTCGTTGGTATGTAATATGCATTGTTTTTGTACATATTTCATTACGATCTGCTGTCATTTGGTCGTGGAAAAGTAACAGAGAGAGAGGGAACAGAAGATACGAGGAGAAAACAGTTACTTAAAAAAAGGGGATTTTCGTGCATCAAGGTTATTGTTAATGAAATAAATATAATTTTATTGATACATTTAAATAATTTCAAATGTTCATACCACTGGCTTTTCGGTGATGGAAAACATCGTGCGGAAACCTGCATACGTACGGAGAAGGAATTCAATGGCGTATGTGAATCCACCAACCCACACTGGGCCAGCGTGGTAGATATGGCCCAATCACCCTATCGGGGGTAGGCTAAAAGTCCAGCAGTGGACTTTTAAAAGGCTGGTTATGATTTAAATAATAATAAGCAATTTTTTTTGTTTGCTTTTTTGTTTGTGTCAGTGATTATGATATCTGTATAAAAGTTATTTGAAAAGCGGTTGAAAGTAAGCCAGTTTGTTGGACTCGAGCAGCTCTTTGTTAATGGTATGCAAGACTTCATCATCAGCCAGAAGACGTCCACTGCTGAACATAGGCCTCCCCCTTTAACCTCCACACTGAACGACAGCCTGCCTTTTGCATCCACTGGATACCAGCGACTCTCACAATGTCGTCGGTCCATCTAGTGAGAGGCCTGCCTACGCTGCGTCTTCCGGTTCGTGGTCTCCACTCCAGAACCTTTCTTCCCCATCAGTTATCGGTTCTTCGAGCGATGTGGCCTGCCCATTGCCATTTCAACTTGCAAATTTTAACAGCTATGTCGGTGACTCTGGTTCTTTGGCGAATATCCACGTTTCGGATTTTATCGCGCAAAGAAACTACGAGCATAGCTCTCTCCATTGCCCGCTGAGTGACTCTGAGTTTTTCCAAAAGGCCAACAGTTAAGGACCACGTCTCAGTACCATATGTCATCACTGGCAACACACACTGGTCAAAGACCCTCGTCTTGAGGCACTGTGATGCAAGACTTAACGAACCTAAATTAAAGCATTAATGAAACTGAGTCAGTTCAATGTCACGTGACGTGTATGAGAAAGCGCCTGCGAGTTAATGAACGGCAAGGAGTGCGTGAGTCACCGTGAAGCCCCACACAGGCGCCGGCGGGTCTGCGCGCGGCTGTGTGCGTGAGGCAGCGGACACTGTGACACGAACTGTGAACACACCGTACTCACTTTCATTCGAAAGTGTAAACAAATATGGCGGATTGGCAACAACGGCAACCAATAGTGACAGTAGCTGTCAAATATTAACCACCGACGCAAATAAAGGAGTGTTGTTATGTTTAACGTGTGTATCTGTGTACAGTGTGTCTGTCTGTGGCATCGTAGCTGGTGACATTTTCATTCGCATAAAGTCATTTGTCATAAAGTCATTCGTCATACGTATCTCTAGTCATAATATTTGATTCGCATATTTTGTTGTAGTCATACTTTTTCGGCGCCCTTATATTTTTATGACATAATTTGTGACATTATGATAACCATATTCCTCTCGTCTCTTGTCATACTAACATAGGTATTTGTTGTTTATGAATTTATTTGTAATAAACTTATAGCTAAGTCCTTATGGTTGTTGATCCAATTGGGTTATTGTTATGAATGTTCCGCTGTATGTACAATGTCAATGCAACAGAGACGAGAGTGGCGCAGCTCTGTTCATAAGGCTGTTAATAACTTCGAAAAGAAACGAATACAAGACCTAGATGCAAAACTCCTCATTATTAAGACCCGTCCGAAGCCTTCCTACACCTGCACATACAATGCTGATGGTCAGTTGCACTGTGCGCCTTGCAACAGGATCTTTAAAACTAAGTTTGGTTTTGCCAGCCATATACGCGCTCATAACCGGCGCTAGTCAGGTTCGCCGTTGACGGACACGTCAAGGAGGCCGATATATATATATATATGTACAATGTACAATTAAATTACTGTGTTAAAACTTGCGTAAGAAACTGATGAACGTAATATCTTCGTGTATGAAAACCGTTTGTCAAATCACAAATTTTTGCTGTGCCAAAATTGTACATGCAGTTCTGCACTGCCCACTAAGCTATGAACGGTGTCATTAGACTGCCCCCGCCCCCGCGCCCGCTCCGCGCGCCACCGTGCCACCGCCCGCGTGTTTATGTGAAATCGATGCAACGCTGTTTGTAAACACGTCTTGCACTCACATACGACCGTTATTTATATTTTATGTGACAATTTTATTAAAAATATCAAGAATTTACTATTTTAGGAATATTGTTGACGTTTTTACGACCTTGCGCAATCAACAAGTTACATTTATGTGAGAACTTTTTTGAAATATTTTGGGGAATTATTTTTCTCATAAAGTTTCAAAGCATAATATTACACTATTGGAGTATAACTAAAATATCACACACATTTAAGAGCTAAATCTTTTTTTACACATTAAATATTCGTTAAATGCACACCATACATAATACTATCACTAATCACATGTTCATCACTAATAAAAACGTTAAAAATGTACAGCGATTAAAAACTATATAAAAAATTTAAATTTTTGGCGCGGGAGGTGGCGCGTCTCGGCGGCCACGTTGCGAACTAACCTAACCTTGCCTCGTGCACTGAGGGAGCCCTCGTAAAATTCATATCACAGTTTTATTAATCTTGATACTTGGCGCAATCCTTGTTGCATTTTTAATCCCTGACGCAAAAAGAGTGGTCTGTATCTGTGTCTGTTTGTCACATCGTAGCTCTCAAACGGTCGAACCGAATTTTATTTATTAGTTTATTTTGTCGTTTGCCACGTGAATTGGTTGAGAGTGTTCTTAGCTATGAATCAAGAAAATGTGTTCTGCCGTTTGAAGCATATCAGCTCTTAAATCTGGGATTTTTAGATGTTTTAATTATTTCTGGACATACCATTTTAAAATTATTGTTTTTGTATGATACGATGACATAATGAAGTTTAGTAATTACCGCATATTCTCGTAATGTAAGTTCAAAAATTCAAAATTATTTTATTCAATAATAGGTACATTTGTAGTTGTAAGTCGCACTAATGTCCAAACTAGGTGTAGAAACACCTGTATCTTGGGAACTAGCCCTTCCGTTTATAAATCAATTAATTGTTTAGTACCTACACTTCGTCATAGTTATTATTTTAAAGACTACATTTTAATATTTTATTATTGAAACTGACGTGGTTTTCACACATTTTATTTATATTACACGGGAATTACTCACGTAAGATAAAGCCGGTTACTCCGACTATAGTTTCAACCGCGTTAGACGGCCTTTTTCAAGGTGAATGCGCGCGCGCGGCTGCGTCTCGCTTTGCACTCAAGAAACTATAGAACTATGGTATGGTGTGGTGCTATGGTTTATGGTTGAAACTATAGTCGGAGTAACCGGCTTTATCTTACGTGAGTAATTCCCGTGTAATATAAATAAAATACTACATTTTAAATTTTTGTTTACATACATATTCATTATATTTCAATTTCAACATACATACACATTAAAATCAGTTATATAATATATTAAATTAGGTAGGTGCCGGTCAAGATATAAGTGATCCTTATGAATATAGATAAATATGGTTCACTGCAAATAGTTGAATACATTCATGAGTACAGCCTGTTATGGATTTATGCATAGCAATTTACATAAAACACCAGGGGCCATACGGACAACAGCTAATTGCGGCACCTAATCCGCTCAGTTGGAAAATCACGCGAACGCATACCGTATCTGGGCGCGATAAGGTTCACGTTCGCGTGATTTTCCAACTGAGCGGATTAGGTTCCGCAATTAGCTGTTGTCCGTAAGGCCCCAGGTAAGTACCTACTTTAGCAAAATAATGTATTTTTTTATTAATGTGTTTTTTTTATTTTAACTCATTTCACAATTCTGACCTTTTACAATATTTATATACAATATTAAAGTATCAAACCCGTGTATTGGGAGTGTGAGCCACCCCGTCCGTTGTCCAGCGCCCCTCGTTCATTCATTTGGCTTACTACGGCGCGTGGCGGGACCCGGGACACGGGTGCAGTGGAGTCACCTGACCTTGGATTGTTCTACTTTTTTTTTTTACCAAGGAACCATTATACTTTGATCGTTCTTGATATCACTAACCGTTTTATTGGGAATAAAAATTGCTACAATGTTTAAAATAACTGAACATTTTGTAAAGTATATGATCATTTAAACATGGTGAACATGGTGCATGCAACTGCGCCGAAATATCGGGAGCTCATTCCACAACCTTACCACGGTAAATATCCCGTAAATAATCATATAACTTGAACAACCGTCATAGTTTAAAACAGAACATTTTGTGAACTTAGGATATAACCTTTTACCAAATAGGTAATTTGTCCGCACGTAAAGTATTTAACTACAATGGAAACTATAACTACAGTTTACACAACAAAATAGAGCCCTTGCTTGAGATAATAGAAAACAGTTACACTTTTACGTAGTGTTTGACAAGCTAGGTACCTACGCTTTAATTAAATTTCGCTTTCAATTTCAAAATCCACATTCATCCTTCCAGACAAACATAAACTGTGAACACCGTGTCTGGTGGCGCCCTCTGCGACGCCGCGACGCAGCGACCCACGTGACGCGTGCGTATCGTAACATCGTCCCCGTGCAGTGCACGCGGACCCTTTTTGCGTTTTATTTATTTGCACTACGTTTGTTGATTCATTTAATTGTATAGTTTTATTGATTCTTTATATAAAATGTTTAGCAAAAGTACAATATCTACATAATCAAAACAATCTTTTGTTCTATATTTTTGTACTTAGCCCTATAGGCAAAAATATGTAATTATATTTTATACTACCACGGTTGTTCACTAAAATTATATGATTATTTACGGGATATTTACCGTGTTCTTCTCGTGAACATGGTGCATGTAACTGCGCCAAAATATCGGGAGCTCATTTCACAACCTTACCACAGTAAATATCCCGTTAATAATCATATACCTTTATATAAATATTATGCATATTATATACACTTATCTGAGATCATTTTCCTTGTCATAGTACACCATAACAGACAGAAAAGACAACCTGTCTGCGACTCTTTTTACTAAACAAGTTTAAAAATCAAGTCAATCGCTCGAAGAACCGATAACCGATGGGGAAAAAAGGTTCTTGAGTGGAGACCACGAACCGGAAGACGCAGCGTAGGTAAGCCTCCCACTAGATGGACCGACGACATAGTGAGAGTCGCTGGCATCCAGTGGATGCAGGCAGACTGCCGTTCAGTGTGGAGATGAAAGGGGAGGCCTATGTTCAGCAGTGGACAACTTCTGGCTGATGATGATGAAAAATCAAGTAAAAAAGGTAACTAACCTAACAATGATCTGCAAACCAACGATTGCTTTACCAGAATTTGCCGAAAAAGCTTAATTTAAAAGTTGAGTATATTTTATTATAGTGTATAACTAAACAGCAACTCAAGCAAAGGGTCAATGGCATCGATTCTGATGTTCTCTAAACTAAACTAAATTTGGCAGCTCTAAAATTTTTGCCATCCTCTCACATATTAAAATGAAAAGAAAGGCAGATAATTTTAGTACTATCAGATTGGTTTAGTTTAATGACAGAATCGACACAATGTCTTCCTATGCTAATCAGAGTATTCAGGCTCTGACAAATTGCCAATGACTGGCCTCCACCTGCAAGCGCCGAGGGAAGGCCTCTAAACATAGAACGGGAATAACATGTCATCAACTTACTGGTTTACTGTTATTGCTAATGTTATATTTGCTCATGAAATAACACAACTACATACTAATATGCTAACCTCGGCAGTGGTTATATATTTGAGGCGTTCGGGGTCGAGACATTGGGCCCTTGGGGACCGGGAGCTCACCTCATTTTCAAAAATCTTTCAGAGCGCCTGGTTAATGCGACGCGTGACCAAAATGCTGGCGTGTTTCTGGCTCAACGCATAAGCATTGCCATTCAACGTTGTAATGCCGCCAGCATGCTGGGTACGCTGCCAACTGGTAGTGGGCTTGAGCATTTGGATTGTCTTTAGACCTTCAACGGTCTATGGGCAGTCTAACTGTATTTGTAGTTTTAGTTTTAGCTTGTATTTTGTTTAGTTAATAAAGGCGCTTGCCCAGGAAAAAAAACTACATACTAAATTATAACTAACAGATAGTGTGCATCGAAACCTTAGTTCGGACTAAGTTTCTTAGTCTTGCGCATCGACGCAAAGTTGCTAGTCTATCGGTTTTTTATCGGATATATCGGAGAGTGTGCATCGGATCTGCATGATCTAATTCCCTCCTGCACATTTTTCTAGCCAAAGCGGGCGCGAAAAATTGACACATCTTATAGTTGGTATTCCGAAAACCCGTGCGAAGCGTTTTCATTCAACTTTTAGTGTGCGAACTGCTAGTCTGTGGAATGCGCTGCTTGAATGGACGTTGCATAGTTATAATATACCCGATATTCAATGATATACGAGGTAACCAATGGAAACCCCTAGTGATACTGCCTGGAACATACCGTGTTTGGTGAAGCTAGCCAAGTAGGCATTAGAAAATGCACCACCATGCTATGGTTTCCTCACGATGTTTTCCTTCACCAGCTCGAGCTCGTTGTTGGGATTTGAACCCACACCCTGTGCGCCAACCACTGAGCTATAGTATAATAAAAATACCCCTAGTGTCCACCGTCACGCCACGTCACGGGCCGCACTCAACTCGTGTCCGCGCATAATGCGAGGAAACCTAGCACAGATTACAAACTTATCTGTACAGTTGGACAAATTATGGCACTAACGTTTTCTAAGGAACGTGTTCGGTTTTGTTTAGAAAGCACGATGGTGGCTCTCTCTGTGACCTCTACAGATAAATTGGTCGTATGTAGGGGTGTCAGCGAGACACGCCGTGGAATTAATTACCTTCTCTCGCGCGTGGAACTGTGGAGCTTACCTGAAATTAAAGAGCTTGAATTATTATGTGAATAAATATAATATTAGATGTGGAAAAAAAAATTACAAAAAAAAATTTAAGTAAATAAGTAGAGTCGTTGGCATCCAGTGGATGCAGATGGCAGGCTATCGTTCAGTGGGGAGGTTAAAGGGGGAGGCCTATGTTCAACAGGGGACTTCTTTTGGCTGATGATGATGATAATGATATTATATAAAACACCTTTAATGAAAATCCGTAAGAAACACTCAAATAATATACCTCAATTGATTTGGGTTTCAATTACTTTGTCATGTCACAAATGTGTAATAATTTTAAAGACAAACATAATTAGGTAATTAATTTCGAAACACGAGTAAATCATACACACGTGCACAATAGGTGTGCATTATTAGTCACTTTGTATCATGTTTAGGCAAACGTAGAGCAGGACACCCTGCGGCCAGATGGAGCGACGACCTGCGTCAAACGGCGGGTAAAATCTGCATGCAGAGAACCTGCCGACCGGGCTCAGTGGCGTGCTAATTCACGGATGCAATGGAGAGACATATTGCCCAGCAGTAGACAATAAAAAGCTGATAATAATGATGGGACCCGGGTATGTCCTAAAACTGCGACCAGAACCACCGAAGGATGGGCAGCAGCGTCCTGTTAGTACACGGTGAAAGTACTGCGATCTCCAAGCCGCCTGCCAAGCGTGGGGATTATGGCAACACCCCTCTCTAAGAGGGAGGCCTTTTTCAGCAGTGGACATTTAATGGCTGATGATGTATGTATGTATGTAATAATGATTGTTGATTGAATCAGGCGTTACGTTGCGGAAGTCCATTTAATTTTTTTTTATGACGAATTTCTAGTGTAATTCCGCTTCTACGTCGTTTCGAGTACAATAAAGATTTTGGGATAAACAATTTTTCTCTATAGATAATTGTGTTGCTAATTTAAACCTAACCTGACACACAACACACACAATTACACGAGAAATTCGTCATTAATAAAAATTATGATAACGATGTGCTCGAGTTTTGCTCAGTGCGTGTTTAAATCTTATGACTTTCTGTCTGTACAATATCTGAAACAGTTGTGACGTAAATAAATAAAATATCATTTTTGCACACACGGTCATCTGACCCCAAACTAAGCAAAGCTTGTGATATGGCTGCCAGAGACTGATATACATACATATATAGTTTTAAATACATACTTAAATATATATTAACAACCAGATATAGAACAAACACAAATGTTTATCACATAAATATTTGTCCTAGGTGGGAATCGAACCCACGCCACCAAGCTCAGAAGGCAGGTTCACTACCAACTGGAACAACGGGCTATTGTTATACTGACAGTCAAATTACGATGTAAAATTCCCAGCACGTAGCAAACTTGTCAAAACACGTTTCACTTCACTCTCATCACATAAAGGAGGAGAGGCGACAGTGCTAGGTATAGGTATGTAGACGTATGGAAGTAGGAAACTGCTTTCCTTTCAATTTGTGACAAATCACTTTGAATAATATTCATATTTCGTCGACAGGACGAAGGAGCGCGAGTAGGGAGAGCAAGGCTTAGAAATGACGAGGGAAATCTGGTTTGGCAACAAAAAAGTAAAACGAGTCAACCCAACATATAGATCGATGAGCCAACCCATCATAAGGAAATGCAAAAAATATAGTGTGGCAATCTTTGTTTTTCATTAATAAACAAACTATTAGTATTAGGTATTAGCTTGTATTTTCTTTAGTTAATAAAGAAATTAAAGGCATTTGCCAAAGGCGTTTAAAAAAGGTAGAGGTCAAATTGTAATTCACTCTATCGCTGATCAAAATCTCAATACTATAGTTTAAGGTAATCTCTATACTAGATAAATACTTAATCGACATCGAAACAGTGTACTTTTGTGACTTCTTCTATCAAATCTTGTTTCATTTCCTCATTACCAACAGTACGGCAACACTACTGCCCTTTCTACCCCTTCCTACGTCTACCCCATATCTCAGGTTGACAGATTTTCCTCATGACAAAAATATGGCGCGAGTCACAATAAACCCCCGAAAGAGCGCTATCTTAATAGAATATCGAGCCCGGAGCAGCTCGGAGCAGCCCGGAGCTAGGGAAACGAGTGCAGTGATGGGAAAAACTAGTACCTATGTTGTACGTTTAACCAGATTTTTTGTAAGGACCTTGGGCCCAGGGCATATTCTCGTGTGGCAGGCTTTAGGGGCGGGTGGGTCATCGTTGAAATCGACTGCCTTTAGATTTTTTTCTATTATTCAAACGTAACATGATTTCGCGCTCGCTTCACTCGCGCTTTTTGCTCGTTGACTTTTATAATGTTGTGACCCGTCACATAACAATATAATTTAAGAAATGCCAAAAAATATGTTTTCCTTCGCTCGCGTATTTTTTTATCTGAAATTTCTTTTTCCATGCATGTGATCTACATTGGACAAAAGTAGCTTAGTTACTAACTGTTGTTAGTTAGTTCTGCCATCCCAATATCCAGTGTTTTTTAAATTGCAAAATAGATGAGGCGGCATGATTGAATATGACGTGACAGAATTCCACGCCACTAAATGGAATTTCTATAATAGTATTGCGGTTATTCCATCCCCTATGTTTCACATCACTAGCGCCTCAACAAACCGCTGGAGGGCGCTCGTGTATTTGCATAAAGAAATGTAGTAGGCACTTGATGGAATGCGCCGTTTCATTGCCGACCACTTACAGCGCGACCAACTTCTCTGTGGAGTTGATGGAGGGAGGCACGGTCGTATTTTCTGAACAAAACTGCTCGACTCTCGTGGCAAATTCTAGTTGGTTCATTTGGGCACCCCTACAGATAAGTTGTTAGGAAATTGTGTGTTTCCAGTACTAGTTTTCACGGTTTTCCTGTGACCCGAGCTACATTGCATGCTTTTGCAGTAAAGCATTCTGTGAAGTTTGGTAATATTCTCCTATTAAATATTATGATTAAATAATTATACTCGTAGATTCGTAATAATTCTTGCTTTATTAACATACGACAAAACAGAGGATTTATTGAAAGTTATATATTAAATTGTAATTGTTAAACTTACATTTATGGTAGCGGAGTGTATATTTTTATTTATGTTTTATATTTATAAATAGTAATTAATACCCTCCGTTTATCTTTATCATTATTTTATATGCACTGATTGTTATATATATATATATTTATTTATTTGTTTTCAATTTGTATATCATAACTTATTTTTTTTGTAACATTATTATGTCGACAGAGGAACTTTAAATTTAAAATGTTTTTTAAACGGGATTCCTCGATACAGGCTTTGCCTAGTGAGGAAACTATTAGTAATGACCTTCTAAATTTACAAAACCTTCTCTGCAAGTATGTACTATTCAAACTTTATTTAACTGTGTTTTTATTTCCTTTCTATTATGTATGGTATGTATATTTGTAGTAAATAAACTTTTTTTTTTTTTTTTCATTTTCATAAAATATTCTGTAGTCATATTTTTTTAATCAAACATGTATGTTTCTTAAATAATATGTAAAAACTGAATTTGAGGACTTGCGTATGTACACTTAATTAAAAATAGTAAAAAAGAGGCTTTCGGCTACTGCGGGTTTCAATGCAGTTAAGTATGTTTAAGCTAACCTATTAACTAATTTTGTACTTTCTATTTCCACGCACCATACCTATTGGACAAATTTTCTAATAATGTAAGATTAAAACATGCGCCTAATAAATTATATTAAGACCAACTTGCACGATGACGATTTAAATATCGATTTAACGATATTCAAATGTAAAATCGTACAGAAAATTTAGTAAAAGCCAACCTAATATTAATAAAAATTGTTACCTGCTTATTGATGAATATATACTATCAATAACATTCCACATCCGTACTAAATTAAATACCAAAACAAATCACTTTACATTTGTAGCTATTGTTAGATCGTCCGATTAATTCGAATTATTAAATGTTATTCGGTCTCATAGATTTAATCGATTGCCATTAATTTTACCGAACCGATGTTTTCGATCGGATTATATCGATTGTAGTGTGAAATAGGAAGCGGTACATTTCTTAACTTTTATTTGTATAAATCATGTTTTATCATTAGAATAACATCTGTTATATTGGTATTTAATTTTGTAAGTTTGGATTATTGATAAATCGTATAAATGGCCTGTTTTATTTTCTTTTGAAAAATTTACGGAATGAAAACCGAAATTTATCTAAGAATTAATATGTGAATGTTTGTCTGCGTTTATTGGACACTCATACAGGGTATGTGGTATCTGAGCGACAAAGCCCCATATATAAAATTTATTTTTTTCCTGGGCTAGCGCCTTTATTAACTAAACAAAATACAAGCTAAAACTAAAACTACAAATACAGTTAGACTGCCCATAGACCGTTGAAGGTCTAAAGACAATCCAAATGCTCAAGCCCACTACCAGTTGGCAGCGTACCCAGCATGCTGGCGGCATTACCACGTTGAATAGCAAAAAATTAATATTAATTTAAAAAAAAAAAAAAAAAAAAAGTTTGCCCATATATAATTCAATGCCACTATGTACTATCACTATACATTACATTAGTAGAAAATATTGTATACACAGCGGATTCTCGAATCGTTTCTAGGCAAGCGTGCTCCACCGTAGACCGCATCATCGCTTTACGTCAGGCGTGATGGTGGCCAAGAGCAAGCCTATCTACTAAAAAAATAATCAAGGGGCATAGAAACTACTCTACACAGACTTATTCAGATTTCAGTTTGTAGTGTTACAAAATATTACACACTCGTGTTTTTTTTAGTTTATGCAATTTCTCGGATGAAATTTATGCTATGATCGTCTGCATTATAAACAATACTTCCTTCTCGAACTTTATCAATATCGGTTCAGCTGTGAAAAGCTAACGAATGCAATGGATTTATTGGTCTGTGAAACTACACATATCAGGTATCAGGTAAGTCGTAGGTGTCAAGTAATAGTGGTGGTTATAAATCAGTTAGCAATCTTTCTGACAATAGGTCTAAGTTTGGCCCTTAATGGTATCTGATCCGAGGATGGAACACGTTGATCTAGAAGAAATCTATTCACTGTAGCCTTGAAGATGCCTAGATTGTAGTTCTCAGGAAACCAGGAGGACGGAACGGCGTTGTTGTGTTGTAGATGTTGTTGCAATGTCTATTATAGGGCACATGCTTTTGAATAGCAAAATATCGCATGTATAATCACAACACAAATTATCAAATTAACTCTGTTTACTACCTTTTCATGGCTAAAAGGCTGGATCAATCCAGGGGCCAGTTGTTACATTAGTTTTTTTAGGAGTTTTTTGTCCTCTGCATCACATTTAATGTTGTGAACTATAAAGAGTTAGTCAATCAATCAATCGTGATAAAATTTGTAAGAATATAGCATAACGAGTCGCTGGCATCCAGTGGATGCAAAAGGCAGGCTGTCGTTCAGTGTGGAGGTTAAAGGGGGAGGCCTATGTTCAGTAGTGGACGTCTTCTGGCTGATGATGATCATGATGATAGCGTCTATTATGATTATAGAATTTAAAATACTTCCATCCAATTACTAGAAAACTGTTACGAGTCGGGTAACCGTGGGCAGCCAGCTTCAAGTAGAACTAGCTTCATAGCTAGCTTGTCACATTTAATATTAGTACCACAGACGAACTATCAGTAACAGTGTTGAGTATCTATCCACGAGTCCACGAGCGAGCTGTGTCAGGTGCCTGTACGCGCAGTTTAATGTGCCACGTGCGCCGCGTGCTGCGCTCACACGGAGCCAGCGGACAGGCGAGTGCACTTGAATTATACTACGAATTATAAATAAATATTGATGGACGAAGAGTTTATAGAGTTGTTCGTCACGTAAGAAATTACGTATTGGAATTTATATTTGAATTTTTTGCACAAAATCGGCTAACTTATTCGATGACATATATTAAAATCTACAAATTCCACTGTCAGAGAAGATCAGTTTATGTATTAGGAAACAAGCTCAGGAATAATATATTATGTAAATAATCACCGACATTTTAATGCAAGTTTATTGATCTTTAAAATTAAGCTGAGTTAGTTACTAAGCTGAGCTAAGTTTGTTTACTAGATTAGTGTAAAAGTAGCTTTGTACTGTCGAGATATAACCTGAATAAACTGAATCAAACTAACAAAGAAAATACATACATAGTTAAATATGGTCGAACAACACCTTTCTCTAAAATCATTAGGCCTTTGTAGCTGATGATGTGAGATAATGTGCTGTGACCATAAATAAGTAATTTCGTATAGTGACTACCTGAATCTGAACACCACTTAGTGTAATTCCGCTATTACGTCTCTTTAAGTGGACCCGGGTATGTCCTAAAACTGCGACCAGAACCACCGGTGGATGGGCAGCAGCGTCCTGTTAGTACACGGTGAACGTACTGCGATCTCCAAGCCGCCTGCCAAGCGTGGGGATTATGGCAACACCCCTCTCTAAGAGGGAGGCCTTGTTCAGCAGTGGACATTTAATTGCTGATGATGTGTGATGTGTGTCTCTTTAAGTATATAAGGCATTTGGGATAAATTATTTTCTTATTGATATATGTTAATGATGCTAATTAAGCCTAACCTGAAATAAAATATTAATTACATATAAGAAAAAAATACCTAACCTCAGAAAAACGACACGGAGACGGGACGGGGACGGGTCGGAGATTCGTCAGAAAAACAGTTTTAAAGATGGATTTCCGCAAAGTAATGCCTGATTCAATCAACTTTTTTATCTAAATCTGCAAGATGATTACCTTAACGGATAACAGCTTGTTCTAAAACAGAACCGATTCAAATTTACTACTTACCTTTCAACACTCAGTATCGGCCAGTTGTTCACCTATGACTCGACCTTTTTCTGGCCTGATCGCAAGGCAGCACGGTACATGTCCGCGACAGATTTAGCGTTTGTTTATTGCGCCGGTTACCGGTGTAGCTGCTATTCTCGACCGAGACACAGAATATATAAGTACAAGTATGGATGCTGTTCGGCAAACAGGAACGAGTTCAAATAAAGCAGCAGAAATAATCATAAAGAGCGAGATCTTTAGTTTCTTGAGCTGATTTTAAAAGCTTTGTATAAAGTTGATATTTCATTTTAAAACTGCGCGTAACAATATCATCTTAGCAGTTTTAGTAAAAAGGAGCTCAGTTTTGGCCTCTTTCTTTTAAGACCTCTACAATTTATTATCTCAGTACGTATAAATGTGAAAAGCTCTAATAACACTAAAAAGTCTGATTACATTCCTAAACTCGGGTCAAGCATTTATTTTATCTGATAGCTGCAATAAAATTTTAAAAATCTTAATAAAAACATTTTCTTTTAATATTTCACTGAAGTACCTGTATCATAGTACCTATAGATAGCCCGTTGGTCCAGTTGGTAGTGAACCTGCCTTCTGAGCTTAGGAGCGTGGGTTCGATTCCCACCTAAGACAAACATTTGTGTGATGAACATTTGTGTTTGTTCTATATCTGGGTGTTAATATCTATTTAAGTATGTATTTAAACCTATATATGTATGTATATCAGTCTCTGGCAGCCATATCACAAGCTTTGCTTAGTTTGGGGTCAGATGACCGTGTGTGCAAAAATGTCCCGAATATTTATTTATTTATCAGGTGCCTATACTACAGTCTTACGTTCAAAATCTTAGCAAAAGTGATTAGAATCCGTTGTTTCCACTCTGTTTTTTACAATGCATTATTATACTTTATACTATTTATTGCAGATATCAGAGCAAATAAATATTTGGATTGAGTTCAGGTGCGTTGAATTTTATCCGCACCTATCTGTTTAGTCTGTGAAATAGTATTTATTGTTACATAAATATGAAGAGTTCTTTGTTTTATAATTAATCAACAATAAATTAATGCTATACGTATTTACTTTTCTTTAAAATCTTAATGAACGGATGTAAAAATAAACACTGCAATTCCAACCTATCGGTGATCTTAAAAGGTCTACTATCTCACGCCATTTATTAAATTGCTTGAATAAAGTAACAAAAAATACAACAAAATAAACGAGCTTGAACCCAGCGGCAGTGACTCGCCTTGCTTGACCAACTCGCTGGATTCGCGCTTGTTTATTTTGTCGGTAAGTGCCACTTATCGTGACAGTTACTTCGTTAGTGTGGACGGGACCTTATCAACAGAGCTTTTTCTGCGGTTTGGCCGAACGGGCTGTGTCACAGAATAAATGATAGTGAGAGTTGATGGAATGATCGTCCGTGGACACCGAGCACTGGTCGAGAGTATGGACTGCTTCCATCGACTTCTGATCCATTGGCAGAAAGTGTATAAATGATAATAATTATATATGAACTAGCTGACCGACAGACGTTATCCTGCCTTAGAACTGTCAAATGCGCGAATTTAAAATAGAAAATTGTTAAGTTTTCTGAAATTTTCCAATTTTCTGCGCAATTTTCTTAATTTTTCTTTCCATAAGAACCGTCTACAAAGTATTAGAAAACTTAAGAAAAAGGGGAAATAAATCGGTAAAGTCGTTAGTTATGGCGCGACTAAGGTAAATAGGTATAAATTTTTATATATATAGATTTGCAAACGTATATGTATATCTATACTAATATTATAAAGAGGAAAGATTTGATTGTTTGTTTGTTTGTTTGTTTGCATTGAATAGGCTCCGAAACTACTGAACCGATTTGAAAAATTATTTCACTGTTGGGATGCTGCACTATCCCCGGTTGACATAGGCTATATATCCCGGCTTCGCCCGTGCGAAGCAGGGGCGGCCTACTAGTATAATATGTAGTCCTAGAAATGTATAATTTGTCTTAAAATTGCATAGAATTTTTTAATTGGTTAGGTTTTCATGCAAAGAATAAGTAATTAGTAATACTTATTAGTAGTAACTAGTACTTATGAGTACTTACCTAGAAATTAAAGCCAAGTAAATTAGATAAATTGATAAGATAGTCAAGTAATAGATTTCTTCTAGAATAAAATGATCTATCCCCAGCCACACTGTCACTTACCATCAGGCGAGTTGGAAGCCAAACTCAAATAAAAATAATAAAATTAAAAAAATAGGGACGTGTATAATGTAATATACCTTGTTTTAAATGTTTATCGGGACTTATCACGTATTATTTCATTTAGGTAAAAATATGTACCTATCGTGATAAGTCCCGATAAACATTTAAAACATGTGTTCAAATCGCGAAAGTTTCAAAATTACTATGTAATATACCTGTTCAGACAATATTTATCAGCGAATCACGTAATAACACGTGGAGAACACTTCGGTGAACAATTGCACTTTAGGAACACTATAACAGACAAAAACTATTAACTACTTTCTCAAAATTATTTATATCAAAAACGCGTATATAAGTTTTAACGTCACTTTTCGATTTCCGAATTAATTCAAAATTTTACAAAAGTTTCGTGTAAATTTATCATCCAAATTTAAAAGGGTCAGTATCAAATTTACTTCAGTAAAAAGATGTAAAGTTCAGGATGTCACGTAAAGGAGCACGTCGCGCGCGGTGTCCGCTGGGGCGGGTGGTAGGGCGGGTCGGAGGGCGGGCAGACAGCGCGGCAGCGACCCGCCGACTGCCGGCCGCCCGCCCTCGGCGGCGCGCACATGAAGCGAGATACGACGCACAGATTTGCCGTGGCCGGAAATATGGATGAACGAAAATTGCAAGTTTAATTCAATATGGACTGAATGAAAGCGTACCAAGCTATTATTACTAATATTGGTCTTCTGTTTATTTTATGCAAATTGACGAAAAAACTCTTTAAGTTTGAAAATTAGGTTTTAAATTAAAATATCAGTCATTGTCTTCACTAGGTTTCTCAGTAAATACGTGAGATCTATAGTGAAATTAAAGTCAAAGTAAAACTAATAATATTCGAAAAAAGCAAAAAAATAATTGTTTTCGTTTGAAAAGAAAAAAATTGCAGTAGCAGTTAGCGTTTGGTAGTATTTTAACACATTGAGTGTCTTCTTTTCAGTCATAATCAGCTTTCGATTCTCATCCCTCCTTCATCAGAGAGAGCGAGAAAAAAGCTGGGATAAAGTTTGCCTCTCCAGACTGTTTATCAATAAATTTTTTCTCCAACTGTAGACAGAGCAAAAATAACCCAATTTAGACTGAATCATACTAATATTATTCCTTAAAAATACAGTTCCTGAGGGGCTATCGCAGGTGAAGCCGTGAGTCACATAGAAATAGCTAGTAAAGAATAATGTCTGTATGTATTACTAGCTGAGCTGACAGACGTTGTCCTGTCTTAGAACTGTCAAACATGCAAAGTTAAAATTGTAAATATTATTTTCTTATCTTACACCTTGGGTTACATTATTGGAGTTTTAATAAGGATCCCTATTTTTTTTAAATATGATATAGCCTATGTCACCAGGGGATAGTGTAGCTTCCCGTCAGTGAAAGAAGTTTTCAAATCGGTTCAGTAGTTTCGGAGTCTATTCAATGCAAACAAACAATCAAATCTTTCTTCTTTATAATATTATATGTATATATATTTATAATGTACACAGAGCTATATATACTTGACTCTTGCTCTTTCTCCTTTAGATAGAGTAAGAGAAAAGCCACGGAAAGATTGAAAATAATGCTATAAAAGAGTACGTACGGTAGGCTCGTACAAAGTTGCCGTCCACATTCCCACGATGCAAACCGCAGTGCGCGCGCGCATCGCGTATCAGATGGTATCTTCACGCGGATTTGCATACAACCGGACCGATTCTACTGATTTTAATATATTAAAGCATTTAGTATACCTGCATAGAGCACAGACGAGCCCGGAGGACTACCCAAGTAGTGATCTTCCATGCTCAAAATACGTTTTTCTACGCACTATCTACCTTACTTAGAAACGTTAATTAACTGCTCTGTCAACTTGCTGCGGAAATTGGTTTTCGCAAAAACGAGAAAAAAATTAGTTTAGTTTAAATACTCTTAGTCTGCGTTTCTAAGTAAGACCGAATAACTATATAGTATACTATATATTAGGCCCTGCAATTCCACCAGCAAGGGTCGATAATTTTTTGAAACCAAAAAAATATTAAATAATAGGATGATGGAAAAAGAAGAGAATATAACAAAAATTAAAGGAAAAATAATTTGCGAGCGATCTGAGGTCGGGAAGTGGAAGGGGGTGAGTTTTAAGGGTAAAAAACGGTTTATCTCGATTTCCGGCAAAACTACAAGTCTTATGGAAAAAAGTTATATCGCATAGTTGTAGGTAATAAAAAGATCTACAACTTTTGCCTACACTTTTTTCACATAAACTCAAAATTTATGTGAAAAATTCAAATAACCAAGTTTATGGTTTTTTATTTTTATCTTTAACAAAAATCAAAACACGAAATTTGGTGAAAGCTTACCTTTTTGTGTAACAAACACACAATTTTTTTTATTTAAAATTTTTAATCTTATTTTGACTTAATATCGTCTAAGCACCCTAATTTTCAATCGAAAATTCTCACGTCAAAATATCAGCTTTAAAAAAAAAGTCGGTGGGCTTTTTGTTCGTTGAAGTCTCTACTTTCAGATGGTATAAAAAAATACATTACTAGATATGGTAAATTTCCCCATGTTGGTTTAAACTCTGACATTAGGGCTGGTCACTCAGCCCACTCGAACTTACTAATGATACAAGTTTTAAATATGCAAACATTTAATTAACAATTCACTTTGGCCACGTTTGCCACAGTCGCGATATCTGCCGCTCCTCTATCTGCGGTATCTACTTTGTCTATAACTCCATGACATTGCCTATTGTATAGCGTTTATATTGGAGTATTGTGTGATAAAGTTATTGAATATTGAGTGTGTATTCCAAGTATATTCAGAGCACACCCTGCATCGGACACGCCGAGTGCGGGGAATATACAATAGGACTCGGTTATATTAATTTTGGTATAAAAATAATTTCATAAATTAAAAAAAGTATTTTATTAACAGAAAAAGCTATTTTCAGTGTCTATTCTAGGTCTCGTTTATACAGTGGTTATCTATGAACCTATGTCCTCACCCGAGGATCTGAGAACGTCGACTAGCCGAAGTGACAAGCTCAAGTGGGCGCTAGTCAAAACAGTTTTTGACAGCTTTACCTTACCAAATCTGTCAAAAATTGTAATTTATCAAAGTTAAACGTCGTCCAAATTATGAAAAAGGGACATAGGTTGTGAAGCTAACAACATTTACAAAGGTAATGGTACAAATCGTATTCATGAAAACGACAAACAATGGGTCGCTTTGCTTGTCTGTTTCCGCAGCCTTAAATTTTTTAAGCGTCGTAGTTCGGAGTTAATTTTGTAATTAATAAAATGGGCTCCATCTTTGACCGCATCATCGCTTTCCTCAATCAAATTATAAGAGTGTTATATTATTATGAACAAAATAACAGAAAGTACATAAGTGAAACTCTTGTCTATTTCTGGCTGGAATTGCGAATTTTGTTCGTTGCATCCTTTTCACGCACTTGCAAATTAAAGATCCGCCCTTGGCTTTCCTACAAGAAAGATGTTTAGGAAAAGTATACCGATAAAGCATCGCCTCGCACCACTAGAACTTTGTACTAATATGTATTCTCTCATCATTATCATCAGCAAGAATAGATCCACCGCTGAACGTAAGCCTCCTCTTTAAAACTCTACACTGAACGGCAGCATGCCATCTGCATCCACTGGAGACAGATGGATAGCACATGTCTCTCACGATGTTTTCGATCCATCTAGTGGGAGGCCTACCTACGCTGCGTCTTCCGGTTCGTGGTCTCCACTCCAGAACCTTTCTTCCCCATCGGTTATTGGTTCTTCGGGTGATGTGGCCTGCCCATTGCCACTTCAACTTGCAAGTCTGAGCAGCTGTGACTCTGGTTCTTCGGCGAATATCCTCGTTCTAGATTCTATCGCGCAAAAAAACTTCGAGCATAGCTCTCTCCATTGCCCGCTGTGCGGCCCGTTTTCCTAAAGGTTACAAGTTAAAACCACGTCTCAGTATCATTATGTCATCACTAGCAATATACACTGGTATACCTTTACCTACTAGACATATTGGGACGCAAATGTTCTGATAAGCATATCCTTAATTTGAACTAGAGACGGCGCAGAACTCACTAGGTTTCTCTAATCCATCGACATCCTACTAGATTAGGAATTCATTAAACGGTGATTGGAGAACAAGCCTGCGTTCTATTTGTGGAAGAAAACCAACGCGACAACGAGGCCAACGACTCCGTGAGATACCCCCCGGGGGACCTCCGACATATATATTTTAAAATACATACTTAAATAGATATTAACACCCAGATGATGATGATGATGATCATTGGAGACTGCAAGTCATTATCTGGCTGGAGGTGGCAGGTCACCGAGTTGTTTGTAAACACATCTCCTATCTCAAGATAGAATTATTGTAATTAGTTAGGACCTGCGGTTTTGCTTATAAAACATCCGATACAAGTGATGGACATAGTAGAAATATTTGTTTGGAACTAAAGTACCGAAAAATGCTCTTTAATATACACAGGACCGAGACAAATGGCACCGCGAGAGAGAGGCCTGTACCCAGCAGTGGGATAGAGAAGGCTATGGATGATGATGGTGAATAGAAATACATATTGTTAGGTAAAAAACCGGACAAGTACGAGTAAAACTCGTATAAATTTAAAATTGATATCTTTACGCGTTTCTGAGTAAAGGGTATTGACAGACAGACAGACGGACAACAAAGTGATCCTATAAGGGTTTAGTTTTTTTTTCCTTTTGAGGTACGGAACCTTAAAAATGGATCGATTTGACTTGACGTTGAAGGATAACAGACATACCAACTACAAAACCCTTTTTATTTACAATTGGAATTGTATTAAAGAGGTCGCACTTGCGTGACATCGAGCGAGAGAGCAGCTAGTTTGCACTGCGGTCATATGGGAGTTCATCTCTGGTCAGTCTTTGGTATTCTAATATTATAAGTAAGTACGAAGCGCTTTGATTTCACATTTAGTGTGCGAACTGCTAGTCTGTGGAAATCGCTGCCTGAGTGGGTGTTCCCCGATAGTTACAATCTGGGTGTCTTCAAGTCGAGAGTGAATTGGTTTCTTCTAGGCAAGCGTGCTCCATTGTAGACCGCATCATCGCTTAACATCAGGCGAGTTGGCGGCCAAGCGCAAGCCTATCTATAATAATAATAATAAAAAAAGTAAGTTAAGCTACGTAACGTGATCTAATTTTAACAGCTACATTATTAAATAGGCAAATCAGTTAGTTATATGATAATTTCCGTGATATTTACCGTGGTAAGGTTGTGGAAGGAGCTCCCGATATTTCGGAAACATCCCGTAAATAATCATATAACAGTAGTGAACAACAGTGTGTTTTGTCGAATATTTAATTGTTTTGTGTTCGTAAATATTAAACATATAATAAAGATAAAGATTTAAAGATAAAGATTATTTATTTGCACAAAACACGAGTAAATCATACACACATTTAAAAACGCATGCACAATAGGTGGGTTAAAATATTAGTCACTTTGTATCATGTTTTGTCTAGTTTGTAGGCGTACAAATCTAGAGAGATGGTATAAAAATACCGTAAGAATTATTTATATAAAAAAGTATTAATTAAATTAACTGTCGAAATAATTTCAAAAGTTCAGATATGGTGTTATTAATTTAAATAGTCAACAGATAGACATTACTATAATTGTATGATAAACAAATTGACCTACTGCAGTCATTACTAAAATTTATCATTTATAAAATCACTAACTTTGTAATAACATTTCTCGACTAAAAGTTTTTTTAGTTTTGTTTTAAATTGACTATATTTTAGATCCCTTATTGTAATTGGTATAGTATTGTAGATGGTCGGTCCCATACACATTATACTGTGGTTCATTAAGGTGGTTTTAGATGGGCGATTACGACATCTGTTTTGGTCTCTACGATTTCTTACCGCTAAGCCAGATATTGCCGGGAATAATTCTGGATTAGTTTTTACGAATAAGGCAGTTTCCAATATATATAGAGACGGAAGCGTAAGAATTTTATGTTTAGTAAAGTAAGGCGTGCAACTAATAGTACTTTCTAATCTAAACATCGATCTGATACAGCGTTTTTGCCTTTTAAAAATAATCTCTTTGTCGGTTGAGTTACCCCAAAATATAATACCGTATCTGAGGACGGACTCAACTAAACCATAGTAAGTGGAAAGTAATGTATCTATGTTTAAGGTACTAGACAGTTTATGAAGTACATAAGCTAAGCTTGAGACCCTCTTAGAAAGACTATCTATTTGATTTTTCCAATTTAGTTGTCTGTCAATTACTAAGCCCAGAAATTTTGCAGTATCTACTTCATTAACCATATTGCTGCCATGGCTTACTGTAATGTTAGATTTTTGTGGCCCTCTTTGTCTAAAATGCATTACATTTGTTTTATTTATGTTAATTTTTAAATTGTTATTGTTAAGCCATGTAATTATATCTGATAAAGATTTATTAATATCAGTTTCATAAGAGTCAATGTTTTTACGTGCTATCGTTATTGTACTGTCATCAGCAAACAGTGTCATTGGTTGAGTTGTAGCGTTAGGTAGATCATTAATATATATTATAAATAAAAGAGGTCCCAGGACACTTCCTTGTGGAACCCCATATATTACATTACGTTCTTTAGACCTTGATACCTCTTCACGCTTTGTTTTAATATTAATTCTGCTAATTTCAGTAATTTGCTTTCTTTCAGTAAGATAAGATTTTATTAGATTTAAAATATTTCCCCTTATTCCGTATGCCTCTAGTTTACTCAATAATATTTTATGATCCACGTAATCAAATGCCTGTGTCATGTCACAAAATACTGCACATACTGGAGATGTTTTATCTACATTTGGTAATACTGATTTCATAAAATCATAAATGGCCATATTAATAGTTCTGTTTTTCCGAAAACCTTTTTGTTCTTTGCAAAGAATATTGTTTTTCTCTAAATAATTATTTAGTTCACCATATATATATTTTTCAATAATCTTTGAAAATATTGATAAAAGTGCAATGGGTCTATAGCAGTCTAGTTTTTCTTTATTGTCTTTTTTAAATATTGGTTTTATAACCGTGGTTTTCAAAGCTTTTGGAAAAGTTCCTGTTGAAATGCACAGGTTAATTATATGAATTAAGGGTACACAAAGTTGCTCATTTACAGCTTTTATAATTTTAGTTGACACCTCGTCATTGCCTACACTATAGCTGTTTTTAAGATTTTTTATGATTTTAATAATGTCTTGTGGTATGCACGGGGCCATAAACATAGAGTTTGTGCGAGTTTTAATATTTGATGTGACTTTATTTCCAGACCCTGCAATAGGTTTAACTTTATCAACATAGTAGTTATTAAACAAAATTATGTGTCTAACTCAGAAAGGTTACTTACGTTAAGCAATGCTTAAAATTGCTGTCAACTTCTCGTTGACGGTTTTTTTTTTATAAATAATAGGCTTGCGTTTGACCACCATCACGCCTGATGTTAAGCGAAATTGTCACACATGAAAACGAGACAGAGCAATTTTAAGTATTCCTTAACTTTAGAACCTTTCTGAGTGCGGTAACATTGGTCACTCTCATTATATAGTAGATGTATCTAAAAATTTAAATTGTTTTGGAATACGGGAAGAAGTTTAGCTTAATTTAATTGTGTCTATAAAGGTAGCTAAAACATTTTCAAAATAAAATAAATCACACTAATATTATTTTGACAGATATCCAAATGAAGCTGTTCTTATTATCCATCGCGCTGACGTTGGTTCGAGCAAATCCAACGAAGACAATAACGTTTGGAGACGACCAACTCTACACCGCCAACAACACTTGCTACACCGCAGAATATGACATAGTCGATGTACACCTCCCAAAGCATTTCATTGAAGAAAACAAAGTATTTCTAGTCCAAGCAGATACCCTAAACAATGCATACAAAGGAGCATTTGTATTACATATCACTTTAGGGAATTACAATAACGTAACTGCTCAAAAGTTGCTGGAAAACGGAAAATGTATAACATCTGATAAAGAAAGAGTATACTTTGGAACTACGAATGGTATATATACATATAATTATAGTAACGAAGCAGTTGAAAAATACGGTTCGATCACAGCAGACATAAGAGATATTGAGAAAGATAAAGAAAAAGATTTGATTTATATCGTGACGGAGGACAATGAACTTTATTTAGTTACAGAGAGTGGTAACAAGATGGTCGAACATGACACTATTAGAAATGTACAAGAAATAGCAACAGATGAAAACGGTAACTTATATTTTTATGAAAAACACGAAGACCCAGAAAAACATCTACAGTTTTTTGAAAAGTATAGTAATCCTAAAGTTTTGGTCGGAAATAATGTCGTTAATATATCAGGGCTACCGGATAAGTATACTAATATCAAATTAATAAGTTCGTTCAAAGATTCTATAATTATATGTAATAATATGATGTATAGTATATTTTCTAATGGTACAAGCGCAGCTCAAGGATATGCGTTTCTGGACATGCCCACGGCAGTTTCCGTAGAAGCAATATTTATACAGGTTTATGGGGTTCAAAGGAAACTATACTGCTTTATTGTGGACTTTTCCCCTATCATCGAAGGTATTGCAAAGGCGATACAACGTTTCTTTGCAGAATATTCTATTTCAGAATTCTAATGTTTAATTTAAGCTTTTATATCACATGTATGTAATTTTTGATGTGAACAAAAATAGTTTATAATATATTTATCTATTAACTAAACAAAATACAAGCTAAAACTACAAATACAGTTAGACTGCCCATAGACCGTTGAAGGTCGAAAGACAATCCAAATGCTCAAGCCCACTACCAGTTGGCAGCGTACCTAGCATGCTGGCGGCATTACCACGTTGAATGGCAATGCTTATGCGTTGAGCCAGAAACACGCCAGCATTTGGTCACATATTTATCTATCTCGCTCATATTTAGAATAGTTGTTGGTTCAATCCAAAATAATCTAAGAAATTTTAATTGTAAATACTTGTAATAATTACCGTTTCAAACTCTGATAATGAAATATGTGAAATATATTGTTAGGTATTGACGTTAAATCCTAGTTAAGTTATTTTCCCGTTAACGGCCTACTATCCGAGTCGCGTAGGCAACAAAACACTCCCTCAGCCTCTGCCAAGTTAAGCGACGATGTATTTTGCCACGCAATAGTCAGGACGCCCGCGGGGGGAGTGCAACGACAAAAACGAGCATAGGTCCGACCTCGATGTCGCATGGCGCGGTACTGAACGCGGTGCGTGCAAATTCTCGCGACCAATTTCACTAAAAAACAAAACTATTCACTATCAAAAATCTATCCAAATCAAAAAAATAAAAATAGGATTGCCTTTCAGTACATGCAATTTCCAGGTTGTTACGAGCTTTCATTAGAGCATAACACGAAAAAAATAAACTAAATCGATTTTGTTTCAGATTTTATTTTGATCGAGGAAAGTTTATTCTATCGTGTTTTAAATCAAATCATAAACTCAAACACAGATGTATCTGTGACATGTATTTTTTTCCAGCTCAAATATTGTAATTTAACTGAATAAAATTGATTTAAAACCGTCAAATTTGGTATAAGAGGCAGCTACGTTCACACGAGCCGGCTGGGCTCAAGCGATGTTAGTACACCGCGGCCCCAGGCCCCGGTAAGTTCGGCGACAGCCAGCGAGATTGCCACTTTGCATTCATTACCTGCAACAAGACGAGAGATGTGTTCATTTGACTATTAACGCCATTCAATTTGGTAATTTACATTGTAATGAGTTTAATTATTTCATTTGTGTATTCAAACTGGGCGGTTTTAATAGCTGTAATCAACTCAAGCTCTGTGATAAAGATGGCGTTACTAGATTTATTTATATTACACGGGAATTACTCACGTAAGATAAAGCCGGTTACTCCGACTATAGTTTCAACCGCGTTAGACGGCCTTTTTCAAGGTGAGCGCGCGCGCGGCTGCGTCTCGCTTTGCACTTTATCTTACGAGAGTAATTCCCGTGTAATATAAATAAAATGTGTGAAAATCACGTCAGTTTCAATAATAAAAATGGCGTTACTAGGTTTGTTTGCTGTCCGTTGTTTAGAAGTCAACTTCATAGGAAAGCTAAAACTTGTTGTTTCCTGCGGTTTCGAGATAGCAACTATCCTAAACGTCACTTTACCGAATTTCACAACAGGACTGAAAAAAATATTTTTGCGTCCGCATCATAAAATGGGTGCTATAATTGAAGACCATAGCTGTACGTAGCCTAGTATTTTTTTTCTAACCAACAGTAGTTTTGGACGTAAGTGTAAGGTTTTTGAACGTAAATATTCACGTTTCTCCGCCGGTAACAAGAGGCGGCACAATCTATGGCACAATAAAGTAGAGGTGCCGGCAGATTACCGCCCATTCATATGGAAAACAGTCGTGGAGTGTGTACGGGGCTACGCTTCATTTGGTAACGGGGCAATCTCTTAAATAAATAATTTACTATACCAGTAAAATAATAAAGCTTTGAATTTATATACACGGGAATTACTCACGTAAGATTAAGCCGGCCACTCCGACTATAGTTTCAACCGCGTTTCTTACGTGAGTAATTCCCGTGTAATATAAATAAAATGTGTGACAACCACGTCAGTTTCTATAATAAATTAATAAAGCTGTTATGTATAATCTAAAGGTTTGTTTTGGCTAGTAGTCATTCTTATTTCATGTCATTATTTTGTGTAGGAACTAGCCGATACCCGCGATTTTGTACGCGTAGATTATACCTAAACTTTCAATACCCTTTGGATCCTTTTCGCAAAATATGTTTTGTGGACATCTACTCCCCATTAGGAACCTACTTGCCAAATTACAGATTTGTAGTTGCGTAACTTTCAACATTACACACACACTCCAATTCCACCTCCTTAATCCTTCCTTTTAGTAAAAATATAGTTTTTTTTTCTCTACTGGCCTAAATACCTACCAAGTTTTTTAAATAAATTTTGAATGTAATTACTTTATCTTTTAATGGGGTTTTTTTCATTCTTTGTGATCACTGGCGACATCTAGTGTAAGAGAAGGCATACATTCCAAATTACCACGACTTACTTAATAATTGTAAAAACTACATTATTGTGCCTAACGAAAGACGAGGATCGAATTTTCATAATAATAACAATGTCCTATAAACTGAAACATTTGTATAATAAAACTTTAACACAATAACATCGAGTTTGCTGGTGAGAACCGATCGAGTACTCAACTCAACTAATAGTAGAGCCCTTGATAACGAATTCTCGCACCACGCCTCCGATACATTAGAATATGATTCCTCTTCACGTCCTCTACACCATCGCTACAGTCCGCTACATTATTTTACTGAGATTATAGACGTAAGGAATCAACTGAAAAACCTTTCATTGTTCTCGCAAGTCATTATTTATAGGTTTAGGGGGGGAATAAAACTTTCTTAAGCTTTCAACTGCTAGACTGTGGAATGCGCTGCCTGAATAGGTGTTCCCCGATAGTTAAGTTACAATAAAAAAAGAAGAAAAAAACATTAATTAGAATCTACCTAAGTAATGTTTTTCTTATTCTTTTATTTAATAACTAGCGGTCCGCCCCAGCTTCGCACGGGTATAGATTATAGCCTATGCCCGGGGATAGTGTAGCTTCCCAACAGTGAAGAATATTTCAAATCGGTTCAGTAGTTCCGGAGCCTATTCAATGCAAACAAACAAACAAATAAACAAACAAACAATCAAATCTTTCCTCTTTATAATATTAGTATAGATAGGTTTGCGTTGCACCAATTGCACCTTACCTGATGTGAAGCAACTATGCGGTCTACGATGGAGAACGCTTGCCTAGAAGAAACCGATTCACATGAGATTTGAAGACCCAAAAATTGTAACTACCGGTGAACAACCATTCAGGCAGCGCATTCCACAGATAAGCAGCTCGCACAATAAAAGTTGAATCAAAGCGCTTCGTGCGGGTTTTCGGAATATCAACAATAATGTGGTGTCGCCTTTTCATGTCCGCTCTGGCATTCCGATTAGATAAAAATTGCAGGATGGAATTAGATCATGCAGATCCGATGCATACTCTCCGAAATGTATCCGATAAAAAAACATCTACTAACGACGTATCTACCTGTAAGCATAACAGCTTTTGTTTTTATGTTTGGCAAACCGAATATTAATAAATAAATAAATATTCGGACATTTTTGCACACACGGTCATCTAACCCCAAATTAAGCAAAGCTTGTAATATGGCTGCCAGAGACTGATATACATACGTATATATTTTTAATACATACTTAAATAGATATGGACACCCAGATATAGAACTAACACAAATGTTCCTCACATGAATGTTTGTCCTATGTGGGAATCGAACCCTATATTCAGATAATAGTTTCGACCATAGTCTGTACTCTTTTCGAAGGAGTCTGCAAATGTGGTGTCATTTTCTGATAAAAAGTATTTGTTCTACTATTTTATACAGCATTCTTATCTAATTTCCTTGAAAAACTTCAAACTATGGCGTACCTTAAACGGCACTTTAAAGGTCTCTCCATAAATAAAACCCAATCCGCACTCCCCACAAGACCTTAAAGACGCAGTTTGGAAAATCCTCAGGATTCGTTTTCGAACCATTCGAGCCCCGTTCCTGGGTAAGTGGCTATTCTCTAAAGTGAGTGCTAACAAAGGGCCGTTTTGAGGATATATGGCTGACTAGTACATTCCCTTGTACCGGCTTGTGTTCAGCTAGCCGCGGTCTACAAGCCCACTACTCAAACAATTTAAAGGGATCAATAACATAAGACGCCGTAAATGATTTAGTTTACCTACAAGTTCAGAGAGGTCCCGTGCGATATATAAAGATGCAAAATCGGATGGAATTTTTTTTAAAGTTATTTTTACAACAACAAAAAAACTATTTTAAATAGTTAAAATGAACTGGGCTGTCCTTTAGTTCCATTACATCGAATAAGCTGTCACAGTAGAAATCTCGATGATTCTCGCGAGATGATGATGATGATGATGACTTGAATCATGTGCCTTTATTAACTAAACAAAATATAAAAACAGTTAGACTGCCCATAGACTGTTGAAGGTCTAAAGACAATCCAAATGCTCGCGCCCACTACCAGTTGGCAGCGAACCCAGCATGCTGGCGGCATTACCACACCGAATGAAAATGTTTATGCGTTGAGCCAGAAACACGCCAACATTTTGGTCACGCGTCGCATTAACCAGGCGCTCTGAAAGATTTTTGAAAATGAGGTGAGCTCCCGGTCCCCAAGGACTAAAATCATTGCCTGTTCTCAAATAACCAAAATCCATTCCAACAACTCCCGATTCGTTTCTAAAAGAGACGTGCTTCAAACACAAACGATCTAGTTGCCCTAATAGTGGACTGAAAGAATTGACCACTTCAAACAATCGTCTGGAAAACCCGATAAACTCGACATAAAACTAAACTAAAGCCTAAAAAATAAGGTGAAAAAAGTTTTGACAAAAGAGATTGGAAAGTTTGTGAATATGTCTGTTGGGTCTACAGTGTTGGGTGGGTGGGGACGGTTGGGTACTACGCTGTCGAGGAAACAATCGAGTTTCATTCAGATTCAATTTCAGAAAAGCGGGTCTTGTATAACAACGTACGTTTGGACAAATAAAGTGAAAACTCTGCGAGATAATGTAAGCTATGCATTTTTTTTTTATTAAATTAAGATAACTTCTGACATATCTCTAGATCAAACAAAGCAATTTCATCCAAATGTAAGAATATCAGCGTAGATAGGCCTAACTAGATGAAACGACGACATTGTGAGAGTCGCGGGCATCCAGTGGATGCAGATGGCAGGCTGTCGTTCAGTGTGGAGTTTAAAGTGAGGGGGCTATGTTCAGCAGTGGACGTCTTCTGGCTGATGATGATGTAAGAATATATCAAGCTTAAACAATTCTCACATAACTTTATTGTGAAAGTAACTCTATCCGTGTATCACTTCGCAGCCAAAAGAAAAGAACAATCTTGATTAAATTTGGCAAGAAAATAGTACACGATGAACACGAAAAATTTAGAATTTTTTAAAGCCCTGCAAACGAAATAATAAGACAAGAAAGGAAAGAAGTTAATTATTAGTATTCTGTAATCATTCTGTAAGCTATCGTATGTAGTAAATAAATAAATAAATATTCGGGACATTTTTGCACACACGGTCATCTGACCCCAAACTAAGCAAAGCTTGTGATATGGCTGCCAGAGACTGATATACATACATATATATTTTTAAATACATATTTACATAGATATTAACACCCAGATAATTATAGATCAAACACAAATGTTCATCACATGAATGTTTGTCCTAGGAGGGAAACAAACCCACGCCAAGCGCAGAAGGCAGGTTCACTACCAACTGAACCAACGGGGCTATCTTGGTAGTAGGTAGTACTCTTTAAATGATTCAAAACTGTCGCTTTATGACACAGCGGCATTTAAGGGCCGTTGCACACGTGATTCTCGTATAAATACTCGGCTTTGTTGACTGGAGACGGAGCACCCTGGACACTAATTAGTCAAACTCGAGATACCATCGGACAGGGCGGCTTGTCATGGCGCCCTTTGGGAATGTAGGGCCTGGACTAATAACTATGAATTAAAAACATTGTAAACCACTACCGTGGACATCCCTTGATTGGTCAAGGCAGTTTAATAGCAGTTGCAATAAAAAAAAACAGCACCACAACAAATAAAAGAAATTAATATTATTTTATTTATATTACACGGGAATTACTCACGTAAGATTAAGCCGGTCACTCCGACTATAGTTTCAACCGCATTAGGCAGTCTCCTATTAATATTATCTATACTAATATTATAAAGAGGAAAGATTTGATTGTTTGTTTGTTTGCATTGAATAGGCTCCGAAACTACTGAACCGATTTGAAAAATTCTTTCACTGTTGGGATGCTGTACTATCCCCGGTTGACATAGGCTATATATCCCGGTTTCGCCCGTGCGAAGCAGGGGCGGCCTACTAGTTATAGATATAGATAATGGCGTCGATTCTCGCATATCACTCACTAAACTAAACCAATCTGACAGGACTAAAACTATCTGCCTCTCTTTATGTGAGAGAAGGATGCCAACAATTTTAGAGCTGTCAAATTTAGTTTAGTTTAGAGTGCATCAGAATCGATGCCAATAGCGGCCTGCCCCGGCTTCGCACGGGTATAGATATATAGCCTATGCCTATGTTACCCGGGGATAGTGTAGCTTCCCATCAATGAAATATTTTTTCAAATCGGTTCAGTAGTTTCGGAGCCTATTCAATGCAAACAAACAATCAAATCTTTCCTCTTTATAATATTAGTATAGAAAACGTATTACCGTGCGAAGCCGGGGCGGGACGATAGTTAGTTATAATCAGCAAACTGGTTATAATAAAATGAAGCATCCAAACGCAAGGAGATTTCGCACCCAGCGGGTGCATGCAGGGCGGTGCGTGCTCGTGGCACGGGTGTCGTGCCGGGCCCGTCCCGTCCCGTGCTCGGATGCTATTCATTACCCGGACGGCTGCCTCCCGGACACAGCCGGCTCCAACAGGACAACTTGAGATGGAGAAGGCTTCCGCTTGTAAGAAAACCTTGGAAAATATACTGGAAAAGTGTTTTTTTTTTTTGCAGAGTCTGTTGGAGGGCTATAGAATGACATAAAATAGTTTTTTACCCGTAAAATATACGGTTTCCAAGGGAATGACCACGGGAGTGTAATCGTAGTTGAAAATAATTGCGACCTATATAATATTATGTGTAATGTCTAAAAATCTCAGAGCAAATAAAAATACAGAGGGACTACCGCGAACACGAAAAGTGAAGCCACTTTTTGAAACATGTGTGCGTAGTCGAAGTTGGTGCCGTGTAATTCATCAAAATAAGTGATAATATAAATACTTAAGTGTGGAAATATTCCATCCTTCTTCTTATTTACTTTTGTGTTGTTTTTAGAGTTCTTAACACTGCAAGAAGTGATTGTTTCTTTTTAAAAGGGATGTTTTCAGTACGACGTTCTGACAAGAAATTCACGTAGTTTTGAATGCGTATGTGTGCGTGAGTCGTGTATTTATTGGGAATTCACGTAGTTTTGGAAGCGATTTTAGCGTCACTTTGGCAGTGCGCCGTAGGGACTCTGTATTTTTATTTGCTGTGAGCTAAAAATGTACTTTGATAAGAGCAAATATCGACCAAACTTTTTTTCTTATATGAACATCGTGTGAAATGGACCGTGGTTTTTTGGTGCGACCAAGGACGTTGTATACCCTAACTAAAGGGTAGGGTATAAAACGTCCTTGGGAGCAACATAATATTCTGAATTTAATAAAAGGTTATAGTTATTTTTTTATAATTACGGATCTTCGGAGTCCATGATTGTGTGTAGTGTGGCGTGTGGTGGAGCGGACATCACTTGTTACAAAAAATAGATAACGATTTTTTGTTGTGTATTTACACTTCGGGAAAGCACACGAAAACATAATTTTGTCACATGTTTCGTTATCATGTAACAAAAGTCATGTGTCGCACTTCCTACGGCTAGAGACCGACTAAAACGAAGTTAGCGCCGGTGCTCAGTGTGTATAATCTTCAAAAATAAGCTTCTTCTGGGCTCGTCCATTCATTTTATTTTGTTGGAAGCTCATGTTGTAACCCGTGTTGCACTGTAATTGCAAGTTGGAAAAAAAAACGTAGTAAAGCCATCTCCATGAAACCGTATCAGTTTCCCAAATATTTCCACAAGTCCAATATTTCATACCGGCCGTTATCAGCTCCGTGCGCGGCCACTGCCATTATGGATTAAAAAAACACTTCGCGGTCCATCTAGATATCCCCACACCACTTCCAGAACAACACAATCACCAGCAATACCTCCATGCGATAATCAGCCAAAAAGTATACTTTTGCAAGTCGGTAAAGCTCATTTTCGTGTGAAGGCGTGTGGTCAAAAGGAGTTTGGAAGGTAGTTTTAATTCTGTGGGCTCGTCCGTTGAATTAGTAATGGTATAAAGTGGACTCGGGGGACAGGTCGGTTCCCGGCAAGCGACTCACTGACAGCGTGCGCTTTGTTTTGGAAAATTAAATTAGGCTTTTAAATACTTTGTGGTCATACAGTAGCCGAGGAAATAATATACAAATAGGTATTCTCGTGTGGTTTACTAGAGATCTTTGTCTAGTCTAAAAATAAACATTGGATTTAAAAAAATAAGAAATAATGGTATACGAGTAAGTACATATGATAAAAACAATTTAATCTATACTAATATTATAAAGAGGAAAGATTTGATTGTTTGTTTGTTTGTTTGCATTGAATAGGCTCCGAAACTACTGAACCGATTTGAAAAATTCTTTCACTGTTGGGATGCTGCACTATCCCCGGTTGACATAGGCTATATATCCCGGCTTCTACGTCGGCCTACTAGTTCTTCGGCCTACTAGTCTAGAATAAAAAAAACAATACATCCAGTAAAATTTATAAATAGCCGACACTGCCTGCATGTGTCTATTGCCTATTTTTATTTATTTTTCTGTTTATAGTTAAAACACGGCTATGTGACGCGTTAGAACTAACCAAAGGAATTCAAACTCGAGGGGTCATATGGTGACGAGGATCTGATGATGGAGCCCATAGGTGGACAGTGGAACACCTGGTATCTAAGTAAATACTGAACCCAAACTTGAGAGATTTATAGCCATTGAAGAGGTCCACTATCCACCTCCTGGCTCGATCACCAGATCAGTTCGATGGTAGCCAAGTATTGTATAAGCATAAGCATTGCCATTCAACGTGGTTGTGCCGCCAGCATGCTGGGTACGCTGCCAACTGGTAGTGGGCTTGAGCATTTGGATTGTCTTTAGACCTTCAACGGTCTATGGGCAGTCTAACTGTATTTGTAGTTTTAGTTTTAGCTTGTATTTTGTTTAGTTAATAAAGGCACTTGCCCAGTATTGTATTATCGTTCGGATTACTTAAACTTGCAAAGTTTCAAAACTAAACGACATTTAAAATAGGCCCATAGCATAGGCCTTAGCATGGTAAAAATGCAAACTTCAAAGGGCACGAGCATTACCTAGAAGTGTCATTTAAGTTCCGCGAACAAATAAAGCAATCTACCCAAATTGTAAATGATCCAACGATTTTTCCTCAATCGGTCGACGATTCAATTATCCAAGTGAATTGAGAGATTTCCGAAACGACAGCCGCACTCGGTCTACGGTGACGATCGTTAGCGAACACGGACACAGATACCAGAAGGAGATGCCATAATTTTATTTATATTACACTCCGGTCACTCCGACTATAGTTACAACCGCATTAGACGGTCTTTTTCAAGGTGAAACGCAAAGCGAGACGCAGCCGCGTGCGTTCATTCACCTTGAAAAAGACCGTCTAATGCGGTTGAAACTATAGTCGGAGTGACCGGCTTAATCTTACGTGAGTAATTCCCGTGTAATATAAATAAAATGTGTGAAAACCACGTAAGTTTCACCTCCCTTTTCATTTTAATACGTGAGAGAAGGATGGCGACTATTTTAGAGCTGTCAAATTTAGTTTAGTTTAGTTTAGAGTGCATTAGAATCGATGCCACTGGCTTTTACTCCAAAATAAGATGGACAATATTGGTGTCGATTGTGTCATACATGTCACTAAACTAAACCAATATGACAGGACTGAAAATTATCTGCCTCTCTTTTCATTTTAATATGTGAGAGAAGGATGGCAATAATTTTAGAGCTGTCAAATTTAGTTTAGTTTAGAGTACATCAGAATCGATGCCAATGTGCCGTCAACCTGTTTAATCCTCCGACACAAACAGAAAGGTGTTTTATAAGTTCAAAATGTGTATATGTTTGTCAGTCTATGGCATCGTAGCTCCCAAAATTAAACGGTTGAACCGATTTTTTTATTCAGTTTTTTTTTGTTATTTAAAGGTGACTTGATCGAGTTCTTAGCTATGATTCCAGAAAATCTGTTCAGCCTTTTGAAGATAACCAGCTCTTTTGTCGGGTTTTTTTTGGTAATTTTTAATTTATTACATTGAAACGTTGTTTTTTATGTTTATCGGGACTTATCACAAATTAAACGAAAGCGTCGAGCGAAAGGTACCTATTTTTACCAAAATAAAATAATTTTCCGATAAGTCCCGATAAACATGTGTTCAAATAGCAAAAGTTTCAAAATTACTATTGAAGCGTTGGCCGTCTTCCTGATGGATCAGACGAAATAAATACTGCTGCAATCACGGAAAACTATTTTTTTGACATTCTTTCCCCCCCATAGTAAGATCAATAAGTGGGGGGACCTTTCCCCCGCCTATTGGTCTTTTAGTTTAAGTTTTTATTTATTTATTTAAGTTTTCGTTAATTTTAAGTTGTGCATAGTAAAATTATTAGTTTTTCTTTACAATGACGTCACGCCTTGTTTGGGATCGTGGTGCACAGTTTCCTTGTAACACCTCCTCTATGTATTTGGTCTGTTAGTGAAGTGACCGTGCACAGCGGCGGGTCGTCAGCGACCGCCAGCAGCCGAGCGAGGCGCGGAGTAGCGGCTCCTCTGTAACGGATGATTTATGGAGATAACACGTGACAAGACATTTTATGGTCGTTTTACAAGGTGCGAATATTTTGTGTGGAAATTTTGAGTTCCGTTGTGTTGATGACAGTGTTATAAAGTTGGTGTTAAGTTCTATAACATACCTTATTATTGCTTTAACATTGATGATTGAATTTACACTTCAACACACCGTTTTTTGAACCAACTTCAAAAAAAGAGGAGGTTCTCAATTAGACTGTATGTTTTTTTGTATGTTTGTTACGCGATTACTCCGCCAATTATGAATTTATTTTGATGATTCATTTCTTGTTTGGTAGGTCATTCCTCAGAAGTGGTCATATATAAATTTTAGGTCGTGTTTTTTCTAAAATGAACATTGTTTCAATTTGTAGTTTTATTTATTAAAAAAAAAATAATACCTCAGCCGTTAAAGAAAACTGTCATCTCAAATCCATACAAATGTTGGTAGTCAGATGAAGATGCTATCAACATGGCCTTTGTAAGCGAAACCCTTTCACTAAAATATAATGCCAGTACCTACTTGTTCCTATTCAATTGAATAATCACGTCCCACGCTTGTTTTGAATTATTATATGAAAAGATAACATCTCCAATTTTGGGTCGTAGAAAGCTTAGCTTGTCATTATTCAGTTTTTAATGGCTAAGGATCGTAAAACTTTTAAAACTGATGTATTTTACACATAACACAAGTTATAGTCGCATTGGCTGATAAACAACAGTGTATGCGTAATCCATCTCAGACTTGGATTTTATAAACTTCAAGTGCATATCTCAGTGAAAAGACAGGTTCCATACACCGGGCATTCCAGCCCGTTGCACTAAACACACAACAACAAAACACCGCAAGAGTCACACCGGTCGTATTCAACAATAAACCTTGACCCGAACGAATTAAGACGTATAAATGATTGAGTATCGGACCCATCATGATCCCATTGTGACACCAAAACGGATTTCAGTTATGCAATGATATAAAACGTGACAACGACTGAGAGATCGCTCAATAAAATGAATTTTATTTCGTTGTAACAACAGATCAATGTGCTTTAGCTTTTTGTAAACAGTTCACGGAGCTTTCTTTTGCAATACGCACTCGCGTGCTGCAGGTAATTCTGTGCGCGTATCGCGGTCAACGTAAATTGAATTCAATGTTAGAGTTGTTGGGTGTATTTTATTTGATTCATGGTTTGGTTTATGAGACGTTTAAAGGTGGTTCTACGCTGGCTTGTCTGTCGTCCGTCAATTAGTTTCGAAGGGACCGGTCGGTTCTGCGTCGCCAAGTTTCGATGCATATGAACGGGCTTGTCTCTCGTCCGTTCAATCTGGCGCGTCTACTGCTCCTGTTTCTTGATATTTTCAAACGTTTATATTTTTTTTTATTTTTTTTTCAATTTTCAATTTAACACTCCTAAGCGCGCGTTACATCAAATATAGGAAAATCTATTTCCCGGGTCATCAAGAGACCGGCTTAGCCGAGTTTGGGGCCAACTGTTAAGTCAATTATAACCTGTTAGACACAATTAATAACTATGTATAACTACGATGTGATAATGTAAAAACTTTTCAGAGATAAATATTTACTTTACTTTAAAACGAATGTATTCTTGATTATTTCCCATGACTATCTCACTATCTTTAAGTGACGAGAAAAACATGTGTCTTATGTAAACATCAACTAAATCGTTTATATAAATTTCCAGATTTCTATCTATCGTTTCTATTTTGTCACGGACGTTTAAAATGCCTATCGGAAAGCGATTAATTAACTTGCGTCGTATAGCGACAACGCAACGCTGCTCAGATTTATTTTATTAGACGCGCGCACGATTAATTTAAAAGTGTTTATCTGAGATCTCTGGAGTTAACGACATACATTTTGTCTGGAGGCGTAGATTGTTAATATTTAATTTAAATATTTGCGAAAGGCAATAGTTTAGTTTCATTCTCGTGGAGTTTATCGCCAGTAATCATGGCACATAAAATGTTAACTGCTTCTGCGTATTGGCAGCATTATTATTGTTAATATTTGAACCCTTTCCTTTTACTTTACTTGAAGTTTCTGCAGAAGTTTTATTGAAATAGTTTTTTTACGACTGTACTATATTTTATCGTTTGTGTGTTAAATCTTTTCAGGTAGGTACGTAAGTTTAGTTTTAGTAAAGTTACTACAAAAAATTTGCAAGTTGAAGTGGCAATGGGCAGGCCACATCGCTCGAAGAACCGATAACCGATGGGGAAGAAAGGTTCTGGAGTGGAGACCACGAACCGGAAGACGCAGCGTAGGTAGGCCTCCCACTAGATGGACCGACGACATAGTGAGAGTCGCTGGAATCCAGTGGATGCAAAAGGCAGGCTGTCGTTCAGTGTGGAGGTTAAAGGGGGAGGCCTATGTTCAGCAGTGGACGTCTTCTGGCTGATGATGATGATGAAAGTTACCACCACTAGGCCAGGTTTTTTACCAGGCGTAAATAAACAAGAAGATAAATTGAAGTTCTGAGTAGCTCATTTAATTTAGCAAAAACTATTTTCTGATATCTCAAACAAAAACTTCAAAAAAAAAAACAATACGTCACAAATGCTAAGATGTAATATATTTATAGCTGTTAAGCCACAATTTTTTTGTATAATTCCTTTCCGTGCACGGTTGCCTGGAAGAGATCGCTTTAAGCGGTAAGGCCGCCTGTTAAAAGCCTAGATAATATTTTTATTGTAATGTTTATGTTATTCTTGTTTTGTGGTATTTTAATAAAGAGTCATTGTATTGTATTGTATTGTTAAATAATTTCAAAGCCAATTTAAATGGTTTTCAAATCCAATGTGGAACAAAACCGTCATAAACCATCGATAAACTGATGATCGATCAGTAAAAGCGTTTATTGGCCATTTATTCCGTTTATGAAAGATAGCTTTATGATCTCTGACTTTGATATCGCTCTTTAAGAAGCGATACAACGGAATAGAATCGTGTTACTTTTTTTAGAATTTAAGGCCTTTATAGCAATTTAACGGCTTGTTAAAGAATTTAGTTCAAATAAAACATTATCACCTGGCCTTTGACACAAAGCAATATAGTTTCGCATAAAATGGAAACAAAGTATAACGAGTCATCAGTACTTAGCATTTTGTTCACCAAACTATATAGAATAATATAAGAATATAGAATCATTAATCTTAAACAATTATACATATATTAATGTCTTTACTTAAATTTTCGATAATATATAAAATTTGTTTGCTACCTTTCCATGTCACATAACCTATTCCTCCTTTCTAAAATATACAAAACTGAGAAAATACTGATCTACTTTAACTCTTGACTTTCTACGTTTTCCCTTTGATTCCATATGTTATTCTATAAATCCGCGTTTACTGTCGGTTTATAGTCCACGGTCGCCAGATGGCCATAACGGGCGAACCCGGGATATACAGCCTAGTTTAACGAGCCAGCCCGGGGTATAGAGGCTAGTTGACAGTCCGCGCACGTACCGCCTGATCTACTTACTTCTTGGTTATTTCTGTTTTATTGGGGTGGCTTTGAAATATGTTTTTTTGAGTATTTACGATATGTGACGTTTTTCTTCCTTACTTTTTTGGTAAGGAAGGCTTGCGCCCTTCGAGTGTACACCTGATGATGTGTCACATTTACCCATATACATACGCAATTTACCTCTCCAATGCATATTTACTCATGGAAGTACTATATACATGCATTTACCTCTCCAATGCCTATAGCAGGAACCTAATTATTTTTCGTTCAGCAAATTACAAAAAATAGGATTTATTAAATTTACATATCGCAAATAATCTACTTAATACGTACATACTTCAGCTATTATTTATACTTCAGCTGTAATATTTTATAATAATGTTTGCGTTTGACCCCCATGGCGATGATATGTGTCCTACGATGGAGCACGCTTGCCTGGAAGAAACCGATTCACTCGTGATTTGAAGACGCCTAGAATGTATACGAGTATATCGGGAACACTTATTCAGGCAGCGCATTCCACAGACTAGCAGCTCGCAAAATAAAATAGGAATTATAGCAATTCGTTCGGGTTTATTCTCATTTTATCTAACTCGTTTTGAGACATACTTAATTTTCTCTGAATAAAGTAGTCATCATCATCAGCCAGAAGACGTCCACTGCTGAACATAGGCCTCCCCTTTTAACCTCCACACTGAACGACAGCCTGCCTTTTGCATTCACTGGATGCCAGCGACTCTCACTATGTCGTCGGTCCATCTAGTGGGAGGCCTACCTACGCTGCGTCTTCCGGTTCGTGGTCTCCACTCAAGAACCTTTCTTCCCCATCGGTTATCGGTTCTTCGAGCGATGTGGCCTGCCCATTGCCACTTCAACTTGCAAATTTTAACAGCTATTTCGGTGACTCTGGTTCTTTGGCGAATATCCACGTTTCAGATTTTATCGCGCAAAGAAACTCCGAGCATAGCTCTCTCCATTGCCCGCTTAGTGACTCTGAGTTTTTCCAAAAGGCCAACAGTTAAGGACCACGTCTCAGTACCATATGTCATCACTGGCAACACACACTGGTCAAAAACCCTCGTCTTGAGGCACTGTGGTATCTTAGACGAGAAGATGTCACGCAATTTCCCGAACGCTGCCCATCCGAGTTGGATTCTTCGGGCGACCTCTTTGCTTAAGTTGGACTTACCTAACTGAACAATCTGTCCAAGATAGGTGTTATGGAATAAAGTAGTACCTAGTCTTTATTTTCTTATTGTTTTTTTATTTTCTTTCTGTTTTCTAATACACAGACCCGCCCACGTGTAAAACCCAACACCAAGCTTGAGAGAGTGTGATACCAGTGAGTCAGTTCGAGCTTCATTTGCTCTGATTGCATGTCGCATACCTTAAAGGCGATAAGCTCTAATGTATTGTAATCATATGCAGTGAATCGCTAAAACGCCGATTACAGGCACACCTACTGAAGCCCCCATCCGAGGCAGAGATGAAGTAACAGTTACTGTGCCATCTGCGTTCTAAGATAACACAGTATTACCACACCTTACGTTCGAAAAACTCTGATATCCCATTTTTTTTAACATTGTTCCGAACTTCCATACGCCAACTTTTATTGACTTGCACACTGCAGTAATTCGACGCCGGAGCGACTACATACAAACATCGGAAAGCATTGAAATGGGAACCCTATCTTATGCGTATAACAATTTAAAACGGCAATAGTTTGTGATTTTAGTCACATGGCATATGAAAAAAATTATTCTAAGTTAAGATAAATGCATTCGAAGTTTTTCATTGAAAGTTCTGTTGTGCTTATGCGTCACATGATATGCAGGTTACGCATATAGACTGTACTAATCCAAAAGGAGGTCATTGTACTCATGATTATGAACAACTTTAACTATGGGACCAACCCTGAAATCGCGAAAAAGAAATCAGCTGTTCCATACATTTTGTCGAGTGTCAATGACCGTTTTTTATAGAATAGCTGTTTTCGCGATTTCAGGGTTGGTCCCATAGTAAAAGTTGTACATAATGATGAGTACAATGACCTCCTTACGGCTTAGTACAATCTATATGCGTAACCCTGTATACCTAGTAGGATCCAATTTTACTATGAAAGTCAGGAGACTCCCAATCACTTTACTCTGAATGCCCTGAACTAAATGTTATGTCATTCCAAAAATGTAGATTTCAATGCTTTTATTGAGTCCGCTATCAAGTGGCCGTAGTCTGCTAGGGCCCTTAATCGCATAGCGTCTTAATCCGGCAATATCGGGCCCCTCGTGTCGTCATGTTGGCAGGCTCGTCACGTGTTGACGTCATCTGCAACGAAGCCGCGTCTTTGTTTCCGATTGGGGGGTTGGCAGATATGGATCCCGGTTTGAATTCCGAACGCGTATGTTTTTAAACGGTATCGTAAAGGTGGATGAGACGACGAGATTTCTTCAGATTGCGATCCGGCGGGTTTCTAGTTTTCCTGTGATGTTACATCTATTCTTGAGAACCTGTTATTGGCTTTTTATTGTATATTTTCAGTGTAAAAAGTGGTTAGTTTTTCAAAAATAAACAAAAAATAGGCACAATTGCAATATTCTAGTTTTGTCAGGATAAAAAAAAATAGGGCAGGACACACTGCTAGGCGCAGTGACGACAGGTGGAGCCGAGGCAAGGTAAGCGGAGCGTTGGTCGTCCAGCTGCAAGATGGGTCGACGATATTATTACTATCGCGGGTCGAACCTGGACTAGATTAGCACAGGACTGAGGCTTATTAAATTAAATTAAATTAAATTAAATTTATTTATTGAGGAAAAAACGATGTGAACAATTACATTTACCTCACACAGTAACACAGAAAAATAATAATTAGCGACAATAATAAAAACAATGATTTTAAAAAAAAAAAACCTACAATTCCATAAAAGTAAACAATGTCAGACTTATAATCTAAAATAATTAATAAATAAATAAAATAATATCCATTACAATTTTCGCATATGGCATAGCAAGAGAGAGGCCTATACCCAGCAGTGGGATAAGGATGGCTGTGGATGATAATGATGAAAAAGATTCTTGTTTTAGTCAACCTAGCTAGAGTATACCATTTTCCTATCAAGTCTCTCTTTATGGTTGACTGGCACTTCAGTCTCATTATCGCCTTTTTATCATTAAAATTAATATTAATATTGGTGAAATATTTCTTTACTTCAACGTGCTCGAGTGTGGTTGTAAGAGATATAACGAGGTGAAACATATCTTTTCATGTAGTTTCCAAAACTCTATAGAAGCCTCTAGTAAACCATCCACCACTTTATAGGCATGACTTTGACTCGACCGTGACTTACTTTGCTTGACTACAACTTTTTTCAAGATATTTAATAAACTTGATAATATTTTAATGCCTCATACTGGCAAATGCACTAGACGTGCAACGTCAAAATATTCCCAGAGGTAAGATAAAAAGCTTGTCGGTATTCTATCGGATTTTCCACGGAGAGTGTGCAACGGAACTTCACGAACTTGTTCCCCCATCACCTTTTCATTACCGGACGTCCAGACGAACGGCAAGGCGTCACCCTTACTTGGTCGACATGCCATTTATTCGCACCAAGCGTTTTGACTCCTCTTTCTTAATTAGAACAGCAAAACAATGGAACGCCTTGCCCCTGTCTGTGTTTCCGCAGCATTACAATCTTGGAGTGTTCAAGTCTAGGGTTAATAGGTTACTACTGGGCAAACGTGCTCCATCTTCGACCGCATCATCGCTTTCCATCAGGCGAGATCGCGGTCAAACGTTAGCCTAGTCCAATGTAAAAAAAAAAAAAAAAAAAAAAAAAAAACTGGTTCACACTCGGCGAAATTACCGCGTAACATAAGATTCGAGCTTCCAAGATCTCATGATGAAAAGTATGGACTATGACTTGTATTATGATCATTATTAGAAAGTAAATCTTCCTCAGTTCAGCAGACAACTGACCACAAAATTACACGTTTATTCTGTGTTGTTATTTTCCTGTACGTTTGTGGTTTGTGATGAATTTGTTTGCGGAGTCGTAATCACAATGATCATTAGAGCGCGCTCTCCGAACTATTCGCTTCCATCCCGCTTTCAATACAAATAGATAAAGGCATCAAATATGATGCATTGACATCATCTAGAAACAATACAGATTGTCACAATCGTGCCAAAAAATTACCGAATCAAAAACTCGGCGCACGCTATGAATTGCGCAGACTTTTGGTTAGTTACAAAGTAACCACGATCCGATTATAACGCCGCGCGATGCCAGAGCTACGATGACATAGCGGACAACTAACGTTGAACACTAAACAAGCGACATAACGTCTACATTGCGCAGACTTGTTGTTTAGTTACAAGGTAACCGCGCTCCGAGTACAACGCCGCGCGATGCCAGAGCTACGATGACATAGCGGACAACTAACGTTGAACACTATGCAAGCGACATAACGTCTACATTGCGCAGACTTGTTGTTTAGTTACAAGGTAACCGCGCTCCGAGTACAACGCCGCGCGATGCCAGAGCTACGATGACATAGCGGACAACTAACGTTGAACACTATGCAAGCGACATAACGTCTACATTGCGCAGACTTGTTGTTTAGTTACAAGGTAACCGCGCTCCGAGTACAACGCAACGCGATGCCAGAGCTAAGACGACATAGCGGACAACTAACGTTGAACACTATGCAAGCGACATAACGTCTACATTGCGCAGACTTGTTGTTTAGTTACAAGGTAACCGCGCTCCGAGTACAACGCAACGCGATGCCAGAGCTAAGATGACATAGCGGACAACTAACGTTGAACACTATGCAAGCGACATAACGTCTACATTGCGCAGACTTGTTGTTTAGTTACAAGGTAACCGCGCTCCGAGTACAACGCAACGCGATGCCAGAGCTAAGATGACATAGCGGACAACTAACGTTGAACACTATGCAAGCGACATAACGTCTACATTGCGCAGACTTGTTGTTTAGTTACAAGGTAACCGCGCTCCGAGTACAACGCAACGCGATGCCAGAGCTACGATGACATAGCGGACAACTAACGTTGAACACTATGCAAGCGATATAACGTCTACATTGGAGTAGGTAAATGTGGCATTGTGAAGTATATAATTTCCTAAAGCGTTTTTCCTATCTGTCCTACTGAACCTTATTGTCCACTACGAAGTTTGTCTTTCAATATTTCAACTTTTTTGTTGTTTTTAGGGTTCCGTATCTCAAAAGGAAAAAAAAACGGAACCCTTATCACTTCGTTGGCCACCGTTAGTCCGTCTGTCAAAACCCTTTTTCTGAAGAACGCGTAAAGGTATCAAGTTGAAATATATACTGAATACTTGGGTCTACGGTTTCATTCGGCTGTAAAAAAATAAAAGTTGTAAGTCAACGCAATCAAAAGATATGAACATTTATGTCGCATATTTTGCGATTTCACAGGGGAATCAAAACCTATAGGGTACTTCCCGTTGACCTAAATTCATAAATTTTGGCAAAAGGCAAGGTCTTACAGCACATATAAAGGAATAAATCTGAAAGTTGTTAATTTGAATTTATAATTATCATATAAAAGATATTGTTTTACAGTTACAAACTTACATTTTATAGTTGTTATGTAGGGAAGAACCTTATTGTCAACTACAAAGTTAAGTTTGTCTTTCAATATTTCAACTTCAGTTTTTTTTTGGACTCGTGCTCGTACTTGTCTGGTTATTTTTTAGTTCAGTGTGTACGATCTTCCTACCGGTGGGTAATAATATTTCGAGAACAAAACCATTAACTTCCCCTTGCAGGTGATCCATCCCGGAGTGACAGCGCGCGCTATACATCACGCCGCGCCCGGCCGCGCCTGCGGGCTCGACACCGACACTCGACACTTGGAAACCATTTCATTTGGAATGGTCCACACATTACTACACATTGATTAGGATACTAGCTGTTGCCTGCTACTTCGTATGCGTAAACTTTCAACCTCTTCGGCCCTTTCGCTAAATCCTTTCATAGCGGATATACTGGCAATCAGTTAGCATCCTCTTAAGGGCAGATACAAAACGTCAAAAAAAAACTTACTATACCTATCAAAATTTTGCAAAAAAAAAACCCAGCTGTTTCGTACATTTTGTCGGGAGTATATTTTTTTTGTATGGAACATCTGTTTTTTTGCGATTTTCAAAAAGTCGTGGAACATAAGTTGTTTATTTGGATGTACTGAGTTGCCTTGAGAGGATGCTAACTATTACCATTAACCCTGTATTCCTCATAAAACTTGATTTTACTACAATACAAAGAATATAGCAGAGCACAGCCGGGAACTCCTACCCCTGCAGTCGTGGGATCAGCACCCAGCTACTTTATCTTCAGCTAGAGAAGACATGAGAAAGGCGGTCCCCGAGACACAGACTGGGGTATAGTTAGTATGGGGGCACAGCTTGGGGTGTTGGGACTGTATCTTATCTGTGGGACACAATTGCTAACTGAATATTGGTTGTAAAATTTCCCTGACACTGACAGTTTATACAGTGTGTAAGGGGAACACTCTCGAAGCCAAAAGAAGGTAATTGTACTCATCATTATGAACAACTTTTAGTATGGGACCAACCCTGAAATCGCAAAAAAAATATCAGCTGTTCCATACATTTTGACTAGTGTCGATGACTGTTTTCTATAGAACAGCTGATATTTTTTTCGCGATTTCAGGGCTGGTCCCATAGTAAAAGTTGTACATAATGATGAGTACAATTACCTTCTTTTGGTTTCGAGAGTGTTCCCTTTACACCCTGTATACGCTTAGAATCGACTGTGCAACTACATAGAGTAATGCAGCTTCCAGACGATGCAAAAAACCTGAGGAACTTAGAACAAGAGAGCAAGAAAATATGTAATAAGCGCAAGTGGCACAGTTTACTTGTAACAAACAAGACATCTTTGATGCAAGTAAACGGCCCGACGCGTGTGTAAGATGCTTTACACACACTACGTTACCACATCTTGGAAAGCTGGAAATTCCACACCGTTGGGTTTTCAGTCCTTTCTTCCACGGACCTCCAAGATGTGAAAAGCGTCCTTCCCCTAAAGCTCTTTAGTCGAGTTTAAACATGGAGCGCTATTTTAAAAAAAAACACGCTACATAAAAATACGTCATAAAAATGTAAGTGGTTAAATTATTGTTTAACTTATTTAACAGCTCAATGCATTTACTCCATATGCCAGACTGGACGCTACAAACGTTATGGCCGGACAATAGTGGCGCTTACCATTACGCAAATGGATTTCTCTTCACACAGTTGTATAAAAAAAATTAAGAACAAAAATAATTCACCCACAAAATTGTAGACTTCGTAGTAAATAGGCAAACGAAATAAAACTTCTGAACCCAGCACCTAAAATAAAAGATACAACATAACTGCATCCAACGATCTTTTATTTATACTACGTATATCCAGAATTCCAGATGTTCAATGAAAGCGCAGCGTTCATTTGTGAAGCCAATGTACGTCATCGATACGTTTCTGCGCATGCGCGATGTATTACCAGTGCACAGAGATTACCGCAAAAATGGGATGAAAGAAAATCCGGGATAAATGAACTTGCAAAATACAGGTCTAAAATGTTAATACGGGAATAAGTACCTCCTTAATTGTTTTCATAATAAGTGATGGGAAAATTCAATAATTAATGGAATTGGGAGTTACTTTGCTAAAATTCATGATAATAACTTTGTGGTGGCTATAAATAAGAGAATTTTAATGAACGCAAAAGTTGTGTCATACAAAAAGTGTAAATAAGGTGTTTGTTGCATCTGTATGAAGTTACGTGTAAATAGTTTTAACATTAGGTTAGATGTAGCCTCTTTGGTTATTTGATCTGTGGCTGAGGTTTGGCTGCCATTTTCAGTTGGTAATTAATGGATATACTACTTATCACAATTATAATATGTTTGATTAAAAAGACGAATAATAGTTGATAGTGATGAAACATAAGTGTTAAAAACATGGGTATATAAATTTCATGCCCTTGGCAACACCAAACAGTTTTGAAATGGCGTTGTTATATTTTCGTGTTCTTATAATTTTGCGAAGAATTACAATAAGTAAATTGAATACTGTTTTTTGAAATGTGATGTTCGTAGACTTATCTTTTTTGTGGGTGTAATTCTTACATGAATTCAAGACAGACCTAGTTAAAAAAAAAAAAAAACACGTTTTGACATCGGAGACTCCTTGACGTGTGGCGGGACGATCGAGCAACCTAGATAATATAATCTAGCTTTTTTTTGGTATCATTTTACTATGCGCAACTAGGAATCTTGTACTTTATCAATGGCTGCATCATATATACTCGTTTATCTCGAACAGAAATCTTCGTAAGGCTGGTATGTTGATACCACCTCCCAACGAGGATGGCAACTCAAGTTTTTACCAAGACTGCTAAATAGCGCCACCGGTATCCGTACCTTCTTTGTTTCCACGAGAAAAACCGCATTACCATTTTACTTACCTCATGAATTTTAAGACAATCAATGATTACTGATACAGCAATTAATTAATTATTTTCATCACAATCACTCCAAAATAGTTCTTAAGGAAGCATGAAATAAAGACGTTGATGACAGTAAATATAAGTCGGTGAATGAAGGCAGAAATGGAGACGTATTGTCGTCATGGCAACGGCAGCACGAGTCCTGAATTTGAAGTTTCAAAATTGGAACGTGCTGTCAAAGTATTCTCAAATAAAGAAACGGTTTTGATCCTTGTTGTGATAATTTTGAGGTCATATTATTGCGCTTCTGTCCGCGTTTGACCACCAACCCGCCTGTTGGAAAACGTAAACTATAAGCTTTCCTATAAAGGTTCAATAAGCTTTAGAGTTTTTTTAATGCCTTATTTTAGTTTAGTTTGTAGGTACGTATACATCAAACGAATTATGTATTGGAATTATAACAGTAAGTATGTATAAACACTATAATTGCAGGAGGTATAATAAAAAATTGAAAAACGCTTTTTTGCTAAAAAAAACTTGTTATTATAATTTTAATTAATTAAAAAATTCATGTATTTTAATTATAATTTTGTGAAACAAAGATTGCCACCTCGCCTGATGCCTCCTAGTAAACGCTAACATAATAATACATAGAGGTATTATTATGTTTGGAGTTCGGGTCCTAATCGTGAAACTTTGCTGGTGAGAACTTAACATCACAGTAACTGAGTTGTTATAACTTTAGTAACAGTGAGGTTACGTCGCTATAAGCAGTTGTTCATAAACGATGTCATTATAACCGTATCCTATGACAACCAATAAAAGTTTCCGTAAGCACATTGTGTCATTATATTAATTTAACAAACCATGTAAGTTAAGTACAGAAAGTATCAAAATGTGTCAGTCATAGAGCTGTTAAGTCACGTCTAGTTTCAACATGGCACCGAGCCGGGACAGATGCTCGCCGTCCCCGCACTCTGAATATCAACTCGAGGTGATTAGTTTGGGAAACGGTGGAATTTTGGCCCGGGAAAGGGTTTATTCGAGTTTGTAGGAACAACGAGAACAATAGAAACTACCTATACTATACCCGCGCCTTACATTGCCCGTCATTATAGGTACCAAGAGCGTTCTGCGACTTTTGTTTTGTTTTTGCACCTTGTGTGGCGTTAGCATTGTAAGGTACGATATTACAATCAATAAAACTGAACCTTAAACGATCCCTTTTTTAAATTTTTAGTCTTCGTCATTATGTAAATAGACGACCAAAAATTCTAAACACTGTTCATAGTCATTTTCATGCTAATCACACTAATATTATAAATGCGAAAGTGTGTTTGTTTGTTGGTTTGTTTGTTACTCTTTCACGCTGCAACAGAACATCGGATCGACCTGATTTTTTGCATGGGTATAGTTCAAGAGCCAGAGAGTGACATAGGCTACTTTTCATCATCATCATCACCATCACCATTTTTCATCACTACGCGGGTGAAACCGCGGGATGATGAATGTTGATGCGGCTAGTAAAAAGTATAATATAAAAAATCAATTAAATTAGCAAACCTTATCTTTCAGTAAGAATAAGACAATAAACAGCTAAGTATGTGTTTTTTAAGGGTAAAGATCCTAATGACCTTCAAAAAGCTTTACAAGCTCTTTTTCAGGTTGTATACAAGCTTTCAAGCATTTCTAGAAATGGTTCAGAAGGATGAAAACCAAATCAATTCAACTACGGTTCCGTAATCAAATTGAATAAAGTTATTACATTTCAACACTGCTCAGAGTAGCTATATATTTTTTTTTTTTTTTAATAATCCTTTAACTTATAGCGTATCAAAATACATTTCAAAAACATTATGCAGGGATTTTAAAGGGATATCTTCTGTAATCTTCTATAAAGCATTAAGTATTTTTTCAGAACATTAACTAGATTACAAGAATTTTAAAGCAGTCGTAAAATCGTCAATTTTACTTCACTTACTTACTTTAAACCGCCATTAATCCTAAGATTAACATGAACCATTTCACAGATTTAGTTCAGGGAGGTCGGGGAAGAGGCGCATACAATTCTCGTTAAATAGGTAATTACAATAATTACACGGAATATTTTACTTTTTCCCATCATTCCCATGCCACGTAGTTTTACTAAAATTTATTTAACTACCTATTTATATTTTCAATCATCATAATCAGCCTTTTTAACAGTCCACTGCTGGACTTTAAGCCTACCCCCGAAAGGGTGATTGGGCCATATCCACCACGCTGGCCCAGTGCGGGTTGATGGATTCACATACGTCATCGAATTTCTTCTCCGTACGTATGCAGGTTTCCTCACGATGTTTTCCTTCACCGAAAAGCCAGTGGTATGAAAATCCGTACATAAGCTCCAAAGAGCTCATTGGTACGGGCCCGGGGTTTGAACCCGCGACCTCACGCTTTCGAGTCTAGCGTTCTCCCAAATGGGCTACCACGGCTTTTCAATAATATTTTGTTATTATCAAGTTATTCTGCACGATATTTTACACCACGCATCGTGAGCTTTGTTGTTACTTTTAATTAATTTCAATAACACATAAAATGTTCAATAAACCATTTTAACTGCGTCTATTTTCTGTTTTAAACAAACAATTTACCAAGAAGAAAGAAAGAAAGAAAAATATTTATTTATGACAGAAACAAAGATATAAGGACATTACGAGTTAAACACAATAAAAGAAAATAGTTTCTCACAAGCCGGTGCCAACTCAGCGTAATGCTGGTTGTGAACAACCAGCGCTGGTCTTCCGTTGGAACCGACAGGTGACCAAAGTTACCTATATGATTATTAACGTGATATATACCGTGGTAAGGTTGTGGAAGGAGCTCCCGATATTTCGGCGCAGTTACATGCACCATGTTCACGGGAAGACTGAAGAATGCGGGTGGTTGGTCGAACAGTTAAAAAGTTAGGTGCAGACATAACGATCTACCCTCTTTCTCAGTCGTTCTATGGTGCATGTAACTGCGCCGAAATATCGGGAGCTCATTCCACAACCTTACCACGGTAAATATCACGTTAATATTCATATAACTTTAGTGAACAACCGTGATAGTTTAAAACAGTGTTATACAATTTACCGTACAGACATTGATTCTAATGGTTCTCACTGAAGTGTGGCCGGAACAGGCATCGAGTCTTTCCTATATTCTCTGCCATCCTATAATATATCTACACGAAAATTTACTACACGAAAACTTTATATTATTTGCAATGTTCATCATCATCATCGTCATTTCAGCCATAGGACGTCCATTGCTGGACATAGGCCTCCCCCATCGATCTCCAAACGTACTTTTTTTCTGTACAAAAAACTTTATTCTCCACGGACTCCTGGGTCCGTGCCCTTTGTCAACTTTTAGCATAATTTTTTTAACTATATTTGATAAAACATATAACTAATGACTATACAAGAGGAATATACAAATTATAAAATGTAATGAGTATGTTGCGTGTATACACCGAGCAGTCCAGCTCCCGCAAGCAGCACGTTCACGAGTTGACGCGTGTGCCAGCCATCGCTCTCCTCGCCATGTTTGAGGGAAGAGGGCGACCCGCCACACGACGCCGCCGCAAGAAGGAACCCTTAAGTGAGCGTGAGTGCTCTGGGTATACACACAATACTTAAAACTACAATATTACAATTGCCTGACCTGTAAAAATAATGTTTATTAATAAATTACTTTGACTTTGACTTTACATTTACATAAAATTATAGCAATTCTGGTCTTCGCTTCAGGGCCTCCACCACCGCTTCGTTCTTCCAAAAACTTATTATTGGAAGTTGAATACTCTGCGACATAGAAACCAACCACAGCTGTTATCATTAAATTTTCTTCCTTTTATTACTTCCAACTAAAATTCTCTACCTGAATATTTTATAGCCCTTTACGTTTTAAGTAAAAGATATCCTCAACATGAGCTACTTATCTCTTATCCTATTAGAAGAGAAAGCCGCAGTATATGTCGTACTCGCCGACACGACGCAGGGCGGTTCACATTAGTAAGACCATAACTTGGACGTTTTATTTAAGTGGAGCTGAGCTATTTGAATAATTGAATGTGTTGCTGCTTAATTGGTGTAATTTGGGTTATCTGTGTCATTAGTTAGCTTTTTGGATTGTTGTAAGGAAATGTTTGTTTTAATGTTGATCATATTTTTGTTACTTTTTTATGCTCTTGTGTAACATATACTGCGTGTATGGTCGTTATAAATATTTCTGGAATTCGATTCTGACTTCACCCTATATTTATGTTTATATGGAATGGTGGCATTATGCTAAAAGGAAGAACAACTTTTACTAAGTATGCGAAAAACCTTGAAATCGCGAAATATCCATCTGTTCAATAATATATATTTCGTTGAATAGGAGTGAGATTTTTCTATGGAACATCTGATTTTTACGAGATTTTAAGCTTTGACAAATAATTAGAAAATCTTTGATTTCTTTAGATTATATCTTTTATTGTAAAAGTTGCTCACAATAATAGGTAGAATGGCCGACCGGAGTGAACGACCGATCCTTGTAACCTAGTATATGAACGACATAACATGACTAACTATTTATTTTTAACCATTATTTTTTAGAACAGCGAATATGTCATAAATATTTAGACAACTAGAATACTGACACTCCTCAAAGGACTTCGAAATAGTAACTACACCGCTGTCAAACGAAGCTTATTATGAAAAAAAAAAAAAAATAAGTAAGTATAATATATACATGTATAATTATTAATTACTAGCGGTCCGCCCCAGCTTCGCACGGGTATAGATTATAGCCTATGTCACCCGGGGATAGTGTAGCTTCCCGTCAGTGAAATAATTTTTCAAATCGGTTCAGTAGTTTCGGAGCCTATTCAATGCAAACAAACAATCAAATCTTTCCTCTTTATAATATTAGTATAGATTATTGTGCGAACTGCTAGTCTGTGGAATGCGCTGCCTGAATGGGTGTTCCCCGATAGTTACAATCTGGGTGTCTTCAAATCACGAGTGAATCGGTTTCTTCTAGGCAAGCGTGCTCCAACGTAGACCGCATCATCGCTTAACATAAGGCGAGTTAGCAGCCAAGCGCAAGCCTATTTACAATTAAAAAAAAATATTTTTATTGAGACTTCAAATGAAAATTATTTATTGAGAAAAAAAAACGGACAAATTCCACTAACATTTATCTCACATACTGTTAAACTAAAATAGATTTCCTAGTAAAAATAGGAATAATATTATAAAATTACTAATATAATAAATACAACAAATTGCTGTAAAAATATGTCAACATAAAATTAGTATGTCATACAAATTGTCATTATAGTCATCGGCTTTTTTGCCCCTGTCCCATTGATCAGTTAAATTTTCACAATAAGTCAAAAAAACTTTCGTTACATTTTTCCAACTGTCACAAATAATATCACAATCAGTGTTGGTAGCTAGGAGTGCATTGAAGTGGTGGGACTTATTTCCCGTAAGAAGTAAAACTCCTATATCCGAGTAAGAATTTTACAAGTAATCTCCGTTTGACATATCTCAGAGGAACAATTTAAATAAATATCCCAAAGAGGCAATAACAATTAATGCACACTACTATCTGAGACTTCAATAGTCGTATCATACGAGAACGTACTACTTTTCCAACCAAAAGAGTGCTTTACATTTTCGGATCAATTTGTTTTTACGATGTTACAGTGTCACGTATTCGTTTGTATTAAAGTTCATTTTTGTGTGTTTATATGAATAGTTTAGTATGTATTGATAACGGTAATGAGTTTAGGACGTTAGTTATTGATGAGGGTGTGGAGGAGACAAACGGCTTCCATGGCGTGTTGATAGAGTTGTCTATGGTAATGTTGGAATGTGCCGGTTCGTTCCCATACGTGTCCGATGGCAAGAGAGTTATCGGTGCGGACACATTCGATACGAAGGTACTTCAGCAGGTGTAGTTTAGAAATTATATATTTTTGGAATGGTCGATGTAACTGTTTCAATAAATTACATTAATTTTGTAAATATGACTCGTGTTCTTACAAAAATAAATCTTTTGGACTTGTAAGGTTGACAAGACGTTACACCACGTCTAAATGGCGTGGACCAAAAGGCAAAAGGCGGCAAGGCAGACCGGTAGCGCGCTGGGTAGATGGTATCAAGAAGCTGGCTGGATCATCTTGGATTAACCGAGCAACGGACAGGGACAAGTGGAAAGCTCTAGAGGAGGCCTATACCCAACAGGGGTTCTCATCAACTAACATTTAGTTTAAGATCTTGCCTCTCTATCGCTTGTTCCGCGCTCTCGCTTGCACGTGCGGCTCAGGCGGAACGTGACAACTTTTCGTGCGTGCAGCCGGCGTTCATCGAATTATAAGACGTTATCACGTCAAAAAGTTCCAGTTGATGTAATTTTTCTATGGAACAGCTGATTTTATTCGTGATTTTAGGGTAGTTGTCGATTATAGCACTAGATTTAAAGTAAAGTAATCTACATCTGTCGAATTTCTAGTGTAATTTGTGTGTAGTGTGTTTGTTCTTTTATGTAATTAATATTTAAATTCAGGTCAGGTTCAAATTAGAATCACAAATATCTATAGAGAAAATGGTTTAACCTGAATCCTTATTGTACTCGAAACGACGTAAAAGCGGATTACACTAGAAATTCGACATATACAAATTAAAAATGGACTTCCGCAAAGTAACGCCTGATTCAATCAACTTTGTAAAGTAATCAAACAAGTTTAAAATTATTTGCGTCTCTTTTTGTTTCAATATGTGAGATAAGGATGGCAACTATTATAAAGCTGTCACATATAGTAAGATTTACAATATAATTAAAACCATTTCTCATGAATATATTTGGATAACACGATATTTTAAAAGTACCGACATAATATTCAGATTTGATGACAAGTTTTAATTTTTAATTTTTTTAAGAGTATAAACACGTTTAAGTTTGTCGAACATTTTGTGAAACAGTATAAACAAAACGTTTTATCTTGTTTAATACTTTACGTGGGAGTGAAGTGTTCACCAACATGTTTATATTATAATGTAGAAGCGCCTTTATTAACTAAACAAAATACAAGCTAAAACTAACACTACAAATACAGTTAGATGATGTAGATAATTTTTTAATGATAAAATGGGCTAGCCCTTGACCACAACTCACCTGATGGTAAGTGACGATGCGGTCTAAGATTGGGCACGCTTGCCCATGAGATGCTTATTCACTCTTGTCTTGAAGTGACCCAGGTTGTACCTTGTAGGGTACACCGAGGCAGGGAGCGCATTCCATTCCTGTGCAGTTCGTAATTTTGGAAACGCTTGCGTCATATGACGAACATGTTATGAATTGGTATGGTGAACGAGCGTGCTGTGTCTAGCGCGCATGCGTTCGTTCCCTGGCTGTACACAGCATTAGAAATCTATCACGTCCACAACGACCTCAAGTTCTAAGTAAGTTACACAGGTAACAGTGTTCGCGCAGCCGGGCCGGGCCGGGCCGGGCCGGGCCGTCACGTACAGCGGTCACGACAGTCGCTCACGTAGCTCTGCTTTTTGCTGGAGATAGCCATTATCACCTGGATGTAATGATAGTATCGGTGTACGGACATGGTGTAGAGACGTGTGCTTTGCTTAGAGGATGGCAATTTGTAGGGAAATAATAAGGACATTGGACAACAGACGAAAGACTGTTATAGACGTTAGTCTACGGATTTTTACTCTCTCTCAAGTTCTAACTAAAGTAAAACTTTTGTCTCTTTCTCTCTGTAACGTGCAGAATTTTGGCAGACTTACGCAGGTCCATTTTTAAGAACTTTTAGTTAATTTCTATCACGTTCGACGTCGCCACACTGCCTACCAGTCTAACACTAGAGTTGATCAAAAGTAAGTAATGTAAGTATAATTTATGTTATACTGGCGGTTCGCCCCTGCTTCGCACGGGTATAGATTATAGCCTATGTCACCCGGGGATAGCGTAGCCTCCCGTCAGTGAAAGAATTTTTCAAATCGGTTCAGTAGTTTCGGAGCCTATTCATTGCAAACAAACAAACAATCAAATCTTTCCTCTTTATAATATTAGTATAGATGTACTACGTTATAGTCTAATACGACTATATTATAGTCACTCGCACTAAACACCCGCAGAGATAGATAGAGTTACCTTTTATAAATCAATTAATTTAACTACGGTAATATTTTTAAAAATTAAACACAATTTAAAAAATAACGTCTCGCAGGATTCGAACCTGCGCATTGCAGATCAACGCCCCGATTGACCTAGCAACTGATGAACGGTTGCTTTCCTGTACTCCAAATTCTTGAATTGTGTATAGCATTTAAACAGTAAACAATGAAGTATGGAACATGAAATCAATATAAAATTAAATTACCGAATCATCACACAAGATACCACAGTGCCTCAAGACGAGGGTCTTTAACCAGTGTGTGTTGCTAGTGATGACATATGGTACTGAGACGTGGTCCTTAACTGTTGACCTTTTGGAAAACTCAGAGTCACTCAGCGGGCAATGGAGAGCTATGCTCGGAGTTTCTTTGCGCGATAAAATCCGAAACGTATAATAAACGATATTCACCAAAGAACCAGAGTCACCGACATAGCTGTTAAAATTTGCAAGTTAAAGTGACAATGGGCAGGCCACATCGCTCGAAGAACCGATAACCGATGGGTGGTAAGGTTCTGGAGTGGAGACCATGAACCGGAAGACGCAGCGTAGGGAGGCCTCCCACTAGATGGACTGACGACATTGTGAGAGTCGCGGGCATCCAGTGGATGCAAAAGGCAGGCTGTCGTTCAGTGTGGAGGTTAAAAGGGGAGGCCTATGTTCAGCAGTGGCTTCTGGCTGATGATGATGATGAATGATCACACATCTGGTATTTAATTTTAGACATTTTGTAAAAGTATAGAATTATGTTTTCTGAAATAAATTGATTGAATTGAAAAATTTAATTGAATTAACCAATTAAAAGAAAGGCAAAAAAGAAATAAATACAATATCTCATCTCCGATGTTTATCGCTACCCTAAAATTGATTAAAACATCTCTGCCTTGATGTCCAAATCACTTAATATCTGTTTTTTATCCCTTTGCCTTTCGAGGTATGACCAACATATCAGTAGAGTTGGCCAAATGTGGGAACTAAAATTTCGCTTAGCACTTACGACGGTGGCTCCCTCACTCAACTAAACAGAAGGGTCGCTGCTATATATGAGACCGCTTCCTAATTACGCCGTGAGACATGGACGTCAGGTGGCTGTCAGATCAGCGACCTGCTGATGCGTGAAGATCTGAAGATGGAGCCGCAGGAAGTAAAGCCAGTCGAGTATGTCACGATAACTATGAATTACAGGACATGTTTTATAAATTCCAATCGAATTAGTATTAGTTCCGATACTCTCGAAGTTGTTGACCATTACACCCACCGATTGTAACCGATGGGAAGGAAAGGTTCTAGTAAAATTTAAAAGGCCCAGCATCAATACAGAAAAGAGCCCATAAAGTTTTTGATCAAACATACCTTTTTTTTTTTTTTTTTTTTGTTGACGGGGGGAAATCTTCAAAAGATACTGAGCTTCATTGGGGTGAAGCTGGGTTATGTGAGATTGCACCCACTAAAACCCCCTCTGTGACCGACCTCTGTGCCAGACGGAGTGTACCGGGATCTCCATAGGAACGCACCGGTATCCTCCTAGCACACTGCCTGACGCAACGCTCCCGGGAAATGCTCAGAGCATTTCCGTTCATTATTACTTTTACAACAGCGTGGGCCACACCGCGCCGTTGTCTTCCCTGGGCTTGCTGAATGGGAGGTCAGTTCCCCAAATCTGACCACCCACAAACCCAAAGGTCCCCTTTTAGTCGGCTTTTACGACAGGCAGGGGATACCGAAGCAGTATACTAAGACCCCGGCTCCAGGGATAGATCAAACATACCTAAGAACTACTTATAGGAGTAGCAACACTACACTTACACTACATTTTATTTCAAATAGCTGAATATCTCAACAGATTCACAAAGCTATAAAGATTGATAACATACTCACACTCATAATTTTACATAAACTCATTTTCTCTCTTTACTTTATATCATGTACCGAAATAAGATTCCGAAATACCGAAATCTGTCGAAGGACAAAAGTCACGGATATCGGAAACCGTATCATGCGACTCAAGTGGCGCTGGGCAGGGCACGTGGCTTGGCGTGGTGATGGCAGGTGGAGTAGAGCCCTGACAGAGTGGTTACCAATAGCGGATAAGCGTTCCGTAGGCAGACAACCAGCCCGATGGGTCGATGACATCAGGCCCATCGCAGGTCATACGTGGATGAGATTAGCCCGAGACAGGGATCAATGGCGCAAGGGAGAGGAGGCCTATACCCAGCGGTGGGTTGATACAGGCTGACAATGATGATGACTTTATATCATGTAGAATTTTAATATGTGACTTGATTGGTTTAGTTACCTTAGTTTCTGTACTGTATTAGAGCATTAGTGTAAGTAACCCATATAGATCTGATAGCAAATCTTTTACAATTTACACTGTACTTTTTCTGGTAACCGCGCACTCGAGCCCCAAGAAACAGACCTTGTGCCTAGTTTGGGGTTCACCGCCAACCTACTTCAGACCTAGTACGGAACCACCAACTACTGAAGTTTAAATCTATTATTTAAGCACCTTTGTACTTATATTGAACCAGAGTCACCGACATAGCTGTTAAAATTTGCAAGTTGAAGTGGCAATGGGCAGGCCACATCGCTCGAAGAACCGATAACCGATGGGGAAGAAAGGTTCTGGAGTGGAGACCACGAACCGGAAGACGCAGCGTAGGGAGGCCTCCCACTAGATGGACCGACGACATTGTGAGAGTCGCGGGCATCCAGTGGATGCAAAAGGCAGGCTGTCGTTCAGTGTGGAGGTTAAAGGGGGAGGCCTATGTTCAGCAGTGGACGTCTTCTGGCTGATGATGATGTACTTATTTTGGTAAATTGGTAAATAAATATTATTCTCTTTTATGCTACACCTTCTTACATACGCGCTCGCATAAATACCCACAGCCTATGCTACCAAACGCATACAAATAAAACTTCTCCGATCTGTCGTGGGTAAAAAATATATTACTAACTAAACAACAATATACATATACACTTACATCAAAGCAATAAATAATATCTACACGTACAACAAGTAAGGAAACTCACAAAAACCGAGATAAAATCAAGAGAACCCACAAAAACTCCGGACGTACAGCACGTACCGACCCAGGGACGTACTCAAGCTTCAGGGGCGGGGGGAGAGGGGAAGAAACTCCAGGGGCCTTATGGACAACAGCTAATAGCGGCACCTAATCCGCTCAGTTGGAAAATCACGCGACCGCAAACCGTATCTGGGCGCGATAAGGTTCACGTTCGCGTGATTTTCCAACTGAGCGGATTAGGTGCCGCTATTAACTGTTGTCCGTAAGGCCCCAGTACTTCACAATAGGTCAATGAGAGGATAGAGGAAAATGCAACCAAGATTACTACTCTCTTCTCTTCTCTACATAGTATAAATTAAAGTCACTTTCCGCGTCAGTCTGTCTGTATGGCCGCTAACTCCTAAACCACGCAACGGATTCTGATGCAGTTTTCACCATCAGTTAGATAATGTTTCACGGAAGGTTTATATACATTACTAGCGACCCGCCCTAGCTTCGCACGTACATTACACCCGTGCGAAGCCGGGACGGGTCGCTTGTAGGTAATATAAGTAAATGCAATAGTAAATGAGTGAATGTTTGTAGCATAGCTCCGTAACAACTGAAAAGATAATAATTATAAAAAAAAAACAAATCAACATCATCTTCATTTCATCCATAAGACGTCCACTGCTGGACATAGGCCTCCCCCATCGATCTCCAAAAGGGCCGGTTGGAAGCGGCCAGCATCCAGCGTTTCCCTGCGGTCTCTTTTAGATCGTCTGTCCATCTTGTGGGTGGACGTCCTACGCTGCGCTTACCAGTCCGTGGTCGTCATTCCAGAACCTTTCAGCCCCATCGGCCATCTGTTCCGCGTGATACGTGCCCTGCCCACTGCCACTTCAACTTGCTAATCCGGTGGGCTATGTCAGTGACTTTCGTTCGTCTACGGATCTCCTCATTTCTGCGTCAATCGTACTGGGCCCTGATTCTGTAACTACAAACACGCACGTATCGCGCCGTGTTAAGTTTACCTCTAAAAGTTGGTCTTTATTCCTAGGGAATAGAGTCCAAATTTTAAGAGGTTAACTTAACGCAGCGCGTTACGTGTGTGTTAAAGTTACGGAACCAGGGCCCAGTACAGTTTAGAATATATCAAGAAGTTAGGATAAAGACACTTGGGTTTTTGAACTGTTACCACAACATTTGACTGCAAATCAACAAAAGATATTGAGGCCTATTCTGTCATACCACTTAATAAACTAAACCAATCTGACTGGACTAAAATTATCTGCCTCTCTTTTCATTTTAATACGTGAGAGGAGGATGGCAACAATTTTAGTGCTGTCAAATTTAGTTTAGTTTAGAGTGCTGAATCGATGCTCTTAGTGCTTTATTCACCAGGCCCGCCCCTTCTTGGCCCTCACTACGTTCAAGTTTCAGATCTTATCTACACACACATAAAGAGTAGATACGGTTGTATGTCACTTAGGGTCAGTTCTCACGATGTTACGCGACGAAGCACGTAAATAAAAGCAAAGCAACGATGCGCGTGCGCACGTGAGTTAACGTGACATGTCACATGTCAGGCGACGATTTTTATTTTACTGCCTTTCCGTTTCTTTGATTGCCGCTGTTAGAAAAAAAATAGTGCGTGGAGTCCCTCCGCGCGGAAGAAGTTATACTTCAACAAGGAACCCTAAAATTATAACTAGGGCAAAAATATCAACAATTTAAAAACATGCTTTTCTCGAGATTCGAACCTAGCTCCTTAGGCTTCTCAATCCATTAGCGACACCATTACACTACCGGATCTGCTAGTCGCAGGGCGAAAAAAGGATACGCATTTCGCAACCATACGAGAGAGAAAAATTCCCCTCCATGGTAGCGTTAAACGTTTAACGCAACCTTGTTGCAAGTCGCTTAAGAAGTATAACTTCAACAAAAACCAGTCAAGGGCCATTTTACGAAAATCCATAGAAAACTGTCAGATGAACTGCGAAATATAAATGGTACGTATATAATCTAAAGGTGGGTACTGACCAACGTTACGAGGTGTAATGTAACATTCGCATCGAGCGTGTTACGCATCGAGCATGTTACGCTGTGTTTTAAAATCGGCGTAACATGCTCGTCAAACTTCTGTGCTCCGCTTTCACCGTTAGTTCACTCAAGATGGCCGACAGCGAGGACGCGTTGGTATCTTTGATTCTACTTAATTATTGTTTCATCCAAATTCCACAACACTTCCTCTTCTCTGTATTTTTCTATAAAATACAGAGTTTTTTCTTTGTGCCACTCCATGTTTTAAGAAATAACTACGAGAGGAACGACGTGTCATTTTACTCGCGACGCGCGTGCGCTCGGGACGACATGCAAAAGCGTACTGACCGAACCGCGTAACACTCAAAGGATTCGCCAAAAAACCGACAGCCGGGTGGAGCACTCAAAGCGAGCAACGAGCGGCTCGTTGCTCGCTGGTTCCCCCGTAACACGACGTACTGACTGCACGAATGCTCGCGGTGTAACACGTTACATTACGCCCCGTAACACCGGTCAGTACCCACCTTAAGGGTACGAATTGATTGTCTGTTGCAATGGCAATGACATATAAATATCGATGGACTGTGCTCATTTTGTGATTCGAAAAATGAATCATTAACATAACATCAACGATCTATTCCTATACTACGTACTTAATTATGATTGTATGTATCGCTAAACATAACAAATATATTCAACTCGTAATTTCAACATTTAGAATTATTTGTAAATCGCTTTTTACACATATTGTATTATTCAGTACAGATTGTGTATTCAGTACAGATTGTGTATTCAGTACAGATTGTGTATTCAGTACAGATTGTGTATTCAGTACAGATTGTGTATTCAGTACAGATTGTGTATTCAGTACAGATTGTGTATTCAGTACAGATTGTGTATTCAGTACAGATTGTGTATTCAGTACAGATTGTGTATTCAGTACAGATTGTGTATTCAGTACAGATTGTGTATTCAGTACAGATTGTGTATTCAGTACAGATTGTGTATTCAGTACAGATTGTGTATTCAGTACAGATTGTGTATTCAGTACAGATTGTGTATTCAGTACAGATTGTGTATTCAGTACAGATTGTGTATTCAGTACAGATTGTGTATTCAGTACAGATTGTGTATTCAGTACAGATTGTGTATTCAGTACAGATTGTGTATTCAGTACAGATTGTGTATTCAGTACAGATTGTGTATTCAGTACAGATTGTGTATTCAGTACAGATTGTGTATTCAGTACAGATTGTGTATTCAGTACAGATTGTGTATTCAGTACAGATTGTGTATTCAGTACAGGAATAACTGAATTGTAACGAATGAAACATCTATTAGGTATTGATATAAAGAAGAGTCTGTGGGGAGATGTGTCTGAAGACCTTCGACCAAAATAAAATGAATGGATGGGCCCAGAAGAAGAGCATTTGTAAGATTACAAAATGTGCGCCGGTGCTTACTTCGTTTCAGTCGGTCTCCAGCCGTAGGAAGTGCGACACGCGTCTATTGTTACATGATAACGAAACATCTGACAAAATTATACCTTCGTGTGCTTTCCCGAAGTTTAAATACACAATTACACATCAAAAAACCGCTGTCTATTTTTTGTAACAAATGGCACATGTTTTTAATTAGGTGTTGAAGAATATGTCCAAAGGTTTTGCTTCGTTTTTACTGAACAAGTTCAATTCAAATTCAAATTCAAAATTTATTTATTTCAGGCTTAACCCATATAAAAACATCAAAATCAAAATTATAATTATCCATTATAAAAAAAAAAAAAAAATTAAAACAACATAAACACAATAAAATTAAAACAAGTCACAATACACAAGGTCAGAATAATAAAAGGAAGTCATAAATAAAGTTATCTAAGGTCAATATCAATTTAATCAAAATCAAAATCAATGGTTATGGTCCATTCATTTTATTTTGGTCGAAGCTGAGGACAATATTTTAAAGAACCTACAATACTTCTAGAACATTTTCATCTCTCGTCCGTCATCTAACTGAATCTTATTGTACGTGCCTGTTCAACGCGTCCTCTGATTCGTTTCACTCGTTCAAGCAGATCGTTCGTGAAATGTGTTAAAAATCACAACGCGTTTAAAATCATACTTAACTGTGAAACCACAATAACCACTGCAACCAAGTTATCTGTAGAGGTGGCTGAATGATAGAATTACCATTGTCCTCGGGAACTAATCAGTTTCATTCAGAAAATACTTTTGTGGCTCCCTCAACTCCGTTCTTTGGATAAATAGTTCGCACATTACTATTTGTGTGTCGGTGAGTGACCGCACAGAATGGTCACCATCCTCATTGTGACATTTCTACACAAAAGCCAATTTCAACATTTAGAACGTGGATTTTTATCTGATAGAGCATATTCAGGTACGCTATAAATCTGGGCCCCGATTCTACTAAAGAAATCGTTTTAAATTGTAATTGTATCAATTTAATTTTTTAAATAATTGCCTTAAGACTGACAGTTCTAAATATATTTTTTTATACTAGAAAAATACCCACCTAATATTATAACAGTATTACAAATAAAAATTTTAAGGCAAATATAAAAAAAAATTAAAAACAATATCTTTAGTAGAATCGGGGGCCTGGTATGATCTGGTATGTATGGCTGCCGACTGCTGCGGTGGTGCTGCGCTTCTCTTGCAGCCTGGAGAAGTACATAACTTGGCCTGTTATTCAGCATCACACTGCTGTGGAAATTAATAAGGATTGCGTTTGACCGCCATCTCGCCTGATGTTAAGCGATGATGCGGTCTACGTGGGAGCACGCTTCCTTAGAAGAAACCGATTCACTCGTGATTTGAAGACACCCAGATTGTAACCATCGGGGAACACCCATTCAGGCAGCGCATTCCACAGACTAGCAGTCCGCACAATAAATGTGGAATCAAAGCTTATCGTATGGGTTTTGTACAGTGTGGTACACGAGAGCACAATTTTCAAGTACCTATTACCTACCTACTTACAAATTGGCGGATTGGAGAACTGGGGAAGACTTTGTCCAGCATTGGGACAGTTAGGTTAAAAACTAGACGGAGCGTTACATCGGCTAGTCGTGGAGCTTACCATCAGGCAAACTGGCTTCTCATTTAAACGATCTCAACAACGTACGTAACAGGCTACCGTCATCTCCGTCATTTCCCACGTGATACCATCGACGTGCTAATAGCATGCATGGGAGCAAGACACAGCTTACACTATACTTAGTATGACCAAGACACAGAACGTGCAACAGTTAGTACAGGCACAACATGGATTAGATAACAGTTAGTAAGGTGTTTAAACTTTCAAAGAATAGGCGACATCGTTTAGCGTATCTTGCATCGGAGTTTTTGCTGTTTGTTTACTTAAAGGGCTATTCTTGGTATTTAGTTTGATGTAGTGAAAGATTATTAGTACATTTCCTGTGCGGGGATGATCTGTCCGTGTTTGTTACCTCTGCACGACTACTGAACTGGGGCCTTACGAACAACTGCTATACCGGCACTGAATCCGCTCAGTTGGAAAATCACGCGAACGTGAACCTTATCGCGCCCAGATACGGTTCACGTTCGCGTGATTTTCCAACTGAGCGGATTAGGTGCCGCAATAGCAGTTGTCCGTAAGGCCCCAGGTCTTGATAATATGTTCACTTTTACCCCTTTTACTTTCAACCGATAAAAAAAAATTATTCAATGTTATTTGATATCGTCTAACAAGTTATAGTCACAGTCTGAGTCAAGCAAAGTAAGTCACGCACAGACAAGTCAAATTCAAATATGTATCTGCGTTTTTGGTGACCTGCGTATTTTTGGTTATCTGTATATTATAATTATAATATACTAGCGAACCGCCCGCCCAGCTTCGCACGGTTGTAATTTACATGCGAAGCCGGGGCGGGTTGCTAGTTATATATAAACCTTCCGTGAAAATGTATCTAACTGATGGTGAAAACCGCATCAAAATCCGTTGCGTGGTTTAGGAGTTAGCGGCCATACAGACATACAGACAGACAGACGCGGAAAGCTACTTTAATTTATAGTATGTAGAGAAGGGTTGCCAGTAAGGAAGAGATCGCTTTAAGCGATAAGGCCGCCAGTTGTTACACTAATTTTAAGAGTTTTTGTCCTCTGTATCAAATTTAATATTGTGAACAATAAAGAGTTAATCAATCAATAATATTTTGTCCATCTGCGTTTTTGGCAACCTGCGTATGATTTTTTGGCCATCTGCGTTTTTTGCAACCTGCGTATGATTTTTTGGCCATCTGCGTTTTTGACAACCTGCGTATGATGTTTTGGCCATCTGCGTTTTTGACAACCTGCGTATGATTTATTGGTCATCTGCGTTTTTGACAACCTGCGTATGATTTATTGGCCATCTGCGTTTTTGACAACCTGCGTATGATTTTTTGGCCATCTGCGTTTTTTGAAACCTGCGTATTATTGAATGGTATTTGGATGCATATTTGGTGTTATGCGTATCTAGCAGAATGCGTTGTTGGACTTACCGCATGCTGTGGTTCTAAAAGCTACTCACAAATAGAGTTATTACAGACACATTTTCACATAAACAACATTAGTGTCTACTACAATTGGTCTACTGGCCCGGGCTAGCACGCCGCGTGCCTGCGCGTGCCTCCACGTGCCTCCACGTGCCTCCACGTGCTAGGAACGTGTAGAATATATAATGCGATGTGACATCGGTTTTTTAATCTCCAACGGTCGGGGGTGAGGCAAGGAATGCGAACTCGGGCGTCGGTACTACACGTAGCAGGAACTAGGAAATATTGTTTATTACCGTGTACGAAGTAATTCGAAGGTATTTGCTGGATATTAAGTTAATATTTTTCAAATATAGCGTTTGTCGAAAAGGTATTCTAAATTGTAAATAATATAAATAATTTGCAGTTCTTAGTTATCCATGTTCCACTTTTATTGTGCGAACTGCTAATCTGGGGAATGCGCTGCCTGAATGGGTGTTCCCCGAGTGAATCGGTTTCTTCTAGGCAAGCGTGCTCCATCGTAGACCGCATCATCGCTTAACATCAGGCGAGATGACAGCTAAGCGCAAACCTGTTTTTAATAATAAGTAATATAAATATGTAAACTAAAATAAATAAAAGTGGTCAGTGTAATCTAATAATTATTATAAACGCGAAAGTGTGTTTGTTTGTTAGTCATGTAAGTACGCAGTAACAGATCAACAGTACGACGTGATGCGCATGCGCAGCTAAAGCTCATCATATAGATCAACATTCGACTGATGTAACTGGCCATTTATTTTTCAATATGTAATTCAGAAACATTAGAAACATTCACAAAGATTTTCATTTTATTTTAGTCTTCCCGTGAACATGGTACATGTAACTGCGCCGAAATATCGGGAGCTCATTCCACAACCTTACCACGGTAAATATCCCGTAAATAATCATATAACTTTAGAAACATTACCTGTCCTACAGAAATGTATCATTGGTACTTGCAGTAATGTATGTAATTTGTATCGCCTGATATTCCCCTTTCGGTATAGGTTACACATTTCCAAGAACGATGGTGGCAGAGTGGTAGCATGTGCGCTTTACAATCTGATGACACCCGTTTCGTTCCTTGGCCCTGCACCAATAACTTATTTAGTACTTAAATTATGTGCAGCTTAGATGCCATCTCTCTAAAACGGTGAAGGAAAACATCGTGAGGAAACCAGTATGTGCAAGAACCTATAAAGGTTTAAGACATAATAACATTCACAAACATGCACTGAGCCAGAATAGCAGATAAGGGCCCATCTCTCTCTGAAAGAAGGCCTGTGTCCCAGCTGTGGGAACATAAAAAGCTGATAATGATGATAAACACTCCGACTAACCCTGTAATAGTGAAGCTATTTTTTGTTTCTAAGAAAAATAGTGGAGACCGCGTATCGGCAAACGTAGAGTAGGACGCCCTGCAGCCAGGTGGAGTGACGACCTGCGAAAGGCGGGTGGTGGCAAGTGGATGCGAAAAGCAAAAGATCGTGCCTTGTGGCGTTCTTTAGGAGAGGCCTACGTCCAGCAGTGGACGAATATCAAATAGGCTGATGATGATGATGATGATGATGAAGAAAAATTCAACTAAATCTATACAATATTATAAAGAGGCAAGATTTGTATGTAAGTATGTTTGTAACGAATTGGCTCAAAAAGTACTGGACCGATTTTAAAAATTATTTCACCATTTGAATGCTACATTTTCACTGATTAATATAGGCTATATTATTATAACCATACCCGTGCGGAGCCGGGGCGGACCGCTAGTAATATTTAAAAAGCACTAACAATAGGTACTCTTGAATTCCGATAGAAACACTTTCCCGCACTCAAAGGTCCATTCACACTGGCGACACGTGTTGCAGTCATAACTGTCGTGTGCGCCGGCCCTTATGAACCCGCGCTTTATGACTTGCCTTTATGAGCCGGCACATTTTATGGTCAAGAACCGAGGAACATTCTAACACAAACTAGACTTTATTACAAGGGAACAAAGTTGAAGAATTTAAGGTTGGCTACAGTTTATTCTTCAGTGGGAAAAGTTTTCCAGTTACATTGATCGATCTAGTTTTGATTGATTTGATGGAGCAGTATTTAAAACAATGTATGCAGGTTCCTTCGCGATGTTTTCCTTCACCGACAGCCAGTGGTATGAAAATCCGTACATAAACTCCAAAGAGCTCATTGGTACGGGCCCGGGGTTTGAACCAGAGACCTCACGCTTTCAAGTGTAACGGTCTCTCAAATAGGCTACCTGCATACGTACGGATAAGGAATTCAATGGCGTATGTGAATCCACCAATCCGCACTGAGCCAGCGTGGTGGATATGACCCAATCGCCCTTTCGGGATAGGCTAAAAGTCCAGCAGTGGACTGTTAAAAGGCTGATTATGATGATGATTAAAAACAAGTTCCTTTACAAACTATTAAACTGATTAGTTTTCTGTTCCAAGGGCCTTACGGACAACAGCTAATTGCGGCACCTAATCCGCTCAGTTGGAAAATCACGCGACCGCAAACCATCCCTGTTGTTTTTCGTTAAATTTTTCATGACCATGGATACAAAGTATATCAGTCGTAATACTAAACAATATTTTCTACTTTTTAGTTTCAGTTTGTAAATGTAGGTATGTAGGTATAGTCATGAAGTCGGTTCTTTTTTTTTTTTTATTATAATTATTGCACAGATTATACAGATGTATTAGTATTCTGTTTTCTGTAGTAAGCATATTATTAATTTTGAAAAAGTAAACTAGGTATATAACCTTGGTTCGCCTTTTCGTATAAAATAATGTAATTCTGTCAGTTTGTGAGAGCTTATAAGATTCGATCAGCTTACCCACACAGCTGTAGACTAAATATAAGGCTAGCCGCACACCACCCCCACACAACACATCAATCTCGAACAAAATCTCTCTTACATCTTATTATAAATTATTCTTGTACCATAACCATAAGATTAAATGATTATTAACGGGATATTTACCGTGGTAAGGTTGTGGAATGAGCTCCCGATATTTCGGCGCAGTTACATGCACCATGTTCACGGGAAGACTTTAAGGGTCCTGTATACCCTCTGCAGCTTTCTCTCTCGCACATTTTCACATTATTGAAGATATAAAATCAATGAGTGTGAATTTCCAAAAAGTAACAAAATCATGTCATGGTGTCTATCGTAACATTACAAACAAAGAAATGGTCAATTTGATATATTATTTTAATTTGACACAGTAAAATGGTAACAAGTGATTTTTATTTCTCGTGTCATTTTATTCCGTCAAATTACAAGATATCGAAACAAACATTAGCCCGAGACAGGGATCAATGGCGCAAGGGAGAGGAGGTCTATACCCAGCAGTGGGTTGATACAGGCTGATGATGATGAAACAAACATTTCTTTGTTTGTAATGTTACGATAGACACCATGGCATGATTTTGTTACTTTTTGGAAATTCACACTCATTGATTTATATCTTCAATAATGTGAAAATGTGCGAGAGAGTAAGCTGCAGAGGGTATACAGGACCCTTAAAACAGTGTCACCATAAGTTTTTACAATAAAAACTCACCTATAGGCTCCCGAGAGATTGAGAACTGTACGCTTAGTCCCAGATTTGATAGTTTTCGAAAACTTTTTTCGTTAAACGAGGAGGAACTAAAATCGGTAGTAATCGGCGGTATAGATTGCTTCACTCTAATACGAAAAATGTTTTCGAATACCTTTTAGCCCAGCAATGTATGGAACAATACGAAAACGAAAAAAGTTTTCGAATACTATCAAAACTTGTACTAAGGGTACTGAGGATAAAGTATACATTATACAATTCGAAATATCGGGAGCTCATTCCACAACCTTACCACGGTAAATATCCCGTAAATAATCACATAACTTTAGTGAACAACCGTGATAGTTTAAAACAGTGTTATTATACATTATACAATTCAACGCTTCAGTTTTAGACAGTTCACGAACTCGCGAGACAATTCGCGTAACATACATACATCGTGGGTCATCTTCCTTCTCGATGTGAGAGAAGGTAGGAATACCGGCTTCGAGACAAAACTCTTTGCCAGGGCTGGGCTCTGGGGCACACTGGCCCCAGGGAAGTTGGAGGGGGTGAGAGCACGACCCGATACAATGTGACCGGGTGGCGTCTCAAGCCCCTCAATGCGGATCCTTGTCCTGTAGTCCGAAGGGAGGGGGGGTGCGAGCAAACTCGAGCGACCCCCCTGGTGGGTAGCGTTGGGCCTGACTCTCGCCTTGCGCGGGACGCGGGGCGGGTGCACAGGTCAAGGTGTGTGTGATGTACCAGTCGGCCATACGCGGTAGTGTTGCGTCGCTCCTACTGGCACATATTCGAGGCAGGGAGGGGCCGACGCGTAAAGTCGCAGTCGGCAGTCAATCCATGTTTCAGCACCGGCGGTCCCGCTCTATTCGGGTGTCCCGCCGGTGCGCAGGTCAATCAGGTGAGGTGGGGGGGCGGCGCGACGTATCGCAACCGCTCCGAGGTAAGTCCGGTGGGGGGGTGGGGGGCTACCGGTCGGCCGTCGCAAGTAGCGGGGCGCTTGACCGGTAGGGCGCCTGCCCTTGTCGAGGAGAGGAATCGACCGGGCAAGGCGTACACCGCGGCGCGGACGGCTCGAGCTTCCGTGCGGCCTATCCCGGCCGGCGCCGGCGGCCAGGTCGGACATGCCCCCATATCACGACGGGCGGCGGGCAGCACGGCGGGGCGGCGGCACGTACTCGCAGGAGCAGTCGGCCATAGTGTCTGATGGCTCCGAATTCTCAAGAAGCTTCGACGATAGTTTCGGTCCCGTACAAACGGGGCGAGGTCCGGTGGTGATGATGCGCGCGTCGGTAGGCCATATGCCAATGCTACGTCCGAACCGGGCGCGCGCATGGAGTGGTGGGCGGCGCCGTGAAGCGGCCGGCCCGGTAATAGCAGGTAGTGGGTGGCGCGGGATGCAGCCGACCCGGTGGTAGTAGTGTTTGGTGCGACCGGCAGCGCCGCTCCGTCGCGGTCCGCGTACCGATCGTGTGTGTCTTGCGGTGAATTGGTGATTTTCTTCACTCGTAGCTATGTGGTAGCGCGCACTCAGCGCATGCGCGTACCGCCGTCCTGCAGGCCTGGAGAGGAATGCCTCGCCGCGGAACAGCAGCTCCGTCGGCGTGAATTCGTGCAGACCCGGGCCCGGCGTAGTCACGCTGCGTGAGTGCGAGCATAGTTGTAAGGGCGAGCGCATCAACCGCATCGGCCGCGGCGAGCGCTCGACGATGGTAGGTGTGTGTCATCAGTGTGGGAAGCGGGCGGGCCATCGCGTTCTTCCGTCACACCGATCGGGTATATCCGGTCTCTATCCAGATGATAATGACGTCGCGCCGGAGCCGGCCGCAGCGTGTCAACGGCGATACAGTGCCAGTCGGGTGAGATCCCGGTGAAAACCGGGAAGGCCCAACTAGCACGATCTGCGACAGGAGACACTGGCGGCCCGGACGGCATGCGACGTATGTGGCGTGTGTGCTTCTTGAGTGATGTTGTGCTTCCGTGATTTATCTTCAACTCTCCATGACACCAACGTAGCAACAGTGGTCTCCGGTTTCTTCACCCGCTGGACTTACGTCTCGGTAGAGACGCGAGTCAGTCAGAATGCGTCCGCCGTGGTGGTATGCTCGCTCGTAGAGGGAAGCGAGCCTTCCCAACCTCGCAATTAGGCATGCCCTTCGATGGTCCCGCCCGCTCGCATGCGCCACCTGGCGGCGGCGGGCGGGACCTCAGGACCTGCGCTGTGGTTAGACGCTTCCGCGCGTCGCCTCGCGGGGTAGGGGGGGGTCTTCAAAGCCGCGGGGCTGAGTCCCCCGCACGCTACCGGGATGACGGGACGTGGAAGCTGTAGACCCGGTTCTTCGTCAGCAGTTGTAGTAGTCGGTGGAGTACTACTCGCCAACGAAGCGAGTCCCAATTCGCGTAAAACCAACTGCATGTGTGCGGTGTGCGGCCGGCCTTACCAGTCGGTAAGCCGACAGCAGGCTGGCAGGAGAAGTTATTCGCGGGGACCAATAAAGATGTCCATATCTTAATAACATGGGAGCGTGAGACGAGCGGTGTAAGTATTTGTAACATATGAGATAAACTTGCTGCATTTACTCACAGCTTAAAATTTGTGCAAATTGAAGTGGCAATGGGCAGGCCACATCGCTCGAAGAACCGATAACCGATGGGGAAGAAAGGTTCTGGAGTGGAGACCACGAACCGGAAGACGCAGCGTAGGTAGGCCTAGATGGACCGACGATATCGTGAGAGTCGCGGGCATCCAGTGGATGCAAAAGGCAGGCTGTCGTTCAGTGTGGAGGTTAAAAGGGGAGGCCTATGTTCAGCAGTGGACGTCTTCTGGCTGATGATGATGATGATGATTTACTCACAGCGCGAGCCTGACTCGCACTTGGCCGGTTTATGAATCACGAGATAGAATAGGGAGTGGATAGGGAGAGATCCGCGCCGTGGGTTTCCGCCGGGATAGTCCTAGATGCCGTCTGCAACGTCTCAAACTTCGAAGAGGCACTTCTAGTATATTTGTTGAATAAATTAGTTCTTAATTATCACGCAGGCAGCACTGTCGCCGTCCATTGATCGACTCACGATTGTAAAGTTGTTGTCAAGTTACGCTCGGTATAACTTTTACTGAACAGAAATTTGTCACCGACTCGCACTTGGTCATTATTTATTATTTGTTGTTATACTTTAGAGTGTGTACTATAATCGTGCCAAGTTTGACGCTGGTACGTATTACAGTTTTTAAATTAGATCTAATACAAAAATATATACAAAAATACGTTTGTTGGGACACTTTACTTTTTACTTTTTGACTTTTTTATTATTTGTTGATTAATCCGCCGTAACATAACATAATCTGTGAAAATTTCAACTGGCTATCTATTACGGTTCGAAAGATATAGCCGTTATAAGTTAGGGCATACAGACGGACAGACGGACAGACAAACAAAAGGACAAAAGAACAGACGAACAAAAGGACAGACGGACCGACAGACATCGTAGGCTTAGTAATAGGGACCTGTTTTAACCATTTGGGTAGGGAACCCTAAAAACTACCATGAGAAACTATCTAGCTGGAGATATAATTACGTAGCCTCACTTTTTAGAACCGGTCACTGAATCAGTATCATAAAGTTACCAAATAAACATACGAGGATAATCTAACTAACGAATATGGCGAGCTTCCACTTTAACTATCGGTTATTACTGTTTATGGTTTAATTGGTCTGAGAAACTTCATCACTGTTGTAGAGGAGAGAAGGGAATCAAACCCGGTTTTATTTATTTGTCAGCATTTACAGAAAAGAGCAGACCACCAGCCCGCTGATCGGACGACATAGGAAAGCAGTGGACAAGGATAGCACAGGACCGGAAAAGATGGCGCGCTGAAGAGGAGACCTATACCCAGCAGTGGAGAATGGTTGATGATGATGATGATGATGACAGAAAAGGGCAAGTATCGAGGAATTGAGAATGAATAATGTAGATGTTGAGGGAAACGCTGGATGCAGGCCGCTTCTAATCGGCCCTTTTGGAGATCGATGGGGGAGGCCTATGTCCAGCAGTGGACGTCCTATGGCTGAAGTGATGAAAGTAGTATAGTAATCTTTCAGGACAGAAACTCTTTCAGTATAATTTCTCTTTCAACAAATTTTAAGAATGAAGAAAACTATTTCTGTTGTATGTAACGTAAATTTTCCCTTTCATCGGGTGGCACAGTTTCAAGAGGTACATATGCAAGGCCAGAGTGTATAGGTATCTTCTAAGTCTGCGTGCTGCATCTTCGACCACGTCGTCACTTACCAACAGGCGAGTTGGTGCTCAAACGAGGACATAACCGCGATAAAATATGGTCCTTCGAGCCAGATCAAAAATTCCCCACGCACGTATAAAATGTAACTTTACCTTTCGTATGTCGCTAGGCTGCCGCTACAGGTACTGAGAACGAAATAATTAAGGCAGTGCGTACACCTCGTGTTCTGAAGTGGACATGCACCGGTTCTACAACTAAATGTGTGGGTTTTTGCTTGTTAACAACGACTTTAGGGCTTTACTTTACTTACAGCACCCGATACGACATTGGTCAGATATTAATTCTATTGGTGATAGCGTTGGGAATGCATTTTTCAAGTGAAAACTGCCGCGTTGAGTGATTTTTGTTAGGGGCAAAACTTACGGGTCGCATCACCGACATGCTAACGTGACGTATTAGTTTTCACTTCTGTTGGCAGTAACAATAAAACATCCAATCAGCAAAATGCCCCAATAGCAATACCTACTTATTTTTTAGAATAATAAACTTTATTTTTACTTGTAATGTTTCGGTTTATCTGAAAAAGTAAAAGTTTCCTTAAACTTGTCAATTTGTGGAACGAGCTGGATCCTACAACATTTCCAAGTAACTATAACGAGGGGTTCTTAAAAAGGGTATTTAAGGGTCGGCCACGTGTAAGTGACGCCCCTGGTGTTACAGGTATCCATAGGCGACGGTGATCGTTAACCATCAGGCGACCCGCTAGCTTGTGTGACACTTGTAAATAAATATTTCGGGACATTTTTGCAGACACGGTCATCTGACGCCAAACTAAGCAAAGCTTGTGATATGGCTGCCAGAGACTGATATACATACATATATAGTTTTAAATACATACTTTAATAGATAATTAACAACCAGATATAGAACAAACACAAATGTTCATCACATGAATGTTTGTCCTAGATGGGAATCGAACCCACGCCCCCAAGCTCAGAAGGTAGGTTCACTACCAACTGGACCAACGGGCTATCTAATTTTATTTCATTATTATGGCATTACAATACTAGTAAGAAACCTTCGTCAAGTCCGTCGTTCGTTGTATAACATGTAACCGTTACAAGTTTAGAAGCTGGCAATAAAGTGTTGATTGGATTCTGATTAGCGTGCAAGTTGCGTGCCGCTTGCGTGCCGCTTGCGTGCCGTCGCTGGCAGGTAGTTCAATATCTTACTTTATTACGTATATACCTGTTGCTTTTTAATCGACTTTATATAGTTGAAAATTACTGGTAGAAAATACTTGAAAATACTTAGCAGTAAGTCCTCCATTTGTGCTTTTACATATAATTTTTTTTATATTTGATATTATTTTATAATATTAGTAAGGATTTATAAGTGCAGAATCAAGTATTGAATGAATGAAGATAGATAAGATAATAATTATTCCTCTACTAAAACCATTAAACATAGTTTAAATAGTTCCAAAAGATCGCAATATGGTGGAACTTGAATATGCTACACCCGAGTCAGTACTTTACACAAATGTATTTGAAAAGAAACAATCATATTTTAGATGTATCTTTAAGACGAGGGAAGTTAGATGTCTAAATTCTATATAATTATCTAGCTGCCCCCTTGCAAAACAAACTTTTCAAAATATTCCTCGGTAAAGTCAAATGATTATTAACGGGATATTTACCGTGGTAAGGTTGTGGAATGAGCTCCCATTTACCACGGTAAATATCCCGTTAATAATCATTTAACTTTAGTGAACAACCGTGACAGTTTAAAACAGTGTTATTCCTCGATAAGTTCGAGGAGGAATGTATTTCACGATCTTTAATTACCTTATGAATAAAGATACATAGTTAGCATGCCGTGCAGGTATTCCTTGTAATCTGCCGTCCAGGTGTTGGAACGAGCCGTATTTTCCAATAACAGCTCAGTATCGTGAGTTAGATAAACGCTTTCCTTTCACTTTGTTGAGTCGGCGCTGTATGGTGCATGGTGGCACAGATACTATCACAGTTCCCAGCGGTCCACTGCAGGTTGCCACCGCAAGACGACGGAAACGGTTCCGCGGTTTATAAAACCGCTATGTACGCTATGGACATTTTGACGAGAATTGATTATAAAATGACTTAATGGTTTATTGACCTATGGGATCTTCTTTTCGGGGTAAATCTATACTAATATTATAAAGAGGAAAGATTTGATTGTTTGTTTGTTTGCATTGAATAGGCTCCGAAACTACTGAACTGATTTGAAAAATTCTTTCACTGTTGGGATGCTGCACTATCCCCGGTTGACATAGGCTATATATCCCGGCTTCGCCCGTGCGAAGCAGGGGCGGCCTACTAGTAATCTATAATGTTATTCCATAGTTATTATAAGCTCCGCTGAATCGATACGGAGTTGAGTGCGAAACAAGATACACACACAAACATTCGTACCTATCTATAGTAATAGTGTGATTGTGTGGTGTGGTAAAAAAGAAAAGTTCTTGAGTGGAGACCACGAACCGGAAGACGCTAGTTGGACTGACGAAATTTTTTTTTTTATTTTTTTTTTTCGGACATTTTTGCACACACGGTCATCTGACCCCAAACTAAGCAAAGCTTGTGATATGGCGGCCAGAGACTGATATACATCTTAATATATATAAATCTCGTGTCACAATGTTTGTCCTCAATGGACTCCTAAACCACTTAACCGATTATAATAAAATTCGCACACCATGTGCAGTTCGATCCAACTTGAGATATAGAATAGTTTAAATAATTATATAACTAGCGACCCGCCCCGGCTTCGCACGTAAATTACACCCGTGCGAAGCCGGGCGGGCGGGTCGCTAGTACATATATAGGTTTAAATACATACTTAAATAAATATTAACACCCAGATATAGAACAAACACAAATGTTCATCACACAAATGTTTGTCCTAGGTGGGAATCGAACCCACGCCCCTAAGCTCAGAAGGCAGGTTCACTACATTGTGAGAGTCGCGGGCATCCAGTGGATGCAAAAGGCAGGCTGTCGTGCAAGAAGGAGGCCTATGTACAACAGTGGACGTCTTCTGGCTGATGATGATAATGATGATGTGGTGGGTTGATAAATCTTTGTCCTTCTAAGCACTCTTGAAAATTATTTGACTACGAGAACGTTTATTTACTACAACATTTATTATGTATATAGTAGCTGCGCTCCGCGGTTCCACCCGCGGAGACTCCTTATAACATCACCTATCTGCCAGTGAAAGTCTTGTCAAAATCGGTCTAGCTGTTTCGGAGTTCATAGGGAACATACATACACATATCGCCTTTTATATAGATGCGACGCATGACCAAAGTGCTGGCGTGTTTCTGGCTCAACGCATAAGCATTGCCATTCAACGTGGTAATGCCGCCAGCATGCTGGGTATGCTGCCAACTGGTAGTGGATGCGAGCATTTTGATTATCTTTACATCTTCAACAGTCTATGGGCATTGGGCAGTCTGATTCTGTAGTGTTAGTGTTAGCTTGTATTTTGTTTAATTATTATGGGAATTTGCCCTATACAAAATAAATATAACTAGATACTTAGTATGTCTAAGTATCTAGTTGATAGGTTTTCCTTACTTTAAGAAAGTAATGTTTTTTTAAACCAAAATGTAAATTATAAGTTAAAACTTGAAGATGCGTGTAATGTTGAACGATAACTCACTCACTGCTAGTAGAGTTATAATTCGAGTCACACGTCGTACTTACAATGCATGTATCTATCCAATATGACAGGACATTTGTCGCCAAACAAGGTAGCGACATGTGCTCCGACTGGTTGGACAACTAGCACGAAGGACCACGTACTACGGGCGACGCGAGATATTATTATAATTAGGTATGTTATTATTCTTGAGACGGCGAAACAATAAGACAAACATTGGCGAAAAAAGACCACATCACGGCTGATGTAAAAACTTGACACTCTATATAAATATACGATACATTCACAGTCACACTTTGATAGTTGGTAATTGTACTTAGGCCCTTAGAGTCGCTGGCATCCAGTGGATGCAAAAAGCAGGTTGTCGTTCAGTGTGGAAGTTAAAGGGGGATACCTATGTTCAGCAGTGGACGTCTTCTAGCTGATGATGATATCTCCCTTGTTTGTCAAATCTGAGATATGAACAAACGGTAAATTCTGTTTTGTCAAATTATGATAACTTATATTAATTATAATTCTTATACAGGGTTACTGGTAATCATTTAGCATTATCTCTTTAAACATCAAAATAAACAACATTTTGATCGATTGTTTGATGACAATTTTTTTTTTTTGTACGGAACGTTTCGCAAATTTCGAAATGTAGATAAAAAGTTGTTTATTTTGATGTACTGAGACCGCTAACAGATGCTAACTGATTATATATAGCCTTGTAGTACATTGCGGAGAGATTCAATACACTGTATGGCCTTGAGGAGTTTTCTCAATAGGTTGAATCGACTGAAATCTTACCTATAAAAAGATTTTTAGTTTCCTAAGCTAGTGGCGGAGGACCTTTATGGAAGGAGATGGAGGAGACCATTGCAGCAGTGGGATAGTATAGGTTAAAAAAAAAGTTTCCTAGATTAATGCGTTTATAAAATTCCAGTACCTCCAGTAGTTCCGTCTGCCGTGGCTGGTGGCCAACAGCGCCAGTAAGACTTGCTGATTGCTCCACGTGTAACCACGCCGTGAAGACTCGGCTCCATTAGCATTATTACTCCGATGTTACTCCACCTGGAGACGTTGGCACAGCGCTGCACGGAGAACAAAAGGTTACTCTGGAGATGACTTGAGCCTTTCAGAGCCTTACTTCACAACTGACGGGTTTCGTATAGTTTCGTGGCCTTTATACCAGACGTTTATCTTATTAAATAAATTAAATAAATAAATATTCGAGACATTTTTGCACACACGGTCATCTGAGCCCAAACTAAGCAAAGCTTGTGATATGGCTGCCAGAGACTGATATACATACATATATAGTTTTAAATACATACTTGAATAGATATTAACAACCAGATATAAAACAAACACAAATGTTCATCACATAAATGTTTGTCCTAGGTGGGAATCGAACCCACGCCCCCTAAGCGCAGAAGGTAGGTTCACTACCAACTGGACCAACGGGCTATCTCAATAGATCAGCAAGGTTAAGCGACATGTGATCCAGTCTGTTCACAGGTGATCACGAGCAGAATTTACAGCTGAGCGCTGCCGTTTTTGGTAGAAGGTACTATATCAGATGTTTCCTATAGGTAGGTACTAAAATCGTTTCAGAAGCCTTAGATTTTCGTAAAACATAAACCACACATTTTTTCTTCCACAAAAAATTAAATATGTTTAACAAACTTAGCTTTCATATTGCAGTGTATTTTCGTGCGAGTCCGTCTTTTTAGTTAATTGGATTTCATACTTTTTTACCTAGCTGTAAGTTTTCCCCTGAAAATAAATAAATAATAATGTACTTAGCAATAATAATGATGATGGTGATGACTTAGCAATACGACAAACGTGCTAACAAGATGTCTATGATTATTTATACAAGCTTTTCCTGTTAGTTTGTATGTATGTGTGGGACAAATCTTGCTACTGAATTTTAGACCAGTGGGCTTACTCGTGACACTCGATTTCAATCGTAATTTGGGATTGGGATCGAAAACATGCCATTTTGTACTCTTCAATCGCGTCAAGAGTACCGAAAGCGTCGAGTTGAGTTGATTTTATTTAGTTCCATAAAATTCCACCATTATCGTGCGCTAGTTTAGAATTCAAGAGTACCAAAATGGCATGTTTTCGATCCCAATCCCAAATTACGATGAAATCGAGTGTCAAGAGTAAGCCCACAGTTATCCTCAACCGATTGAGCTGAAATGTGGCATACCTACTTATGTAAGTTCGGTGACAATATAATGTTATGGTACCATCGAGCTGGTCTGATGATGGAGACAGAAGGCCATAGGAGTGGCCATAGGAACTCCTAAACGAAATGACGTGACCCCGTCGAGTTTGAATTCGTTGGATTTGTCTTCCCAACCATGATAGTCCTAAATGATAAATTCAATATTATGGCGAACAAAAAAGTTATTTAAATAAAACTTATTTCTAGAATGCTATCTACCGACGATGCATCGCAATCAATTAATCTGAAGAGTAGATTTAATGGTGGGACCATCATATCGGAAGAAAACGGAAGGTTACCTCTTTAGTTTCCTCATTTGAGCAAAAAGGTCGGTGGCACAGTGCGGCGAGTGACGCGATGCCGCGGTGTACACACTACACAGCGGGTGATGTAACCATCTACATAACTACCGATTTATCTAACAAGGTAGCCAAAAACTGAACTAAAAAAACCTATTGAGTTTTGTTCAGAAAATGCGGCGGTGGCTCCCACAGTCAACTCAACGGATAAGTTGTGTCGCAGTGTGTCATAACGAGCAAAGTAAATAGCAGCTCGTTCGAGTGCGCGTGTTAATCATCTGCCGGTTGTTGACTGGAGGCTGGACCGCGCTGGACCACGCTGGACCACGCTGGACCACGCTGGACCACGCTGGACCACGCTGGACCACGCTGGACCACGCTGGACCACGCTGGACCGCGCTGGACGCTGACCGTCAGGTGTCGGATCGGGCGTGACGACTTGGCACGGTATTCAGCGAAACTATGTCTTATGAAGCCTATTTAGCTTTACAAATAACTAGTAAACGATTACTTACCTAATATGATATTTATGACCAGTACACTACGTATGGTTTTAACCACAAAAACATAATTTCTTTGGCGCATTTTTTTTTTTCATATTATCTGAATATTACATAGCATACTTTGTAGAGGGCCTCTAATGCCTACAATAATGTGTTATTGGCCCTGAAATCTATCAAGCAGATTCGAAGTTTTAGCGAATTTAAACTGTTTGGCCAAAAAAATTAGATTTTTCTAAAAAAACTAATATAATCTAATCAAAATAAAACTAAAACATAGTTTTATTTTGATTAGCTTAACTTCGTTTTTTTTTAGTTTTGTTTGCCATATTTTAAAGCTCTGTAACAAAGGGAATTACTATGAATCCATTCCAACTTTTTTTTTTGTCGGTCTGGCAGTAAGTACCTTCGTATTACTATTTTTACAGCAGGATAGGTAAAGTAACTAGTATAATAGACATTTGAATGCATTTAAAGTTTTAAAAACGAAACGTCAGTCATTCGAAATCAGTTAGCAACTGTGATGCGGACAAACAACTTTGAGACCTAACCCAAAAAGGTAAGGTCCAAGTTCTTTGGATGCAGAGTTCGACGCGTTGACATAAATAAGAATGTTCAATCAAGGTTCTGTCATAATGCCTGGTAACAGTTTTTCCTTCTCATTTCAGTTCTATTTACTTCTCCTTTCTGTGGTTTTACCAGATAGTTAGCTTGCAAAAGGTGAACATTATTTTGATGTAAAAAAAGATGTCAAATGTGACATTGAAATTGTTTCGATTGTTATTTTTAAGGCCCACACCTATTTAAATGTGTCTGTGATTTAGTCGTATTTTGTTATAAGTCATTTGATAAAGTTATATGATTATTTACGGGATATTTACCGTGGTAAGGTTGTGGAATGAGCTCCCGATATTTCGTTTAGTCTTCCCGTGAACATGGTGCATGTAACTGCGCCGAAATATCGGGAGCTCATTCCACAACCTCACCACGGTAAATATCCCGTAAATAATCATATAACTTTAATGAACCGTGATAGTTTAAAACAGTGTTAATTAATTTGATATTTTGTAGGTATATAATACTTTTTTTTTTAATAAATAATAGGCTTGCGTTTGACCACCATCGTAGGCCGCATCAGGCGAGTTGGCGGCCAAGTGCAAGCCTTTTTTTTTGCATATAATCATGGATGGAATTGATAGAAACATAATATAGCTTTATCCTGTTACTTCCATAAATATAGGTATGTATACCGCAAGTCTTGATCAATCAAAGTACCAGACAAATAGTCTCTCGCTGCGGTCGGTAGCCGCGGACCGAGGCCGACAGCTCGACAACTAATACATTGTCTGTGCCGAGGGACAGACTGTGGGAAGTGCTGGAGTGCGGACGCTCGGTAGCAATAGTTGTGGCTAAGCTCGTTCAACTGTGACACTTCACACCTGTACCTACCTACTTACTGTTAGTTATTCTGTGTCGGGTTTCCATGGTTTAACTTTTGCAAGGATATTTTCGAGTAGGCTAGTCCTCGCTTCGGGGATCCTAGAGCCGGCCAAAAAGCACAGAAGACATAATAGACACAAAAAGTTACGTATTGCTATACAGTGGAGCAATTCTGCCAGTGTTCTGGGAACCCTGCCGTACGCACGGTGGTGAAGCCGACGGGGTTTTAATTTACACATGTACATGTTTGTGTATTAATAATTAAATCTCTTGATTTAATCATCTTTTAGTTTTAATTGTATTTTATACCTGTATTGGCTTCGATTCTGGTGTATTCTAAACTAAATTAAATTTGACAGTTCTAAAATTGTTGTCATCCTTCTCTCACATATTAAAATGAAAAGAGAGGCAGATAATTGTAGTCCTGTCAGATTGATTTAGTTTAGTGAGTGACAGAATCAACACCAGTATGTTATATTTGAAAATGTCAATATTGCTTATTTCTTTTCTATGGCAATTAAATACGCAAACAAAGATATAGACATGATAAGAGATGTAAGGTAGTTAGAGTATCCACATGTCGATCTTATCACTTACAGCGATGTCTTCCAAGCAAACTAAACCTTTACAGTGGTTCTGTATAAAAGATTTGGTACCTTAATGTTGTCTTGGTATAAAAACTGTATATAGGTAGATACATGCAAATTCATTGATTTATTACTTTTTTAATAGTGCAATTGTTGAAACAAATTACAAGCTAACACTACAAAAATAGACTGCCCCTAATATAGATCAGGCTTAGAGAATTCAGAAATTCTCTAGAATTGAAGGTCCAAAGTTTATCTATTACTTGTTTATCGATCGTTGCGGTAAATGATAAAAATATTTGATAACACAAAATGATCATCAAAACTACTTAAACAAAAAGAGCACTTGACCCCGACGTGATTTGAACACGCAACCTTCTGATCTGGAGTCAGACGCGCTACCGTTGCGCCACGGAGTCGTTGCGTCTACTGCTCAAATACACGTTCTGTACCGGTGTGTGCGTGACGTCTGCGTGATGTCACAGTGACGTAAGTCGATGAAAGATGCGTCAAGGCTCCTTATTGTGTTAAACTTTACAATAAATCTAACGCTATAGATAATTATAACATGTGACCTTGTCCTCTGTGAATTATCGTTTGCAAACAATTACATAACAACACAAAGAATTTTGTAGAACAACAGTAAAAATACATGTTTAATGCATTAAAACACAAAAACAGATGTTACTTGATTTTAGATTTGTTGTGTGTATATTTTTCTTGTTTTTTTTTAATAACAGGCTTGCGTTTGACCACCATCACGCCTGATGTTAAGCGATGGTGCGGTCTACGTTGGAGCACGCTTGCCTTGAAGGAACCGATTCACTCGTGATTTGAAGACGCCCAGATTGTAACCATCGGGGAACACCCATTCAGGCAGCGAATTCCACAGACTAGCAGTTCGCATAATAAATGTGGAATCAAAGCGCTTCGTACGGGTTTTCAGCAATAAAGCGGTGACGATTTTTCGTGCCCGCTCTGGTAGTCCGATAGAAAAATGGGCAGGAGGGAATTAGATCGTGCAGATATTTATTTTTAAGTAGTATTAGGTATTAGCCTTTTATATAAAATTAAGAAGAAAAAGATTAACATACACTAAGAGATAACAGCGAAAAATTTTGCATGTATAGGGGACAAAAAAAAGTACGGCACGGTATAGTATGAAATCTTTGGTACGGAATGTACAATCTCTTTTTAAATATTTTTAATGTAATCAGTAACGCGTCCAAGGGCCACTTGTCCCGAGTTAATAACAGCTATTTTTCTTCGCCGCTGTTTTAATAACTCCTCCCAGTTAAGTAAACGCTTCCTAACTTTTCCGCTGCATATTTCCACGAGGGTCCGTCTGCTATTTTTCACTGCGTTTAGTTATATCACCAACAGTATACCATCTCCTAAAACGCCAGCGGGATTTATACAAATCTCTATAATATTGAAGAGTTCCGAACGAAATTTTTCTTAATTGTGAAAAGAAACAATCGGCCTAATTGTCACTTCTGGTGAACAATTCAGCGTGATTGAGTTTCTTAGTGGCAAACAAGCGACCGGCCACCTGATGGTAAGTGGTCACCACCGTTTATAAACCCAAAATGCCCGGGGAAATGTCAGTGTGTTGCCTACCTTTGAGGACTCTATTCCCCCCTTGTTTAAAGCAGTCCAAATTATACCTCGGAGGAAAAACCGAAGGTTGTAAGCCATTCCACAACTTACAGGTACGTGACAGAAACAATCGATGCGAGACTTCCACGTATTTATAATGACGTGTGGATGGCCATTCTGGTGATGGCGGCCGGCTCGGTGGTAAACCGGGATGGAGGGATAATGTCAAAAAGTTCATCATCATTTATACCATAATAAATACCTAATCCAGCAGAGAATAACGCAGCCTGTATGTTTAAAAATTTGGTTGCTTTTAACTTCAGTGATCTGGGGCCTTACGGACAACAGCTAATTGCGGCACCTAATCCGCTCAGTTAGAAAATCACGCAAACGTGAATCTTATCGCGCCCAGATACGGTTTGCGGTTGCGTGATTTTCCAACTGAGCGGATTAGGTGCCGCAATTAGCTGTTGTCCGTAAGGCCCCTGTTAAGATCAGCTATGCCACGAACACTACCGCATACTAAAGCTACTCTAGAATAGAGTACGTACTTACCTTTTTACGCTAAAAATATGTTGGAAAATAGTAGGTAAGCGTTCGAGCCAATTGTCCATAAATAAATAAATAAATAAAAATAAAAAAGCCTTTTATTTCTCATCATTACAATTACAATAGAATTAATTGATTCTATAGTATATTATGTCAACTTTTACATTATATAATTATTAATATGAATTATTTGATTGATTATACATTATTTTGAATTTATTTCACGTCATTGTTGTTATCCTAAATTAAATGTTAGCTGATGAGAACCCCTGTTGGGTATAGGCCTCCTCTAGAGCTTTCCACTTGTCCCTGTCCGTTGCTCGGTTAATCCAAGATCAATTGTCCATACTGTTATAAAACATAGATACCTAGGCTTTCTTCTCTGACCCCAGTTGACGTAGAACGCCGGTAATCCTCACTTTAAACCATTTTTAAAGTACCCTCATTTATCGAATCTCATCCCCCACGTAAAGCACAACACGGCTCATGATAAACGTGCTCAAAAACGGAACTAGAGCTGCCGTCCTTGCTCTCTTTAGTGTTAAAGAGAGACAGACGTGATGGCAGCGCCTCATCAGCGCCTCGCATTGTAACTGTTATTCCATCTATGTCCGGGGTGGGGGAGACAGGGGATGATCGTACGGAATATTATCTCGTTTATAAGTTGTCCAGTTTTAAACAGATTAGCGAGGGAGTACGGAGCGGAAGGAGACGTTTATAGCGCTGATTGAGTAGTTACTAAATACAGAATTTTTTGATAAAAAAAAACTAGAGTTCTGGCCCATTAGACAAACGAAAAGAGCTGGCAAGGTTCAGTACTTTGTAGTTCTGGACCTAGTCAGGGGTAGGAAAAGAACCCGAGTAAGTTGTGCCAGTTTCAGTCTGTCGTAGGTACACCAGCGACAAGAGCAGCTAACTTAGCCACAGATAATACAATACAGATAATTCAAAAACTAAGTAGGATAGAGTGAATAGATTTTTTTCTAAGTTAACGTGTTCCATCCTCGTCCCCGAAATCGTTTAACATCAAGCGAGTTAGCGGCCAAGCGCAAGCCTATATGAAAAATAAAGCTAAACAGCAGGCCTAGCATGGGCTGTGGATAAATTGTCTTTCCACCGTTTTCATCCACACCTAGACGCGACAAAGCTAGAATATGGATACGTTTGTCTTTTTCTCACGGGATAAAAACGGTGGAAAGACAATTTGTCCACAGCCCGTGCTAGCAGGCTATGAAAAGTGTCCAGAATGCATGCGGTAGGTATTGCCATGTTTTTTTTGACATTTGAATGGCAATTCTAAGTTTCCTAGAGTTCTAAGTTAGTTTCCTATATTAAATAATACGTGATTCCCGATAAACATTTAAAACATGTGTTCAAATCACGAAAGTTTAAAAATTACTAATTCTAAGTTTTTGTCTGAATTACGCGCTAGCATCCAGGGCCCCGATTCTACTAAACCAATGATTTTACATTGTGATTGTGATAGTTTTAATTTTTAAATAATTGCCTCAAAATTTACAGATTTTAACTTTTTTTAATACTAGAAAAAAACTACCACCTAACAATTATAACTTAGTATAAAAAAACTGTCAATTTTGAGGCAATTCATTAAACAATTAAAATTAAAACAATTACAAATTAAAAACAATTGTTTTAGTAGAATCCGGGGCCCAGGTCATCAGTCGCCTCCACCAGACGTTTGGCCAGACTCTGGACTATACTTTTCTATTATTTTGATTCCTGTTAATCCACATAAAAAGATTCCCGTCGGCAATAAAAGGAGAGCTTTAGATAAGTGCCAACTCCCCCCGCGACGCACGAGGTATAAAACGGCGACGTCGAGGAGGGTAGCAGATGAAGTTTCCACCCTGAAGGCATACACTCGACACCAGTTTCCACTCTCTGCTAGATAAGTAGGTAGAGTATAGATTGCCTGGCAGCTAGTGGTCCGTGGCGACCGGATCTCGATAACAATAAATCAATCCAAACAGTCCTCTAACTAGGATGTGCCATACATGATACATACGATGCCTTCAGTGATGCCCGCGAAAACTAACATTTGTACGCTGTAACAGACAAGGACATGAGATACGTCTCCATTCTTACGACCATGTATGCTACTTTATATGTATGTGTACCTTTATTAACTAAACAAAATACAAGCTAAAACTAAAACTACAAATACAGTTAGACTCCCCATAGACCGTTGAAGGTCTAAAGACAATCCAAATGCTCAAGCCCACTACCAGTTGGCAGCGTACCCAGCATGCTGGCGGCATTACCACGTTGAATGGCAATGCTTATGCGTTGAGCCAGAAACACGCCAGCATTTTGGTCACGCGTCGCATTAACCAGGCGCTCTGAAAGATTTATGAAAATTGATTTGTGTACCTACCATGTTCTGACAAATAAATATTTTGAATTAGAATTTGACAATCTCTCGTGTAGATTTGTCTTTTAAATTTTATTTGAAAATTAGTTGCAGCTAGTTCAATATAAACCCGCGAAATATATATGTAAATCTTTTTAATTAGCAAATAAAACCTCTACGATTAAAGTGTACGTTTTTTTAGTTTAAATTAACTGCTATATTCTTATGAAATACCCATGGTATAGCTCAGCTGCTCTGAGAGTGATTGATGCCACATATAATCACTGCTTAATAGAGAACGTATATAAATATTTCGCATTTATTGTAACGTACATTAACCCACATTTAGTGAAATCACAATTATTAACTGAATGTAATCAACAGTTAGATTTGGACCAATCTTCTTAGTAATTTATTTTTCACCTCACCTACTCGGAAAGGCTTTCAATCTGCGCGCAGAAGTTGTTTTTGGCCGCTAGCGTGCACAGTAAATTCGAAATTTAAACGTGATGGACTTGTCCAACTTTTTTTTTTCAGTTTTAAAACATGCCAACCTCTTTGAATGATTTCCCGAATAGTTTGATTCAAAGAAGGAAGTATCTCAATTTAAGATAGGCTTTGAAAATGAATAACAATTTGAAACAACCAAAAGTCTCGGCTTCGCTAAGTCGAATTTACTTTCAGGGCCACATCGTTTAATTCTTAGAAGGAGAAAAGGGACAGCCGTGGTAGTTTATTTATTTATTAAATTATTATTGAAACGATAATTCTGATTATTAATTATTCCTAACTAGCTGCACCCCGCGGTTTCACCCGCGTAGAAATCCCCTTAGGAACCCTACATTTTCCGGGATAAAAGTATTCTGCTCACCGGCCCTTCAAATATCTATATGTAAAAAAAATTTTCGATCTGTTGCTGCGTGAAAGAGACTCAAACAAACACACTTTCGCATAATTATAATTTACTAGCGACCCGCCCGCCCGGCTTAGCACGGGTGTAATTTACGTGCGAAGCCGGGGCGGGTCGCTAGTTATATATGTGTACGTGTTATACTTTCCGTGAAAATGTATCTAACTGATAGTGAAAACCGCATCAAAATCTGTTGCGCGGTTTAGGAGGAGTTAGCGACCATACAGACATACAAACATACAGACGAGGAAAGCGACTTTAATTTATACTATGTAGAGAACCACCGGAGGATAGGCAGCAGCAGCAGTGAGGAGCAGCGGTGAACGTACTGCCTCAAGCCGCCTGCCAAGCGTGGGGATTATGGCAACACCCCTCTCTATGACGTCTTTGTTCATCAGTTCTACTTACTGCAGGCCTAGCATGGGCTGTGGATAAATTGTCTTTCCACCGTTTTTATCCACGCCTAGACGCGACAAAGCTAGAATATGGATACGTTTGTCTTTTTCTCGCGGGATAAAAACGGTGGAAAGACAATTTGTCCACGGCCCGTGCTAGGCCTGCTGGCTGATAATGTGTGTGATGTGACTTTTATTGAATCATACCGTAGAATCTACTGTGGATACGTATCTACAAAGGAACAAGTTAGTGAGTGCATAAATATATACAGCTGTAGAGTGTGCTCTCACAAACCTGTTTCACTAAATAGCTAACGGCGACCCGCGGTACGATACCGCGTCACTATCTGTGTCGTGCTACCTTCTTACTAACTACACTCTCTCAGCTACGTAGCTTTGTAAAGACAACTTGAACAGTCTGTGATCTCACTTCATCATCATCAGCCAGAAGACGTCCACTGCTGAACATTGTCCTCCCCCTTTAGAATAGAATAGAATAGAATAGAATAGAATAGAATAGAATCATTTATTGGCCTTATAACATTCGTTACACTGGGCAAGTCAATTTACAGTGCAACACTTAACTCAAAATATTACACAAACCAATACAATTAATAATAGTAAAATCAATAGACAACAAGTAACCTCCACACTGAACGACAGCCTGCCTTTTGCATCCACTGGATGCCCGCGACTCTCACAATGTGTCTCACAACGATCTCACTTAGGTGGGTTCAAATCTTCCAACAGCTAAAAGGACCGCCATAAAAAAAGAAAATCAAGTACATAACAAGCTTCTTCAAAAGGTGAAAATGTTTCATATAATTCATTTAATAAACATACAAAATTGAAAGCAATAATCTATACTAATATTATAAAGAGGAAAGATTATATTGATTGTTTGTTTGTTTGCATTGAATAGGCTGCGAAACTACTGAACCGATTTGAAAAATTCTTTCACTGACGGTAAGCTACACTATCCCCGGGTGACATAGGTTATATATCTACTCCGTGCGAAGCCGGGGCGGACCGCTAGTTATAAGATAACATTGATGGAAAGATATGAGGGGATATTTTAATAATCTGAAAAATTACATTATTGGTGTAGTGAAATTCATGTCAAAAACTAAATAAACACGGGCCAAGTGCGAGTCAGAGTCGAGAAATTAGTGTTCCGCGCTCAAGAATTAGTTTTTTATTTTCACTCTGTTCGGGATCTTTAGCGCGTGCCTGACTCGCACTTGGCCGGTATTTATTATCTGTTGTTTTATTTAAGAATGTACCTGTACTATAATTATACCAAGTTTGACACTTTTACTTACCGTTTTTACACTAGAGCTAAGATATTGTTTTTTACTTTTTTTTACCTATATTTTATTTATATTACACGGGAATACCTACACTTTTTACCTATATTATAATGAATCAGCCGAAAATTTTAATATTCTGTGAAAACTTCAATTCGCTCTCTATTACGGTTCAAAATATACAGCTGTTAAAAGGAAGGCTTAGTAGTAGTAGAAGCGAAGGCTTAGTAATATGGTCTCATGATAGCCTTTGAGTACCGGAACCTTAAAAACGCCTCACGCAGCGACTCAACATCACACATAAGCAAGTTTCCAAGCTCATTAGTTTTTATCCCAATTGCCTTTCTCGTTATCTCGGTAGTTAGTGCCTTTTAATGGCAGCGCTATATAACTGGCCGTTGCTACTATTCCTAGTATTTAAATAGCTTGGGAAACCTAGCGCGAGCTCTCCGAGCACGCTGCACGCGCGCCGACCTGGTTCCTATTGCACGCCGCGAGCGAGACTGTTGCAACTGATAAATATTTCTTTATAAACTATTGAGTGACCGGCCCTATTGTCAGTATTTTAAACCCGAAGGTATCTGACACAGTTTAACAGTGGTCGAATGGCTGTCATTTTGATAGCCAAGCCGGAAGGTTCTATCTTTCAGAACTTAAATAACAACCCTTGTTTCACATTGCAATAACAAACAGGACTTTTGATTAAAATGTAAAATACATGTATTATATCAGACGCTACCAATTTGCAATTTTTTTTTTAATAAAAAAAATATTCGGGACATTTTTGCACACACGGTCATCTGACCCCAAACTAAGCAAAGCTTGTGATATGGCTGCCAGAGACTGATATATATACATATTATACATTGAAGATTCTAGGTTAGATAGATAGATATAAACTCTTTATTGAGTACACCAGAAATATAAATTACAGCAAGATAGAAAACAGTTACTTATTTTTTTTATATATAATAGGCTTGCGCTTGACCAATTTCTATATTTTGAAAGATTTTTCAGTCATAATTTGATGCCTAGCCAAATCTAACCACAACTGGTTCAGTTTAAGTCATCATCATCATCATCATCAGCCAGAAGACGTCCACTGCTGAACATAGGCCTCCCTCTTTAACCTCCACACTGAACGACAGCCTGTCTTTTGCATCCACTGGATGCCAGCGACTCTCACTATGTCGTCGGTCCATCTAGTGGGAGGCCTCCCTACGCTGCGTCTTCCGGTTCGTGGTCTCCACTCCAGAACCTTTCTTCCCCATCGGTTATCGGTTCTTCGAGCGATGTGGCCTGCCCATTGCCACTTCAACTTGCAAATTTTAACAGCTATGTCGGTGACTCTGGTTCTTTGGCGAATTATTCAGTTTAAGTGCTCTATTAAAAACCTCTTTATCACCGAAAGCGATAAAAAGCAGCATTTAACGAGTAACGACAGTAACGAGTCGTTATAACGACAAAGCCGCAGGTGACGTCCCGTGACATTACGTACGCGACGCCGTAAAGTAGAGTTTACAATAAAGTAGAGCCGCGCTAACTACGTAACTCCGTAATGTAGTGCACTCCACTGCCGGGGAACTCTATAATGTTGCCTACTCTATTCTACGATATTTATTACTTTTGTGTAGGGTTGTCAATGTCACTACTTTCACTAAAACATCTCTTCTCTATCTCTATCTCTATCTCTACATAGTATAAATTTAAGTCGCTTTCCGCGTCTGTCTGTCTGTCTGTATAACCGCTAACTCCTCCTAAACCACGCAACGGATTTTGATGCGGTTTTCACTATCAGTTAGCTACATTTTCACCGAAGGTTTATATATAACTAACGACCTGCCCCGGCTTCGCACGTAAATTACACCCGTGCGAAGCCGGGCGGGTCGCGCTAGTCAAATATAAATGTTCAAAATAAAACACCGTGTTACCACGGTGTTCACTACGATTATGTGAGTCTGTTCAAGGACACGGTGCATACTGCGTGCCATCATCATCATCATTTCAGCCTATCATGTTACCACAGCTGGGACTCGGGCCGTCTCTCAGAGAGAGGGTGGACTCTATAATCCACCATGCTGGCCCAGTGCATGTTGTTGAATGTCATTGTCTTTGAATTTTAGGGGTTCTTGGACTTACCGGTTTCTTCACGATGTTTTCCTTCACCTTTTTGAGCGTTGGCATCAAAATTGCACGTAATTTATTTGTGTAATTTAATTAGTAAATAAGTAATTGGTGCAGGGCCCAGGATAGAACCGGGTGCCGTCAGATTGTAAAGTGCATATGCTGCCGTCACTCCATCACTATCACCGTAAATATCCCATTAATAATCTTATAATTGTGGTCAAAATAGTAGCTATAAAAAGATCAAGGCTGCCTCTAAGAATTGAAAAAAAATATTATAAGGTGCACGATAAGAAATGTCTAATATCTAAAGACAAAGGTGCGGCCACTGTTTTTTTTTTTTACAAAATATGAAATGTTGCACTTGGCAACCCTACTCGTATGAAGTGGTAATATCCGACAATATTAGAGAATAAAACTGTCAAAACCCATTTATTTGAATAATGTCATCCCTTATACACTTTTAACATCATTCCCCTTACTCGAAAATGTACTTTAAACCAACTATTTAAAGTATAAAATGTATTGGTAGTATGAGCAATAACTCAGTTTTTATGAACCGTATGGTAAATGCCACTTACGGCAGATAAGTGCATGGGACGGGAGACTTTCCACAATGTATGGGGAAGTTTCGCCGCCGTGATTTAACTGCCATATCTTCACGCGGAGTCTACTTTACATAGTGGAATAACGCGATATACGATAATCATGTACGAACTAAGTTCTTTATATTCAGAAAAGCAGAGGAGAACGCAAAATTATCTAAAATGGCACAGAAACATACAAAACGCATTTATGAAAAACACTGGAAGACCGGGGTTAGACAAGACCCACTTTTTGTTAGCGTTAACGTCTACGGAAAGATGAAATTGTATGAAAATGACATTGACAATGACATTAGCTTGACAGATGTTCTCTCAAGCTAATGTCATTTTCATACAATTTCATTTTTCCCCAGGCATTAACGCTAACAGAAAGTGGATCTTGTCTAACCCCCGTCTCTTCACTTCTTGAATCAAAAACACATCTCAAGCTTCGACAAAAATAACATGAATGGACGGGCCCAGACGAAGCGCATTTTTGAAGATTACAAAATGAGCGCCGGCTCTCACTTCGTTTCAGTCGGTCTCTAGCCGTAGGAAGTGCGACACGCGTCTATTGTTGCATGATAACGAAACATTTGACCAAATTATGCCTTCGTGTGCTTTCCCGAAGTGTAAATACACAACAAAAACCGCTATTTACTTTTTGTAACAAATTTACTGTACATGGTTATAACTAGGTGTTGAAGTATATGTCCAACGGTTTTGCCTCGTTTTTACTGAACAAATTCAATGGTTATGGCCAGTCCATTTATTTTATTATAAATAATAAATAAATATCTGGGACATTTTTGCACACACGGTCATCTGACCCCAAACTAAGCAAAGCTTGTAATATGGCTGCCAGAAACTGATATACGTACATATATATTTTTAAATACATACTTAAATAGATATTAACACCCAGACATAGAACAAACACAAATGTTCATCACACAAATGTTTGTCCTAGATGGGAATCGAACCCACGCCCCCAAGCACAGAAGATAGGTTCACTACCAACTGAGCCACCGGGGCAGTCGATATTTTGGTCGATGATCTCAAGACTCGTCTGACATGGAGATTGATTGTACGAGACAGGGTCGCTGCATCTGTGAGGATTGAACACTATCATTGAACTGTTGTGCTGTATCTCCCGTCTGTCATTTTGTTTCTCTGTTTGTTGTTTTGCTATAGTAGCATTTTGCTACAACTCCATTCTGCAAACTAGTCCTCGTAAGGTTATAATAATTTTACACTTTCAATTTCCTTTTACCATTTAATGTTTTAATAATAACTATAATTCAACTACTTTTTTTACATCAAACTGCATCTAATTAATCTCTAGATTTGTTTAAAATGAAAATTTTAATTTTTCATTTCCTCTCTGTATAGATATATAGAAACTCTTTATTGTGTACACCAGAAATAAAAATTACAACACGATAGACAACACTTACGAGCTAGTGCCACAAGTGGCGGCCTTATCGCTAAAAGCGATCTCTTCCAGGCAACCATTATGCAACCATATTAACCATATATATTCTATTTATCTATACTAATATTATAAAGAGGAAAGATTTGATTGTTTGTCTGTTTGTTTGTTTGCATTGAATAGGGTCCGAAACTACTGAACCGATTTGAAAAATTCTTTCACTGTTGGGAAGCTACACTATCCCCGGGTGACATAGGCTATAATCTATACCCGTGCGAAGCTGGGGCGGACCGCTAGTTTATTAGAAAGTCATAACATTGTACCAGGAATGCCGGTAGACCGGGGCGGCGCGCGGCGGCCGGCTGCGGTCGCGACATTCAATTCATCCAGCCCAGGACTAACACTAAAACAAATTGAAACTAAGCCTATATACAGGTAACACGTCAAAAGCTCCAGCTTTATTTGAGATTTCAAGCAGCCTCTAGTATCTTGCATCTTTGTTTGCAGATACCAATACGCTACGCCAAGCAATCTGCGTAGCATTGGTATAAATGCAACGTTGCAGTTAATTTCACAATACTAAAATGTTATCACAATAGTGTCTATTACATTCCAATATAATAAAACAGTTTTACAAAAGGCGGTCTTTTATCAGATACATTTCGGAGAGTGTGCATCTGATCTTCATGATCTAATTCCTTCCTGCCCAATTTTCTATCGGACTGCCAGAGCGGGCACAACAAATCGACACCGTTTTATGGTTGGTATTCCGAAAACCCTAACGAAGCACTATGATTCCAATTTTATTGTGCGAACTGCTAGTCTGTGGAATGCACTGCCTGAATGGGTGTTCCCCGATAGTTACAATCTGGGTGTCTTCAAATCACGCACTGAATCGGTTTCTTCTAGGCAAGCGTGCTCCACCGTAGACCGCATCATCGCTTAATATCAGGCGAGTTGGCGGTCAAGCTTTTTTTTTTTTAAGTTCCTGAAAAAAATTATTTTAATAGGTTTTCTGTTTCATCGTAACTTAAGTTTTTGAGCCATACGGACTGGACCACAGACCTATATTTAAGTTTTGTGGACTGGACAGCCAGTGACTTGCGCCAGCGGCTGGCGGCAGCGCGCCGTGGATGGACGCTCGGTGCGGTGTACTCGGTCGGCTGACTGTTACTGCTGCGCTCGGAACTTATTGCTTATACAACTGTTTTAGACGAATATATCTAGTGTATTTCAGTTTCAGTCGTATCTAGTACAATAAAGACACAATAGTTTGTTTACATTTTACAAAAATGATGTGAATAATTGATTCGTTATTCCTTATATTTAATTGATACGACATTGAAGCGGAAATACACTAGAAATTCGTCAAAAACAGTTTTGAAAATGAAATTCCACAAATTGCTTCAATCAGTTATTGGTTTTACAATGCCAGTGACAATAGCAGATCTTTATTGGTTAGAATCGGTATTGATATTTATTTCATCACTAGCGCTCGGTAAGTGGGTAACTAATGACTCAAAATACGGGAGGTAAATGTAAATTTACCTCCCTAGGGAGGTAACGTAATTTAAATTCGAACTAGTCCCATAAAAAATACAATTGAGCTTACTTTTTAACCGACTTCAAAAAGGAAGAGGATAGCAATTCAACTGTATGATTTTTTTCTTGGACCATGTAGGTCCATACCATGTCTTAAACTTTTTACTCTTTGAAATGAAGTTACCAACTATGTAAAACCTCTGTGGTGTGAACCTGATATTTGCCTATTTTTTGATGGGAAATTATAAATAAAACCTTTTTAAATACCTATATACTTAATGAATTAAAAGCTGGGAAATATAACTAGCCTATGAAGAATACCAACCACACTGAAGTTTGTTAGACTTGACAGAACGAACCAAACATATTTTGAATAAAATATTAACACATGGAAGCTCCTGATTATACTCACAGTCCTACAGGTCCAACCAAACTATAAATCCAATGGTTCCGTACTCCCCACGTCCGAAGCCCTGACCTGCCTCCGTTCCCAGCTGAAGCATTTCTCCCACGGACTTACATCACGGCATTGTCTGCCGACCAACTTATCTCTACAGTTCAATGAGGGAGCCACCATCGATTATTCTATACAAAACAAAAAGCCCCTCTACTTGGCCAACTGTATATATAACCTGGGCATGTATATGGAAATAGAGCGCGTAATAACCACGGAACCATGGAGATTGAACAAATTGTCTCATCCGACGTGTTATTAGACTATGTCGTCGAATGGAAGCGTGAATAGTTTTATTTATGATTAATGGAGTTAGTTGATGCTTACTCCATGTCTGTACAATGAATATCTTAGTATGCGTGATAAGTATTTTTTTAATGACCATGCGAGTACGGGTATGATTTATGTAAAGATAACTAACATAATCAACATGACACTAATTTTATTGCTTTCTTATGTAATCGGCTAGCTGCCGCCGCGCTGTTTTACCCGCGTAGAGTTCAGCCAATTTTAGAAGATATTTTCAAATAAGTCACGTCACGTCCAAGTCAAGGAATGGAATAGAATGCCTCGGCGTTCCCTACAGAGTACAACCTGGGTCTCTTCAAGACAAGAGTGAATAGGCACCTCATGGGCAAGCGTGCCCCATCTTAGAACGCATCGTCGCTTACCATCAGGTGAGTTGTGGTCAAACGCTAGCCCATTTCATCATAAAAAAGAGGGTTGTCTATAAAGTCGGTTTACGGACGATAGTTTTACGTGATAACGCTTAAGCCGATCGTGCCTCTCTGTCGCTTGTTCCGCGCTCTCGCTTGCACGCGCGGCTCAGGCGGAACGTGGCAATTTTTCGTGCGTGCAGCCGGCGTTCATCAATTTATAAGACGTTATCACATAAAAAAAAGTCACGCCCCAGTAAAGTGGTGAAAACTCTTCTAAATGGGATGAGCAAATGTTGACAAAATAACATTAGCCAGCTTCTTGACCATGTGGGAGTGATGGACTGAGTAAATCCAACCCAGACCCAGTCAACTACGTCGCAACTAGTACAAAAAAAAACATACAGTCGAATTGATAACCTCCTCCTTTTTTAAGCCGGTTAAAAATGATCACGTGGTTCTGTGAAGAGACCTTGACAGCGAGCTCGTCAGTTCGAAATTTGAAATTCGGATATATTTTTTATTGGCCATAGACAAGATACGCGTGTCGTTTTATTTTCTTTTATCGATTCCAGTATCATGCCGATTCATAATTAATAGGAGATATTAAATCGATTTACAGTTTTAGCTTGTGTGTTTTTTCTGATCTTGTTTTTAAGAGGAGGAAATCCATTTTTGCTCTCTCGAGCAGAATGCTTATTAGAAACTCCTTGTTTTAAAAATCAATTAACGTAACGTCATTGTGATTAACAAGCGATACAAGAAATAAGGCGCTCAAAATTACTGTTTATTTAACATTTTACTTATTGTCACTCACCTTCCATTTAATTGATTCTGAGCCACCATTAATAACATCCGAAAACAAGTAAGTTTGATAGTCATGGCTGTACAAGAGATGAAGTGCTGTAAAATTACAAAATATCTAGTTAAAAGGTCACGATTTATTTTTACTGACGACGTCTTTTGACCTACGATCCTCACTGACCTGTCGCTGAATAGCGACTGACCTGTCATTGAATAGCGACTGACCTGTCATTGAATAGCGACTGACCTGTCATTGAATAGAGAGTGACATTTTATTTAACAGCGACTGACCTGTCATTGAATAGCGACTGACCTGTCATTGAATAGAGAGTGACATTTTATTTAACAGCGACTGACCTGTCATTGAATAGCGACTGACCTGTCGCTGAATAGCGACTGACCTGTCATTGAATAGCGACTGACCTGTCATTGAATAGCGACTGACCTGTCATTGAATAGCGACTGACCTGTCATTGAATAGCGACTGACCTGTCATTGAATAGCGACTGACCTGTCATTGAATAGCGACTGACCTGTCATTGAATAGCGACTGACCTGTCATTGAATAGAGAGTGACATTTTATTTAACAGCGACTGACCTGTCATTGAATAGCGACTGACCTGTCGCTGAATAGCGACTGACCTGTCATTGAATAGCGACTGACCTGTCATTGAATAGAGAGTGACATTTTATTTAACAGCGACTGACCTGTCATTGAATAGCGACTGACCTGTCATTGAATAGAGAGTGACATTTTATTTAACAGCGACTGACCTGTCATTGAATAGAAACTGACCTGTCATGAAATAGAGACTGACATCATTAAATAGAGATTGACCTGTCATTGAATAGAGAGTGACATTTTATTTAACAGCGACTGACCTGTCATTGAATAGCGACTGACCTGTCATTGAATAGAGAGTGACATTTTATATAACAGCGACTGACCTGTCATTGAATAGAAACTGACCTGTCATGAAATAGAGACTGACATCATTAAATAGAGATTGACCTGTCATTGAATAGAGAGTGACATTTTATTTAACAGCGACTGACCTGTCATTGAATAGAAACTGACCTGTCATGAAATAGAGACTGACATCATTAAATAGAGATTGACCTGTCATTGAATAGAGAGTGACATTTTATTTAACAGCGACTGACCTGTCATTGAATAGAAACTGACCTGTCATGAAATAGAGACTGACATCATTAAATAGAGATTGACCTGTCATTGAATAGAGAGTGACATTTTATTTAACAGCGACTGACCTGTCATTGAATAGAAACTGACCTGTCATGAAATAGAGGCTGACATCATTAAATAGAAACTGACCTGTCATTGAATAGAAACTGACCTGTCATGAAATAGAGACTGACATCATTAAATAGAGATTGACCTGTCATTGAACACAGACTGACCTGTCATCATGATGTGCGTCACTGCCTCGGATCCAGGGCACGGCGCCCCACTCCTCGTCCTGCTCCTCCTGCCTCGGCTGCGGCTTCAGCAGCGTGGACAGCCACGTGTACGACTTGCTGCGCTTCATGCTCACATCACTACGGAACAACACTAGCCCGAGGTGGACAAACACAACACGATCGAGTGTCAACCGTGCTTCACTACACCGACGTACGTTGAAACTAAATTCACACCACTAGCGTTAAAGTGTAGGTCGTGTTTGCAACACTATCGTATTTTGACGTATCCTTTTCCCAACACTATTGTTCCAAAATTAAAGGATCTTCGTGCTTGTTCCACTTTTAAAATTATTTTTGCTTTTTAACACTATTTTTGGTGGTTATTCCTCTTTGTACAAATCGTTGTAAGCACTTTTTAAGCTTTTGTGGTTAATTTGTTTAATAGCACGTAACAAGATACTCTCCAAACTAAGGCAGGTTGTACACAAGCCCCGGTACAGTACTGTTTCGACTCGAGTGTGTAACGCTTTAAACCGACGTCAAAATATCAATTAATATCGACTCATTAAAATGTCTCGCCTCTACAACGGAAGTGTTGAAATTATTCTTGTTCCACGACATTTTGAACCCTAAAGCAGAGTAGCTACCGGTCAAAATAGCGTGTCTTTGTAATATCTGAAGAAGATTTGGAATCTCATCGAACAAAATTGACGATCGACGATAAAAGCGTAAAAAATTCTCAACACGATCTGATAATATCGATCTTTGTTGCGCGTTCCGTACAATATTTCAATTAATAATTATGCAAACAAGTATGCAAAGAAATAATATTTTTCACAAATTTCCAGGAAAAATGTTTTCAAGTTAGATAGATAGATAGATAAACTGGAACAATGTAAAAGCCGCGAGCAGCCAACAAAATTGGAAATGTGAGCGTTTCTCTCTTTCTAGCATAGACATACAATTAGTTTTAAGAACGAGTCATTAGCATTTCGATAAATCCAAACTAACCTCATTATTATTTTTGAGCATTCGTTATGGACTCGAAAATACCATGACGGATCTCCAAAGGCGAGTGCCAAAGGTGAGCGGGACCTCTGACCGTTACTTCCACAATAGAGGTGCTGATCACGCATGGCAACACTACCACTAACTATTACCTAATCCGTGCTACGAGTAACGCAACCAAAGTAATCAGACACCAGCTGTAGAGCCTTTTGCAACTCGTATATTGGATCGCAAAGGTCATGGTTATCTGGTCAGCTGATTGAGCTTTCTACACGTTTGATTTTTTAAATTCGTTACTAAGGTTCGAATTTCGAAAGGTCATGAGCAAAACTATACAATGTAAACCTTCGACTAAAATAAAATTAATGGACGGGCCCTACCCATTGAAATTGCTCAGTAAAAACGAGTCAAAACAGTCGGACATATACTTCAACACCTAATTATAAAAATGTACAGTATATTTGTTACAAAAAATAGATCCCAGTATTATTTGTGTATTTACACTTCGGGAAAGCATATAAATGCATAATTTTGTCAGATGTTTCGTTATCACGTAACAATAGACACGTGTTGCACTTCCTGCGGCTAGAGAGAGACTGAAACGAAATGAGAGCCGGCGCTCATTTTGTAATCTTCAAAAATGCGCTTCTACTGGGCCTGTCCATTAATTTTATTTTGGTCGAAGATGTAAACTAACTTTTTAGTTGAAGAGAGTATCTGTTACGTGTACTCCATTTACCTAGGTATTAATTTTTAGGGCACTACAGTATTCACTGGCACCAATCCATCGGTTGTACCTGAAACATATACAATTATTTTAACATGGTTACTATTCAACAGCAACACAGTACAGCAACTTCTACTAAACAAAAAAAAAAAAAACTTCACTACTTACAATATTATAGTATTCGTTATTTACTTCACCCGTATTTTACCCAGCTTACTGATTTTACCCTATAGAGATGAGCCAATTACCAACCAGCCCCTGTGTAGTCCTATACTAACACAATGATCTTATTGTAGGTACTGACTAAGGGCTCCCGCACACGGGCCACCGGCCACAACCACAAAATGCCGCCACTGGCATATTTCCTGTAATTTTCGTACATTTTATATGGACTCGCCGCACACGGTTGGCGCCGGTGGCGGCCACACGCTACAAATCGTCACGTACAATCGTCGCGTTTGTGGCTGTGGCCGGTGGCCCGTGTGCGGCGACACTAAGGTACTACGCTCGAGATCAAATAATATTCTGTATTCTAGCCTTTGATTATGTGACGTACAATGCTAAAGAATCTAGCAGGCCAGTCAAAAAACACCAAAGAATTCGGACCTTACCTCTATGGGTAGGTCCGGATTACTTGAAGAACACACACATTACTTTGACTAGAAATCTAAGTAGAGTTAGAACTTATTGTAAGAACCAACACCGGTTTCAAACAGAGGAAAACGCGGGATGCTCTATTCTAACATTTCAATCACAAAATTCGAGTCTCAAATCTCTAACTAAAACTGAGGCACACGAATTTGCACACGAATGACAAGGATAGAGTGATACGCTAGAATATTCGAGCGAACGAGACCGCGTTGTCCGCCGTGTTGATACTCAGTTGAGTGGAACTAGCTTCCAGAGAGAGTGAGTGCCTTTCTCAGCTTGAAACTGTCATTGGTAAGACCACAGAAGACCAAAGAATCCATTTCCAATGTTACAAAAACACACACCTTGACATTGTACAGAACAAAACATTATATTATTCGATGTCAGAGACCAATGTAAGCGCATAGTGTCACGTCGCATGTCGCATGTTGAGACGTGACGCAGTGTCAGAGGGACGGCATTGTCTGCGCGGAGTGACAGGTGACGGATGCGCTGTCCACATGACATATGCCAGGGTCTGTGGGCAGCGCCAGCGAACCTGCGCTGCCTGCCTGCCAGGTACAGAGATACCAACCTATCTGTGCAGTTGGGAGAGGGAGCCACTGCCGTCTTTTATTAATAAAACCCAAGATCTGAGAATGGAAAATTTTAGTTCCGTCATTTGGCCAACTGTCTAGAAAAGTCTGTCGCTCTGTACATGATTCACAATGAGTCTCGCGTGGATTCATACATGTATCACACCATAAAATTACTTTAGTAAGAATAAATTCAAAAGCCGAGATCAAAGATTTCATTCACAGTACCTTTACCTAGTCTGGTATCTCATACTATGCCTCACAGACTAGTTTGGTATGCAGAGATGTTTTTATGTTTTTGGAGATCATGAGAGTTTCTGTTTTCTGCGTAAATATTATTACGAATATGTTTTTTAATTTTCACACATTTGTTTTTATTATACGGGAACTAGGCTGTACTTATAGTTGCGCTCGATACCCCGACTATAGTTTCAACCTTATTTAAAGCTCATGCAACTATGTGTAAGTTTATTTGGAGATTTTATAATACTAAACAGGTAAAGGAACTCCATTTTGCTAGCTTTTATACAAAATACGAAGTGTTTTTACAAATCCGGTTTTTAATTTGCACTTTAAATCAATTAGCAGAAACTATAAATTAATTTTACATTATACTCACCTCCCTCATGTTAAGCAAAATAGCAATTAATTTCGCGGAAGCTATAAACTACCAAATCTATCAACATAAAACAGTTACAATAAATCATCGATTCCAGAGGAGAGGTGTGACTTCTCATCACCAATTTGTCATACAAAATTGCCTTCATTATGTTTTATTGTTGTCTTCCTAAATTCAAGAAATCAATTAATCTCTTCTCACCGTTTCTAAGATCATTCGACGCAACTCCACGCTACTGGAACTTTTAATAAGATCAAAACTGCAAGTCAGCGTGCGGTGTACTTGACTAAGCTTAACATAATTTGAACTTTATGCAGGAGGAATAACGATGAGATTTCAGGCTCAACTTTTATGGAAAGCTGGACACCATAAAATTTACCGTAATTTGAACTTTGTTCTTTAGCAATAATGGTGAAACCTTCAAAGGGCTGAACTTTTGTGTATTTAAAACCGCAAGTCAGCAAGAAACAGTCCTCCATAAAGTTGTCCACATCGTGAGCTTTATTCCCTTTACCAATAAGAATGAAATATCAAAAGGTTGAACTTTTGCGGAAGGTTGTAACGCAAGGCGTGTGGCCATACCGAGATGCAACAGCTTACTTAGTTGTTAGTATAAAGAAGACACAGATGGAGTAAAAGTTAGTATGAAAAAGGCACAGATTGAGCGAGAGTAGAAGGGCAGTGAGTCAGCACTAAGTTTCAGATTAAAATCCTCGGCGCTGATTGCTGCGTTTTGTTTACACTAATTAGTTGGCAGGAGGCGGTTCCGGCTGACTGGTGGTTTCTACCTTCCAAACGCTTTTTGTAGTCGAACTGATCTCTATATTGGTGTCTCCAGTGGTGGAGACGGGTATGTCCTAAAACTGCGACCAGAACCACTGGAGGCTGAGCAGCAGCGTCCTATACTACACGGTTGTGAAGTACGTGTGCCAAAATGTGGGTACTTAGCGAAATGTTTGTAACCTACCTACTTGGGTTAATAAATCAGTTGTGTCACCGACTTGGAGTTTCATTACTTTGCTCCGCCACAATATCCGTAATATTTAACTGGCGACGAGGAGAAACAATTTAATTGTATTAAAATTAGTGTTCTGCGATCCCCAAGCCGCCTGCCCAGCATTATGGCAACACCCGTCTCTTAGAGGGAGGCCTTTGTTGAGCGGTGGACGTTTACAGGCTGTTAATGTGTGGTATCTTATGTGTCGACTATGGCTGTGTTTTCCCGCTTGCCCCATGCTTGTAGAGTAACTATTGGTAAGTCAGTGCAATGCGGGCGGTTATCCGAGTCGCGTAGGCAACAAAACGCTTCCTCAGCCCCCGCCAAGTTATAGTGACGATGTATTTTTCCATGCCATAGTCAGGACGCCCGCGGGGGGAGTGCAACTACAAAAATGAGCATACTTAGGTCCGACCTCGATGACGCCTGGCGCGGCACTGAACGCGGCGCGCCAAAATTCTGGCGTCCTTTTTACGCTTTTAATTTCACTAAAAAACGACACCATTCACTATCAAAAATCTATCCAAATAATTTTTTTTAATGAAATTGCCTTTCAGTACATGCAATTTCCAAGTTGTTACGAGCTTTCATTAGAGCATAAAATAAAAAAAATTTACTAAGTCGACTTTGTTTCAGATTTTTTTTTTGATCGAGAAAAGCTTTTTTTATCGTGTTTTGAACCAAATCATAAACTCTAATGTATCTGTATCTGTGACATGTATTTTTTTCCAGCTCAAATATTGTAATTTAACTGAATAAAATTGATTTAAAATCATCAAATTTGGTATAAGAGACTGATATGCCGAGCTTCACCGCGCAGATGCGCGCCGGCGGCCGCAGTGCGCACAGCCGTGACACGAACTTGGTTCCATCTCAATATAACGACGTTCTCACGAATTCAACGTGTTTCGGAAACTTATTTATCGTAGGATTGAGTCTGCGGTTGAACAAATTATACGCGGCTTTATGTAGCCATGACAGTGTGAGTCATGGTCAATCACATTCAAATTCACACACAATAGTAATAAGAAAACGTTATTTATTCCTATATACCTTCCTCAAGAACTAGCACATCACATCACATCGTCAGCCATTAAACGTCCACTGCTGAACAAAGGTCTCCCTCTTAAAGAGGGGTGTTGCCATAATCCCCACGCTTGGCAGGCGGCTTGGAGATCGCAGTAAGTTCACCGTGTACTAATAGGACGCTGCTGCCCATCCTCCGGTGGTTCAGAACTAGCATATATATTATATCAAATATACATGTTTCTATATTTGATATAAACATCTTTTAGTTTAACTGTAGTTTTTATTTAGTTATTTTAAGTTTTAGTTTTTAGTTAATATTTTAAGTTTTCTATAATTTTCTGTCTATTAACTTGTGCATAATAAAATGATATATATTATGTAAAGTAAATATAAAACAATACATGTGATCGTACTCCCATGTGACAAATCAAATAAGAAGTAGCAAATGAAATGCCCTAATCTATCCTAAACCACTGGAAAGATCATCATAATCAGCCTTTTTAACAGTCCACTGCTGGACTTTTAGCCCACCCCCGATAGGGTGGTGGGCCATATCCACCACGCTGGCCCAGTGCGGATTGGTGGATTCACATACGTCATTGAATTCCTTCTCCGTACGTTGATGTTTTCCTTCACCAAAAAACCAGTGGTATGAAAATCCGTAGGCCCGGGGTTTGAACCCGCGACCTCACGCTTTCAAGTCTAGCGGTCTCCCAAATGGGCTACCATGGCTTCAACACACTGAAACGGACGACGGCTACACTGATAAGATCCATTGGTATAATTAAATTCTGATTTTTATTCCTCTGAAATCCATCAATGGATTTGATAGATTTTAACGGAATGAATGCATACCTAATGGATTATCGCCTCACTGTCGCTATCACCCAACTGATAGAGGTTTAAAAATGAAAAAGCAAAAACAATCACAATAACTTTCAATCTGGCAATAAGGTTACAATAAACGGCTGTTTTCCATTATACATTTATACGTATCGCAGAGTATGTCTGTTTGTATAGCGCGGGCACGCGGCGGCGGTGCGGGCAAGGCCGCGGGAGGTCGTGACGGTTGACCTGCGGCCGCGCACACGCACCAGTATATACAGCAGTCACCTGCGCCTGCGCCGACACTGATCCTGCACCGGCGCGGCACTCTCTCCTCCATGCAGGTGCTACTTCATTCACCAGGATTGCATTACTTGCGACAGTAACTGTCTCTGTTTACATTCCAGGGCTCGGTGTTCAAGTACCTACTCAGTGTGCTTCATGACACACATAGACCCTTCATGGACCCGGGTATGTCCTAAAACTGCGACCAGAACCACCGGAGGATGGGCAGCAGCGTCCTGTTAGTGCACGGTGAACGTACTGCGATCTCCAAGCCGCCTGCCAAGCGTGGGGATTATGGCAACACCCCTCTCTAAGAGAGCAGTGGACATTTAATGGCTGATGATGTGTGTGTGTTCTTCATGACAACGCACGAGGGAATTAGGGAATATATTATAATATATTGTTAACATGGTATATCATTTAAACGTTTTGAAATGAAAAGGTGCATGTATACACATACATTTTGCTTTTTATCCCGAATAATTAACAGTATACCGTATAACCGCCAGCATGCTGGGTACGCTGCCAACTTGTAATGGGCTTGAGCATTTGGATTGTCTTTAGACCTTCAACGGTCTATGGGCAGTCTAACTGTATTTGTAGTTTTAGTTTTAGCTTGTATTTTGTTTAGTTAATAAAGGCGCTTGCCCAGAAAAATTAACAGTTCTTGTAGGATATCGGGTGAATTCACGGAGCACTGCTATGATAATATATATAAGCGTAGATTAGTGTAGTGTGTGTAACCTATTATGCTGAAACAGCTGATATGAAGGAATGTCTAATTTAATTAGTTCCGTGTCCGGTATCTACTGGTTATCATAATACAATTTGACAACACTATCCAAGGACTGCAGCGCAGACGCAGCGTATGTAGGCCTCCCACTAGATGGACCGACGACATTGTGAGAGTCGCGGGCATCCAGTGGATGCAAAAGGCAGGCTGTCGTTCAGTGTGGGGGTTAAAGGGGGAGGCCTATGTTCAGCAGTAGACGTCTTCTGGCTGATGATGATGATGATGATCCAAGGACTCTCTTCTCGTTACAATCACGCACTGAGTGAAGATAATATTTATAAAAGACTTCGCAAAACGCCTTATCTCCATGGAAGTATAAATCACAAGACATGACATAGTAGTTGCCGCTGTCGCTGTCAAACGGGATCCAAATATGTCTTGAAATTCGGAGACTTCAAAATTTGCGGGGCGCATTGAAAGTGTCTGAATGTTTAGAGGTTTGGAATCACAGAACAATATTCCTATAATCCAGACATCTTGCTACTTAGCCAGTGTCAATTATAATTAAGAATTTTCGTGTAGTTTTGTGTAGTTTTAAGTTTTAGAAGATTAAGAGGTTCAAATAAGTGATACTCAATACTTAACTATACTGCCTGGCGTATTGAAACATAGACACGTTTGTGCCCAGCGCAGAGTGTGTTCGTATCGTACTGAAGATTTAATTATCGGTCTAGGTCAGGTACACTTACACAGACAATAAAATTATTGTCAAGTGACATGTCCCATGAGTTTATTGATTCAAGCTGGTATACACGAGTTGTTCACGGAACTCCTGATGTACGAGGAAGCTGTGGTGTCGAGTCTGAAGATATGACTTGTGTTTACTTTATTTAGACAAATGTTATGATAACTGTGATAATATTTTGCATTGCCTTGTGTTGTGTTACATACCTTTGTGATAGATTTATGAAGTAACATCGTAATAGTAGATTGTTGCATCGAGCGCAAAGTGAGTTGTTATGTTGGTGTTAAATTATATATATCTGGGACATTTTTGCACACACGGTCATCTGACCCCAAACTAAGCAAAGCTTGTGATATGGCTGCCAGAAACTGATATACGTACATATATATTTTTAAATACATACTTAAATAGATATCAACAACGAGACATTAATTAACACGAGTGCATTAATTACTCACATTAGCGAGGTGCGTAATCTGCTTATCTTTCAACTACCAATCTACCTACCGTGATAAAATATACCAACTCAAAATAAAACTCAAGTTAATGAAAACAAAGTTTAATTCATCTTCTCCTTGAACATTTAAAACTTACAATTATTTCACCAAGTCGGTTTTATTTCACCCATTTTTATTTTCAGCCAGTATCTTTTTGATCTAATGCATCATAATGCATGAAAATACATCATACATTTTATATTAAATTTAATGGTAGACATTAAACCTCTGTGGTAAATTTATATCTAAATAAAAAAAAACTGTGCAACAATGAGATTTCATACAACATTTCTGCACTGTTTTGGTTCAAAGCAAAAAATACGTCCTTTGTGATTGGTTTTGTAGTAATTAATGATATCTAACATTTCTACGTAGTCGAAAGAAAAATGTTTTAACGTGTACTTGTACTTTTTACTGCATAACTTATGCGCACCTTACTTCCAGGTTCGAAATCTCTCTCTCTCTCTCTCTCTCTCTCTCTCTCTCTCTCTTATTCTTTCAACCTCCAAAAACGTAAAAACCTTAAAATCAAAAAACAAGGCGCATGCGCCGCTATAAAATCTAATAGATAAATATAATCGTAACACTAATAAATTTAAAACTAAACACAATTATGAGTTATAATATACGCAATAAATAACAGCAGGCGACAATGCGAGCTAATTTCCTTACAATTTTAATATGATGTCCCGCCCACCGCGCGCTCGAAGACCACGCGCGTGGGCGGCGCGTGACTGACGCGTCCCGTCACGGGCACGTCCGAGGTGAACACTTCATTACACTATTGTGAGAGTCTTGAGGTGGATTCAATGACTCGCGGATAAATACAATACAATACAATGACTCTTTATTAAAATACTACAAAACAAGAATAACATAAACATTACAATAAACATATTATCTAGACTTTTAACAGGAAGCCTTATCGCTTAAAGCGATCTCTTCCAGGCAACCGTGCACGGAAAGGAATTATACAATTTGGCCTTAACTAAAAAAAAAAAAAAGTAAATATGCAAATAACAACAAACAATCAATAGACTACAAATAAATACGCAGACATGGATTGTAAGATGGCAGCGAAAACCCGAAGATAGTGCTTTGACATGCCTAAGGAGAGGCCATCCGCTGTCCTGGGGGCTTACGGCTACCTTTTTTTTTTTTTTTTATTGTTTAATCAACACATTGTTCACATATGATTTACAAAAATGTAGCACCAAAAAACCACGGAAGGTTTGTCTTGGCACACAGATGCACCCCGCACTGACAAACAATACGTACCTAGGTACCTACGCTGAAATATAGAATAAAATAAAAATTATTGATGCAGAACTTGTACAAAGTAAATCTATAAAAATTTCAAATCTACCTACATTATTCACCTGTTATAAGCGATTCTGTTTAGGTGATGCGAAAAGTTGCGCGAACTAAAACCGTATCTCAGTGCGTTAAGGTTCACGTTCGCGTGATTTTCTGCACTGCGTTGTTTTGAGCCCGGGAAGGTAGCCGCAAGGCCTTTGTAGTGGACAAAGATAAGCTGATTATGTCGACGAACGCATTTTTTTATTTGTTGATCATGATGAAAAAATCATGATGGTATATAAGAACATTTTGTCCGCCATCTTGGCGCGTTCACCATAATGAATTTATCATCTAAGACAAGTTTGCTTGGGAAGAAAAATCATACAAACCCAAACTCGACGGGGTTACGTCGTTTCGTTTAAGAGATCTTATGGCCACCTTCTGTCTCCGTCATTGGACCAGCTCGATGGTACCATAACATTGTATTGTCACCGAACTTACATAAGTATGTCAAATTTCAACTCAATCGGTTGAAGATTGCTTTGATTCCACTTTTATTATGCGTACTGCTAGTCTGTGGAATGCGTTGCCTGAATGGGTGTTCCCCGATAGTTACAATCTGGGTGTTTTCAAATCACGAGTGGATTGGTTTCTTCTAGGCAAGCGTGCTCCAATGTAGACCGCATCGTCGCTTTACATCAGGCGAGTTGGCGGTCAAACGCAAGCCTATTAATAGAAGAAAAAAAAAACTGCTTCAAAATTGAATTCCAAGATTCCACCCGAACAAACATACATACATGGGCAGCAGCGTCCTATTAGTACACGGTGAACGTACTGCGAACCCCAAGCCGCCTGCCAAGTGTGGGGATTATGGCAACACCCCTATCTAAGAGGGAGGCCTTTGTCCAACAGTGGACGTTTAATGGCTGCTGATGTGATGTGATGTGAAACATACATACATTGCATATCCTACAAATGAAATCTAATAATTTCAAATGATTCTTATTTTAGCATCTATGTAACTAAGTCTACGTAAAAGTAGATCGGTTAGTTTACGTTGTTTCATAAGAAAATAAGTTAAATGTTATCAGATAATTAGAATTAATTTGTCATTCGGTTTAGTTTAGTTCAACGATAAACATCAGATCTACATAATTATCTGTAGCGTGGTATGTCTCCTGCATTTTTTATTTCTTAATTACAATGAAAAGTCAACCAAAAAGTTTCACGAAAATGAAAACAATTCATTATCATGCAGATGATAACGGCGTGGTGTTCAGTATTTACTTGAAAATTTATTATCAATTTAAAAAAAACCGACTTCACAATTTAGTAAAATACGTAATATCAGTTAGGTACTTGGATGACATAATATTGCCATCCAAGTAACCGAATTATCCAGTTATTTTGATTTCAAATTCAAATTACTGTACCGATTTTGATGAAATTTCAGTGGGACCAATCTGACAGTAGGTTTATACTTTCGATACATTTTTTATTCTGTATCTTTTCATACTTGACTCAGTTATGAGGTAACAAACATTATAAAAAAAAAACAATCTAATTGAGAACCCCCTCTTTTTTTAAGTCGATTAACAAACACAACATTTAAATTTTAACATTTTGTAGCGATAACTTGGAGGGCGGGGGTTCAAATCCCAACGGCAGTGTGATCATTTGCTTGTATTTTATTTAGTTAATAAAAACTAGTCAAAATCTGTTATAACGACATCGAAGGGACTACTCATATTGAGTTGTAAAAACCGATAGTTGTAACAACCGATAAGGCGGTCATACAACATTCAGCCAGGACCTTTGATTTTGGTCAATTTATCCGGTATGTTGTTCTAAACGATGTCGCCATAAACGGTTTTGACTATACTTAAAGGTATAAACATATTGAATGATCGGCTAAAGCATTACGATTGTCTATAAAAAGCTTCAGCCTAGTTCTGCATCGTGATGGAGAACCGGCCGACAATGTCATGCTAATCTTCCACTTGAGAGATTGTATCTGGTGACTCGGTGCCCGGTGCTGTTACCATTCGTGTTCTAAATTAATCTCTCAATATAACTCTACCATTACAAACTTCTACTTGGTCAAACGTCGAAATTAACAATAACTACTACGTGATGTGTAGTGTTATAGTACAGAAAATGTATTGATTCAAATATGTGATATATCTTTTAAAAGAAACCAATATATACCAAGAAATATACAAGCAATATAGCAAGAAATATTATTTTAGAAGTAACTTTGATTCACTAGTTAGAAGATTCTGTGGATTTGATTAATCGGCATCCCAATGTTCCTAATCAAAGGAAAGTATTTGTGATAATTTTCAATGTTGAACGTCGAGTGTGACCATATGTGGCAGTTTTCTACTATTCGAAGCAGATTTCGGGCAGATTTTCCTGCTTCAAGCGTAAGTTATTTTAAGTCCTAAGCCCTAAAGCTTAAAAATGATTTAAATTGATAAAGTTCATAGAAATACGTTTGTTTCTTATCCCAGTGGCGACACTAAAATATAATTGTTAAAATATATTCTGGGGCAGATTCTAGCAGAATTTCGGCAAGTAGTCATAGGGCAGATTTTAAATATGGTCACACTGACACTGACTACAATACTGCACCCAGATATTATGTAACCTTCAGTGGGGTGCAAGTTGCGCGAGATAGCTATGCATGATTGTATAACACTGAAAATCATAATTAATCGAATTTGTTACGCTGTGATGTAGTTTGGGGAACCAACTAGTCACACTGAGCACTGTCATAAAATGAAAGATAAAATAAGGTACCTATCAAGAAAAAAGACAATTTAAAAGCAGTCGTTCACCGAAAACGATCAAACATTAGTTAGCAGCCGAGGTAGGAAACTCGTAATCGATTAAAGAATCATAATTTTATTCACCTTAAATAAACTGCGGTAATTATCATAACTAGTTTTTATCAACTGGCTTCGCTTCATGTTAAATATTTATTGTGGCGTTGCAAAATATTTGCGTACTCTACTGGCGCGGGAGATGAGATACACTCATATATATATATTTATTTGTACTAATATGACAGTTTGGTTACACAACAGTCGAGATACGACTGCAGTCACTTCCTTCAACAAGATAAAAAAACAACTATTGCACTAAAAATACTGATCAAAACTACAAAAAAATACTAGAAATTTTAAATCTGGTCAAGGAAAATAATATAATATTTCTATCATATGAATCCTTGATCTGGTCTAACGATACCATCTATACAGTATACACAAAACAAATATGTTTTAAAGAAGTTAATGTCTACAGCGACATTAGCTCGAGTAAGACCACTGATAGCAAACGTTTCTTTTATCAAAATGTTAATAAATATTCAACAATGCGACATGAGACAGGCAGGCAGTGTATAAAGTAGGGGAACTACTATCAGAGACTACACTAAACGAACTAAACGCAAAATTTAATCAAAGTTCAATAAAACATGTTTGTGAAGTCTAGCGTATTAAAACCGAATTATTAGAAACCAAGGAGTCAAAATAAAAAAAAATATATGAAAATAATTTGCTGTCCCACATTTCCGAAGGCCCAAAATTTACGAACACCCAGAACCTAATCTAACCAGAACTAGAGTTACCAAAACGGCACATGAAAGTTTAAGAAATGGCGGAACTCAACAACGACGGTAAAACGTTCCATCTGGACGAGGTGCTGGGCCAGCTGGGCACCTTCGGGAGACACCAGGTGGCCACCATGGCCATGCTGGCGCTGGTCTACGCTACTAACTCCATGTACAATGTCAACTACGTATTCGCAGTGGAAGATGTCAACTACAGGTTAGTGCCATTTTTTTCATCATGTTAATTGACAATCTAAGTCAGACCAGGGTATAAGAAATTATTAGACAGAAAACACCATTCACATCATCAGCTATTAAATGTCCACTGCTGAACAAGGCCTCCCTCTGAGAGAGGGGTGTTGCCATAATCCTCACGCTTGGCAGGCGGCTTGGGGATCGCAGTACGTTCACCATGTACTAACAGGACGCTGCTGCCCATCCTCCGGTGGTTCTGGTCGCAGTTTTAAGACATACCCGGGTCACCATTATAATCCATCTAAGATTTTAGCTCATGCAGTAGATAGTAAAAAACTGAAAGAATATTGTAAGTTCTGATCACTTTTGCTGGGTTTTTGAACGTAAAATTGTAATGGGTGAAATTACAACACAGTGAAATATTGAAAGATAATGTATTCATTCGAATTTATACAATGTTGTTGAAGCTGTGAGATCCAAAAAACTTCGTACCTACACGTCAAATGTTTCTCATCGATGCACTCACATATGCTGCACTTTTGCGCAACTTAGAACAACACCTATTTTAAAAAGTAACTTGCATATTCTTATTTTATTTATTTATTTACATTGCCACATAACGCGTTATTTTATGTAGTGTGTGTTATGTCATTTATTTACATGCGTACACGAACTGCTAAAAGAATGCTGCTTTGATTGCAGGCATGTTGCATTTTATTAGTTTAAAAATTATATTATTTTTCATTTGGCTACATATTGGCTTAATAATCAAAATTTTTAATTGTTGTTATTAGTAACCGAACATTATTTAAATGTTATATCTCTTCTCTATCTCTACATAGTATAAATTGAAGTCGCTTTCCGTGTCTGTCTGTATGTCTGTATGGCCGCTAACTCCTCCTAAACCACGCAACGGATTTTAATGCGGTTTTCACCATCAGTTAGATAAATTTTCAAGGAAGGTTTATATATATAACTAGCGAACCGCCCCGGCTTCGCACGTAAATTACACCCGTGTGAAGCCGGAAGGGCGGGTCGCTAGTTTGTTATAATTGGTTCATATAATATAAATAGAAGAAACCATTGTCTCCCGCCACACAGTCTCTGACTAGTTCGAGAGATCAACAATATAGCTTACTATAAATTCAAATTATGCCGATCAAATATTCGTATTTATAACGTTCTTAGGTACTCGTTTGTTATTAATTTAATTTTATCACAATTCTTACTCTGTACAAAATCTTCATACGCTTATCTAAAGGTTGTCTGAAAGATACCACTTTCATCGATAAAACCGCTATTGTATCTATACCTATTTTACTTATTCTTCTTGAAATCTTCCTTTCTTTCATTCTTTTTTTAGTGTCAATAAATTATGATAGTGTTGTTGTATTGTAACAAGTGTACGCGTGGGAGAGGGATGCAACTATTATGTTATGATACTTGCATCCTACTCTAGTAACGCAGGTTACATGGGTGGGACATGTTCAAGATCCATTACTAATACTAGCAAATGTAACTGGATAGAAAACTGTAGATCCCGCACAAAAGTTGTAACACAATGTCAAACGTTTTCGCGAGATCTAAAAACTGTGACCCTGAGGGAGTCCCAACTCAACCTAAACAATAATAAGCAAGTAAATTAAATTATTCTTTCTATTAGGTCTTCACTTGTGTTTTTTATCGGTGATGTTTTCCGAACGTCATTATTCCTTCTTTGTGGGAAATTTTAGATCGCCTAAAGCTACCCGCAAACCTGACAAAATTTGCTTCATTTCTCAATATTATTTTGCGGCATAGAAGGCGGCATACACGAAATATACTTACTTGCAGATAATCTTATTACCAAACTCACGGCTCCGAGATAACTAATAAGTAACCCAATTGTACCTCCCTTCACTCACTTACAAGAGACGTGCCTTTCTTATCTACAAACGTGTTTCCCTCGTATGAAGTACTTGCTACATTGTCAGCTTTCATTACAACTCCGTGTGAGATAATCTTATTACTTTATTGGTCGCAAACCCTTACTAATTATTCAGTAGTATCGTCAAATCATCCCTATATCTGAACTAACGTGAGCCAAGTAGCCCATTATCACATTTTAAAAGGTGTATGCGGTCCCTAGGGTCTGGTTCTAGAACCAGTTCCAGACTTTCCTAACTCCATTACAGTAGACTTGTCCGAGAGTGAAGACCAGAGAATTAGCAAACGTAAAGTAGGACAGTTTATGACACAATAACGTGAAGATATACTGGCAGTGAATAGATGCCATAAGCCGAAGACTAGGAAAAATTAGAAATATGTATTATAAATGTGCAAGTTTCTGTATGTTTGTGTATATTATTCCGCTCCAGGATAGGTGAACGACATGGTATGGAGATAACTTATACCCTAGATTAACACAATAGGCTTTTTAGCTCATGATTTCTATAGGATATTACGTGAAACCGCGGGACACCGCTAGTTGTGAATATATGATCAGGATGATGAGATGAGGATGAACACCGAGTCCTGTACATCGGCAGGTGCAAGGTGCCGTCGTGCGACAACGCGACCACCCCCTTCCTGGCGCCGTGGCTGCCAGCAGGCGCCGGGAAGCAGCTGCAGTACCACCCCCCGCTGGACGCCGGCTGCACTCACTTCAACACCAGCGAGCTGCGCGACTGCCACGACTGGCTCTACGAAGTTCCCGACAGCTTCGTCGCGGAGGTATTTGTACAAGCCGAGACCGGAGGACGGCTTCTTTTTATACTTGTCATACAAACGTACTTGTTCCATTTTTCAGAATCTTACTCTATTTGAGTTGGCTACTAATTCTTAGTAAGGTTTAATTTTTTTTTAATTTATAAAAAAAATCTAAAATTTTTATCATCGTCGAAGCTAACGGCAAAAGTCTCTAAGTCGAGCTGGAGGTAACTTTTGAAAGCAGCAGAAGTTTTATCAAATCGGTTCAGTTGGATCCAACAAATTGACTACCGCTCGACAAAACTGACTTAGACCCAGAGATAACTCCAACCTATATTTTTACAAGGTTCATCTTCCTGTACGAAAGTAAGTACAAATTGTTTCATGGAACACAACATTTCCAAAAAGCTACTTAAGCGACGATAATCGACACTAATTTTGTGAACAGAACTACTTATTTAGCTCAATGTATTCTAAATTCAAATCAAATGGCAAAACGCCATAACCAACCTATCACCTCAGTCGACATTAATTTTGTGAAAACGACTCATCTATTTCAACGGCTTCTGAATTCAAATGTCAAAACTATAGAATTAGAATAAGCTAGCGAGTCAAAACAATCTAAATCCATAATCGAGTCCAACGCCGATCATTTGCATAGTTGACAGTTGTGTTGCTTGTGCCTGTATGGCTCTCGTACAGTTAGTTGCGGTCACTCTGCCGCAGTACGTCGATGCTCTACCTACCTGACTTAATAACTATGACTCATAGAAACAAGTATTTAATCGTGTACCTACTCGACCTGGAGGTGAAGATGCCATTTTTGCATTTCGATATCGAATCGATTGTCTTGGAACTGGCGTAACCTTTTTGCAGAAGCTATCGATTATTGTTATATTCGACGCATCACTGGATCCAGCCTTTACTAGATCTGTCCGCCATCCATCCTTGATTTTATCTACTTTGGGGTACGATTAGAACCATGACTATTGAAACAAAATAATCTTGGTGTAATATTATTATTTAATTATGTCTTATTTTGGAGGCTACTTAACTAACAATATCTTATGAAGATTTAATGTTTGTATAAAGATTAAGGTCAAGGAGCAGATCAGATAAATTTAATTTTAAGCGTCTATCATAACAGAGCTGTGGCTAAAGGCCTAGCCTGTCAAAAAGCTAAAAATCATATTTTATTTAAAAAAATTATTGACGTAGATTCCAACATACAGTACAGTGTTGCCAACTGTACAAAATCATACAGATGTTAGAGCTCCATTAATGATGTTTTCATTTCCTCTATAAAAGCCTGGCTCGGCTGGTCGAGTCGCTGCAGCGTGGAGTTGAATGGTACTTCAAACAAGTTTAGTTTGTTTATGCTACAATCGGTAAGGAGGTGAACTTTGTAACGTTGCGGGCAGGAAATACTTGCAGCTTTACGTGTTCTCTGAGCTGATATAATACTTCGGGCAGCAAGCTACTAATAACGATAGCCTTGTAGACATCGGACATCCGGAATATTTACAACCTGAACAGAATGATTTCAATGAATAGAAGCTGGCCCCTTTAAAATAACAGCCTTTTAAAATTATTATATCATAGCGTTATATCGTAGCGTATATCATAGCTCAATCATAGCGTTGACTTTATTTCATTTTTGATATAGATAAGAGTATAGTGATTGGCGTATTGTGCCCACCCCAGTATCAGTTGGGAACTCAGTTCTTGAAGCTGTTGACGCGTACGTCTACCTAGGACAAACAGTCGAACTAGGCAGGTCCAACTTCAAGAAAGAGGTCAATCTACGAATCCAACTCGACTGGGCGGCGTTTGGTAAACTTCGCAACGTCTTCTCGTCCAAAATACCTCAGTAACTTAAGACAAAAGTCTTCGACCAGTGTGTGTTGCCAGTGATAACATACGGCTGTGAAACGTGGTCTCTCACTATGGGCATATTAAGCAAGCTCAAAGTAGCACAACGAGCTATGGAGAGGGCTATGCTCGGGGTTTCCATACGAGATCGAATCAGAAATGAGGAGATCGGTAGACGAACGAAAGTTACCAACATAGCCCACCGGATTAGCAAGTTGAAGTGGCAGTGGGCAGGGCACATATCACGCAGAACAGATGGCCGATGGGGCCGAAAGGTTCTCGAGTGGAGACCACGAACCGGTAAGCGCATCGTAGGACGTCCACATACATCATCATCATCATCATCATCATCAGCCAGAAGACGTCCACTGCTGAACATAGGCCTCCCCCTTTAACCTCCACACTGAACGACAGCCTGCCTTTTGCATCCACTGGATGCCAGCGACTCTCACACAACAACAACGTCCACATACAAGATAACCTAAAAGAGACCGCAGGGAAACGCTGGATGCAGGCCGCATCCAACCGGTTCTTTTAGAGATCGACGGGGGAGGCCTATGTCCAGCAGTGGTCGTCCTATGGTTGAAATGATGATGATAGTGCTTGGTTAATGGTGAGTGTTTCAGTGAATGTGAGTGCTATTGTCCACAGTTCGGGCTGGCTGGCGAGGAGTGGAAGCTGGCGCTGGTCGGCACCGCCCACTGCCTCGGCAACATGCTCGGGCAGCTCGCGCAGGGACAAATCTCCGACAGGTACTGTTTCTACCACTCACCGGCGTTTCTTCACTACTTCCTATTTAATTTATGTGATAATGTGGACGAAGCAAGCAGTAGCATCTCTCGGAGTGAAATGTTGCTCTCAAATGAAGCTGCCGAAAACAGTTAAGAGTTTGACAACAGATTCTCAAGTTGAAGGTGGTAGCTAGCCAAGCGAGCACCAGCTAGGCAGGGCCCTACCACCACTACTATGTTGGAGCCGATCATTATGACACACAAATTAAACTTTTAACACCACTCTTTTTGCGCAGTAGGTTAAAAACCACGTAAATCGAAGACTCTCTACACACATTCATTACAGTATAATTGATATTTACTATCATCATCATCATCATCATCAGTCAGAAGACGTCCACTGCTGAACATAGGCCTCCCCCTTTAACTTCCACACTGAACGACAGCCTGCCTTTTGCATCCACTGGATGCAAAACACTATACAGCATACAAAATAATGATTAAATAGCAACATAATCTTGGAGTCGCAGAGCGTCCTACGCTCCATGGTCCATTTGTGCCGCAACTCTTACTGGTTATGCGGCAGATAATAACCTGCCCACTGCGGTGGAATTCGAAGAGGATATGCCATATCGTTTTGTCACAATCTGTGTCGCAAACACACGAGGGCTGTATCCATGTAAATACGATGCGAATCCTCCGTAGCCTGTCAGAATCTGAACATGAACCTGTGTTAATGTTATCTTTCTTAGTACTTGGCTTGCCATTTGGACTGTGGGGAAGAATGTCCTTGTTACCAATCCCGTACTGGATGATTATTTCTAACAAGCACAATTACTAGCATTATTTCAACTAGCAGGCACATAATTCAGTTCAAATCCGCCATGGTCAACTGTAAAAAGTCTTCTAAATCAGATGGTGATGAAAGTGGAGTTAAACTACTACGGCTATTGTGACGTCATAGTAGGTACAAAAAATGCGGCACGCTGGGTTTACATACAACGTGACGTGGTCGCGGGGTCTATGCTGATAGGGTTCTGTGAAGTACCGTCACAGAAGACATTGGTACCGTGATGCGTCAAGCCAGCTGTACCGGATCCTGTTAATATCAACATTCATCCTGATTATACTAAGTGCTCACAAAACAAACAAAAACTTGAAGAAATTAAGTCATTAGCGCAATAAATCGTTAATATTAAGTCAGTTTCTCGCGTTAATGACAGAGGTAGTTAATCACATAGTTGGCAGTTCAGTTTACCCATAAGGCTAATGAACGAAGGCAGTTGAATTTATTAGTGCATTAACGTGTAGACGCTTTATGCCGATTATAAGGGAAAATGGAATTTACGTCGTTGGTCACGATTACCTCACAGTGACTCCGACAGGAAAGGGATCTAATGATGCGGTTTAAGTCTATCAGATGACAATTTGATGGTATTTCAGAATATTTTTTAGTTCACAATTTTGTGTTTAGGTTGTTATACGTATTTGTAGGTCAAGTTCATGTCTATATCAGTCAGCTGGTGTAGAGCACTGCATTGTTTCTGTCGACAAGATATCCCGCGAGGTACTGATTTTATATCCAATCAAAAAAGTTACTAAACTAGAATTCACTATCTGGGGAGCATGGCCTTCGTACACGTGGTTCCCGAGATTTCATAGGTTTCTTTATTGCGAATAAGTACACGTTAGGCCACGCACTCGCCTGTTGGTAAGCGACGATGTGGTCGAAGATGAAGCACTCAGACATAGAATATACCTATTCACTCTGGCCTTGAAAAGGCCTAAAGGCTTGAAAAGCCGGCAGGTTGTTCCAATTCTTGGTCCTGCGGATTAGAAACATAGAACTGAAATGTTTGATACGTATCCAATGAAAATTCACAGTGGTAGTGAGCTGATTTCTTAGAAATGATTTCCGTCCAAGAAACTACAACATGGGGTTCTTCAAAAGGCGAGTTAACAGAGTCCTAAAGGGTCGGCAACGTGTTTGTGATGCCTCTGGTGTAACAAGTATCCATGGGTAACTGCTCACCATCAGGGGTCCCGTCAGCTTGTTTGCCACTAAGAATCTTAGAGATTAGGGCCAATAAAGTTATGACGCTACGCAAACATCTTGACTTAACTCATGACATTGTCGTCTGTCTCCATTTCAATTTCAACACGGTTTTCCTTCTGTTCTGTTCTAGATTCGGCCGGAAGACAGCGGCCGTGGTGGCGGGGACGCTGGGCGCAGTGCTCGGCCTTACCAAGAGCTTCGCAGCCTCCTTCTGGAGCTACGTGTCGCTAGAGGCGCTGGAGGCTGCCATTGGGGACGCACTCTCCCCTATGTTTATGCTAAGTGAGTGCTGACTACGGCTGATCAAAAAGTTTTTTCTAAGCACACAGAAAAAACCTTATTACAAAAACTGACATTTATCTTTCACAACGTTTCCTGCAGTTATAGGTTAATACTCTTTTTCATTATATATAATATAGTGAAAAAGAGAAATTAACCTATGATAGATTAACTACAACGATCAAAAATAAAAGTTCTTCAAAACTCTATAATGCATGTAGTTTGTAATCGATTCAAAATATGTTATTTTCAGGCATAGAAATCATAGAGAAGAAACACGCCGTCCTCTTCCAAATGATCCTGCTGAACTGCTACACGGGCGGCTTAATCCTGATGCCGTTCATCGCGTGGGCAGTTCCCTACTGGAGGCACTTCCTGCGAGTCATCTACGCACCTACTCTGCTGATCCTCACGTACTCCCTCTTCCTCGACGAGAGCATCCGCTGGCTCTTCAGCAAGGGGAAGAGAGACAAAGCTATAGACCTCATCAACAAAGTTGCCAAACGAAACAACGTTCAACTCGACAAAGCCATGTTGAACAAGCTGGATTATATTGACGAAGAAACAAAGAACGATTTGAGTGACAAGAAAGTGCTGCTGAAGACGTTCAAGTCGAAGGTCATGATGCAGAGATTTTTAGTGTGCATGGTGTGGTGGTTCACGATCACGCTGATCAACTATGGGATGATGATCAGTTCGGTCTTTATAGACGGGAACAAATACATAAACTTTGCTCTTTTGATGTTGATGGATATTCCGGCAAATATCTTCTACTGGCTGGCGCTGTCGAAGTACAAGAGAAAGATTCCTTTGTTCGCGTCCTTCATGGTCGGTGGAATATTTTGTATATCACAACCTTTCATACCTAAAGGTGAGATATTATCATGAATATCATTTATTATTTCATACTCCAGGATTGTTGGAAGCTGTAGTTTTCCTAGTGTTTTTTATTTGTTTACGGTGGACCTGGATACATTTGAACGTCTTTTAATCTTGAATAGGTCAATTATGAGTTTTGCTTTGGGTACCATGTAGGTTACATAGGATAAATCAACAAAGTTACATTGGGTTGATTGGTTTAAAAAGTATTTGACTCACCAGTTATGGTAGAGTGGTCTATCAGAAGGACTAATTCGCGGGCTGCCTTGGTAGTAAAACTTCATGACAAAACGTTAGACTGCGATGGTTATAAGAATCGACTGCTTGATGCTTCTGGTTTACGAGATGCCTGTAACCGGTGGATGTCGTGATTCCAGGGTACGCGTGGGTGGGGCTGTGCCTGCTGATGGGGTTCGAGATGCTGGCAACGTTCTCGTACAACATCGTGTACATGTACACGTCAGAGCTGTTCCCCACGTACACACGCAACTCCATGCACGCCGTGTGCTCCGCCGTGGGCCGGCTGGGCGCGCTGCTGGCGCCGCAGACACCGCTACTGGTTAGTGTTTCGTACAATCATTTTTATTTGAACGTGAAAGCATAATTATGTTCATATAAAGGCACACAAGCCAAAATGGGATAAGATCGAAGGGGCAAGCAAGAATAAACTGACTTTGCTTGCTTTCTAATCGCCACCAGAAAGATACTGTGTTATGTACGTTAAATCTAGCTTTGTGGATTTGTCTTAAAATAAGCAAAAAAATCACCACAATAGATGTCACAACGAAGAAGAGACCTGCATAGCAGGGCGTGCAAATAATTAAGAACTTAGTATCCATGGTAAAACTTTATCAAGCGTGACAGCAGGATGTTTGAGAGGGTAAAAGAGAGGTAGGCTAGTGCTATTTTGGCAGTTCTTAGTGTTTTTTGGTAGCATCAATGTCCATAACGATTCCAAGATCTATTTAATGTTTAATTCCCCAGATCTCGATCTGGTCAGGGTTGCCTGCGTTTATATTCGGCGTGCTCTCGATCCTGTCCGGCGGGCTGACGCTGCTCATGCCGGAGACGGCCAAGTGCGAGTTGCCGGACACCGTCTCACAGGCGGAGGACATCGGCAGGAAACCACTCTTGAACAAAACTACTGCTGAAGAAAGCAAGACAGATGAGAAACTTAGTAATATTACCTAGGTGGGCTATTCTGACTGGAGTCGCAAGTGATCTCCTTACATTAGTAAAGTAGGAAGACTTTAGCGTTGAAGGTTTCTACTTAGAGGATCTGTTGCAGGTAAAAAATTATGTTTAAATTAAATTGAACTAGTAAAAATGGGACGAGGATAGTCTATACCAGTTATTAAAAATTCGTTGCCAATGCAATTCGTGTGTTCAAGAAAGTGAAATGTATTATTCTAATCGTTTGTTGAGTATGAAGTTATTTTGTTACTTAATTTTATTTGTAAGTATGAGTTTAATCAATAAGATTACTGTGAGGACGGGTATGGCTCAGTGAAAGCACGTCTGCTTTATGAGCACAATGTCCCAGGTTCGATTTGATTTTTGAATGAGATATGTATGGATGTAAGGTTGTATATTTGTGTGCGTTCATTTCCATAGCATCTCTGACACAGGGAGCCCTAGTGGGGAGCTGAGTGTAAACGTTATTTATTTATTTAATTAATGTTAAGTTTTTCGAATTATTGTATAGATCATTATTATTTTTGTTGTGATTAAATTATTACCATTTATTATTCTATTTTTTTTCTCGATTTAATCACATTTTTATTTTTAAGCCCCGATGCAAAAATAGGGGTTATAAGTTTAATGTATATGTATACATAAGTGTATCAGTGTGTCTGTGTGTCTGTCTGTGACATCGTAGCTCCCAAACGGCTAACAAATTATGATTAAGTTTATTTTTGTTTGAATGGTGACTTAATCGAGAGTGCTCTTAGCTATGCAAGAAAATTGTTCAACCATTTGAAGATTATCTGCTCTTTCATCGGTGTTTTTTTCTTCAATTTAAACTTGTTTCCAACTAAAAACTTTAGCTCTGTTCTTGCATTTAGGCCAAAACAATAGTTTGCTCTTTGAAAGCTGAAGGTTCTCATCCAATTACCGGTCCTTTTCCGGCTAGTTGTCCGTGGAGAGCGTCAATAATATGTGTGCCGAGCAAACAGGCAAGCAAACCCGACGGACAGGCAAACAAGCGCACAGGGCCAGAGTGCGCGTGCGCCCGCGCAGCCCTGTTTGTCCACGCATTACCTGACTTGCAGAGCACTAACTATACATCTGGCTGTGGCTAGTATTAGTACAGGGGCCTTACGGACAACTGCTCTTGCGGTACCAAACTAACGTTAAGTCCGCTCGGTTGGAAAATCACGCGAACGTGGACCTTAACACGCGCAGATATGATTTGCGGTCGCGTGATTATCCAACTGAGCGGATTTAACGTTAGTTTGGTACCGCGATAGCAGTTGGCCGTAAGGCCCCTGTACTAGCTGTAGTCACCTGTGACGGCAGGAACTATTCCAGTAATCTGTGAGTTGAAGGCGACACAAGCAAGTTGGTTGCACTGGAGTCAAGTGAGGCAAGCAAGGAGATGTGGTAAAAAGTATATTTTTATATGACGAGAGGGTTCAAAATAACTGCTACGATCATTTCGATGCCTCCTTGCTTTCAAACGCAAAACATTTTAAATATAAATCTATAAAAAGTAGTCACGACTTGCAAAAAACCTCTCGAGTGAGTAATTCAACATCAGTAAAAACCTGATGATTGGTGATTCTGGCAACACTTTGGCAAAGTAGATAATGATACGGTATTCCTTCCCACTTTTACTTCTACCTACCTACATTCATAAACTATGGAAAAAAAATCGTAGGTACCTGTGTGTATAATCCATTCACCTATATCATCATCATCATCATCATCATCATCATCATCATCATCAGCCAGAAGACGTCCACTGCTGAACATAGGCCTTACCCTTTGACCTCCACACTGAACGACAGCCTGCCATCTGCACTGGATGCCAGCGACTCTCACTATGTCTTCGGTCCATCTAGTGGGAGGCTTACCTACGCTGCGTCTTCCGGTTCGAGGTCTCCACTCAAGAACCTTTCTTCCCCATCGGCTATCGATTCTTATGATGATGACGGATTATGATGTATATAGGTAAGAAATAGGTCTTCTTACCTATATACACACCATCAGCCATTAAATGTCCACTGCTGAACAAGGCCTCCCTCTTAGAGAAGGGTGTTGCCATAATCCCCACGCTTGGCAGGCGGCTTGGAGATCGCAGTACGTTCACCGTGTACTAACAGGACGCTGCTGCCCATCCTCCGGTGGTTCTGGTCGCAGTTTTAGGACATACCCGGGTCCACCTATATACATCATACTAATATATAAATGTGAAAAGTTTGTTAGTTTGTTTGTTCCTCTTTCATGCAGCAATAGAGCAACGGATCGACCTGATTTTTTGCATTGGCATAGTTCAATGGCCGGAGAGTGACATAGGCTTTTCATCATCATCATCATCACAATTTTTCATCACTACGCGGGTGAAATCGCGTGGCGCAGCTAGATATATCTTACTATGGCTAATTGACTATGTCTGTTGATTTATCACCACGTATTCTCTCTTTTCATATACCTACGGTGTGTACAGAACAGTCAACGGGGTCAATGGCTAGCCCTCGTGTCAGAATTTTTAAGCCTCCCAGAAAGTTTAGGAATGTTCTACATCCTCTTGATAGGCTAGGTGTTTGACTGTAGCTCGCCTGATGTAAACTGAAGGTGTAGTCGGAGAAAGTACCACAACTAGCCTGAACTGAAGTGTTATTAGGCTGCATAGATGTTTTGATAATATTTCACAAGATCTTGAGTTTTGTAGTAAGTCAAAGATGGTAAACACGCCTTGCCTGGAATGGGGACTGACTCTCAAATGAGGCTGCATGCTTGGCGATAGATTTTCAATAAGAGGTTGGGTTGGTAACTGCCTCTATTATGACAAAATATTCCAAGGACGTTGACCTGGTTACGGCGGAACAAAACTTCTTACAATATTTTTTTTTTTTCTGCAATGATTGACTATTGAGTCGATATATGATGCATATGATAGATTGATATAATTATGTCTTATCACATCCGTTTTTTAACCTCTGATCATAGATAATATATTATACATCACACATCAGCAGCCATCAAACGTCCACTGCTGGACAAAGGCCTCCCTCTTAAAGAGGGGTGTTGCCATAATCCCCACGCTTGGCAGGCGGCTTGGGGACCGCAGTAAGTTCACCGTGTACTAATAGGACGCTGCTGCCCATCCTCCGGTGCTTCTGGTATCTGGTCGCAGTTTTAGAACATACCCGGGTCCATTATGTACTAATTTCTGTTTAGTTTAGTTAGACTACATAATTTTGTTCTACATTCATTGTATCCTTTTTCAATTTGTGAAAATTTTTAAGGATTCTCTTGTTTTATCTTGTTTTGCTGTTTTACGCTTGTCTGTTTTTTGTATTTTTTTAATCTTGATTTTATTTCAGGGCAAGTGCCTTTATTAACTAAACAAAATACAAGCAAAAACAAACACTACAAATACAGTTAGACTGCCCATAGACCGTTGAAGGTCTATCGTCTATATAGAAATCTAAATGCTTGTTTTCCTTAAATTAATAAATATATCTAGGTCTGGTCTAGTCATTAACGCGCCTGATGACGGTGTGCCCGAACATGGAGCACATGTACATAACTATACAGCCAGCCGAGTAATAGAAGGTGATGTACAAGCGAGTACATCATACTTTGTCTCTATCAGTACATGTACAGCTCGCAGCACGCGGGGAGTCAGACACCTGCGCGGACGCCGACCTTGCACCTTTCCACTGTGACGTCACTACGCAAGCCTGCTTTTACTCGAGGAAACATTTTCATGGGATTTAGATGATTATTGTGTTACAAAAAGTCAAGTAGAAGTGAAGTGATGTATTTAAAAATAATAAGACGTACATTCTAAAAACCTTGAACCTTGTGTCTAGTGCGGAAACCTATTTAATAGACATAGTATCAGTATAGTGGATCTGTTATATACCTATACACTGTATGTAAGTACTTATAGTGATGGCTGCGCCCACCGACAAGCCGTCGAATAAACTAGTGAATTCAGGTACCGTTGTTGTCACTCGCTCCTGTCCACGTACATAATAATTGGCGACGAGTTTTAAATAAAAAATATTTAAAAAAAAATTTTTTTTTTTTTTTTGTTTTATAAAATATTTGCAATCTTATTGGAAATATTTAAATTTGAGTTACATTGCAACAAATAACGATTTTTAATTTTTATGTTTTCAAATTCTATTTTGTGAACTCTTCTGCAGATGACTTTTTCATTTAGGATCGAACTAAAAAAAAAACAATCCAACGTCAATTAATTTCGATAGCGATTCAAATTCAATACGCACAATTGTAAAAATCTGTTTGTGGCGAGTTTGATTGGCGCGTCATTACCATCACAAAGCTGCTGCCAATTAGCAGCTCTTTTATATATGTTCACCGAGGAGTTTAGACGACGACGTATTCAGATTTCATTGATCAACCTTTTTATAACTTAAGAAATCAAAATAAAAATGAAAAGATTTGAGATTAAATGTAACGTTAGATATAAGTAAACTGAAAAATGGTGTTGAAGCTGCGAGACGCTGCACAGGCATTCTGCTATATCAACCCTGTGATACACCACGCGTCACCAGTGCTGCGAGTCACTTCACATATTCAAGGAAAATACAACTAAAGCCAGTATTAAAACACATACAAAAATGTCTGATGTTTAAAACCATTCGTACAGCATTGAGTGAAGATAAAAAGTACAGGTTCAAACAACAATGACCAGTGTGACGGATCTGACGACCAGCCCAGCTGGGCCGCACTCTAACCGCTAACCTGTAAAGCGGCGCGCACACCGTCAGTACCACTTATCGTGTTTGCGGAACTGCTAACTCGAAGCTTTCGCTTGGAGAGTAATCAGCGGCGTCAGGTTACATGTCAGTAATATACAAGTCCGACATAGCTGTTAAAATTTGCAAGTTGAACTGGCAATGGGCAGGCCACATCGCTCGAAGAACCGATAACCGATGGGGAAGAAAGGTTCTTGAGTGGTAACCACGAACCGGAAGACGCAGCGTAGGGAGGCCTCCCACTAGATGGACCGACGACATTGTGAGAGTCACGGACATCAGGCTTTCTTTCAGTGTGGAGGTTAAATGAGGAGGCCTAATAGGTTCAGCAGTGGAATGCTTCTGGCTGATGATGATGATGATGATGATAAGTGCATAATAACGGCAATGTTAAAATTAATTATTAAAATTACTCTTTCATCTTTTTATACCAAATTGATCATCTTATATAACAAAAATTTCTAATTCGTATCTTGTTTTAAGTGAAATTGTCGATACTAACGTCATGTCGCATGTGTCTAAAATATTGAAACTTGAAATAAATAATGTAAACTCATTAAATACAGTCAGGTCATCCTTGGACCTTAGATAATGATCTAATCGGAAACATGGAAAATGAATCTGACAGATGTGATATCAAGTAACCAGAGCCGACAGACTCGTCCGTGTGCAGTGAGCTTTAATACCTCTCTGACGGACGGACACAACTATTTGTGAACGTTAGCATTAGTTCCGGTCGATATGAAACTACGAACACCAATTACAACTGGATGTAAAAAACGTTTAGCTTCGATCTCTTCTAATGATTGGAACTGACGCGTTTGATGCTAACGATTAACTAAAGATGAGCGTGGAGTTATCGCAGCAATTAATGCGGGTGAGGGAACATTATTATTTAATAACATTATCAGTATTTGATACAATACAATTTGAATGACAAAATCTTATTTATTTAATTCAAAGGAAGACCAACAGTTTTAAAAAATATAACAATCTTAATAGATCCAGAAGCTAATTAAAGGTCCTCGTGGATAAAAATTTAAAAAGTAACAATTTAAGTGACATTACGCAGTTACACAATATGCGTTTGTCGAAAAAATCAAAATGACTTAACAATAGTCTTAAACAAAGAATTCCCTACTCAACAGCTGCCTAACCGCCACAACCATCACGCTCGATGGTGTTAAAGTTCTTGCTTTCTCTCAACATGTATGAATTACGTCTATAGTTAGTGTAGAATTTTAGTATACTGATAAGAGGACAAAAACGAATAGCCTTATGAGGGGTATTAAGCTTGATCTTGCTTAAAAGCTCAGGACAGTCAATAAGGTTTGAGGTTATTTTAAACAAAAAAGTCATGTCTGCAATCTCTCTTCTTTTAGAAAGAGGTTATATGGAAATGATCTTGTTACTCTGAGACATCATAGTTAGTAAATTTCATATCCTGATGAAGTGGACCGGATTTAGTTACCAGCATCTGAAGAACGCAGCCAGGGATTGCAACTAGCTTTTACTGCTTTCCTCTACACTTCCATATGAAGGTGGCACTTGATAACGATGATGATATCTTTACTTCTACTAATTTCGAAGCTACTACTTTGCTCTTCAAAAGAAAACCGTAAAGTGCTTTTAAATGTGTAGGTTTTATAAAATTGTCTTTAATCTCATAAAGTTAGCCATCAATCGCTATTAAAGGGTCTACATTAGTCAGTATTGGTGTTGATCCTCCAGCCCCGGCATTACCTGGCGCCGGCGGGGAGCGGCCGCACGTTTTATCAATCTTCAACTGACGCACTATCATTACGGTCTTTTTGTTCTGATTGTGTAAAAAGTGCATTAACTAGGCTGCTGGCCCTCTACAATCAACGGGCGCTTCCTTCTTCCCAATAAGTAAGGGCTAACATACATTAAGTGGCAAGCTCTAGACAGTCTAAATTCCAAGAGCAACTTATCAACTCTTTTACTCTCCACTCCAGTAAGTAAACTTTCTGCAACGCTTTTACCAAGCTCTTACATTAATAAATATAATTCATCTGTGTAAGGTATACATACGTAGCTATCAATTAAGTCTACCATAGATTATATAAATATTACTAAGCAGAGGGCCCCAAACTCAGCTACGCTGGTCTCTCGGTGACCCAATACAATCTAACTTAGTAATTGGAAAGAAGAAAGCGGTATGTATTTACAGACGGTAGAACATAGAATAAAAGACATATTCTAGAACAAACAGCCGGTATCTTTAATTTAATGTGCTATCGTCAAAACTGTACCGTTCAATTGTAAATCTACTCGTGGTAACCCAAAGCAACAGCACCAGGCCGACCGCTGTTAAGTTTTACTTTGAATTATATTGTATAGATTTTCTCAGACTAAATGATTTGTATTTTGTTGGTTTATTAAAACCGACTAGTTAAGCTACGGCACTGCAGTTAGTCTCAATTTCAAACACTGCCGTTTCCTGATCACAAGATTGGATCATAGAACATTGATCATACAGCACTGATCACTGATCATCATAGCCATAACGTATAATGGCACCTGCAGACCCTGAAGTGCCCTCATTTGCATCCATCACGCCGGCACTGAGCGCTCGTGGCACAAAGCGCCACTTTATGGCAACACTTGTGCAGCTTTGTTGTAGATGTAAATGTAGAGATTTTATTCCAGGAAGTTATTTAACAACTCTACCAATAGTAGATGATCCGGTTTGCTAAGGGAGGAAGTTTTTGAAGGAAAAATCGTGACGCCTACAACCGAAAAATTTATTAAATTTGATGCTTAAATCTATAACGTCTCTCGGAGTTACTCAGACAAAGAAATAAATAAGAATTTCATTTGAACTATTAAGCAGATAACCAGAGTTTTAATTAGTATTTACTTAGTAAGGTTAACTTCGAAAAGATTGAAGCAGATAAGTACAGTGATCATAAACAAGTTATGGAACTTTGACAGCAAAATATACGGCTGAGTAACTCAGGTAATAGTTTTCTGTGAAGGGGATGTGGATTATTTTATGCCGCAGTAAATACGACAGAGCTTGGATTGTACGGCTACTCCCGACACCCGGCATGTACATTCCTTCGTATTTCTGAGAGCACTGTAATTACAACAGCTTCCATGTAATATGACTCTAAATACTGCTGTAATTATAGTCCGCATTCAATTAGTGAAGTATTTAGAGCAATCTAATCGTTCTACCTGCTATGCTATAAGCGGAAGACCTATGATCTCTTATCATTTATTATCTGCCATTTTTAAGGTTCCCTATACTACAAGGAACCGTTATAAATTCGCTTCGTCTATCTGCGCCTATCCATCCGTTTTTTAGAATCTTCTTTATGTATTTAAGATAACTGCATGAAAATTTGCATACAGTCTTAGTATAGACCTTATAATTCTAAAAGTAAAAAATTTAAATTAAAATAGACTTTAAATTTTTAGCTCTGGTACTTATTTTAATTATATAGGGATGAATTTCTACCTATAAATATCACTCCAAATCTAAATACTGACTGCCAATGTCGATATATCATTTAATTCTATTTTTATGCATGATTTTCTCACTACAGCCAAAAAAACTTCCCTTTCCTATTATGGATTCCTATATTTTATGTCTGTTGTTTTCAACGACCTATAATGTACTATTCGTTGGTTGTTTTCTTTTCTTTATATCTGATTTATGGGTATTTAATTTAATTATCCTTTTATGTGGAGCAGGGTCCACCCCCAGCAGTTAAGACCATCCATCAGGGACGTGCGGGGGAGTGGCGCCTGCCTCGTGTCAGGATAACTGATGAGATCTGCTGCGGCTGCGGCCACCACTTCCTGGATACAAATGCTGAAACGAGCTAATTACTTCCTCGTTTCAAGTTTCTTTTGTGCAATTAACCAAACGACTTCGTATATCTCCTATTTTCAGTATTTTGAAATCCTTCCATTCGGCTCCAGAGTATTCTACTATCTACTTATTAAGAGCAGGTGCCTCCCACAGGAGCTCATAACATCCATCATGCAGATGTTGAAGGGGTGGAGCACCTGCCTCGTGCCAGGACGACTTATGAGCACTGCCCACTCCGACCAGGACTTCCTGGACCGGGGTGCAGTGGCCGACTAATTATTTTTGGCTTTCTACATAATACTGAGAAAGCTTTTTGTGGACTGGTTTAATTATTATCTATACTAATATTATAAAGAGGAAAGATTTGTTTGTTTGTTTGTTTGTTTGCATTGACCAGGCTCCGAAACTACTAAACCGATTTGAAAAATTCTTTCACTATTAGGAAGCTACACTATCCCCGGGTGACATAGGCTACATTATACTAAAAACAAAAATAGGGATTCTTACTAAAACTCCAATAATGTAGACCAAGGTGTAAAAAAAATTAGATTTACACCCGTGCGAAGCCGGGGTGCATTACTTGTAATGAATAAAGTAAAAATCATTTTGTTTCAAAAAACAAATATAATAAAGTTTATAGATGAATATAAACATTATATTTAAAATTTATAAATAATAGTGATGGTAAAGAGAAATTAGGGCATCATGTAAGATCAGTACATCATAGTGAAGATCAACTTAACTTTTGTATGTTTATAAATATCAATAAACGCAGTAAAGCGCTTGTACTAAACGAACACCATATTTGGGTAAATTGTGATCAGGTTCAAGATAAAGAAAACTACACAAAAATTTGTAAGCACCTACAGATCAAGTTCTCCGGAGAGTCGATCTATAGCTTCCGAGCCAAGTTCAGACAATAGTACTTACTTGTCTATAGGAGACATCTACTGCTGGGATCAATAATGCAAGTCCTGTTATCCATATTAAACAAGGCAGCTCTGTTCTCAGAACCAATAAACATGCGAGTGTGCTTGCTTGAGAATAATTGTACAACATTATAATACTACACTCTACAAGTAATATTAAACTGCTGAGTTATTGTTATTGTAATTCAGTTTAGTTTAGCTGCAAGAATATTGTGGTGTTTCTCTGATTTTCATTATTTTTCAACATTATCGTTTCAGTCAGGTTCAATCTATTTTAGTTCTGACTCCATTAAATTAAAATCATTGGCAGAACCCTTGATAGCTTTAATGTGTAGCGTTCCATTTTTGAGGTTCCGTACCTCAAAATATATAAACGAAACCATTAAAGGATCACTTTATTGTTCGTCTGTCTGTCTGTGTGACCCTTTTTAGCAGGAACGCGTACAGCTATCAAGTAAAATCGAATACTAAGGTCTAGGATTTCTTAGAGGTGTAAAAATTCAAGGATCGCATAATCACAAACCAAATTTATAGGTTTGTGTCGAAAAACCGACAGTGACGTGCATGGATGTATGAGAGGAAAAAAAACCACTGGAAAGTTTAGTTTGTCCAATGTTTCAACCTTTTTACTTGACTGTTGGAGGGTAATCTATTTCGGGTGTAAGTATATGTGTAAGTATAAGTATATGTATACATAGTTTGTACGAAACCTTCAGTGCGTAATCCCGAACCTAAGCTGTTTTAAATTTAAATTAAGACGCTGGCTTATCAATCAAGCGTTTTATGATTTTAATGAGTTGATAAACACCGACGGTAAAAAAATCGAATGTATATCATATTTTTTTATTGTTATTTCCGTTATATAATTTTATTTCTATTTTGTTTCTATTCTAAATGTTGTATATTATCTGTATACATTCTTATGTAATAATAGTATAATTGCCTGACCTGTAAACATATATTTATTAATAAATTACTTTGACTTTGACTTTCAGTTAACAAAATCTATGTTGTCGAGTGTCCGACAACTATGCAGAAATAGATAAAGCGAAATATTATCTGATTCTTCTTCGAGCTCGAAACAGTTGTACACACATCATCAGCCAGTAAACGTCCACTGCTGAACAAAGGCCTCCTTTTTAGAGAAAGTGTTGCCATAAACCTCACGCTTGGCAGGCGACTTGTGGACCGCAGTACGTTCACCGTGTATTTGACGCTGCTGCCCATCCTCCGGTGGTTCTGGTCGCAAATTTAGGACATACATATCACCAAACAGTTGTTTAGTCGTATGGAACGTGAGTTTTACAACTAGTTGTCTGTATCGAGTCCTACAATTCCACCATTTATTCACTCCAGTACAAGCTGGGAACTCTCTGAATGATGGCGGTATGTTAGAATTGTCTGTCGCGGAATCCAGCGCGGGTATATATACAGCTTACTACTCGCGACTACTACTGGTTACATATTTTCATGGATATCATAATTATATTTCACATAGGTATTCAGAGAGTAAGTGGATACTTCTACAGTTCTAGATGATTCTAATTCGATTGATACATAATCAGTTCAGTTTCCGCACCCACCTGGCCAACACCTATCTCAAAATATTTGATTATGAATCAGGTAGAAATAGCTTGAAAGCTCGTTGTTGTTATTATATGTCGAGATTATTTCCGAAAAACCATCATACATAAAAAACCCTACTATTCCTGAAATCTCCAATGAATTTGAGTTAGTAAAATAAAACGCAGATGCTACAACACAATGAATCCTAATCATGAGTTAATATTTAAATCTGTATCAATGTTTCGATAAACAAACCTGCCCGGGGCCTCCTGCCTCACCGTACCATAACACGACCGCTGACGTGTGTTTAGCTGACATCGCAAGGTGAACCACCCCCATTCTAAGAACCCTCCACTTGTGTCCGATCGGAACACATCAAGCATCGAACCGCGAGCGTCAAGCCATCAGGCAGGTTTGACGGGTGAATTCCACAGAGGTTTGCATTCGTTTGATGCGCCTTCACCTTGGAATCACGAATATAAATGCGACTCGATCGAATCACTTTCGGCGACCGTCGTCCTTGACCCGCGGCAGTCTGCACTGTGCACAGTGCACAGCGCATGGATCCGTAAACAAGGAATAACTAATAGAATAGTTACCGTTCAATATAAATAGTCCGTTGGGGCGTCGAACTGCTCCCGGTCAACGCACCAAGATATATCTCGTGCAGGAGCAGCCCTGCCCTGCTGCACCCTCACTCGGAGCAGCGCACGCGCACTTCACGGCACATCCATGTGTTCCACTCACAGGCACACACACACATCCTTGGGGATCGGGGAAATTGCACACACGCGCGTGAACCCAGACGCGATATTCGGCGGTTCGCTGTTTAAATCGGCCAATGGCGGATGACGGCGCGCGCATGCGCCGTACGTCGTGCTGAAGCGAGCGGTCGGCGCGCACTGCACTGCCGCCCGCCCGCGGCCCGGCCCGCCGCGCGCCGGTCGCCACAACCTGCTCCGAGCTTTTTGCGGTAAAAAGCTCGAGATAAAAGTAAAATTACAGCGCTCCCACGGCGGCGCAGGCGCGCCGAGCTCCACCTACTGTTACTCAATCTATGGCGCCACTACCGTACTGACTGCCGCGCAAACTGTGGCTGGTGCATCCGATCTAGAATCTATTGTACTGGAACCTACGAACAGAGTGTTAAGAGATGATTTAGCGCCTCCTGCGACGGTTAACGAGCCATTACGATTGATAAACGAGTTACAATTCGCGTGTGATGTCATTATCTTACACGAACATAGTCTCGCGGAGGCTATCTATATGATCTTTGAACGCCAAACATTTGTACATTCAACCCTCAGTGGTTCAACCTGCATATTATTATTGCATTGGCTTTCTATAGTTTTTCCATTGCGGGTATATTTTTAATGTAAAAGCTGTTGATTTTTCAATAAAAAATGTATGAATAAACTTCTTGTAGTGCCCAGCCTTTTGAAACCTTCCTCGTCCGGAGCGAGTCTGCGGCTGCTCCGCCGGCATCATGTCTGCCTCCTTACAGCGAGCTGAGCACGGAGGGAATCGGTATTGTTTCTGTCCCTGTCAGGTACACGTACATCTTCATGAGAGAGATAGGTGACAAAGATATATTTTTGACTAAAGAACCAGCCGTGTTGCATATTTAGATCAGTAGCTTTCTCTGCATAATAGCGTTAATAACTCGTAAAATCTCCATCTGATTCCTTAAAAGCACCTCCGTGGTAAGTCCGGTGGCTGACCATAAAAGGGTTAGTAGGTGGTTATGAGTTGATTATCGCCAGATAACAGACTGACGCGGGTGAGCGAGGCGCCGGCGCCGGCGCCGGCTGCGGCCCCCCGGGGCGGCACCGGGCCGGTCACATTACTCAGCGCCACCGACACGACGCACAACTAAACGCGGCTCAGCTGGATTACATCCACAGATAGCTGCCGCTAGATGGCGTACGGCTAAAAGCTTTTTAGGGTTCCGTACCCAATGGGTAGAACGGGACCCTATTACTAAGCTTACGCTGTCCGTCTGTTCATCCTACCTTTTAACGTTACATACGTTAAAAGGTAGGATGTTAGTTTAAACGGGTGTAGTAAAAGGGAGTCCCTCTTTTACTTCATTAAAGGAATATGTACAACAAACGCTTTTTTTTACGTATTTATGTATTTGCTTAGGACCCGGGTATGTCCTAAAACTGCGACCAGAACCACCGGAGGATGGGCAGCAGCATCCTATTAGTACACGGTGAACTTACTGCGATCCCCAAGCCGCCCGCCAAGCGTGGGGATTATGGCAACACCCCTCTCTAAGAGGGAGGCCTTTGTCCAGCAGTGGACGTTTGATGGCTGCTGATGTGATGTGTGATGTGATGTATTTGCTTTAATGTAAAAACGGTAATATGTACAAGCGTCAAACTTGGCATGATTATAGTAGGTACACAGCCAAACAATACCGGCCAAGTGCGAGTCGGTGACCAATTTCTGCTTACCACCGGTTCTCGTACGATCACCGAAGCACACCGAAGTTAAGAACGTCGAGCGCGGTCGGTATTTGGATGGGTAACCACCTGGGCCTGGGCGTGATGTCTTTTTGCACTGCTTTTTTGTAGGTACTTTAGTAGCTAACAATTTTGTTGAGGTATTGGTGGTGCGGAACATTCAGTGCGCGAGTTCGACTCGCACTTGACCAGTTTATTAATTATTGATCACATTTTTGGAGGACCATCAAAGATTTTTATACCTATCGACCACGGATCCTAAACTGGATCTAGAAAGTTTTAAAGTTAGTACCTAAGTTGATCTCTTTTGGTCAAAATAATTATATACTTACCTAGTATAGATTCCGTTAGCAGTAGCGGAGCCCGATCATTGGCAAGTAGTCCGCAGGTCGGGTCGGCGGGGGCTGCGCTCGGGCTCCGGCGCTCCGGCTCCGGTACCGTTGCTCGTTGCCAAATACAGGAGAATCTAGTTTTTCGTGAACAACTTTAGTGTCAAATATCACATTGGGATTTTGTACTTTGTTGTTCCATCCACAGAAAAGAAAAAAATTGTTTGTTTAAATTAGAACGGTGTCGAGGCATTTTTGTAAGGTTGTAACCAGTTGCACCCATATAAACGAAACGTCAGTCATTCGAAAACAGTTAGCAACTGTGATGCGGACCAACAACTTTGAGACCTAATCCAAAAAAGTAAGGTTCAAGTTCTTTGGATGCGGAGTTCGACGCGTTCTAAATAAGAATGTCCAATCAAAGTTCACTCATAATACCTTTTTTTTTTTTTTTTTTTCGAGGGGGAAATCTTCCAAAGATACCCGGCTGCATTGGGGTGCAGCCAGGTTATGTGGGATTATACCCACTAAAACCCCCTCGGTGACCAGCCTTAGTGCTTGACAAGAGGGCTCCGAGATCTCCAGAAGAACGCACCGGAGCCCTCGGCACTGCGCTACGGCTCCTCCAGAGACAACTGCGTTGTCTCAGCCCCTCCGCCCACGACAACGTTGGTCACACAACGTCGTCGTTCTGTCCCTGGGCACGCTTAAGTGGATGGTCAGAGCCCCAACTTTGACCATCCCGAGCCCGGAGGTCCCCTTTTAGTAGCCTCTTACTACAGGCAGGGGTTACCGGTGCCGTATTCTATTGCCCCGGCGCCAGGGCTATTACTCATAATGCCTAGTAACAGATTATCCTTCTCATTTCCGTTCTATTTAAATTTCTTTTTTTATGTGGTTCCATCTATACTTCCACCGAAACATACCGGAAACGATTGTTAGCCCTAACATATGGCATTAGCAGTTTACTTCATCTATAACTAGCTGCGCCCCGCGGTTTCACCCGCGTAGTGATGAAAAATGGTGATGATACTGATGAAAAGTAGCCTATATCCGTCTCCTGGCTCTAAGCCACCAAAAAGTCGTCTTCGAGTCAGTCTCAATAATAGCCACCACAGACGTGAGTTAGAAAATAACGAATGATCTAAAATTTATATGAGTTAGATGGCCGCTTCCAACTGGCCCTTTTGGAGATCGATGGAGGAGTCCTATGGCCATCAGTGGACGTTCTACGGCTTTGATGATGATGATGATGAGACAGAGCATTATGAGAGCAAGCACCATTTTTCATAATAATCCTTGAATAAATAGATCTGTCATCATGTCCGGCGGGTGGCGTCGCTCGCAGGACTGCGCGCGCATGTGCCGTATGTCACGTGACACGGTCTCGTGTAACCCGAGCCGCGCTGTCACGCCGCGTGACGTGACGTGACGCGAGTGACCGCGCCGGCTCGTGTTACGTCGGAGACTATCTCCTCTCATCTTTATGGAATTTAATAATCCCGTGATTGTATTAATGAACATTTCCTCCTCGGCCGCTGTACTTGACTCGCGACAGGAACAAGGTACTAAAAGTCTTCATTCCTTGCGTTCTTTATATTGTTTGTCATGAATTTAAATCTGGTTCCACGTACATTCTGAAAAATCACCTCTTCCTACATCAATTTCAAGCATTTTAGATACACCCTACTACACATTATTTTTTACGATACATTCTTTCAGCGTTGACCATGCCAATATTAATAAAATATTATTTTATTTATTTATTTCATCGTCGCGGGCATCAAGTGGATGCAAAAAGCAGGCTGTTCAGTTTGGAGGTTAAAGGGGGAGGACTATGTTCTGCAGTGGACGTCTTCTGGCTGATGATGTTAAAATTGTGTCACATCACATTACATCATCAGCCATTAAAGTCCACTGCTGAACAAGGCCTCCCTCTTAGAGAGGGGTGTTGCCATAATCCCTTGGCAGGCGGCTTGGGGATCGCAGTACGTTCACCGTGTACTAACAGGACGCTGCTGTCCATCCTCCGGTGGTTCTGGTCGTCCTAAACAAATTTGTGTACCTATCTAATCTGTTGGAAGGAGAATATTACATATTACTTTATAGCGTAGGACGCCCTGATATTTGATGTAGTGACGTTATACGAAAGACAGCCGGCAGAGGCTGGAAGCGAGGCGCCGAACTAAGAACTGAGGCGTGGCGTAGTGTCTTCATAAGTACAACATCCAATCTAAATGATATGGGAGCTCACCCCATTTTCAAAAATCTTTCAGAGTGCGACGCGTGACCAAAATGCTGGCGTGTTTCTGGCTCAACGCATAAGCATTGCCATTCAACGTGGTAATGCCGCCAGCATGCTGGGTACGCTGCCAACTGGTAGTGGGCTTGAGCATTTGGATTGTCTTTAGACCTTCAACGGTCTATGGGCAGTCTAACTGTATTTGTAGTTTTAGTTTTAGCTTGTATTTTGTTTAGTTAATAAAGGCGCCTTGCCCAGGAAAAAAACATGATATCCACGCACAAGCTCTATTATTCCTATCTAATCACCAAGCATTTATTTATTTATTTATTTATTTATTTATTTATTGATTTAACATACATTTTAGGTGGGCAGTTACAGGGGCCCCAATTCGCCCACCCATGGATCTAAATACATCATTCTATCAATTAATTAAATCTATAACATACTAAAATAGCATACAAATTAAATTAAACCTAAAAATCATACAAAACAATTACATAACAACAAATTAAAAAGCATATAGACAAAAAAAAAACAATTAAATATACACGCACACATACATATACATAGATATAGTATTAATAGGCCTCATTTCAGAGGTTTCTGTAGCTGTACCTTGATATTATTATAACAATCCACTGTCACCCTGCGAACCTCTGCCTCCGTACAATTAAACAAATCATTAGTTATTAGCATTAGTTAAACGGAATTCAGATGAGTAATTGTAATCTCCGCCACACGGCCGGGACCATCACACCACTCTTCTTACTATCTGCATCTGAATCTACATCCTAGTACAACGCTGCACAAGTCCGGGCCTGCAGACAGCTTGCTGCCATCAACATGCAGGTTGCTGCCGACGAGGTAACACCTGACCCAGATTCAACTACACATGACTACAAAAGTTTTTACAACTCTCACTAATTACAGATTTCAGACTTGATTTGATAAGCGATGGTGTTTGGGGGGTAGCAATCTAGCGGTAGCATATGCGCTTTACAATCTGACGGCACCCGTTTGTTCCTCGGCCCTGCCCTCGACCAATCACTTATATAGTACCTAAATAAATTGTGTACAGTTTCGATGCCATCGCTTAGAAACGGCGATGGAAAACATCGTGAGGAAACCAGTATGTCCAAGAACCTCAAAAGTTTAAAAATGTGAAATTCACCAACATGCACTGGGCCAGCGTGGTGGATTTAGGGCCCATCCTCTCTCTCTGTCTCTCTCTGGGAGAAGGCCTGTGTCCCAGCAGTGGGAACATGATAGGCTGATTATGATGATGATACTTGATTTTACTGACAAACTGTTTAATTTTTTTTTTCTGGGCAAGGCGTCTTTATTAACTAAACAAAATACAAGCTAAAACTAAAACTACAAATACAGTTAGACTGCCCATAGACCGTTGAAGGTCTAAAGACAATCCAAATGCTCAAGCCCACTACCAGTTGGCAGAGTACCCAGCATGCTGGCGGCATTACCACGTTGAATGGCAATGCTTATGCGTTGAGCCAGAAACACGCCAGCATTTTGGTCACGCGTCGCATTAACCAGGCGCTCTGAAAGATTTTTGAAAATGAGGTGAGCTCCCGGTCCCCAAGGGCCCAATGTCTGTACTGTTTAATTGATAAATTGAGACCGAGTATGTTTTATTTTTCGCAGGTCTTTACTGTAAGTAACTGCTGGCTGGAGTGTTGGCACTATATTTACATATACGTGGCGTTTGTCTGCGAAATAACGGGTAAAAACGGGGATAACAGTTGACCGAGCTGTGACGTGCATCAGGCGAGACCTGTGCCCAGCAGTGGACAATAAAAGGTTGACGTTAATGATGATTACTTTTATTAATCAGGCCCACTGCAATCAAAATTACGGCCCACTATCAAAATGAACTAGGCACCGGTGCAGAGCTATAGTACATAGTGCAAATACCTACTTACTATGTATTGGTATTGTAGAGTACAGAATACTAGTGGTACTGTCTCAGATCATACAAACAAGGGAGATATGCCTATATATATTACTATATTATTATTGTTTTTCTATTGTGTATTATTATTGTTTTTCTATTGTGTATGAAAATGTGATTTCTTTTATGATTATTGTATTAGTTTTAAATTATTTTATTATCAATTATTTTCTGTGACGTGTACCTGTAATTTGTTACCAATAAAGTACTATGACTATGACTATAGAAACTAACGTGAACGTGATTCATTATTTAAACTAATAGCTGGCTAGTACTAGTTTTTCGACATCAATACCCGTGAGTGCTAGTCGTCTATTAGTTTAGATATATGCCTCAGTATAACTATTCTGCGTATTCAAATGTATCCATGTTTCTTTCTCTTTTCACTGCAACAAACGCAAAAAAAAAATCGGCGCACTTACTCACACACGAAGAAACTTGCTACTTGCTAGCCGTGACTAGCAAAAATTAAAAATCAGTTTTATGCCAAATGCATTCGCACCCGCCACGCTTTCTTACCATATCTTCCTTTTATGTCTGATCCAAGGGAACTGTCGAGGTGCGTAGGAAATAAACAGGTTATTATTATTAATTGTCGGTTGGATGCTGCAACGTTGTGGTAACGTACGTCGACAGGCACGCGCACGCGCACGCGCACGCGCACGGCTGGAGATAACTCACTGACTACTAAACTACGGGATTGAGTACATTATATACAAGGTATATCTTTGACTGATTTTTTGGTTGAGCTAGGGTCACGTTTATGTAATATACTGGCGGCCCGCCCCGGCTTCGCACGGGTGTAATTTACGTGCGAAGCCGGGGCAGGTCGCTAGTTATATATATATAAACCTTTTTTGAAAAATTATTTAACTGCAATGGGGAAAACAGCATCTAAATCCGTTGAAGGAGCTAGCGGTTATACAGACAGACGCGGAAAGCGACTTTAATTTATACTAAGTAGGTATGTAGAGATACGTAGGTAGTTAGGTACTGCCCGTTTTTACACTTTGAGTACGGAACCCTAAAAAGCGGAAAGTAAACTCGCTTTTGTAATATTTTAGTCCAGTAACCACACTAAGTTGTAGACACAAGTCCTTCTGCTATGGAAATGAATGAAATATTCCGATAAACACAACAAACTTTCACATTTATATTATTAGTAGAACCTTCCTATAACATAAGTATTATAGAAGTAGGCGCAATTATCACACGCCAGTGGCAGGTTTGATGAATGGAGGATAAGTAAGGCTGCCTGCAGACGCGCGACATGTGCTCGATTACTGACGCGACCGTCCGTCGGTGCACCGTGGGAAGACGCGCGACGAAATTAATATTGCCGACTGATACACAGTTTCCGGGCAAATATATAAACGTTTTGTAATTTGCAGTAAATTAACATGTTGGAGTTTGGTGGCGCCTCGCCAGGAAGTGAGGCGCTGATGTGTTACGGTACCTTCAGGAGGGGCAGCTAGAGATAAAAAAAATGAAGCCAACTGCAAAGTAACTAAAGTCCTAGGCCGTGCAATTGTCTTGCTTTGCCGATAAAACCCCGCACGTCAAAACTTTACTGTACCTACAATTCATATTTTTTCTCTTCCTCCATAATATTAACATGACCCCCCTCTGGGCCATAGGCTGGCGACGCCCTTGTGTACTCTGGTCCAGCCTGGAATTTGGAGATTAGAGCAACATAATATCGACAAGTTGTTGGTCTGCTGTCTCGTCACTTCATGGTTATGTTCTGTGCTTCGTACCCTGATAGGTACTTAGATTCTTAGAGAGTTCTAGATTCTGTAAGTTTAGACCGGTGAATACCTGCAATATAATATATAAGAACGTACGAAGATACTCTATACTATCATCATCATCATCAGCCAGAAGATGTCCACTGCTGAACATAGGCCTCCCCCTTTAACCTCCACACTGAACGACAGCCTGCCGCCTGCATTCACTGGATGCCAGCGACTCTCACTATGTCGTCGGTCCATCCAGTGGGAGGCCTACCTACGCTGCGTCTTCCGGTTCGTGGTCTCCACTCCAGAACCTTTCTTCCCCATCGGTTATCGGTTCTTCGAGCGATGTGGCCTGCCCATTGCCACTTCAACTTGCAAATTTTAACAGCTATGTCGGTGACTCTGGTTCTTTGTCGAATATCCACGTTTCGGATTCTATCGTACAAAGAAACTCCGAGCATAGCTCTCTCCATTGCCCGCTGAGTGACTCTGAGTTTTTCCAAAAGGCCAACAGTATATATACTATCAGATACCCTAGATTATGATAGTTAGGTATACCGCCGGTGGTGGTGGCATGGATCGTTATTTAATTTATCTCAAAAGTTCTAATTTATTTTAATTTTATAGTTTGAATCGTATTCCGCAGTACATGACAGTCGCGATGTAGCGGATATGGCTTTAATTGCGATCGCGTGTTGGCAATGCCAGGTTTACTGCCTGCCGGGTTTATTGCCTGCCTGCCCCGACTGCCCTGGCGGCAATAAATAAGCTAAACATAATTAAATCGTAACGACATTCAAACCAAAATTCTATACTTAATGAGTTGATTATTCAAATCGACCTGTTTCCAACTGGTCAAATTAATAATTATGGTCATTATGCTTAATCGGAGATTTATCTCAGTTTGAGTAATTTTGTGAGGAATTTGGATGTAAAATTAGCGATAATAATGAATTCCTGCGATGTTATTAACATTTCACTCCACAATAACCACAAATCGTAAAATGACGATGAAATCTATATGATGTATGGGATCCGTACCCAGCAAGGAGATAATATTATCCAAGGATACGGCGATACATTCGCGCAGGTAATTCCGATCTATCATCAGCGGAGAGTCCATCGATCAGTGCGTATCGGACTTACAAAGAAGACGAATAACTCCTGGATTTAATTCTTCATCTTGGTGGCCATCTTAAGCAGGCAGCGACGGCAGTGGCGGCAGTAGCGGGCAGCATTAGTGACAGGCGGTGGAAAACTACTTGAGAACGTGCACTCTGGCCGACCAGCTCTAACATAATTATGTTTGTGAACTCTACCAATACGTGTCGTGAATTGTTGCATGATTAATATTCCGAAAACCCTTACGAAGAGCTTTGATTCCACTTTATTGTGCGAACTGCTAGACTGGAATCATCATCATCATCATCATCAGCCAGAAGACGTCCACTGCTGAACATAGGCCTCCCCCTTTAACCTCCACTCTGAACGACAGCGTGCCTTTTGCATCCACTGGATGCCCGCGACTCTCACAATGTCGTCGGTCCATCTAGTGGGAGGCCTCCCTACGCTGCGTCTTCCGGTTCCTGGTCTCGACTCCAGAACCTTTCTTCCCCATCGGTTATCGGTTCTTCGAGCGATGTGGCCTGCCCATTGCCACTTCAACTTGCAAATTTTTACAGCTATGTCGGTGACTCTGGTTGTTTGGCGAATATCCATGTTTCGGATTTTATCTTACAAAGAAACTCCGAGCATAGCTCTCTCCATTGTCCGCTGAGTGACTCTGAGTTTAGACTGGAATACGCTACCAGAATGGGTGCTTCCGGATAGTTACAATCGCGCAAACAAATGAGCGTGCATGCTGCATCGCAGACCGCCGGCAGGAGAGGTTGCGGTCAAACGTATGAGAGGAGACTTGATCGAGATCTAAGCCGTTCAAAAATAGATTAGCAGTTTGAAGATTACCAGATCTTTTATCGGAACGATAAAAAATACAGTGTATACTTTTTCCTATAGAAAAGGACAATTTATCAAAGGCAAAGATACATAAGCAAACAAAAAGCACCTACATATCATGACGTAATGCTATTTGGTAAGAAGGTCGTTAGTTGATGACGTCACCGTTTATTTCCGGGTGCGAGCCGAGCTGTGATTGGTGGAGCGCGGGGGGCGGAGCACCTTTGTTGTTATAATTACGGGGCTCTATGGCGCTATAATACAGCGGAGGCTTCGAGGGGAGTACCGAGGTGACGTTACTTGTAATCTTGTTGTAGTGTTACAAAGGTAAACATGAAGTCCAGCGGTATCCATTATAGTATTATCTGACCACTGTCTCAACTATCAATGTCTTTACTTTCTAATAATTAGAAACTAAAGAAGTAGTAAGTAGTTTTTTTGTTATGTTATGTAATAGTTGACAAAAATGTGTATCTATAAGTTGACAATAGACACCGGTCCCGTGTCTATTATGTCTTCTGTGCCCGTAGTCCGTGGAGTTGCAAACTAAACTGAACTGTACCATCCATCGCAGAACTCATAGGATTCTAGCCGTCCTCGTGCCTCGGCGTCAGGTATTTGAAATACGAATTACAAATTAAATTTTTAGCAAGTAATTGAAATACAAATACCAAATACGTATTTGTATTTCAATTACGTATTTTAATTACAAATAATTTAAATACTGCCCAACCCTGCCTGTAGCGAGCTAAAAAGCGTTAGAAAGCAACACCAAGATATTATTAATTATGCCATTCCCCAGAAATGTTCAGGTTAATGTAAGGTTTACTCTGTAATGACAGTGCTATAAGTAATCTTAACTTTATAAATTGAATTCAGTGCGTGTATGTAATGGGGAAGCGCATGCGACTCTGCCATCACGTCCTTATCATAAGAAGTGTAAGGTTGTGTATAATATGTTACCACTGAACTCCAGCTAAACAGATGTGGTGTGGAGTAGCGCTGGTACCTACTCGTGGGCGCACAGTTTTATAAAATAATGAAATGGCACAACTCACGTGATGAAAAGTGACGATGTGGTCTAAACACGGAAGCACGCTAGCCCGGGATATTCACGCTTGTCTTGGAGAGACCCAGGTTGTACTCTATACGGAACACCGAGGGAAGGAACGTATTCCATTCCTTTACAGTTCGTATTACATTACGCTGAGTTGGGATCGGCTTGTGACAGAAACTATTACTTTGTTGTTTTAATTTTATTCATAATGTTTATATACTTTGTTTCTGTCATAAATAAATATTTTTTCTTTCTTTTCTTTTCTTTTCTATTATAAAGGAATATCGGGAACGCTGCGTGCGGACTGTGCCAAGGTTCACGACGTCAGGATGGAATGACTGCCTCGATGGCGGAAATTTACGTGATCACCTTACACATCATAAGTGCTTGTGATAATGATCAGTAAAAACCTATTTAAATTATAAAGAATCCACAACCTATATTTATTTATTTATTTTATTAATGAACACCAACATGATGTACGCCCTTACTTTATATGACGGAGACAAGGTACAAGACTTAAACTAAACGCCACCACAATTATAGGTGCAGACTACATGGTTATAAAAAGCGAGAGTTTTTGGAATAGAAGTTAGTACATTATACATTAAGAATTCAATAAATTATAGACTAATTACATTATACATTAAAAATTCAAATTTTTGACTGAATAAAGGAATCAAGAAAAAAGAGAAAATGAGAATATTTGTGATGCCTTTGCTTCGTTGTTACAGGTATCAAGAAAGATAGACAAAGAGGAAAGACAATAGCGGAACATTAGAGCGTAGCTCGGAAATTTGCCTAAAAACGGTATAAACTTAGATGGCGCCGTAATTTGAGCGTGCTATAGGTTGTCTCGAACTTCCGTAAGCGCTGCAGTCAGATAACGTACGAAAAGGTTCTACAAATTGCCGTAGCGCTAGTATCGCAGTCAAGTTTAGCAACATCTTCCTCAGGTATCCATAGGCGACAGAAATCACTTACCACCAGGCAGCCCGTCTGTTTTTTACATGAACAATCGTATAGGACAGCGTGTGAAGCCGCGGGGTGCAGCCAGTAAAAATAATAAACTAGTAGAACCTATCCATCTAATTGAAACTATCTGACTGTAGAGCTGTACGTAGAGCAATGTATAGGAATAGTAGATACAGGTCGTAACACCTGCGATACAATCTGTCGGAGCTGGTCCATGTGTGCGGGAGCCAGGATGCAGCGATACATTACAATTATCTACATTCTGCACAGATTGCTGGCGATGACTCTACAGACACGCGCACTGTGCGCTGTGCAGGGCTCTCACTGCGCACTGTGCTGTGCGCTTCTGGCACAAAACAAAAGTATTTGTTACAATGTTGCATGTAAAATGCAATAAGCTAAATAAGGTTTAGGATTTGCAATACGTGCGGTGACATCTGTGAGTATGTGGCAGAATTAGCTCACTTGGTGATTTTGAAGCTATTGAACGACATTGATCTGTGGCATTGAGAGGTCGCAGACAGAGGGCGTTATATGGAAAATCACGGATTTTGTTTATTTCTTATAAGGGCAAACCAGCGTTGTTTTTACTTAAAAAAGAGGGTTTTGATGTCAGGATTAAAAGAAAAGAAAGAAGTAGATTAGTCCGTGAGAACGTGGAAGGGAAAAGTGATGAGCCTAGTTTTGCGTGCTACCAATTCAGTGCTTGTGCCAAGTTATCAGTTTTTTGAACATTTTGAACTTTTGTATCAACGTTGCGGAGGTGCAGTTGATTTTACACGGACGTGATTGCTTTGCATTTTGTCACAGGTAAGGCAGGATTTTGGCAAGATGGTCGCAGATTTTGCAGTTTTGCTATTTGTTCAGTCTCTAATCGCTAACACTTCTTTTCCAGTGAGTCTTGGGTGATAGCAAAACTATATGAGGCAGGGATAACCTGACTTAAGGAGGAATTTGGTGCCTATACATTTTGTGAAAATCCGAGTGAGTATAACTAAATATGGATGGTTTTTTTTTGTGGGACTTATCTGATTGGGTTTCTGGTTGATCATGTCGATTGGAAATGATGCAATACTTTGGATGGACACTTATCATTGCGTTTATTTAATTTCAGACGTAGTTTCGGTCCGTGGGGCTGTAACGTTCCATGATCGTTACCTACTCCCAAATTCATGGCAAATGGCACATACGCTAGAAGCCAAACTTAACGAATAAAAAAGGTCACTACTATGACATAAACATTGTTGACAGAATGAAGGTGACTGACGTAATGTCAGTCAGTTTCATTCCGCTATGCAAAAAACAATTTTGTTCTAAGACAAAGGAAATTGTGTAAAAAACTACATTTTAAAAAGATTCGGGTATATAAATATCGAATTCTTTCTAGAAGGAATAGGCTATATATAGGACTCGAAATAAAAACTGGGTCATACGCGCAGTTGACTACAGTGAAAAAGTCGCTCAGAACTTAACCTTACAATCAAATCTTACAATCAACTGGTTAGCCCGTCTTCAATCGGGTAAGTTTACGTGAAAAGCCTTTTAAATGTGTTAATTGTGAAATCTGTCTCGACAAATAATGCTAATCGTTATTTGTCAATTGAATTATCATCAGGCGACCTGTGTTCTAAAACGCAGTGCAAGTGCGTTTCATATCCGTACTATCTGCGGATGTGGACGCGCGCCGTACTTACATTATAATATAATTGTGTTCTAAGCTCTTAAAGCATTCTGTAATCTTGGATCCTTCCGATCAAAAACTGTGTTTTAACGCCGGTACCACGTCATGTGAGACGGGACCTACTCCGATCTGCCGTTATCTTCGGGATCTCACACGACGTGGCCGTGCGGCTCTTGAGTACTGATCCTCATGCGTAGTTTCTTCGACGCATTTCAGGCTCCTACCCTCTACGTCAATTCTCCGACCACGTACGAGTCGCCACGCTGACGTGACGCTACATCTACTTCCCTACTACCACGTCGGTCGTACTCCGGCCACGCACAAACTGCTGGAACTACTACGCGCAGACCGCACTCCGGTCACGCCTGAAAAGCTCACGAAGCCTCTCGTCGCTGCGCTGCCTGCTGACATCCTACGTGCCACGAGCCGCGTCGAGCCACGCGGCGATCGGCGCCCCAGCTCTTCAAGCTAAGTCTCAAAACAAGGGACCAACACGTTTTTTTATCGCCATCACCTTCCGAGTTCACACGACCCTCAGTCTCCTGTAAATTCATTCTTACTTTATTAAATTTTAACTTATACTATCTTAAACTCTTTCTTTTGAAACTCCTACCCACTGCTAGGTAGAACTTCACCAAGCTTCACTTGGTGAACGTTTCAGTGGCGCCCAGGTATTAAGCAGGAAGGTGGATAAAAAAAGTGTTGATCTCTCTGGCGTGGTATATTCACGGCTCTTTCTCTGTAACCTTGTGTCCGTCTGTAGGTTGTATGGTAAAAACCGCCCTGTGCTGGTGCGGGAGCATTTGTTAGAATACCCAGCTGTAGTCTCCATGCATGTCGTAAGAGGCGACTAAGGAAGACAAAGGTAACACCTACAGAAGTAACGCCTTCTGTCCGCGTCTTAAACGCACTATAATATTTTTTTACTCGAATTTTTTTTATTATAGTAGAATTAAAATCTTTCAGTACTTTTATACTCGCACTATCTTAAAATCTTGTTCTTTAAACTCAAACTTATTTACCAAAACTTACCACCCAACCTACACTCGGAACATCTAACTTGTATATGTAAAACTTTCTCTCACGGAAACTCACCCGATATCTCTCTAAAAATCCAGATCAAAACTCTCTTTGACGGATATCTCTCTAAAAACTAAAATCTAAACTCTTTTTGGCGTAGGAATATAAAATGGCTTACCCCACTTATAATTTTTATCGCATACTTAGTTAGCATACTTAAAATTTACTCGTACCTGACAATATCACTCGTTAAAATGACTCGCAGAACCATCTTTCACTATAAAACTTTTAAAAGAAAAATAAATACCTTCAACTTTACTAAAAACTAAAAAATATTTTACCACTATAGCTTCCCTCTGAAGAAAATCTAATTAATCTTGCATCTAAAACTTGATATGAACATCTAAAAATTAAAAAATACCTGACTTGAAAAAAAAAAACTTAGAAATATTTTTATTTACATATATCGTATAATATCTATTTATGTATGTCTATTAAATATCAGAAATAGGGCGGTTAGTGTACTCTAAAACTGAAAGCCTTCACACTAAGAGCGGTTATTGCAAACTCTTTAAAAAAAAGCCTCTAAATTGCTAGGAGCGGTACTCGTGAACTCCATAAAAAAAAGCCCAAAACACGAATATTAATTAAAATAATCTTTTGTATACTAGGTAATTCAAGTCAGTCGTCAATATAGCTATAGCAAACTAAACAATTAAAGTTTACTTATAGTTAACTCTATCGATACCTTAATAACTTCACTAGTCACCTAGACTACAATCGCTACCTACAATCTCTTGGTCCAAAACTTGTATACCACTACTTACTCTCTTTGACGTACTAACTAGCAAAATAGTTCCTTATTTTGTTAGCTTTTCTTTTATTTTGCTGCTTTTAAGTATTGTATCTAACATTCTTAACAGCAAAATGGAGAACCCACCGGTATTCTTGCCGTCTGTATAGGTGCCACTAAAGCATTTATACAGCGATACCGGACTCTTCACAGTACGCCACAAGTCTTATTGGGAACTTCAGACCATAGCATCCTGATTAAATTAATTTTACACTCGAGCCTACTTAATGTTAACATATTAGACTCAACCCTGGACGGGGAAGGTGTAAATTATAACTAGGATGCTAGAGAGGTCAGCGAATTTTCTTGAGCAAAAATTCTTAACTGAAAAAGGGGGTATGTAACGTTCCATGATCGTTACCTACTCCCAAATTCATGGCAAATGGCACATACGCTAGAAGCCAAACTTAACGAATAAAAAAGGTCACTACTATGACATAAACATTGTTGACAGAATGAAGGTGACTGACGTAATGTCAGTCAGTTTCATTCCGCTATGCAAAAAACAATTTTGTTCTAAGACAAAGGAAATTGTGTAAAAAACTACATTTTAAAAAGATTCGGGTATATAAATATCGAATTCTTTCTAGAAGGAATAGGCTATATATAGGACTCGAAATAAAAACTGGGTCATACGCGCAGTTGACTACAGTGAAAAAGTCGCTCAGAACTTAACCTTACAATCAAATCTTACAATCAACTGGTTAGCCCGTCTTCAATCGGGTAAGTTTACGTGAAAAGCCTTTTAAATGTGTTAATTGTGAAATCTGTCTCGACAAATAATGCTAATCGTTATTTGTCAATTGAATTATCATCAGGCGACCTGTGTTCTAAAACGCAGTGCAAGTGCGTTTCATATCCGTACTATCTGCGGATGTGGACGCGCGCCGTACTTACATTATAATATAATTGTGTTCTAAGCTCTTAAAGCATTCTGTAATCTTGGATCCTTCCGATCAAAAACTGTGTTTTAACGCCGGTACCACGTCATGTGAGACGGGACCTACTCCGATCTGCCGTTATCTTCGGGATCTCACACGACGTGGCCGTGCGGCTCTTGAGTACTGATCCTCATGCGTAGTTTCTTCGACGCATTTCAGGCTCCTACCCTCTACGTCAATTCTCCGACCACGTACGAGTCGCCACGCTGACGTGACGCTACATCTACTTCCCTACTACCACGTCGGTCGTACTCCGGCCACGCACAAACTGCTGGAACTACTACGCGCAGACCGCACTCCGGTCACGCCTGAAAAGCTCACGAAGCCTCTCGTCGCTGCGCTGCCTGCTGACATCCTACGTGCCACGAGCCGCGTCGAGCCACGCGGCGATCGGCGCCCCAGCTCTTCAAGCTAAGTCTCAAAACAAGGGACCAACACGTTTTTTTATCGCCATCACCTTCCGAGTTCACACGACCCTCAGTCTCCTGTAAATTCATTCTTGTTTGATTAAATCTTAACTTATACTATCTTAAACTCTTTCTTTTGAAACTCCTACCCACTGCTAGGTAGAACTTCACCAAGCTTCACTTGGTGAACGTTTCAGGGCCGAGGACATTTTGTGCCGTGCGCTCAGCAGTACATTCAGCACAGGTGGGCTCATCAGGTGTTTCGGAGCTACACATATTATGCAAACTTGGAGGCTTCTTGGCTGGCTTACGAAGTATACTGGGGATGTTTAGAACCACGTACTTACCAAGTAATATTATCAGCGCAGGTGAAGGTACCCCATCCATCTTGCTAGATACCTTTTTATTGTATTCAAAATTATTATCTAATTCATCTCAGATCCAAGACACCCACCCTACTGGATTTATTTTGCCAATGGTTCGAAGTAACTACAATAGAAGTTATGTAAAACCTAGGTGTATAAGAATACATTTTAGTTTTTAAGTACTTATATATTAGGAGCCGTTTTAGTTGCTCATCTCATCCTTTTTTCCTTTTTTTGTAGTGGCACGCTGTATTTTCAGCTGCTAAGGAACTTAGGAGACGGATTAGCCGCCTCTTGTGTGAGAACCCATTTTTATTAGTTGTATTTGTTTTGTTTTTATCTATAAAATGTACTGGAAGTAACGGAGTGGAGTTCGAGCAGTTTTAGTTAGTTGCACCTTGAACTCACGTTTTCTATGAAAAAGTGACTAACCTTACCACCTCTCATCACAAAAACACGTAAATTAATTTAAAGTAACGCAGGGGAAAATTAATCTTAATTTGTTTATGTTGTTTTCTTTTCAATCTTTATTAATAGTTTAAGGTCTTAATTTGCAGTGAGTATAATAAACAATCAAATATTAAAACAATATATATTTTTTTTCATTCATACACAGAACAGGCTTTCACATATTTTTTCTTAAAATTAAATCAATAGACCTTTTGCACTTCGGTCTTTGAATAAAATAAATTAAAGTGCATGGCGCCCTAGCTAACCCGTATTCCCAGGTTCAGAACTCACAGAGCTAGCCGAGGCGAAATAAATTCGTTACCGAATTATAAAGGTAACAACAATGGAGTCGAAAAAATAAAATTATGACCACTTCATCAAAACTGGTGTGAGCTCATGAGGAAGCTCGTCTCGACCGACAAACATATCTACCCTGGGGTCTAGACAAGAGCCACTTTGTGTTAGCGTTAACGCCTGTGGAAAGATATAAATAAATAATGGACATTTTTGCACACACGGTCATCTGACCCCAAACTAAGCAAAGCTTGTGATATGGCTGCCAGAGACTGATATACATACATATATATTTTTAAATATATACTTAAATAGATATTAACACCCAGATATAGAACAAACACAAATGTTCATCACACAAATGTTTGTCCTAGATGGGAATCGAACCCACGCCCCCAAGCACAGAAGATAGGTTCACTACCAACTGAGCCACCGGGGCAGTCAGATGAACGTGTATGAAAGTAACATTAGCTTGAGACAACATTTCTCAAGCTAATGTCATTGTCAATGTCATTTTCATACAATTTCATATTTTTGCAGGCGTTAACGCTAACAGAAATTGGGTCTTATCTATCCCCCCCCCCTCCTGAGTGTAAGCTGTTTGTCAAAGTTTGAAAATTATAACGTTTTCAAATCCTGCATGTCCTACTACATCCTGGCGTTTTCTCGGTTTGGTCATTTTCTACCGAGATATTTTGCGAAATAGCCCCCCTATGACACCTCATTCCTGAATCTGATCCAGAGATTATGAACTACCTGTTAGGCATAATTTCAGTAAATTAGTAGTCAGTAGGTGGCCAACTAAATAGTATCCACACGACATGGTGCAACAAAGAAGGAAAGTACGTACATCGGCGTGATGTTTGTAGGATCATCGATATATCGATGGTACAACCCTTTGACAATGTTCTGAATTCTCAAAGGTACAACCCTAGTGTGAATAAGATATCGACGCTTTGACAGTTAATTGAAGACGCGCCGCAACTTATCGACGGGCGTTTTATATATAAACAACACAAATACTGAAATAAAAACTATGAATTAAAATACTACGTGAGCCCCTCGGTTTTACGCGCGAGAATATACCTAAGGTTTTCTCGGTTTTATTACGTCCATTTATAATGTAAACTGAAGTGGTTAGACACATTGTTCATGTTCTAACGGGTTTAGACACTCACGCGTGCCCTCAGCTCGGTGCACTTGATTCTTGTTTATATATATTTTTTAATTTAGTTTTTTTAAAGGTTCACATAACTGGACATACACATAAAGGCTTTTATAATAAAATAGAACGTGCATCCACTCCAGAACCTTTCTTCCCCATCGGTTATCGGTTCTTCGAGCGATGTGGCCTGCCCATTGCCACTTCAACTTGCAAATTTTAACAGCTATGTCGGTGACTCTGGTTCTTTGGCGAATATCCACGTTTCGGATAGGTTGATTTGCCTCTTATTTATTATTTGTTGCTAGTTTAGGTCACGTGTTGGTATCGTCAACCCCCTTGTCTAACCCCCCTGGGGTTACACAAGACCCACTTTCTGTTAGCGTTAACGTCTGCGGAAAGATGAAATTGTATGAAAATGAAGATGACATAACATATCTCAAGCTAATGTCATTGTCAATGTCATTTTCATACAGTTTCATGTTTCCGCAGGCGGCTGTTGTGTAACCCCCGGTCCGTCCTGTCGTCGGTGTCGAGTGTTCAGCGAGTGAGGGCGGACGTGGAACCGTCAGGCGCTTCTACCACTACTCCAATTAACTTTAACGCATAAGCATTGCCATTCAACGTGGTAATGCCGCCAGCATGCTGGGTACGCTGCCAACTGGTAGTGGGCTTGAGCATTTGGTTTGTCTTTAGACCTTCAACGGTCTATGGGCAGTCTAACTGTATTTGTAGTTTTAGTTTTAGCTTGTATTTTGTTTAGTTAATAAAGGCGCTAGAACAGAAAAAAAAAAAAAAAAAAATGAACTTTTGGGTTAATGTTTTTTTTTAATGCCATAGGTAGCAAACAAGCATGCGGGCCGCCTGATGGTAAGCAGTCACCGTCGCCTGTGGATACTTGTAACACCACAGGCATCACAAACGCGTTGCGCTTTTTGAAGAACCCCATGTTGTATTATCTCTGAAACACCACGTTACGTAGCTCATTCCACATGTTGCAGGTGTGAGGCAAGAAAGATCGTAATAGTATGATGTCCTTATACTTACTTCGATTTGAAATATTTTTAGTTTTGTATTTAACTAGCGACCCGCCTGCCCGGCTTCGCACGGGTGTAATTCACGTGCGAAGCCGGGGCGGGTCGCTAGTTATATATATAAACCTTCCTTGAAAATGTATCTAAATGATGGTGAAAACCGCATCAAAATCCGTTGCTTGGTTTAGGAGGAGTTAGCGGCCATACAGACAGACGCGGAAAGCGACTTCAATTTATACTATGTAGAGATAGAGAAGAGATTTAATTAGCACAAAATAAACGTTTCTGTATTTCTAATCCCACTATTACCAAACTTGACTGCTCTATTTCAACAATCAGACTTGTGTAAATTATACATATCGCCCTTGGATTCGAGGTTCCAATGCAGAACACTGTTGAAGAGTTTTATCCACAGACATAGTCCCAGGTATCTGGTACTGACGTTTGTCAAATAAGTTTTGGACTGATAAGCTCAAGAAATACTTAGATCGCCGGATCAATAATGCCAATGAGTAAATGTTTAACTACGCCTGCCTATAGGTATAACATAGCAACCAACTCAGCTCTAGGAATGACAAGCTAATGAAGTAACCAACATTTTGAGTTGTCGCCATTAGATTTGTTTAGATTTAGAGAATACAAAGGTGCCCCCCGCACCTTCTAATGGTGTTATTTCAGATAATTTTTCATATTTCAGACCTAACTCAATTATGATTGCTGCCTGAATGGGTGTTCCCCGTCAGCTCAGAGCAAATAAAAATACAGAGGCACTACGGCGCGCTACCAAAGTGACGCCAAAATCGTACTACGTGAATTCCCAATAAATAAGTACACGACTCACGCACGCATACGCATTCAACAATACGTGAATTTCCGTCAGAAAATTGCACTGGCAACACTTCGACTACGCACACATGTTTCAAAAAGTGGCTTCACTGTTCGTGTTCGCCGTAGTGACTCTGTATTTTTATTTGCTCTGAACCCGTTAGTTACAATCTGGGTGTCTTCAAGTCGAGAGTGAATCGGTTTCTTCTAGGCAAGCGTGCTCCATCGTAGACCTCAGGCGAGATGGCGGGAACGAGCAAGCCTATCTATTATAAAAATATTATGAACCTACTTGATGCAGATTAGCTGGTCGGTCAGTTCACGGGCAGACCCTGCTGTCCTGAGCTCTCCTTCCAAGAACCGCAATTATCTGGATCCAGATTGTGCAATTATGCGTACGAGCAATATGGAGGTGGCAGCCGGTCCAGCCAGCGACCTCATTCTACAGCATTCGACTTTTCTTTTGTCCTTTTCACTCCCACGGCCATCGCGTCGAGGGCAACAGATGATATAAATCATACCTGTTGCACGAGAATAAGGTCAGGTCCGGTCCGGCGCGACTTTTTGTGAGGCAAATTAGCGGGTTCACTTGGTAATATTTCACGGACCACTGCACGAATCTCTGGGAATAATTGTTTGCTATTCAGCAAGGAGGTAACACTAAAAACTAGAGAAAAGACTAAGACGGAGGTAAAACTAACTTACAGAATCACACGCATTGTAATTCTGTAAGTTAGTTTTCAAATCAAACGAAGATATTTTCTTCTTCTGAGTGGTGGTGGCCGAGCAGTAGCATGTGCGCTTTACAATCTGATGGCAGCCGGTTCGATCCTCGGCCCTGCATCAAGCCATCGCTCAACAACGGTGAAAACATCGTGAAGAAACCAGTATCTCCAAGAACCTCATAGTTCAAAGACGTGACATTGACCAACATGCACTGGGCCAGCATGGTGCGGGTTAGGGCACATTTTCTGAGAGAAGGCCTGCGTCCCAGCAGTGGGCACCCGATAGCCTATCATTGATAAGCTGCTAATGATGATTGCGCATGAGTTAGTCGCGCCCTGGCTTCCTAGTGCTGCTACACACGTGCAGACCGCCTGTGTCGGCTGTCTCCCACACAGTCCATCATCTCGAACAATCCACTCGGTGGTCGCATAGCTCTCATATCATAAACAAACAAACGAGCTACAATATTATTATCTATTAACTGACGTCGATATATCATGTATCGTCTACTAACAGAGCTGGATCGCACAGTTTTTGTTCCTCCCGCGCTACCGGCACGTAAGTAGCCTGAAAACATTCCTTCCTTCCCATTGTAGCCTTTATACCGAGGACATAAAGCACACAATTAGAAACGTTGATTTATCTACTTCGTATGGATCTGATTTCCTGCATGTTGATTGCTGAAGGTTTATTTATTGATTGTAATGTTCTGCAGTTCAATGGCGTAGATTAATTGATAGTTACTATAACAATGTCACAGATAAAGCGACAGTCAGTGCAGTAATGGATCTACAATCTGTATAAGTTACGACGGAAATAAAATCTCGGAATGACAATACTAGGTATGCGTCTATGCGTGGGACAGTATGCGCACTGCGCAGGCGCATGGAACGCATACCGCTTGAATGTTCATCCACATATCATAGATAGGAGGAAATCGCACACGGTGCGTTTTATGCGCACTTTTTTGCCTCACACCTAACAATAACATGGGGTTCGTCAAAAAGGCTGTTAATAGAGTCTTTAAGGGTTGGCCAAGAACCTATCTGTGATGCCCCTGGTGTTGCAGGTATCTATAGGCGACGGTGACCGCTTACCATCAGGCGGCCCGTCAGCTTTTTTGCCACATATAGCAAAAAAAGCTGACTCGCGACCCCTTGATAGTCTCCATACATACCTATTTTACGAATTATCAAAATTCGCGAAAAAAAAAAACTAGTTAAATTGTTTCATATATTTTATCGGGAGTGTGGGTTTTTATTGTATGGAACTGCTGTTTTTTTTTTCGCGTATTTCGAAAGGGCGTAGAACTAAAGTTTATTGAAGCTGCCCTCCAGAGGATGCTACCAGTAACCCTGTGTTCTTTTACACCACGGATTTATTCCCCAGCATATTGTATGAAGAGCCTGCCAACCACTGAAAAGAGAAGTAAATGGAACGGAAGTGAGAAAGAAAATCTGTTACCAGGCATTATGACAGAACCTTGATTGAACATTCTTATTTAGATCAACCTTTTTAGTTTAGTTCTCAAAGTTGTTTGTCCGCATCACAGTTGCTAACTGATTTCGAATGACCGACGTTTCGTGCAACTGGCTACAACAAATTTCTTACAAAAATTCCTCGACGAGAATGAACTTTTGTTAAATAATATTTTCTGTGATGCCAACGTTGCGCTGAACTAAAACACCTTTCCATAATGTTGTTTATGTAGTGACGTGAGCTCCATGAGAGGTATCTACAGGTTCCAGGGGCCTTACGGACAACAGCTATTGCGGCACCTAATCCGCTCAGTTGGAAAATCACGCGACCGCAAACCGTATCTGTGCGCGATAAGGTTCACGTTCACGTGATTTTCCATCTGAACGGATTAGGTGCCGCAATAGCTGTTGTCCGTAAGGCCCCTGATCCCAGAGTGCGTCTGTCACGTGCCTCTCGCCGCGGAGGCGTCCATCGCCGAGTAACGAGCCGCCGCCAGCGTGTCAGCTCGACGGACATGTCTCTTGTTACACACAGGAATATACTGACCCATTGTCAGCACGAGACTAACTCACGCACTCGGTACTACATTCTACACTACACGGTGTAAGGGGAACACTCTCGAAGCCAAAAGAAGGTAATTGTACTCATCATTATGAACAACTATTATCACGAGTGAATCGGTTCCTTCTAGGCAAGCGTGCTCCAACGCAGACCGCATCATCGCTTAACATCAGGTGTGATGGTGGTCAAACGCAAGCATATTATTTAATAAATAAAAAAAAAAAAAAAAAAAACTTACTATGGGACCAGCCCTGAAATCGCGAAAAAAAATATCAGCTGTTCTATACATTTTGTCGAGTGTCAATGACCGTTTTCTATAGGACAGCTGATATTTTTTACCCGATTTCAGGGCTGGTCCCATAGTAAAAGTTGTTCATAATGATGAGTACAATTACCTTCTTTTGGCTTCGAGAGTGTTCCCCTTACATCCTTTATTTAATTCTGTCAGCTGTAATAGGCCATTAGAATAAGACAAAAAATAACGATCTACAAACGGTTTTATTGTTTTAATGGCTTCATTTGTAGCGCAATATGACTAACCTAAGTTTTCCTCCTCGGGGGAGTTTTGCATAAGTGTTGGAAGGTTGAAAATGTATTATTTCCACAACCTCTTTCTGGAACTGTCTTCCACTGTTGATTTTCATCGAAATCTGTTCAGCTGTTATAGAGCTGAGTAGGGATAAATACAGACACATTCACAAGCTTTTACATATAATAGTGTGACTACTCCTGTGACTCACGTATGCTGGCCTCAGCTACGCCTTGGCTCACATTTTCACGTTTGTCCATAACTGCAGTAATTTATCTGTATAGAAACGAAATACTAATCAGACTGACTATTTACTGACTGACTGACTGATACCTACTGGTGACTGACTGACCGTGATCGTGTAATGTTGAAAGATAGCTCCTGACCTACGAAGGTTTCATTTGGCAGGTAGATTCCTGATGGAGTGTATTGTATAGATCCATTGAAAAAATAATTATACGCAAGCCGAATTAAGGGGGCAAAAGGTTAGGTTAAAATTTCATCTATACTTATCTATACATCTATACTAATATTATAAAGAGGAAAGATTTGATTGTTTGTTTGTTTGTTTGTATTGAATAGGCTTCGAAACTACTGAACCGATTTGAAAAATTCTTTCACTGACGGGAAGATACACTATCCCCGGGTGACATAGGCTATAATCTATACCCGTGGGAAGCTGGGGCGGACCGCTAGTAATATTATAAAAAGGAAAGATTTGATTGTTTGTTTGTTCGCATTGAATAGGCTCCGAAACTACTGAACCGATTTAAAAAATCATTTCACTATTGGGAAGCTACACTAACCCCGGGTGACATAGGCTATATTTTTAAATTACGGATCCTTACTAAAACTCCAATAATACCCGTGCGAAGCTGGGGCGGACCGCTAGTATCTCTATCTCTTCTCTATCTCTACATAGTATAAATTAAAGTCGCTTTCCGCGTCTGTCTGTCTGTCTGTCTGTATGGCCGCTAACTCCTCCTAAACCACGCAACGGATTTTGATGCGGTTTTCACCATCAGTTAGATACATTTTCAAGGAAGGTTTATATATATAACAAGTGACCCGCCCCGGCTTCGCACGTAAATTACACCCGTGCGAAGCCGGGCGGGCGGGTCGCTAGTAATATATATAAGTCTAGTCGTACGAAGTTGCGGGAAACAGCTAGTGTTGTATAAAATCCACAGCATATCTACCCACATTTAATTAAAGCTTTTTATCAATTCAATTCAACAGTGTATCGATTTATTTATTACGAAATTCTTAAGAAGGTTTAACGCAAACTTGCATTAATGCGCAATTTGCGGATAATGTGCGAAATGTAAAGAAACGAAGAGAAGGAGACTCCTCCACATAACACTTGTACTTTATAGACGGAGTAGCGCTCCACGGGACCTGCCGCGCCCCACACGGACTCTACTCGCGACACACTCCGCGACAGACTTCACCGCCTCTCTGTACCTGACACAGCGAAATGTAAAGAAACGAAGAGAAGGAGACTCCTCCACATAACACTTGTACTTTATAGACGGAGTAGCGCTCCACGGGACCTGCCGCGCCCCACACGGACTCTACTCGCGACACACTCCGCGACAGACTTCACCGCCTCTCTGTACCTGACACAGCGAAATGTAAAGAAACGAAGAGAAGGAGACTCCTCCACATAACACTTGTACTTTATAGACGGAGTAGCGCTCCACGGGACCTGCCGCGCCCCACACGGACTCTACTCGCGACACACTCCGCGACAGACTTCACCGCCTCTCTGTACCTGACACAGCGAAATGTAAAGAAACGAAGAGAAGGAGACTCCTCCACATAACACTTGTACTTTATAGACGGAGTAGCGCTCCACGGGACCTGCCGCGCCCCACACGGACTCTACTCGCGACACACTCCGCGACAGACTTCACCGCCTCTCTGTACCTGACACAGCGAAATGTAAAGAAACGAAGAGAAGGAGACTCCTCCACATAACACTTGTACTTTATAGACGGAGTAGCGCTCCACGGGACCTGCCGCGCCCCACACGGACTCTACTCGCGACACACTCCGCGACAGACTTCACCGCCTCTCTGTACCTGACACAGCGAAATGTAAAGAAACGAAGAGAAGGAGACTCCTCCACATAACACTTGTACTTTATAGACGGAGTAGCGCTCCACGGGACCTGCCGCGCCCCACACGGACTCTACTCGCGACACACTCCGCGACAGACTTCACCGCCTCTCTGTACCTGACACAGCGAAATGTAAAGAAACGAAGAGAAGGTATGGGTTATCGGAAGGAATTAGTATTATGGTATGCGATCGGTGCGACACGCGCGTAGTTCCGCTATCTCAAACAGACTGGCTACAGAGGGCGCGCGAGGAGCGGTCGCCGCGCGGGCAAGTAACCGGTCCGCGCCGGGTTGGCCGCGTACTAACTCTTTACTAAACTGCGGCCGCTCGCTCGACGTTAGAACAATGGGCGCTGCGCGAATGGTGTGTTTCCATTGCATCCGATATTGACGATTAAATATTATATTATTAGATTATGTACTGTGTATTAATAGATATAATAAATAGTATGTATTAATATTTATATATGTGTGGTAAATTAGAGTGGAGCCTACATCACTCCCCTCCAGACCGTTACTACGGTCGATAGAAGTCGGGAAAACGAACCGTACGCCCAGAACGAGTCTTTTTTATGACCTGTGCCGGGACCGGGATTGGTACTGTGGCTTGGTTGGGTATTGGTACTGGAACATCCTGTTGCCGTATTGGGATTGGGTCTGGTGGGGTGAGAGCAGTGGGGGTTGAAGTAGGAGTAGGAGACGGGTCTGTCAGAATGTAGGCTGGTTTGAGCCGATTGATTGAGACAGTAACCGCTTTGCCTTTAACCAATATTTTATAAACTTTGTCACCCCTTTCGAGCACTTCGTGAGGGCCAGTGAAGGGAGGTTTTAAGGCACCTCGTACTGCATCGACCCGCAAAAAGACGTGACTCGAAGTTGCTAAATCTTTAAAAATAAAGATTTTGTTTTTATTATGGCGAGCAGCAGGTGTGGGTTGTAACTTCACAGCGAAGCGGCGTAAGCGAGTCGTAAAGTCTGAAATGTCGGTACTATCAGCGACGGATGGCTGGAAAAACTCACCCGGCAGACGTAACGTCTCGCCATACACTAATTCTGCTGAAGAAGTTTGCAAATCTTCTTTAAATGAGCTCCTGATACCCAGGAGCACCAAAGGTAATGTGTCGACCCAATTGCTGTCCGCATGGCACATTATTATTGTTGGCGGTGAAATCTCTCCACTAACCCATTACACGCTGGATGATAGGCGGTAGTTCTGCGGTGTTTGAATCCAGTCATTTTTCCTAGATATTGGAACAGTGCTGATTCAAACTGAGCACCGCGATCGGTTACAATGTCTGTCGGAGCTCCAAATCTGGATATCCACGACATCAACGCCTTGCCAACAGTTTCAGCTGTCATATCTGGCATTGGCGTGACCTCAGGCCAACGTGTAAAACGGTCTACCGCTGTGAGGCAGTACTTCTGGCCTTGTGAGAGTGGCATTGGGCCAATAATGTCTACGTGGACGTAAGCAAAACGAGCGCGGGGTAAATCGAAAGTGCCCAATGGAGATGACACATGTCGACTTACTTTAGCTCGCTGACAAGCCAAGCATTTTTGTGTCCATCCTCGACTGTCTTTGCGCGCCCCAGGCCAAATAAAACGCTCAGCAACTAGTTTAGCAGTTGCTTTTACGCCTGGGTGGCTGAGATTATGGAGACTGTCGAAAACTTGTTTTCGAAACGATTTCGTCACAAAAGGTCTTGGTGAGGTCAGGCTTACGTCGCAATAAAGCTCAGTTTGACTGTTGGGTAATTTCAGCTTCTTAAGGCGGAGTGAAGATTCACCACCAAGAAGTTGTACCATTTCGTGGTCAGAGGCTTGTGATGTGGCTAGTAAGCCCCAGTCAATTGGCATCTGTAGTTCCTCAATTCTGGAGAGCGTATCGGCAACAACATTGTCGCTGCCAGATATATGCCGAATATCCGTAGTGAATTGAGAGATATAATCAAGATGCCTAAACTGACGAGGGGAACAGTTCGCCTTTCTTTCGCTAAAAGCAAAGCAGAGGGGCTTGTGGTCTGTATACACCACGAAATGTCGAGCCTCCAACATATGGCGAAAGTACCTAATACTTTCGTATATGGCCAAGAGTTCACGGTCGTATGGCGAATACTTTTGCTGAGCTGGGTTTAGCTTACGCGAAAAGAATGCAAGTGGTTGCCACACGCCGCTAACCAGTTGTTGCAGAACGGAACCCATTGCCAAATCAGACGCGTCTGTTACCAGAGCTAGTTTGGCCTGACAATCTGGGTGTGCCAGCAATGCAGCATTGGCCAGGTTCTCTTTGGATTGGTCGAAAGCAGTCAGAGTTTCTCCGGAAAGATGAACTGGATGAGACGCTTTGACTGAGCCAGTTAGCAATGCATTTAGGGGTGCTTGAATATTTGCGGCGTGTGGTAAAAATCGCCTATAAAAGTTAAGCATCCCTAAGAAGCGTCTAAGTTCTTTCACCGTCTTTGGTCGTGGGAAATTCCGGATAGCTTCGACCTTGGTATCTAAGGGTTTCGTGCCGGATGGTGAGATTCGGTACCCTAAGAATGATACTTCGCTAGCTCCGAAGATACACTTCGAAGTGTTGAGCAAAATACCATATTCCTTCATGCGCGTGAATAGTTGATGGAGGTGAGTCTCATGTTCTTCTACTGTCTTTGAGAAGACCAAAAAGTCATCAAGATAGCAGTAGCAGAAATCGAGGCCTCTAGTCAACTCATCCACAAAACGCTGGAAGGTCTGACCAGCATTTCTCAAACCAAAGGTCATGTATGGAAATTCATACAGGCCAAATGGGGTTGAGATGGCGGTCTTTGGGATGTCTTCTTCGTGCACAGGTATCTGGTTATAGGCCTTGACAAGGTCTATTGTCGAGAAGACCACACAACCAGATATGCTGTGTGCAAAGTCTTGAATGTGTCTGATGGGATAACGGTCGGGAATGGTGCGTGCGTTAAGCATTCTAAAGTCGCCGCAAGGTCTCCAGCCGTTATCTTTTTTAGGGGCAAGGTGTAAAGGAGAAGCCCAAGGACTTTCTGAAGGTCGCGCCGTGCCATTGCTGAGCATAAGTTCGAATTCCCGCCTAGCTATCTTAAGTTTGTCGGGGGCTAGTCGACGGGGAGTACACGAAATGGGTGGACCAGGTGTTGTTCTGATGTGGTGTTGAGTGTTGTGTTTCGGTAGCATTGGTGTGCCTGAAGGGCGGGTAATCTCAGGGAAATTACTAAGAATCGCGTGGTACCGCGTGTCGCCCGACCAAGTTTTAACAGAAAATACATCAGTATGAGCCTTAGAAGTACTAGAACTTAATGTTGTAGTATTATCTATTATTCGCTGATTGCGACAATCTACAATTAAATTATAATGGCTCAGAAAATCAACACCTATGATAGCTTTAGTTACATCAGCTACAGTAAAACGCCAAGGGAAGTTACGCCTTAAGCCTAAATTAAGACTAAGTTCTATGTAGCCGTAAGTATCGATGTTGGTCCCATTTGCTGCACATAGCTGGTAGTTTGTCTTACTCCGTTGCTCCTGCAGCGCAGTTCGAGGGTACACGCAGAGGTCGCTGCCGGTATCCACCAGGAACTGGGTGTCAGAGCCGCGGTCAGTAACAAAGAGGCGACCAGTAGACGCTGGGCAATCGTCAGCCGCCATTAGTGATTGCCCACAGCGTTTCCCGCCTTCCCGAAGTCACATGGCTTGATGCACTTGTGGGCATTAGCGCCATGCCTCGAGTGATACCAGCACAGAGGAAATTTTCGATAGCTGGAGTTCGATCGTGACATCGGGCGAGATGAAGAACGGTACTGCTGTGGTCTGGAACGATCGTTGGAGCTGCATGCTGCACGAGTATGCTCGTCAAGCTTCAGGGCAAGGCGCTCCACCATCTGCTTCAGCTCTGCGATCTCGCTAGGTGGTTGAGCACGTTCGGTGTTAGACGAGGTTGATGCGACGTAAGTTGGTGTCGTGATCTCGTGAATCCGGTCAGCCAGGTCAGCAAGGTCTTCTAAGGTTTGAGAGGTCTGAGAGGTCAGCACTGTCTGGATACTGTTGGACAGGCGGTTGCACCAAATAGTCTTGATGAAATCTTCAGGGACAGCAGGTCCAGCCAAGTCCTGGAGATGTCTCAGGAACTGTGATGGTCTTCTATCTCCCAACTGCTCGTGTGTCAATAACTGCTTGACTTTTTTTTCGTGCGAAGCGGAGAGGCGCCTTATGAGTTCCGTTTTAATTTTGTGGTACCGGTTCTTGGCTGGTGGGCTCATAATAATGTCTTTGACTTCTTTTGCGTATTGCATATCGAGGTGTATTATAACATTATTGAACTTGATTGCATCATCGGTAATATTATAATTATGGAACTGACCTTCCAGAAGCGCAAACCAGATCTCCGGATCATCCGGTGAAAATGGTGGCACTTTAATCTTGACTTGCCGTATCGGTGTTGTGGAAACGCGCACCTTTTTGCAACGACGCGTGGTAACATTGTCACCGTCGCTTCTATTTGGTTTCACTGATATAGGTACAATATCAGACTCACCGCTGTCACTCATCTTCGTGTAAATCCAGGGGTCACCAGTTATGGGGTATCGGAAGGAATTAGTATTAAGTATGCGATCGGTGCGACACGCGCGTAGTTCCGCTATCTCAAACAGACTGGCTACAGAGGGCGCGCGAGGAGCGGTCGCCGCGCGGGCAAGTAACCGGTCCGCGCCGGGTTGGCCGCGTACTAACTCTTTACTAAACTGCGGCCGCTCGCTCGACGTTAGGCAATGGGCGCTGCGCGAATGGTGTGTTTCCATTGCATCCGATATTGACGATTAAATATTATATTATTAGATTATGTACTGTGTATTAATAGATATAATAAATAGTATGTATTAATATTTATATATGTGTGGTAAATTAGAGTGGAGCCTACAAAGGAGACTCCTCCACATAACACTTGTACTTTATAGACGGAGTAGCGCTCCACGGGACCTGCCGCGCCCCACACGGACTCTACTCGCGACACACTCCGCGACAGACTTCACCGCCTCTCTGTACCTGACACAGCGAAATGTAAAGAAACGAAGAGAAGGAGACTCCTCCACATAACACTTGTACTTTATAGACGGAGTAGCGCTCCACGGGACCTGCCGCGCCCCACACGGACTCTACTCGCGACACACTCCGCGACAGACTTCACCGCCTCTCTGTACCTGACACAGCGAAATATTAACAGACTACTATCAAATATATATTACTAGCGACCCGCCCACCCGGCTTCGCACGGGTGTAATTTACGTGCGAAGCCGGGGCGGGTAGCTAGATATACATATATAAACCTTCCGTGAAAATGTATCTAACTGATGGTAAAAACCGCATTAAAATCCGTTGCGTAGTTTAGACAGACATACAGACAGACGCGGAAAGCGACTTTAATTTATACTATGTAGAGAAGAGAAGAGATAGAGATAGACATAGAGATACTTCATCATCATCATCATCATCCACAGCCTTCCTTATCCCTCTGCTGGGTAAAGACCTCTCTTGCTATGCCATCTAGTCCAGGTTCGACCTGGACTGTTCACGTGATCAGCCAACAGTTCCACTAGGGACGAGGGGGCTAGGGGAGAGGGGTACGAGCATCCGATTGAATTTCATAAAAACATTTGTTTTAATTTGTATGGAATGTATTACACTGGGGACTTGCACTAAGCTCCTATGCCATCAAAACTCTTACCAAAAAGTACCAACGAAGCTTGGAGGAAGCCTGTCATAAGTCAGAGCAGTCATAAAGTGTGGCGCGGGCTGTAGTTGCCATACTATGTCGGCGACATCAAAGCGCTGGACTACTAATTATTCTGCGGCGATGGCTCGCTAATAGTTACTGCTAATGACTGGCAACCCCGCGCCCGCGCCGGCGGAACTGGCAGCGGTTATTTAGCGGCCTTATGACGTGCATTATTTGGCGGCAACAAGAGGTCTTGAGTTGTAGCGGTATGCCAAGCTCACTACCATTTAAAAGCACTACCCTGAAATCGCAAAAAAACTGCTGTTCCATACATTTTGTCGAATGGGAATGACCGTTTTCTATGAAACAGCTGATATTTTTTTCGCAATTTCATGGTTGGTTCCATAGTGAAACTTGTTCATATTGAAGAATACTATGACCTCGTTTCGGCTTAGTACAGTCTATATGCGTAGCCCTGTATAGAATATGTAAACATGTATAATCATTGGTATGGAAATAATAATTATAAAATGTATGTAAATATTTAATACGTAAGTTTTTATATTATTGTGGGTGCACGTGAGGTGACGTGGGTAAATAAAGTTGATAATTTGATCCATTGTCATTCCATTGTATAGATTTTTCAATAGATTTTGTGAGTATGTACCTACGTACTATCTATATCTAGTGATATAGATAATTAGTGTTTGTTCTTCCCAGTTTACACATATTGGAATGGAATTATCCATACCAATATGTGTATTAATTCATTTGAATAGAATAGCGGATAGTGATTGTTGGTATACCGGCACCAAGTAGGTACAGCACTGAAGAGTCTCCAGCGAGTCCAGGGAGGCTCGTGGCGTAACCGGCATGTAACCTGTGACGTCACAGTGGCAGGTTGTTTACGATATCGGCGATAACAGGCCGCTGATGGTCACCGCTCTGCTAAACGAGACCACCCACGCACCGTAGTGATGTCCATCTCCGTCTCGTTTGCATTCGATAACGATAACAACAAGTTACATGTCAAAAGACACGATTTACAGAATAGCATCTTAAGTGTTGTTTTTATTTATTCTGTTTTTTATTTTTTTTATCTATTTTGATGTACTTAATAATTTTTAATATTTTTATTTTATTTTTACTAATGATTATTATAATTTTATTGAATGTATCACCTACTTTAAAATTATTTGTGATTTGATTGACTTGACATGTAATACATATTTTATAATCTATGCTAATATTATAAAGTGGAAAGATTTGATTGTTTGTTTGCATTGAATAGGCTCCGAAACTACTGAATCCCCGGGTGACATAGGCTATAATCTATACCCGTGCGAAGCTGGGGCGGACCGCTAGTTATGAATAAAAATATCAATATCAAAAGAACAACTAAAATTATATAGCTCAACAAGTCTTTTTTGCTTTTTTTAGGATAAGAATAAATTATCTTTTAAAAAACCGACTTCAAAACACCACAAAACATTAACATTCTAAGTTACTATGCAACTACAAAGAACAAAATTATATTTTTACACGGAATGTGAAGTCCATCATGTACCAATGTGTTCAAAATGTATCGTTTGATCGAGCATGCTCCAGTAATGCCGGGACGGGAGTGGACGCTCGAAGCAGGTGTGACGTCGCGAGGGTTGTTTACGACGTGGAGGCAGCCTCATTCCAGATAACTCACGGAGTCGGTCGCTGGCATCCTGCTGCTGGACCACCCGCAGACCTACCTCTGCTCTTCTTCTATACTAATGTTATAAAGAGGAAAGATTTGATTGTTTGTTTGTTTGTTTGCATTGAATAGGCTCCGAAACTACTGAACCGATTTGAAAAATCCTTTCACTGTTGGGAAGCTACACTATCCCCGGGTGACATAGGCTATAATCTATACCCGTGCGAAACTGGAGCGGACCGCTAGTCCCTAAATAATACAAAAACACGGTACAGTTCAGTTTCACTACAGCTTCTTAGTCTTACAGACGCGAATTTACATCTATTCGCATAACTATTTGATACCAAAAATTATCAAAATACCTCGAAATTAAAAAGTCGATCTTTCGAAACTTATTAGTACCTAAATTTGCCGCGAAAATAGTTTTGCGCACATGACAATGTTACCTAGGTATACGTCCTATTTCAAACTGCCGATCGTGATTTAGAATAATTTCTAAAGGTGCGTTATATTTGGATGTTTTCCAGTAGAAGTAAACCCGTCCCTAGCTTCACAATACATAACCTCATCGAATTAGACATCAAGCGCGATGTAATAAAATCAATATGGCGAACGCTGTGTTCCCGCCAAAAGAACGAATTATTTTTACCGGCCGCACAACTTAAACCTCTTTTAATGAATATTACGCCGATCGCGCATAATCTGTTTTATTTTGTTTTGGAATGGGTAAAATGTAATGTTAATTAGTGCCGGCCGGCCGTCGTCGGCAATGAAACATCATTTTAACGTGCTTCCTACGCTTTACGATTCCTTTCGATAAAACAAGAATAAGAAAACGCATCATTTGCAAGTTTTACCTGATCTGTGCTATATTATCATCTCACTCATATCATAAATGGGAAAGTGTGTTTGTTTGTTCCTCTTTCACGGAGCAATGACGGGATTTTTGCATAGAGAATTGGAGAGGCTGAAAATGACATAGAATAGGTACTTTTTATCCCGGAAAAATTTATGGTTCCTGAGGAAATTTCGACGCAGATGAAACACCGGGGCACAGTTAGTCATGATTAGGTATACAGGGTTATTGGTAACTAGCTAACAAACTTTCGCAGGCAGCTTGTCTACATCTAAACTAACAACTTTAGTTCCATGACTCATAATTTCATTCATATTCATTTATTTAATACCAGAATCCAGTTATTTAAAATTTTACAATCAATAGAATATCTACTATATAATAATTTACTAGCAGCAAGTATAGTTGTTCCAATGGGCCCCAAACTAGGCAAAGCCTGTATCTTGGGCGCCCTATAGCCAGTTAACAGCTTCTGTTAATGCGCTTATGTTTGTACACATTTGCATGGCGTCGTTTACCTACTGCATGCAATAAAACGTCACCAAAGCAAACATAATTAATACCTACGTTAAAAATTATTTCATGAGTATTTGAATTAAATAAATTAGTTATTTAATACTTAATTAGTTGTACCTGGTTATTAAATTTCTTTTCCTTACAAAAATTAGGGCTCTAAATGGCAATAACTTTTCTCGGTTTGAAATGTAAAAGAACGCCCCCGATTCTCTCCGGGCGCGCCCGGCCGAAGGGCTGAGCTTCTTGGCTCTAGAAAAAAATATTCTCAATACAAAAAACCGACTTCAACATTAGTAAACGTTGAACAAACTTATTGTTAGTGCCAAATGAACAGCCGACAAGCTGCCTGCAAGAGGCTTGTTGTTAGTTCCCAACAACCCTGTATATACTAGTTCGGAGACCCCGCGCGGTGGATATTTGCGTGCAAAATTGTGACGACCTTGCTCTACTAGTTTTTATTTAATAATCTTTAAAACTTGATTGGATCCGTCTTGTTTTGACTAACTTTTCTATGATTATTGACTACTAGTTTCTCACGGGTGTAAATCTTTTTTTTACACCTTGGGTTACTACTGTATAGTGTAATACTATTGGAGTTTTAGTAAGGATCCCTATTTTTTTTTATATAATATAGCCTATGTCACCCGGGGATAGTGTAGCTTCCCAACAGTGAAAGAATTTTTCAAATCGGTTCATTAGTTTCGGAGCCTATTCAATGCAAACAAACAATCAAATATTTGCTCTTTATAATATTATCTAGTATAAATAGATAATAGGTACTATTTTGACATAAAAACTTTGGTGAAATGGATAAACTTAGCTTCAGCAAATTCAAATATAAAAAAAAACAAAAAAAAACCGTTGTAACCTTTGTCTGTTTTGTTTGCACTTTATTGTCATACACAATTAGGGTCATTATGTGATACGTACTTTAAACATGCTACATACAATCTATACAATCATAATGTGCATTATATTATAGAGTACTTATTGAGTAGCGAAGTGAAGTATACAAAACCACACAACAATTAGCAAGAAATTCGTTATTGTTCCACATACCTACATATATCTTGAGATAGGTATGTGGAACGACAAACGAGAAAGTAGCTATCAACTATGTTACATTCTAGACTATAAGATATACCTAATTAATTTAAAACATCTGAGCTCAAAAGGACAGGTATGGGGTAATCTACTAGATTACTGCGCAAACCCAGGAATGTGATAATATGTATCCGCGTACTCCTTGCATCCCACACGCAATTACAAATTACAAGAAACACTACAAAAAGCTAATATTTTTTGTGTAGAAACATTTAATCCGAGGCGTGGAAGCGCGCGGGATCAGATGGCTCGAGATTTAAAACCAGTCTGATCTCATTAGGTTCTCGCGCCTGTATGGAGGTAGCCGAGGTATCTACACGTACATCTATATTTATAGCTAAGTAGGTATGTTTTTTCTAAAAGATAGGTAAGGAAACGTTTTAAATATTTGTAATTAAATTAAGCTCGAAGCACCTAAAATTGGTGCTACCTTTACTTCATCATCATTATCATCATTTCAGCCATAGGACGTCCACTGCTGGACATAGAACTCCCCAATCGATCTGCAAAAGGGCCGGTTGGAAGCGGCCTGCATCCAGCGTTTCCCTGCGGTCTCTTTTAGGTCGTCTGTCCATCTTGTGGGTGGACGTCCTACGCTGCGCTCACCAGTCCGTGGTCTCCATTCCAGAACCTTTCGGCCCCATCGGCCATCTGTTCTGTCTTCTTTCTGCCTACCTTTAATTACCAACGACTAAAACAAATGTGTGTGCATTCTATCTCGACGCATCTTCCCTTCGATTATCTGTAGGGAAGCACGGCTCGAACAAAACCTTACAAGTTTCACAGGATTACCGCTTACTCCGTCCGGCGAGAGCAGGATTCTCACTCAGGTGAATTAATAGGCTTTAAAGATAGCCCCGCGAGAACCGAACCCCACCCCGGCGTCACGCGGCCGCAATCCGCACGCGATCTAACCGCCGCGCCACCACCGCGCAGCGTGCAGCCGTGCAGGTGCACGGTGCACGGACCGCTCGTGCAGTTACAATGGTGGCTCCACGCTCGTTAATGTAACTAGAGCTAGTCTGCCGAGATACTTTACCCGTTTACATTACAAATTGGACCTGATGATAATAGCCATAATAGTATGCAGTCTACATCTCTGTTTCCAGCCTCCCAATATTGCAAGTGATGGTCCGAGAATAAACTATCTCTTGTGTCAACCAGTAGTGTCATTTCAAAGATCATAAAATGTATCTGTCGGTTGATATCGTCTCTATATAATCCAAATAATAGGGGTCATAAGGTCATAGAGTCTGGATCGTAAAAAATATGTGTGAACGCAATGACTCAATTGCAAAATGACTGTGCAGGCAAACTTTTCTAGATTTCTGCGTGGGAAGTTAGTTCGCAGATTATCAAGCCTGGGTCCATAGTCTTTGGTTGAGTAGATGCTCCTGTATCATAGACTCATAGTGATATCTGTGGGTGGCTCTCGACTCACCGCAGCGATACACGCTTCGTAACCTCGATCTAACAGTAATAACTACAACTTTATCAAAAAGTCTATACTAAGTTTAAAAAATTTGAATGAACTCCCGGAGGGACAGGTTACGCCCGAAGACTCAATTTCCTGTCGATGCCAAGAGTGCTAGGGAAGGTATATTTATAATATAAACTAAGACCGCTGCGTGCTTTTGTTTCTCTGAACCCGGAGCAAGTTGAAAAGATAATCGGATCAATTTCGCGGTACAATTACCGCTCGCTGCACGGCGCGCGGCGCGCGGCGCGCTGGAGAGGCGTGCGCTCTCACGCGCGCAATTAGCGAGGATCTTCTGATTACACCCTGCCGCGGCCCTGCCGCTGTGCCGGGACTATAGCATCACAGTTCACGGAGCATTCCCCTGGAAGGTACACCTTGACTCTTGAGACGGGGTTTTAGAACACAGCTTCGGAATCCCTGACTGTCCTGAGCTGATTAAAAGGAGGCCCTGGACTCGTACATGGCTATAGGTTTGAGAACCTGATCAGTGACGATAAGCACCGGGACAAACGCCCGAGAATAGCCAGTATGGCGCGGTGTCAATCGCGTCTGAGAAATTGGATGCAAACTGGACTTTTATGGGCAAAGTGGCGAGACAGCGCCAGCTCTGAATAATTATACATTAAATATTACTCACATTTTTACGATGGGTCAATTTAGTACCTCGTCCAACTTTTTATTGGTTTTAAAATAGGTAACATCAGTTAAAATTTATTTTAACTTAAAAAATGGACTCTTTTATTATTTAAATGTACAAATAACGTTTTGTATTTGCTATGGTTATGAATTTGTCTCAGTCCATACAATAAAAGAAGTTACATATGGGTCTATTTATCAGTGAAATTGTTAATGAGCGTGCAAATGAACCGCGCCTGCGCCTGCAATAACATGGCGCGAGACAGCGACGAATCGATGCAATATGCAGCCTCCTTGTACCTACCTACATGTCACTAATCTACGTACAGTTTTGTAAACACTACAAGGATATACTGCGAAGCACACATGACCGCTATTTAGCAGAATTTTGGATTTTCGCTTCAAGCTTTTACCACAGACTTATAATAGCTTTTACCTACCACAGAAAAGTTTTTTTTTAAAGTAGAACGGCTGTCAAGGCATTTTTGTAAGCGTTGTTTGTTGTCAGTTGTGTCCGTTGTTTGTGTTTATCTTATCTTATCAATCAAGGTTCTGTCATAATGCCTGGCGACAGATTATCCTTCTCATTTCTGTTCTAGTATTTACTCTTTCTCCCTCTACGTATTTACTTCTTTCTTCTCTTTTCTGTGGCTTTTACCCACGACGTTGTACCTACGCGTTGACCTTTTTATGAAATTCTAACTCCCTTTTGACTCCGTTAAGTCATCCTTGTCATAAAATATATCGCATTAGAAATCTACTCAAATTTCAGCATCGTAGATCAAAAATAAATAATAATTAAATAGTTCGCAAGATTTCTTGATTAATTAGTCAGTTTTTGCTTTATAATACGGGAGATATTCCACTACCTAGGTACTATGAGAAGGAGTATGTTGGAGAATCTGATCACCTTCATTATGGCAACATTTGTCGTACCTAACAAGTGACGCGACACGCCTCACAATCTTTCAGAAAAAAATTATACACTATTAGACCCGTACCTACCTACCTATCTATCCGGCCGATACTATAACCACAAATTATTTATTTTTCTATGCGGTTACATTGTAACTACAGTACAGACACACTGCACCTGGGTTTGCTTGTGAACCTCTGTTCACGCTTCGATTATAATACATATTTCATATAAACACGGTATCACCTACTTTTATCTTGTTCAAAAATTCGTAAACTCTTCGAAGACAGTTGCGACGACTAAAACATCAGGGTTTCGTGCAGTGTGTCTTACGCAAGGACGTTTATAAAGTTATAAACATAACAATAAAATATCAATTAATATACTCACCATTTCTAAGCTTCTTAGTCTCGAGCATCGATGTAAAGTTGCTAGTCTATCGGTTTTTTATCGGATACATTTCGGAGAGTGTGCATCAGATCTGCATGATTTAATTCCTTCTTGCCCTCTTTTCTATCGGACCGCCAGGGCGGGCACAAAAAATCGACATCGTTTTATGGTTGATATTCCGAAAACCCGTACGAAGCGCTATGACTCCACATTTATTGTGGGAACTGCTGGTCTGTGGAATTCGCTGCCTGAATGGGTTTTCCCCGTTAGTTACAATCTGGGTGTCTTCAAGTCGAGAGTGAATCGGTTTCTTCTAGGCAAGCGTGCTCCATCGTAGACCGCATCGTCGCTTAACATCAGGCGCGATGACGGCCAAGCGCAAAAAAAACCATGTAAGACAAATGGAACAGCTAGAACCACTGAAGGAAAAGCAGTCACCTACGACACAAGTATATTGTTAGTGTAGGTGCTGCACGACACTGTCAAGTTCCACAAGTCACTTCACTATGTTGTACTTAATTAGTTTATATCTCCTTAATGTGATTTTTTTTTTTTATTATAAATAGGCTTGCGCTTGGCCGCCAAGTCGCCTGATGTTAAGTTATGATGCGGTCTACGTGTACTTGTAATTTTGGAAAATAAAATCATCTATACTAATATTATAAAGAGCTCCGAAACTACTGAACCGATTTGAAAAATTCTTTCACTGACGGGAAGCTACACTATCCCCGGGTGACATAGGCATCTAAATCCGTGCGAAGCTGGGGCGGACCGCTAGTTTACTATAAGATCTTTGGTGTTACGAGTGTAATGTTGTACACGAAGCATCTAACTTGCACAACTAGAGCAGGCTGCACGTATCGTGCATCCTGTTATCGCACACGCGTCCTTGTTCTCGGTTGAACAGGTTACTTGCACCGTGTGCACCACACATTACTTTTAGGCTTATATGCAGAATTCGTGGCAATTACTTTCATTCAGACAAACAAACTTACGTACTTGCCTTTACAAAAAACAAACAAGCTAAATTACTTAATAGCAATCGGCCTTCTAAGCCACCTACAGTTTATCTGAATACCTGGTATTATGTGACCATCAGCAGTCCGGCCATTAGTTGCAGGATATATGCCGCGGGGGAGCTGCCAGCAGGCAGTGCCAAGCTACCAGGGCAGCAGCATGGCCAGGCTGGTGTGGACGGTCCTGCTCCTGACGTCGGCGGCGGTGGCTGACGTGAACGTCATGAAAGACGTCACGCTGGGGTTCGGGCAGGCGCTTGACAAGTGCAGGGAGGAGGTACGTTAATGGTGCTACAAAATACCCTGGCTTTGTCTATGGAAATACTTAGTACTTTTCTTTTGAGACCCTGCATTAATTCGCTCCTCGACGAAACCTTGTTGGATACACATCACAAGGTGACCACAAGGGGACCATAAGGGGGTCACAAGGGGGTAAAACGCACAAACAATGTTCATCCCCATTTCAAATGAACCAGAACCACACGTCAAATTAAATTTTTTATATTTTATATTTTTAGTAATTGTGTATATTTTCATGCATTTATACGTAGAAGTAAGATAGTACGGACAGATAGACAGATGGGTGGACAGAATGAACATACCTAAAAGGGTTCTTTTGTACAATGGAATCCTAAAAACTAGAAGTAAGCTCGCTTTGAAAGAGATCTAAATTCCTTTGTAAGAAGTTAACTCCAAAAATAGCCATTTTTTTTATCATAGCTCTTATAAGTAGGTATGTATTATACACACCTACTGATCTTCATTCCCTTCGGTATCCAGAGCAATCTCAGCCAGGAGCAGATGGAGGAGTTCTTCCACTTCTGGCGCGACGACTTCAAGTTCGAGCACCGCGAGCTGGGCTGCGCCCTCCTCTGCATGAGCCAGCACTTCAACCTGCTGACGGACTCCAGCCGCATGCACCACGAGAACACGCACCAGTTCATACTCTCCTTCCCCAACGGTAACACCTTCCTTACTGGCGTCAGCTAAATGTCATACACTCTACTCTCTTTCCCCAACGGTAACACCTTCCTTGCAGGCGTTAGCTAAATGTCATACACTCTACTCTCCTTCCCCAACGGTAACACCTTCCTTGCAGGCGTCAGCTAAATGTCATACACTCTACTCTCCTTCCCCAACGGTAACACCTTCCTTACTGGCGTCAGCTAAATGTCATACACTCTACTCTCCTTCCCCAACGGTAACACCTTCCTTGCAGGCGTTAGCTAAATGTCATACACTCTACTCTCCTTCCCCAACGGTAACACCTTCCTTACTGGCGTCAGCTAAATGTCATACACTCTACTCTCCTTCCCCAACGGTAACACCTTCCTTACTGGCGTCAGCTAAATGTCATACACTCTACTCTCCTTCCCCGACGGTAACACCTTCCTTGCAGGCGTCAGCTAAATGTCATACACTCTACTCTCCTTCCCCAACGGTAACACCTTCCTTGCAGGCGTCAGCTGAATGTCATACACTCTACTCTCCTTCCCCAACGGTAACACCTTCCTTGCAGGCGTCAGCTGAATGTCATACACTCTACTCTCCTTCCCCAACGGTAACACCTTCCTTGCAGGCGTCAGCTGAATGTCATACACTCTACTCTCCTTCCCCAACGGTAACACCTTCCTTGCAGGCGTCAGCTGAATGTCATACACTCTACTCTCCTTCCCCAACGGTAACACCTTCCTTGCAGGCGTCAGCTGAATGTCATACACTCTACTCTCCTTCCCCAACGGTAACACCTTCCTTGCAGGCGTCAGCTGAATGTCATACACTCTACTCTCCTTCCCCAACGGTAACACCTTCCTTGCAGGCGTTAGCTAAATGTCATACACTCTACTCTCCTTCCCCAACGGTAACACCTTCCTTACTGGCGTCAGCTAAATGTCATACACTCTACTCTCCTTCCCCAACGGTAACACCTTCCTTACTGGCGTCAGCTAAATGTCATACACTCTACTCTCCTTCCCCGACGGTAACACCTTCCTTGCAGGCGTCAGCTAAATGTCATACACTCTACTCTCCTTCCCCAACGGTAACACCTTCCTTGCAGGCGTCAGCTGAATGTCATACACTCTACTCTCCTTCCCCAACGGTAACACCTTCCTTGCAGGCGTCAGCTGAATGTCATACACTCTACTCTCCTTCCCCAACGGTAACACCTTCCTTGCAGGCGTCAGCTGAATGTCATACACTCTACTCTCCTTCCCCAACGGTAACACCTTCCTTGCAGGCGTCAGCTGAATGTCATACACTCTACTCTCCTTCCCCAACGGTAACACCTTCCTTGCAGGCGTCAGCTGAATGTCATACACTCTACTCTCCTTCCCCAACGGTAACACCTTCCTTGCAGGCGTCAGCTGAATGTCATACACTCTACTCTCCTTCCCCAACGGTAACACCTTCCTTGCAGGCGTCAGCTGAATGTCATACACTCTACTCTCCTTCCCCAACGGTAACACCTTCCTTGCAGGCGTCAGCTGAATGTCATACACTCTACTCTCCTTCCCCAACGGTAACACCTTCCTTGCAGGCGTCAGCTGAATGTCATACACTCTACTCTCCTTCCCCAACGGTAACACCTTCCTTGCAGGCGTTAGCTAAATGTCATACACTCTACTCTCCTTCCCCAACGGTAACACCTTCCTTACTGGCGTCAGCTAAATGTCATACACTCTACTCTCCTTCCCCAACGGTAACACCTTCCTTACTGGCGTCAGCTAAATGTCATACACTCTACTCTCCTTCCCCAACGGTAACACCTTCCTTACTGGCGTCAGCTAAATGTCATACACTCTACTCTCCTTCCCCGACGGTAACACCTTCCTTGCAGGCGTCAGCTAAATGTCATACACTCTACTCTCCTTCCCCAACGGTAACACCTTCCTTGCAGGCGTCAGCTGAATGTCATACACTCTACTCTCCTTCCCCAACGGTAACACCTTCCTTGCAGGCGTCAGCTGAATGTCATACACTCTACTCTCCTTCCCCAACGGTAACACCTTCCTTGCAGGCGTCAGCTGAATGTCATACACTCTACTCTCCTTCCCCAACGGTAACACCTTCCTTGCAGGCGTCAGCTGAATGTCATACACTCTACTCTCCTTCCCCAACGGTAACACCTTCCTTGCAGGCGTCAGCTGAATGTCATACACTCTACTCTCCTTCCCCAACGGTAACACCTTCCTTGCAGGCGTCAGCTGAATGTCATACACTCTACTCTCCTTCCCCAACGGTAACACCTTCCTTGCAGGCGTCAGCTGAATGTCATACACTCTACTCTCCTTCCCCAACGGTAACACCTTCCTTGCAGGCGTCAGCTGAATGTCATACACTCTACTCTCCTTCCCCAACGGTAACACCTTCCTTGCAGGCGTCAGCTGAATGTCATACACTCTACTCTCCTTCCCCAACGGTAACACCTTCCTTGCAGGCGTCAGCTAAATGTCATACTCTCATACGCTCGTCTTACCTGCCTGTAACTCGTTCTTTAGACATTGCTCTACCATACGCAGCGCCCCGGCCGGAGCTAACTCAGCGCCCTACACTCCGCGGCCCATTCACAACAAATCGCAACAATACAAGACACCAATAGTCCTCATGGCCGTATGGAAACATAATTTTAACTCCTTCAGAAAAAATGTGAGAGCATTTTCAAATTGCTTTTGACAATGTTAGGGAAACTCTGAGCGGATATTTTTGGACATAATTATACGCATAACAGTTTATTTTACTTTGGCTGAAACGATCAGAATTCTCGCGCTTGCTGAAGTGCAACCGCAGCAGGTGTCAAGATTTTATGAGCAAAGGTTTTCATCTTATTTATGTGATCGTGCATGTATGAACCACAACAATCACAACAGGAATATTTAGGTTGTTTCTACCTTTGGCTTTTTTATAAATCCCGATTATTAAACTAAATTTTTAAACGGCAGAACAAATAATCTTGACTTATAGCTAAGAAACAAAAAATACTTAGTTAAAATCGGTTCAGCCATCTGGGAGCTACGATGCCACAGATACACACGACCCAAGACTCGTAGTGCTGTAGAGTTGTATAAGTAATAGTTTCCCTCCCTGGTGACTGTCTGGCTGCAGGCGAGCTGCTGTCCCGCACGATGGTGTCTCTGATCCAGTCGTGCGAGGTGCAGTTCGACGGGGAGCAGGAGCACTGCTGGCGCATCCTGCGCGTGGCCGAGTGCTTCAAGCGCGGCTGTCAAGCGGCGGGCGTGGCGCCCTCCATGGAGATCATGATGGCGGAGTTCATCATGGACGCGGAGTAGCGCGCTGCAGACTCTGAACAAGCGCGGCTCATTTATAAATATCACCATTGAAACCACAAACATTTGTATGAAATGCTTGGAATAATCTCACTTGATACTTGTAAGTTATTAATTATTATTGTAACACAGCCAGAACACAGTAAAGTTTGCATTTCAGCGGATTTTTTTAAATTTGTATAACTGAATATAAAACACTGTTTTAAACTATCACGGTTGTTCACTAAAGTTATATGACAAAATGAATACTAAGAAAGAGGGAAAGGGGAAAGGGGAAAGAGGAAAAGGGGGGAGGGGGGAGAGGAATGTTATGAAGACTAAGAAAGAGGGTAGATCGTTATGTCTGCACCTAACTTTTTAACTGTTCGACCAACCACCCGCATTCTTCAGTCTTCCCGTGAACATGGTGCATGTAACTGCGCCGAAATATCGGGAGCTCATTCCACAACCTTACCACGGTAAATATCTCGTTAATAATTATATAACTTTACTGAATATAAACCTGAAATAAATGAACCAATTTATACAAAAACTATTGTGTGGTGTCGGGCTTGTCTTACCTACCGTCTAGTATAGTATATTTCTCTATGCTACCGTACAGTGAATAAAATTATCAGAAATAATTGTTGTCTTGTTATTCAAAGCTAAGTTCCCAACAATCGAGGTCAAACTAGAGGCACAGAACAAGTAATAGGATATTATTTGGTTTCCAACACTTTGCGTACTAACTGTTATTTAATCTGTTCTTCAAATCGTGACTAAGCGGCAGATTGCTATTTTCGACAATGTTACCGTCAGGGGATGTAGCTCAGTGGTAGAGCGTTCGCTTTGCATGTGAAAGGCCCCGGGTTCGATCCCCGGCATCTCCAACTTTTGCTTCCCGATTCTTTATTATCCTGAATTTTATTTTTGCCATCCGATTGATTTTTTTTTAAATGTTGATTATCTTCGATCAAAAATAGTTCTATGGTTGAAATATAAATTTAATACCATTGGTGTCTAGTATCACCCCACGAACGATTACTCTTGCTAGTGTGCCTACTTACAAAACTTGTGAGAATGTGTGTGTTCGTTGTACCTCTAGTATAGTATATTTATCTATGGTTGTACTTATACATAATTATGTACTATACTATGTATTGAACACTTCGTAACATAAATGTTCAATGATTTGAGAAATAACTATCAATAAAAAAATCGAGTTCACAATACTTTATAATTTATTATAATTAAAAAAAATAGTTCACAATACCAGTTTTTTTACGATAAAATACGTAATTTCGGCCATAACCAACCATAATTATTGTTATCCAAGTAACCGACATAGACTATATTTATTTTGACTGAACAGATTTTGATGAGTTTGATCTAAGGGACCAATCTGGAAGTATATCTTATCAATAAAATGAAACCAAATCGGTTCCTAATAGACGGAGCTCTGACCTCTAAGGTAAAAATGCAAATTGAGAAGATTACTGACCTTTTTCTTTTTTGAAGTAAATTTTTTTTTGTGAGATTATTAACTCCCTCGACAAGAAAAAAAGCCTAGACTTGGCCTAGAGAAATTCCGCTAGAATTAGTCACCAGATAGCGGAGGAGCGGGGTTTGTGCAGCAGGCAAAAAAAAACATAACAAATGACCCCGACGTGATTTGAACACGCAACCTTCTGATCTGGAGTCAGACGCGCTACCGTTGCGCCACGGAGTCGTGACTGACGAATAAAAAATTTCCCATCGCAATTCCAGACGTTTACTTATCTATTTTTACCCGACTGGTGAAAAAAGATGACCATGTTTTATTCTAAAAAGTGGATGGTAACCCTGGCCACAGAAGACATTAGCACACCCTGGCCACCTCTTTGCTGGCCACCACTCACAGAAAACTTCTATTTCATGTTTTAAATATCTACCGGGTCTTTGAGAAAAATAGATACCTAACCTATACCTTTCGCTCTTTTAAGTGCCACAAGTGACGGCCTTATTGCTAAGTCATCTCTTCCAGGCAAGCTTATTTTCATAGACATTTAGTAAAGGCGGCAAAGTTTATTTTAGTTTTCGCCGGCTTATCGCGAACGCACAATTTGTATTTTTATGATAGTTTTTTTGCTTGTCAGAGTACACAGGAGTCAGGGGCGAGTACAGAGGAGTCAGGGGCGGCGACGGTCAAACGTCCAAAAGCACGTGATGATTCGAGGAACCCAGCCAGAGATCATCAGGAAAACCCCACACAAAACGCAGCCGCTTCCATTTATAATAATACCTTCCTTGACTTGTGACGACCCTATTGTCACAAACACATCGAATGTTTGTCTTGACCGCTCTCGAACAAGATTTACCTAAAGAGTGCAGATCAGAAGCTTTCCCGGATTTTCCTTACCCCATGTGTAGACTGTAGGTAGTGGGTACCTTACTTACTGCTAGGTACTCGTGTGTACACTGCACCTGCAGTCTCATGCAGAAACACACATCGCGTCTTACAAATAAACAAACAAACAAACAGTAATATCGGGTTTTGAGAGTTTACTCTACTTTTCTGTGAAGTGAGACGTTCGTCGATAATCCCCCAAGTCCCCCACTGAGTCATCGCATGAACTTCGGCATTTGGTAATTACCTACCTACGTGTGGAGCACAAACCTGTACAAACAAACGGATAATAAAGATAAAAAGCAGTTTAAATATTCAGGGCTGCACAGAACAGTGGTACTACGCCGCAATAAAGTCGTTGTACCCTGAATCAATTCCGATATCATTATGTTTGCGTTTCACGATCACCTCATCTGATGTTAAGCGATGATGCGGTCTACGATGGAGCACGCTTAGCCTGGAAAAAAGCGATTCGCGATTTGAATATACCCAGATTGTAACTATTAGGGGTTAATTCAGGCAGTCACAGTTCAGTCTGGCAGTTCACACTATAATATCAACATCAATATTAATAACAGTTTATATTATGAGAACAACGACCTCCTTTCAGTATCCTTTCAGTTTCCGGTTTTCCCGCATTTTCCTCCATGCCAGCAGGCCTAGCACGGGCCGTGGACAAATTGTCTTTCCACCGTTTTTATTCCGCGAGAAAAAGACAAACGTATCCATATTCTAGCTTTGTCGCGTCTAGGCGTGGATAAAAACGGTGGAAAGACAATTTGTCCACAGTCCATGCTAGGCCTGCAGTGGCGATCCTTTGTCCTCGTGACGTGATGCACTTAGATTCTGAGCCAAATGTCCTCAACATCGGTTCTGCCGGTTACCTATATACATGCAATACCCAGACTCGGAGAAGGACAGACATACACTTTTTACTCAATTTTAATATTAGTGTGTAGTTTAGTAAAGACTCTATCCTATTGGTTTGAGGCAAACTCCGAAAATTATAGAAAAATCTCATTTATGGGTTTGACACAACCTTTTAATTTTCCTGTTAGGTAGGTTCCTGCGCATGTGTACTGTCTGTGTGTGTGTGTATGTGCCTGTTGTTGTAATGTATGTATTGATGTCGCGCATTACTTCACAGCAATGCCGATACCACCTGGTTATGTTATCTGTGGTCCGCGGTGACACCGCCGGCCGCCGCGCCCGCGTCACGTGATCACTCGCCGGTATACTCGAATGAGGCTATAAGCAACCTTACTCCACCCTCCCTCTTGTACTGCAGGACAAGAAGAAAGGGGCACCCTGCTAATCGTAACTCGTGCAAATTACAAAAATTCGCCGCTAAAGATTTGGTCCCGCAGTCATAATACCTAAGTACGTACTGAGTGAATAATTTCTTCTAGATCGACGTGCTCCATCCTCGGTCACAGCGTCGCTTACCATCAGGAGACAAACCAAAGTAGAACGCCCCGAATAGGTCCAATCCGGAGTCGTTCAAGAAAAGTGAATAAGTTTATCTTAATCAAGCGTACCATCTTCGACCACTTTATCGCTTCTCATCAGGTGAGATTGTGATAAAACGCAATAGTTTCAAAAATATAAAAGTTTTGCTCTTTCTACACTTTATTAGCAGAGTTATCCTTCTTCTAAGTTGCAACCAGTCACACTTCTTTGTAATGTTCAACCACTAACCAGTAGGTAGGACTGTGAGTCCTCCGTGCAATAGTAGAGGCTGGAGAGAAGATGCGTACATTCCTAACTCCACCGCACGGGACTTTGGACATAGTTTTCCAATTGATTAATGGAATATTATTAACATAGATGAAACTGTTTACAAACTTGTAAGATGACAAACGAATGCAACGCAATAGATTGATTACCGTCGGCAGCTGTCAGGGAAACCCGCTCGTAAACTTCCAACCAAAGGAATGGCTCTGTGTTCGCGGAACCACGTGCCTCCATGTGTTACTTACATGCCTTACATCATAGCTCGCTCGCCACAATGACACAGCTCAGTGAGCAGTTAGTAAGGGGTAGCATAGGTGTTGGCAGTGTCGCCTCTCTTGATGAATATTGCAGTCGATGCCTGGGGTTTCCACTCCATACTAGGTAGTACAACTTTACACGTGGGTTATGTTATGTAAAACGCTGGCTTCTACCACGGTCCTCCGTCTAATGAGGAGGTGAAGGTTAGATTCAAAATAACCCTCATCATCATCATCCACATCAACCTACAGAATGCCACATGACCTGCACTCAAATGTCTGTCCATTAAAATTAGGGATCCATCAAAGACCTTTTGAATTCGTTGGGATCCATAAAATATGAGACAGCCTTAGAATAACTACTCATAGGTACTATATAGTAATTCTAAGGAGACAGCAGTTTTTACCGTTTAGAGCTGCCTAAAGTCTGGAAACTGAGAAATACAAATATCATGATCTGCAGCAGTATTCTGCAGTAAGCTGAGGCTCGAACAGGTTTCTCCAGACCTCGTACCACGAGATCCGCTGGCCCCATCAAAAGCCTGAAGTCAGCTTACACTTTGCCTTGATTCCTGCGATCAAGGAACCTTGATCAAAGCCTGATTCTATCAGTTCGCTCTCGACGTCCCCTATGCGACCTTGTTTCTATGGGGTACCCACCCCACGTGGGTACAGACATAGAATTTAATGCTTGGGCAAAGTGTAAGCAGATTCTTTCTGGGTAAATAATTTTAAGTGAGTAATATTTAGTATTAGGTATTACTGCAGAAGCTAGATGCTTACCTTGCTTGCTAATTTGAAAGTTATCAGTGTAATCAGACACTGCTAAAATAACTATGTGAAAAAATGACACATAATATATGGCCACATACATTTTGCCGCTAGTGTTGGGGAGTCCTGATCGCTCATCGCTCAGGTGCGGTGCTGCGAAATCATCTTCTAGAGATATTTCCGGTGTATGACATGCAGCCAGTGAATTCGAGAAAATGTGGAACGCCAGTCGCAGGGTCACATCGAAGGTTCGCACCGATAGTAGCGGTGATGTTATCTGCTGCACCACCCGCATGGTAGTTCTCGTGGGGTTTCCCAGCGACCACAGAATACGGAGCAGTCTCTAGCAGCTGGGACACTGCCGCACAAAACTGCTCAGCCGTTATAAGTAGTACTGATATGAAGAGACGTCGCTTTGCATTTCGCAATCTCCGAGTTTGGCAGGAAACCGACAATAGAAGCTTACGTGACGGTCGTCCTGGCGCTCTGTATGTAGGTCTCGGGTTTTACCGCTCTCAAAGATAATAGCAGCTCCATTCCGAGACTAATGTTTCGGTAAAAAATGACCCTAATAATAGAGGCGAACTAAAGCCGATCATCAAACTGTCGAAAGCTGAGAAAATGAAAGCGGCGCACGCTGTTGTTCGTTCCATAGACGCATGCTCTGACAATATTGTCAGGTAGATATTGTTCAGGCATCAGTGAAGCTATTCATCTTCACTGGAGGAGTTGTCTCGTGGAACATTCAATGCAAAATGTTGTTGTGAAAGAGAAATTTTTCAATTTTGTTTTAGCTATTATTTTTTTAAACTTTTGGATCAACTTTTTATTTACTAGGTAAATATGACGTGCCTACAAGGAAACAGAGATCTTATTATGTTTGGCAACAGCTTTTATTATACAAACATATTGTGTCGATGATGTTTCTTTTATAATTTAGCTTTCCCAGAAACCTATCAACGCTTTTAAATGACTCGTATCTGTACGACGATTGACTCGTCTGAGAATTGGCTGTCAGTCGTAGGTACCTATCATGTATTTGTCTTGTGTTGCGGTTTCAAGCGGGCTTCTGGCAGCAGTAAACTGGTTCCTACGTGTTCACTGTACTTGCCAAAGTCCTTCAAGAAAAAATATTAATCAGATGTCGCCATCACTCCGAGGAAATTCCAAACTTTGAAAGACACTCAGCGGAAAATACGGTCGCCTGACGTCATGGAACTCATGGATCGCACATCCCGACTTATCGTAGCTCTTATTGGTGTTACGAGATCTTTATCTGATAGTTCACAATTACCTACCTACGAACAAAAATACGTTAGTAATTCTACGAAAATAGAACTGGGGCCTTACGGATTTAACGTTAGTTTGATACCGAGATAGCCGTTGGCCGTAAGGCCCCTGAAGACTTGATTATTTGAATACTTGTAAATTGTTGTGTTGGTCTCATCCACAGTCTCATCGTAGGTACTCTGGACAAACGCCTGAATGGAACTGGGGCATCGACCATGTACACTAACTAAACTAAACCAAACCAATCTGGCAGGACTCAAATTATCTGCGTCTCTTTTCATGCCAATATGTGAATAAGGATACAGATTAGAAGAATTTTAGTTCAGAAATCTAGAAAATAAGAATCGACCTACAGAATAATAAGTGGTTAGTCATCTTCTTTATAGGTTTCTTCTAGGCAAGCGTGCTCCATCGTAGGCCGCATCATCGCTTAACATCAGGCGAGTTGGCGTACCTACCAGTATTCCAAGTGTATAGATACTTACTTGTATCTATTTGTACCTACCGACTATTGTACTGTACGCTGTATCAGATCGCGAATGCACTAAATCAAAACAAATACCTAAAGTGCAGGCGAGTGTACGGCGCGGAGGGCGGAGCGCACGGCGGCAGCGGGCGGCGCAGCGCCAGTGGCAGCGCGCTGACTCTGTATATATGAGGAGTGTGGGCCGGCGGCGAGGGCAGTTCCGTGCGAGGCGCGCCCGACTACATACTGCGACCTGACAACATGCTGCGTCTCATGCTGATCCTCGTGCTGGTCGGCTGCGCAGTGCGGCCCGCCGGCGGCGCCCCGGCCGCGCCCGCCGGTGTCCACCGCAACCTGTTCGTGAAGCAAGCCCCGTGTCCGCACGTCCCCTGCACCGACCACGTCCAGTACGAGTTCGACCTCATCGACCTGGGAGCCGAGTACCGCGGCGGAGCACGGTTCTGACGACCACTTCCTCTGCACTGGACTTTAGTTAATTAACATTAGGTATCGGGGGGACGATACCTCGCACGCCAAAGTTATTTAATTGTATGCCAAGTGATCGCCAATGCTGTTGGTACGGTTCGATTCTAGAGAACTACTTACTTACTTACTAATGTAGAGAAAATAGTGTTCCGTGGGCTGACGGCAGCCGAAGTACCTACTGACATAAGTTGGCACCTATATTTAAGTACCTACTTACTTACTTTATAAATTATTCTTACTTGCCAAAAATGTGAACAGTGTTGAGCAGCATTAATTACAAGTATTTTGTTTTTTTAAATATTATTTTTACTTTCGTATTATCCTTCGTTGCGGTTATAGTGAAGAGGAGTCACATATCTTTCAGCGAATCCACAAGGAACAGTTGTGGAAATGCTCCCTGCCCCGAGGCAGGGTTGCTAGCACAGATGACGAGCAGAGCGAGGGTCTAACGGCTCCAAGTGCCGATCAGGTCAGACAGAGCTCATGTAAGTACATACAGTACCACGGTATCCTCTCAGTTTCTTACAGGATTAGGTACGCGAAATAGGCCGAGGAAAGAATAAGTATATGTAGTAGAGGGGTCCATAATACCTACCCATCATTAGGTATAATAATATACCTATTCCGCCTGGATCATGGGTATAATGAAAAACTTTTTTATGGGTGGTGTGGTGGCCATCATCTATATCTATACTTAATATTATAAAGATGAAAGATTTGTATGTACTTAAGTATGTTTGTCCCGTTTTTTTTTGGTCTTGCTAAAGAGTATACTTAGTCCAACCATGCCTTTATTGAGAAGACATAATGCCACCTTTGATAATTATAAGTTTGACCATAAGCACAGAATACATAATAGACACTATGAGCTAGTACCGAAAAAGTCTGCCAAAAACTGAAGGGGGCGAGGCACAGAGGGCGAGGTAAACGCGTATTGCACACACAGACATAATTATTCTTACTAGTTTTACAAACGCACACTTCAGTATTGAGCAGCATACAACTGCAAACCAGCCACACGTCTCACGTAGTATTTATATTCTCTTTGCTGCAAACGATGTGCTTGATAAATAGGCAAGACGTCTGAAGTCAAAACTTAAAAGAAAAACGAATTAATGAATTGGCAACATTCACTCTAAACGTCAAAATTATATATAACGTCATTGTCAATGTCATCGGTCAGCTGACAGCCTTTCAAGTTGTCATTGTCAATCAATGTATTTCATTTCATTACGCACGCACGCACAAAGAAGGTTGCACGCACGAGAGTCGAATTCCAAGTGAATTGATTTTTTACTAAAAGTGATCACATTGAAGATGTTGTGTAAGTGAGTGAGATTTGTGTGGTCGTGCGCTGCATCGGCAAGCATGGCGTACGACATCGGGTGGATCATCCCGCGGCTGCGGAGCCCGGGCCGGCTGTGGTCCGCCGCCTCGTCCATCACCGTCGCCGTGGTGGGCCTCTTCAGCAAGCTCATCATCGGTTCGTTTTCACCTTCCCGCATACCTCTCGCACGCCTCTCGCTCACCCGCCTCGCACACGAGAAACCACAACAAAGACGCACTTGTGTACGACAGACAACGCGAATTTAATTATGTAGCGAATTTAACTGTGCGTGATTAAAACAGGTTTTCGTATCTGGCCATAACTCAATTCGGCTGCTTGCCATGTATTCGGTACTGCGACGCGTGTCTTACTTACGCAAAAGTTACACGAGCATAAGTTGGAGGTTCCTCGCTAGGCGGCCGCTGGTGGTGGCACCCGCCGAGGAGGGTTCAACATCTGCCCGTGAACTAGTCGTGCGGACTGATAACATGACATCCTTACTCTGTTCTCTGTCTGTAACTACTCCCACAGGTGCAGTATCGTGTTGACAAAGCCGCCTTTGTAACATTGTTCCTAACAACATTCATGTAAACAAAGCTGGTCCATCCAAACAATTAATAATTTTCTGTTTAAATATTTGTGAAGCATTGGTTGCTACACACAGTGGCATGCAATTAATTTCTCTTCAAGTATTCACATAACCAATACCTGTGTTACATAACAATGTAGGTATTGGAGTGCTCCGAGCCGAGTGAACAGAGCTGGCTGCCACTGCAGGCAGCACAGCATGGCCTCGCTGTACAATACACAGTGCTCCACTGACATACATATTTATAGATGTGCACAAGGTCACCAACTCACCTCAAGATCATGCCAATAGTAACCACGCACACACACAACACTCTGTTGTCATAATACCTATATATGAGCATCACTCAACATAGGTACATGTTATGTTAACAACTTTGACTTCCTTCTAGATAAGTTTTGTGAATATTTTGCATTTATTTCAATTATTTATGAACTGGCACATTCCTTTATTAACTAAACTAAATACAAACTAACTAACACTTAGACTACTTGGCCTTTTATACAAAAACGGAACTAACCATAGACTGTTGACAGTCTATAGAAATATCCTAATGCTTGCGACAGATGATAACGGAACATTGCTTTGGAGTAGGATTTGCAAATTGCATTATCAGCAGCCATAGCGTTGCCAGAGAAAGTTGAAAAGTTCAGGAATTTTGTTTTGTACAGGGTGTCCGGTGGCAGATTTATGTTTTTGAAAGGGTATATCTAAAAAAGTTATAAACGGTGCGGGGGGAGAGCGGTGTCATTCGACGCGCCGCGAATGCGGATTTGTTAGTCACAATGCCGCAGTGGTCGGGGCAGCACCGTGCGTACGCTATTGAGGCATTTTTTAAGAGTGGTGATTCTTACGTGACTGCGCGCCGACAGTTTTGTGCCCACTACAATATTCGGCGATTAAGCGATGGACCAAGTGTTAATTTGATTAGATCGTGGGTGCAAAGGTTCCGCCAAACATCTTCTGCTTTAAATAACCCTCAGCCGGGACCGAGCAGAACATCAAGGACCACAGAAAACGTTCAAGAAGTTGAAAGAAGCTTACGGGAAAATCCACGACTCTCAGTGCGGAAAAGAGCAGCTGCTTTGACACTTCCTAAAAGCATTGTTCACGAAATTTTAAAAAAAGACTTAAAGTTCCATCCCTACAAGATCCAGATAGTCCAAGAACTTAAAGAAAATGACTTCATTTTAAGAAAAAACTTCTGCGAACGGATGTTGGAGGGATTTCGCACAGTAAATTGCGTTTTCTGGAGCGATGAGGCCCATTTTCATTTGAACGGCCATGTCAATAAACAAAACTGTCGTTACTGGGCCCCAAAAAGACGTAATCCACGACAAAAACATCAGCGGCCCCTGCATTGCCCAAGAGTTACTGTTTGGTGCGCATTATCGACGAATGGAATCATCGGTCCCTATTTTTTTGAGAATTCTCGGGGTGAAGCTGTAAATGTCAACAGTGAAAACTATGGACGCATGATCACTGAATATTTTTTACCAAATTTGCGAGCACATCCATCCTACTCGACGCACACGTGGTTTCAGCAAGATGGGGCGACTCCGCATACAGCCAGGACGTCTATGGCTTTACTTCGACAAAATTTTCCACGGAAATTGATAAGCCGCTTTGGTGACATCTCGTGGCCTCCGAGGTCACCAGATTTAACTCCAATGGACTTTTTTTTATGGGGCTATCTCAAAAGCAAAGTCTATGCCAATAATCCTTTGTCTGTTGTGCAGTTGAAGGAAAATATCCGCAATGAAATTCAGCAAATCCAGCCGAGCCTGTTGCAGCGCGTAGCCCGTAATACGGTGGACCGTTTTGAACAGTGTGTGCGTATAAATGGACAGCATTTAGACGAAGTGATTTTTAAAAAGTGAAATCCGCATTATGCGTTTATTGATTAAATTACTTAATAAAACCCTAAGTTTATAAGTTTTTCTTTTATTTGCTTTCAAAAACATAAATCCGCCACCGGACACCCTGTACTTGTGACAACTGGGCACCGCAATCGGCCAAATTAAAACCATTTTTGACATCCACCTTGAACAGCACCTCTCTGCTATTTCAATCTAGAAAAGTCCGGACAGAATGATCAGCAGTCTCACATTGTTTCTATGTTTGGTAGATGTCAGATATAATTATGTATAATTTTCCTGATAAGTAAGTTTTTGTTGGCATCTAATATAAAAATTGTCAGACTCAAGTCACAGCGGTCAAAAGCTAAGTACATTGTTATCTGATATCATTATTGTCTTATCATTGCACATTCCATATCTATCAGGTACCATTTTCATTGTTTTTAATCATATACTAGGTTGGCCGCTTCTCTTGCCGAGTAATCCACTTAACGTGGATCCACTCCAGTCCCGTCCCGTATATTTGTTATGTGGATCAAGTAAACTACCAAAATTAAATATAATGTGAATTGATGCAACATTTATTGGAAAATACTCGCTAAAGAACTACATTTTTGTTTTACTGCCATCATCATCATCATCAACCATTCTCCACCCACTGCTGGGTATAGGTCTCCTCTTCAGCGCACCATTTTTTCCGGTCCTGTGCTAGTCTTGTCCACTGTTTTCCTGCTGTCCCAACGATGTCGTCTGACCAGCGGGCTGGTGGTCGCTTTTAGTTCCGCGGCCACCATTCTGTGACTGCTTTGGTCCACCCCATCTTCCCTTGTGACCAAGTGTCCTGCCCATCTCCTCTTGAGTCTCGTGATCTGTTTAACTACGTCTTCGACCTTCGTTCTTTGTCGAATTTCCACGTTTGGTATGCAGTCCAGGAGAGAGATGCCTAACATGGCCCGTTCCATCGCCCTTTGTGCCACTTGGATCTTGTGTGTGGTCTCTTTAGTGAGGGTCCATGTTTCAGCACTATATTGATAGCCAGTTGGTCGAGTTGGTAGTGAACCTGCCTTCTGAGATTGGGGGCGTGGGTTCGATTCCCACCTAGGACAAACATTTGTGTGATGAACATTTGTGTTTGTTCTATATCTGGGTGTTAATATCTATTTAAGTATGTATTTAAACCTATATATGTATGTATATCAGTTTCTGGCAGCCATATCACAAGCTTTGCTTAGTTTGGGGTCAGATGACCGTGTGTGCAAAAATGTCCCAAATATTTATTATTATTATATGTGAGGATAGGCAGGACACATTGGTTGTACACCTTGGTCTCAAGGCTTTGCTGATCTTTGATTTAAATACATCGTCGAGTTTTCCAAAAGCAGCCCACCCCAGCTGGATTCGTCTAGCGGCCTCCTTCACCTGACAGCCTCCTTGGTTAAAGGATAAACAATGTCCAAGATAGACATAGTCACTCACCACCTCTATAGGACTACTACGACTCTACTGTGATGTTAGGTACGCGGATGTCTTGACTTGTCATAATCTTGGTCTTGGACTTGTTCATCTTAAGGCCAACTTTCAGGGATGCTTCGTGCAGTTCTGTGAGCATGTTCTGGAGGTCAGCAACGTTCGCGAAACGGAGGTGCGTCACGCGTGCGCCATTGATATTGAGGCCTATTTCTTCCCATTTAAGTGTCTTCACTATGTCTTCTAGCACATTCGTAAAGAGCTTGGGTGATCGCCTTGTCACACACCACAACGTATAGGTATACTGCTGGTGGGTTCATGTATGTGCACTTGTATTGTAGTGGAACTGTATAACTCCCGGAGGACATGCAGAGAGTGAAACACGGCCCAATGTTAGACACTGTCGAATGCCTTTTCATAGAAAGTCGACAAAGGCAAATTATTTCATCATCATCATCAGCCTTGAGTGACCCACTGCTGGGTATAGGCCTCCCTTTGTTTATGCCACTCTCCCCGGTCTCTCGCTATTCGCATCCACTCGTTCCCGACAGTATTTCTAATGTCGTCAATCCACCTCGTCCTCGGTCGGCCTGGGTTCCGCCAACCTAGTCTTGGCCACCACGACAAATTATTTACTTAACATATAAGATCATTCTCTAAAACCATTTGGTCAGCACATGCTGATGAGGTTATTTTTATTGATGTTTCACTAATTCAGTTATTTAATGCAAACAAAAAACTATTTTAACTAAAAACATATCCAATGCTACTTCTGGAAAGTGCCATTTAAAATATCTAGTTCCTTAGCTTACCCCCAACTAACATACTTTAATTTGTTAATTTATTTTAATTATTAATGTAGATAGATAAATTAGTATCTCGAGATACCAATGTTATAAATCCACTGATTGATGGACGTTATCTACTTTTACTATCGACCAACAAAAACATCAGAACCAAAAAGTCAACACAAGTTATGCTAACCTTGGCAGTGGTTACATATTTGACCCGTTTGGGGTCGAGACATTGGGCCCTTGGGGAACGGGAGGTCACCAAATTTTCAGAAATCTTTCAGAGCAACTGGTTAATGCTACGCGTGACCAAAATGCTGGCGTGTTTCTGACTCAGCGCATAAGTATTGCCATTCAGCATGGTAATGCTGCCAGCATGCTGGGTACGCTGCCAACGGGTAGTGGGCGCGAGCATTGGGATTGTCTTTAGACCGTCAACGGTATATGGGCAGTCTAACTGTTTATGAACTGTTAATAGTTGTATATATAAACTTTACTCAAATAAATGGATGGCCATGAAAATGCAGACTAATATCTACATAAATAAGTATAAAACCTTTCCTGTATACTGACCTCTTAATTTATGCAAATAATTATAAAATATGAACAGGTTTTGCAAATAAAGTTACAATGTCGACACCACGTATACAATGCCTTTTTACAGTTCTGTAGTAAAACAGAACTACATATCATAAAACTATGATTTTTGGCCGTTTTTGGTCATTTTGTTGAGGAACCATAAGGTAGAAAATGCTAAAACAACAAACCTTTATCTAGTTATGTGGCTAAAACTTAAACTAAATAAAGTTTATTTGTAATATTATAATATTTTTTTGCAATCCTGTTCACATTGTTTGTAACGACGGCTCAACTTTATTGGCAGATACTGCTAAACTAAAGCTGTTAAAAACCGCCATAACAAAACTGGTGAATAAGGCTTCACTTTTGAGTACCTATACTGTAACTGAAGTTAATATCATAGAGAGCTTTGAACCTTACCAACGGGATTGAAAGGCATTAATTTATATCAGCATTTTTTTCTTTCTTCAAGTGTGTAAATGTCAGTGTAAATATGTGAAATGTCTTGTTAGGCCATTGTTCTCCACCGTGGATACAGTAGGTCCTGTATAATTATATAGTGTGTAACGTCCGTTGTTGTGCTTGGTGCAGAGCTGCTGAACAGGACCACGGTGTACAACCGCGAGGCGCTGCTGGCGGCGGTGCGGCGGCCGCAAGGAGTGCCGCTCATCACCGTCTCCAACCACCACTCGTGCTTCGACGACCCCGGCCTCTGGGGTCAGTACCTCCTCGGACACGGACACATGCTCACCGGCGCGCACTCTGCGCCGCGCTGCCCTCGGGATGCATGCTCCCACTCCCCACGGAGAACAGCTGGGGGGTTACACAAGACACACTTTCTGTTAGCGTTAACGCCTGCGGAAACATAAAATTGTATGAACATGACATTAGCTTGAGATAAAATAATTGTCAAGCTAATGTCATTGTCAATGTCATTTTCATACAATTTCATGTTTCCGCAGGCGTTAATGCTATCAGAAAGTGGGTCTTGTGTAACCCCCCTGGTGCGCTTGTTGACGACCCAACACTCACTGCGCCGTGACGTGTGATCCGTTTAGCCTATTCATTTGCTTTACATTTTACATGCGAGCAGCATAAGCTAATTAAAAAGACGTAATATTTAGCGGGTGCCGTACCTCGTACCATAGACCAGCTACAATTTTATTATCGCAGGACGTGCACACTAGTTTCATGAATAGGTTTCTTCTAGGCAAGCGTGCTCCATCGTAGACCGCATCGTCGCTTAACATCAGGCGAGATGGCGGCCAAGAGCAAACCTATCTACTATTAAAAAAAAAAAAAAAAAAAAAAAAAAAACATTCACATACATTCCATAATTGTGTTTTGTATTGAACTGGGCCTCTTGGTGTTGGGTTTATCAATGCCTCTCCCATGTCCGGGCTAGACTCGTGACTCTATTAAAATAAACAGAAATAATAACAGTCATCCAGGTTGTACTTCACTGTCGGAGAACATTCGGACAGCCAGGCACATTCCACAGTCTATATATTCGCACAATAAAGGTGGCATCAAAGAGCCGCGTCCGCCGGGTTTTCGGAATATCAACCTTGTAGCGGCGTCGCTTATATTTTGTACACTGTAGAAGGACGAGAGAACTGCAGGGTCAGTTCTGTCGCAGAACAGTCCGTCACCGTGAGAAGGCACCACATCTTGTGGATGAGTCATACGGTTCGATACTGCCATCTGGTGGCTCGTCTGCTTGTTTGTAATTCTATTTTTTTAAAGCTCTCACCCCACCTACTTCAGTGTTACTGTAGAAACTTTTGTCTGAAGTATAACGTAGTTCGTATAGTAACTAGTAAGTAAACTGCTGCAAGAGCTATCGATCCTGCCGATGGTACCTCGCCCACAGAACGTAAATATGTTTATATTCCAGTAAAGTTAGGTAAGTGAGCGTGACCCACGCACGTATGACGGGGCGGCGCTCCCGGCTCCCCGGGGCAGGTGCCAGGGCGCGGCGCTGACCTCGTCCCGCGCCTGCTGCCAGACTCGCTAGATACCCTACATGTGCCGTTTATTGAGCTGAATTGCTTTACTTGCGTCATTCTCTTGTTAGCTCACCACGCGCACTTATATACCACTGGATGGACCGTGAACCCACGGATCAATGTTTTATTCTTGTTCTGCAGTATGATTCAGTTGTGTTGTGCCATTAATTATGATATTGTCCTGGTGCTCAGTACACGTGTACTATTATCTAGTTGGTGGCAAGTAGGTACAACTATCATGCCTATTCCGTTCTACGCGTGGAGGCAGCCATGCTAGCATCGTCAACATCCATCGCCCTTTAGCAATCCTCAGTTGGAGATAGACATTTTCTTGATACATCGCTCCTGCGCCGGACCGATAGACAGAAGGGAAAGTGTGCACGAATTCAATCTTGGTGTCTTCAAGTCGCGAGAGAATCTATTTCAAATCGTGAGTGGGTTTCAACTAGTCAAGCGTGCTCCATCGTAGACCGCATCATCGCTTAACATCAGGCGAGATGGTGATCACACGCAAGCCTAAATAGAGTGAAAGAAGTCTCAAGTCTTCGACCACAACGTCGCTTACCAACAGGCGAGTTGGTGGTCAAACACAATCAAAAAAAGTCTCGGAACTTAAAGTCCTGTCATCTACGATAATGTTTATATTTTTCTAAATCGGATATATCCGATTAGATATACGAGGTTCGGGGCTGGGTCTACTCGGTTATATGTACGTATAGTACAATATATATATATATATATAATATATATATATATAATATATCGGTGTACTTCACTAATATATTATAGTTAGTTAAATGTCCTTTGTTGATTGTTGTCGCGCACTAAGGCTGGGTGTTGTGATGATGACGGTGCACTGATAGCGATACAGCTGATAGCGAGCGCCGACGATGCTCGCGTGCACTCGCTACGTACCTAGGTACCACTGGAACAGTGCGCCGCACAGTTCCGTGGGTGACACATATGTTACTTGTTGGAACAAGCACACTCTTTCTTTGTGCGATCTTTACGTAGAGCTGGTTGCGCGGCGCGAGTGCATCGTAGCCGCGTGCCATTCTCGCCGATACCACACCCACGCCACGCCACGCTAAGCCACGATGCGACGTGAGTTTAAGGAAACGTGGTTACTGTAGAGATTACGCAGCGATTTGTAGTCTGTTTTACCTTCAATTAGTCCTTGCCATTAATCTAACTTTAACTTTTTATCTTATCAGTAATTGCTAGTCATGCTGTGTTCGCATATTTTGGGAAACTTTCCAGTTCGAAACTGTAATATTTGCAATAAGTTTAACTTATCCTGTTTTGTGTACTTTCTAAATAAAATTACACTTCATTCCTCGCGCTGTTTAGGATAATGCGACTTACTAAACACTGTCGCGAGTTTTTTTTTACATCGGACTAGGCTACCGTTTGACCGCGATCTTGATTGATAAAAATCGACGATGCGACCGAAGATGGAGCACGTTTGCCCAGTAATACCTATTAACCCTAGACTTGAACACTCCAAGATTGTAATGCTGCGGAAACACAGACAGGGGCAAGGCGTTCCATTGTTTTGCTGTTCTAATGAAGAAAGAGAAGTCAAAACGCTTGGTGCGAATAAATGGCATTTCGAACAAGTAAGGGTGACGCCTTGTCGTTCGTCTGGACGTCCGGTAATGAACAGGTGAAGTTCCGTTGCACACTCTCCGTGGAAAATCCTGTAAAATACCGACAAGCTTGTGACTACGCCGGTGGTTCAGGTTCTGAAGCTTCTTTCCAACCAACACTTTGTCATCAATGAGCTTTGTTATTTTTGTATTGTATCCAAAACCACAAGCTGGTATTTAGCCGAGCCGTCCCAAAGGTGACAGCAGTACTCCAAAAATGATCGGACCTGACCTTGGTAGAGATTTAGAAGCTGTTCTGGTGTGAAGTGCCGCCGCACCTTCGACAAAATGCCGATTTTTTGGCAGCTATTTTGGCTTTGGGTTCAATATACGAGCCGAGATTGAGGTTAAGTGAGAGGTCAACACCCAAAAGTTCAAGGTGGTTATATATCGGTAAGGAAGTCCCACGAAAAATTGGCGCCACGTGTAACGAACTTTGTTTAGCGGAAAATGAACACGTCTGTGTTTAGATTGCATTAAACCTGACCAAGTTAGCGTCGCGCCAATCGGACACCGCCTTCAAGGCCAGGTTCTAATGATCAACCATTACCTCTCTCTGGGACTGAATGTCGTCTCTGGTGGCACGAGCATTGGACGTGTATCTCTCAACAACTGTACTGTCATCTGATCTACCATAAGATATGCAGCAATAAAAGAATTGCTGAAAGAACAGATCCTTGAGGTACGCCGGCATTGATTGACAATGAATCCGACGAGCAGCCCTCAAGAACTCGAATGGATGTGATCGTTCCCTCAAGAGATCAAACGTCCATGTGCATAGGTCCGGCGGTAATCCATATGAATTAGCTTGATTTCGTGATATATCGCCTGTCTAAATGGGTTATGTACGTACCATAATATTCAATTATTTGCGTCTCGCGGGATCGCCTTCAAATTTCTAGTTTCGCTACTTTATTCGGTTTATTATTCTGATCGTCCTCAATTCCTAACGTTGCATTTAAATTAGTCTTGAAAAGAAAACGAACATTGTTTTTCCACATTTATTCTCGTTCGCGGAATCAAAGGAAGGCCCACCGCGAGCATCCCGACTCCCGAGACTGCCCTAGCTCTCCCTAAACTCGAACTTTCTATTGGTGAAAGCATTTTGAGAATTGATTGAGTAGTTTCAGAGATTAACTCCTAGGAACATACGAATCAATTAAGTCTAAACTTGCATACTTCATCCCTTGTTTACGATGAGGGTAACGTCTAGTTGCACGCTGATCCCGCTTGTTGTCATTGTGTCGTTGCTAGTAGATCGCAATAACAAGACGCACCTGAGAGGCCGAGCGGTGGAGTGAGAGGCCGAGCGGTGGAGATCTCTCGCTGGCGGCCTCCTTATACTTGCTAATTGTACCACGCGAGTGAACGGAGCCGATCGACAACATGCCGCTCTATCACATTTGCAATTCGTGTGACGTTCCTTGCGGTACAACACACGCAAACAACACTTGGACGTCGCAGTCACGAGCTAACCGTGACATACCTACCCACACATATAATGTCTAGATTGATGTTGTCGACCACAGAAAGGAGAAGTAAATAGAACGGAAATGAGAAGGCAAATCTGTCGCCAGGCATTATGACAGAACCTTGATTGAACATTCTTATTTAAATGTCAATGCGTCGAACTCCACATCCAAAGAACTTGGACCTTATCTTTTTTGGGTTAGGTCTCAAAGTTCTTTGTACGCATCACAGTTGCTATCTGATTTCGAATTTCTGACGTTTCGTTTATTCCATATAAACGAGTGATTAATTCGTGTTTAGTACTATAATTTTGTGATTAAGTAAGCACTACTTATAATTTATTAGCTCTTCTCACCTGAAAAATAATAATATACCAGTCTAGCTAGGCACACGTGGTATGTACGTAGGTAAAACTGTACTGTCATTTCATCCCGCTTTATGGTTGGTATTCCGAGAACCCTTTGATTCTACCTTTATTGTGCGAGCGTGTGGAATGCGCTGCCTGAATGGTGTTCCCCGACAGTTAAAATTTTTGGGTCTTCAAATCACGACTGAATCGGTTTCTTATATGCAAGCGAGCTCCAACGTAGACCGCATCATCGCTTAACATCAGGCGAGTTGGCGGCAAAACGTAAACTTTATATAAAAAAAACTTGTGACGCTTTTTTAAACCCCCAACTCAATGGACGGGTCTTGTAAGTTTAACGTATGTCGTATATTTGAGCCAATTATAATTTAGTTTTTTAAGGTGACTTTACACAAGTATATAAGTTTTTTTTAAACCGCCGTTAAAAGGGCTAGTAATCTTTAAACGGCTGAACTGATTTTCACGAATCAAGATCTTGCGATCAATATAGAAAACTTATCAAAGTATGATATTGACTGTTCTTTATTGACCCATGAAACTTGACCTGCAATAATATAACCATGTGAATTGTTATATTCTAAATCTAATATATATATATATAGAAAAAATATATTGTTCGCAAGATGGATATAAAATGATTGTTAAAAAACATCTCCGTCCTCCGAACCTTGTCGGAAGAGAAACCTGACGGTCACCAACAAAAATAAATAGAGCTATAAAACCGCAGCAACACGCACCGCGAATACCGCGATATAATATCGACATAGATGACGGCAACAAGGCGCCGCAACCACCGCCGCTACACTACTACACTAGGGCTCACCACTCAGCCTGCACACTTTTTTGTGGCGACAACATTCGCTCTACTGTCCGTGCTTTATGAGCCACTACTGGCTGGTGAGCTGCAGCGGTTTGGAAAACTGTGAATCTGAAAACAATATTGATTCAGATTTTTAAAATGTTACTATAGCGGTCAGACGCATTCTCTCAGCTGCCTGACTGTAGTGTAAGCCGGTTGAGGGAGCTCCAGACACGGCCGCTGGTGAGAGTGGAGCCGCCCCGGCCCGCGCTGTCTCCGCACGCTTCACTAGACATGGCGCGGACGTTACTTCTGATGTGACCTCCATTATTGCATCTGATCAGTTGATGTATTGTCGGGATCTCGCACCGTTGCGGCCGGTCCGGACTCCAGTAACACTTGGTTGTTTGCATGTGTGTGCGCAGGCGTGCTGGACTTAACGACGCTGGTGCGCGGGAGTCGCATGCGCTGGTCGCTCGCAGCGCACGACATCTGCTTCACGAGCGCGCTGCACGCGTACTTCTTCGGACTCGGCAAGTGCGTGCCCGTGGTGCGAGGCGCCGGCGTCTACCAGGTACAGTGCCCCCCTCCCGCGGCACTCGCCGCCTCCCCGTGTGCCCGCAGTGGACACGGGGAGGTGGCGAGTATGTCTACACCGTTCACTGACTGCACGGAGGTGTCGACACTGACTCTCTAGGTAACTAAACTCAGAAGTGGGATACTCGAGTGACAACTGTTTCGTGTTGTGATCCCACTTCTGAGTTTTATAACCCTTCCGAGTTTTGTCGTTTGATATTTTTATGTACAATCAAATCAACTACCTTTTCGTGTTATCGAAAAAGTATTCTGTACGTTTGTGACACGTTTCGTCGGCCACAAATATTTTATTTTATTGGTTTACCAACATGATGATACAATAAAACACTGCTTTAACTATCACGGTTGTTCACTATAGACATATAATTATTTACGGGTTTTTTTGCTACAGTAAATATCTAATGTAAATAATCATATAAATACAATATTTCTTAGATAAAGGGCATAATAAGTGCTTATGTAACACCCCAATAATAGGTAAACTCAGCGTGTTGTGCATAATTTACACTTGTAAACAAGTTACTCCTAAAGATAATTAAAAACAGAACTAAAAGAAAAATCCTTTTGTGACACGTGTTCTGACCACAACCAGTGGGCTGTGTTCACCCTCTACCTACAGTTCTATGTTTGTGGCCTGACAAAAACTTATATTTATGTAGGCGATGGTTAGCACGCGGAACCATATATGATTATGACGGGTGTTCATAATTATAACAATTTAGAATTGTGTACAAAAAAAAACGACGTCTATCAGCCAGTCTCTGCTGCAATTACAAGTATTTTCATCTATCATTAAACATGTAAGCTCATTTCTCTTGCCCAGAGAACGCGTCAGGAAGCGCAACTATCGGTTTTGAACTGTTTCAATATTCTCACTGTGACACTTGGAATGTGGATTCCAAATGCTAGGACAATATTCTAAATGGCTTCGGACAAGAGACTTTGAAAGGGTAGTTTTGACAACAGGGTTTTTGAGTTTTCTACTATTATGCCAAATAAAACCGAGGGCTCTGCTAATTGAAGTGATTATATATTGAATGAAAAGTGATCTAATTAGAGTATAGTTAGGCTACTCCTCACTGTGGAGTGTGTGTGCGCTGGAGTCGTGTGACGAGTGACCAGGTACCTGACGTTCACGTTCCAGCCCGCGATCGAGTTCTGCATAGAGCGGCTGCGCCAGGGCGAGTGGGTGCACATCTTCCCCGAGGGGCGCGTCAACGTGGAGAAGCAGCCGCTGCGGTACAAGTGGGGCGTGGGCCGGCTGGTGGCGGCCTGCGCGGCCGACGCGCGCGCCCCGCTCATCCTGCCCGTGTGGCACGAGGGCATGGACCAGGTACTGTCTGCCAGCTCGCCCTCACTGCGGTACAAGTGGGGCGTGGGCCGGCTGGTGGCGGCCTGCGCGGCCGACGCGCGCGCCCCGCTCATCCTGCCCGTGTGGCACGAGGGCATGGACCAGGTACTGTCTGCCAGCTCGCCCTCACTGCGGTACAAGTGGGGCGTGGGCCGGCTGGTGGCGGCCTGCGCGGCCGACGCGCGCGCCCCGCTCATCCTGCCCGTGTGGCACGAGGGCATGGACCAGGTACTGTCTGCCAGCTCGCCCTCACTGCGGTACAAGTGGGGCGTGGGCCGGCTGGTGGCGGCCTGCGCGGCCGACGCGCGCGCCCCGCTCATCCTGCCCGTGTGGCACGAGGGCATGGACCAGGTACTGTCTGCCAGCTCGCCCTCACTGCGGTACAAGTGGGGCGTGGGCCGGCTGGTGGCGGCCTGCGCGGCCGACGCGCGCGCCCCGCTCATCCTGCCCGTGTGGCACGAGGGCATGGACCAGGTACTGTCTGCCAGCTCGCCCTCACTGCGGTACAAGTGGGGCGTGGGCCGGCTGGTGGCGGCCTACGCGGCCGACGCGCGCGCCCCGCTCATCCTGCCCGTGTGGCACGAGGGCATGGACCAGGTACTGTCTGCCAGCTCGCCCTCACTGCGGTACAAGTGGGGCGTGGGCCGGCTGGTGGCGGCCTACGCGGCCGACGCGTGCGCCCCGCTCATCCTGCCCGTGTGGCACGAGGGCATGGACCAGGTACTGTCTGCCAGCTCGCCCTCACTGCGGTACAAGTGGGGCGTGGGTCGGCTGGTGGCGGCCTGCGCGGCCGACGCGCGCGCCCCGCTCATCCTGCCCGTGTGGCACGAGGGCATGGACCAGGTACTGTCTGCCAGCTCGTCCTCACTGCGGTACAAGTGGGGCGTGGGCCGGCTGGTGGCGGCCTGCGCGGCCGACGCGCGCGCCCCGCTCATCCTGCCCGTGTGGCACGAGGGCATGGACCAGGTACTGTCTGCCAGCTCGCCCTCACTGCGGTACAAGTGGGGCGTGGGCCGGCCGGTGCCCGTGTTGATGTGAACGTGTTGGTTGCAGGTGTTGCCGAACACGGAGCCGTACCTGCTCAAGTTCCGCAAGCGCGTGTACTACCACGTGGGCGAGCCCATACAGATCCACCACCTGCTGGCCAGCCTGCGCGCGCGCAACGCCACCGAGGAGGAGACGCGGCGCTGCGTGACGGCGCGCCTGCAGCACGAGCTGCACCTGCTGCGCGACAAGACGCACCTGCTGCTGCGGCAGGCGGGCGCGCACCACCTGCTGGCCGCGCCCGGGGACTCCGCGCCGCCGCTGCCCAACGGCGCTTCACAGCACGCACACAAGGAGAAGGATTCCTAGTCTGTTGGAGGCCGGGACTGCGGCTGAGCTGATGTGTTTACCTGCAGAGACGAGCCGCACTCCTCCGCCACACGTGTCGGGAGCGCGACTGTAGCAGACCCGAGCCCCGGGCTCCGCGCGCCCTGCCCCCGCCGGCTCGCGGCTGCACAGCTCTGCCAGCTCGTGTGCTCCGTACAATATTAATACGTCGCTCGTTCAGTTCTCGGCCATGCATTGAAGGAACAGATAGTGTTTCGAGTGCGTCAGAACGTTCCTGTTCAGATGTGAGGCCAGCCTCGCACTGCACCGTGTCGGTCGATAGTGTCGGTCAGTCTGGTGACTAATGTGACGTGCAAGTGTATCGGGAACTGCGCTGGTGTTGGTGTGACCGTGTGTGAAGTGTATCCGTCACGTGACCTCCGCTGGACAGGCGCCGCCCGGCGTGGCCTGCACTCCACTACTTTTATTACAAGTTTTGATACTTATCGAAAACTTTTTTCACTTTCGTATTGTTCAATACATTTTAGTAAAGCGCCTCCAGCGGAAACGCGGATAAATTAAAATCTGTAGTAATGGGCAGTATAGGTTGCTTTGTTAAAGTACGAAAAAAAGTTTTGGAAAACTATCAAAACTTGTACTAAGGGTCCTGCCCGGCCTCGCTTCCATACAATCCTGTGTTTACGTCACTCACTACTGATGATGAATAATGTTTGTTTTCAGTTTATTCAAAACTGAATCCATTGTTAGTGATCATCTGTGGCACAACACTATCTCATTACTTGCCTGTCTCGACGGCGCTCGTCTGTCAGTATCCATTACAATTGTTATGTATATGATTACCTACCCGCCGCTACAGTTGGACGTGTGGTGTATGGCGGCCAGCGGACGGTCACGTGACCCGGCAGCCACCAGGGCGTTACACAAGACACACTTTCTGTTAGCGTCTTCAAGAAAATGACATTAGCTTGAGATAACATCTCTCAAGTTAATGTCATTGTCAATGTCATTTTCATACAATTTCATATTTCCGAAAGCGTTAACGCTAACAGTGTGTGGCTCTTGTCTGACCCCTGCTGGTGTGGCTCCTCGTCGTGAGAGATAATATAATGCACTTGTGAGTTAATGTGAATGTAATACAACACCAAACTCGATGTTGTTCGTCACGTGTTTGTATATTATTATTATTATTACGTGTAAATGACATATTAACTTAACTTTAATATAAAAGTGCAACTGTCGCAAACGTAGTACTGAGCACAAGTACTGTAGGGTGATAGATATTGTTATCTACAGTAGGGGATGTTGTTCCACGTGGACATGTCCCGCGGAGTCTCGGGGACACGGTGCCATGTGAGGGAACCCCGCAGCCCGCAGCATGCACTGCGGGACAAGTTCATGGGAACAAACTGTATGTTGGTTACAAACGCGATATTACTAAATGTACTCAAACTTGCACAAATCCTATCAAACTATATTTTCTTATTGTCTTGATGTTATTAACGTGATTGTAATTTGTATTTCTCTTGTAAAATTGTACCAAACTAATGTAGTGCTGGTGTGAGGCGCGCGAGGCCGCTCGTACACCGGGCGACCCGGGTTTGTCGAGTAGTGCGCTCGTACTGCACACTAAGTAGATACACCGCGAGTCTCCGCTGTCCGAGTCACTGAGCATCGTATGCGTGTGTCGCCTTGTGTACGAACGACTGTACCATGTTTGTATAGATAAGTGATGTTGACATGATGTAGGTACTCTGTTCCTGTAGTGTGTGTGTGTGTGTGTGTGTGTGTGCTCCCACGTGACCGCGGCGCGGGGGCAGAGCGCCCGTCTCAATAATACACCGGCATCAAACGCAACCACCGGACCGGCCTGATTACGTTGGCTATCCCTTACAATTGTAACCGCGCCATCCTGCTCGCTTGTTAAGGTGTAGGTGAATGGCGCCTAATGTGGGGAGCGTTGCGAATCACACCAAGCGACGGCACTAATTCGGAACCGTGTCGGCACAAAAAATTTGTATCTTGGTGTAGGTTCTGATTAGCGTTGTTGGAGTGGATTCGGAACATGCCCGCAGTCAGGCTGCAGGCCCTCCCTGCGGTCAGCAGCCGGGGTGACTGTCCCGGGCACTGTTCTGTCCCCGGCACTGTTCTGTCCCCGGCACTGTTCTGTCCCGGGCACTGTTCTGTCCCCGGCACTGTTCTGTCCCGGGCACTGTTCTGTCCCGGGCACTGTTCTGTCCCCGGCACTGTTCTGTCCCGGGCACTGTTCTGTCCCGGGCACTGTTCTGTCCCCGGCACTGTTCTGTCCCCGGCACTGTTCTGTCCCGGGCACTGTTCTGTCCCAGGCACTGTTCTGTCCCGGGCACTGTTCTGTCCCCGGCACTGTTCTGTCCCGGGCACTGTTCTGTCCCGGGCACTGTTCTGTCCCCGGCACTGTTCTGTCCCGGGCACTGTTCTGTCCCCGGCACTGTTCTGTCCCGGGCACTGTTCTGTCCCGGGCACTGTTCTGTCCCCGGCACTGTTCTGTCCCGGGCACTGTTCTGTCCCCGGCACTGTTCTGTCCCAGGCACTGTTCTGTCCCGGGCACTGTTCTGTCCCCGGCACTGTTCTGTCCCCGGCACTGTTCTGTCCCCGGCACTGTTCTGTCCCAGGCACTGTTCTGTCCCGGGCACTGTTCTGTCCCCGGCACTGTTCTGTCCCCGGCACTGTTCTGTCCCAGGCACTGTTCTGTCCCGGGCACTGTTCTGTCCCGGGCACTGTTCAGTCCCGGGCGCGGGATGAATAGTGTAGTGGTACTGTAAGTGAAGTGACGCGCGCTGCACCCTGCGCGTGTTAACAAACTTGTAGCCGTGGAATAGTTAGGTACTATTTTTTTTAATGAATAATAAGCTTGCGTTTGACCACCATCTCGCCTGATGTTATGCGATGATGCGGTCTACGTTGGAGCACGCTTGCCTGGAAGAAACCGATTCACTCGTGATTTGAACACACACAGACTAGCAGTTCGCACAATAAATGTGGAATCAAAGCGGTTCGTACGTGTTTTCGGAATATTAGCCATAAAGCGGTGACGATTTTTCGTGCCCGCTCTGGCAGTCCGATAGAAAAATGTGCAGGAGGGAATTAGATCATGCAGATCTGATGCACACTCACCGAAATGCTCTGCCGCGGACTCGGGCTCGGGCGGACGCAGACAGCGGGGCTGTTTCAAGTTTGAACCCCGCGTGTTGCTCCCCGGCATCGTAGCTCTCGAACGAGTGGACCGATTCTAATGTACTCAGATCACAAACTGCCCCCCCCCCCCTCCCCCCTGTCTAACATTCTTGAGTTATAAAATATTTTTACGACAAAAAAAAAACATGTTACATTACCAACTGAACAAGAAATCATTGGTTGTGATTACACAATATATAGATCCATCATGCATCTGACCAATGGATCTAATGATAAAGAAAGTTCTGAATAGATCCATACTTTCAAAATGTGATTAAAAATTAAAAATTTAATTAAAAATTAAAAATTTAATTAAGAATTAAAAATTTCAATAGATCCATCGAGGAACTACTAATAGATCTAGTTAGAAAAAAAGTACTTGATAGATCTATAATTTTGAATGGGGATTTCAAGAGAGAAAAAATTCTCTAGCAGCAGTTCTTATATTAGTTAAAATCTCTCCAGAATTGAATATTTATGAACATTTTTCTGAAATTATCCGGAGTCAACTCCGGAGAACCTAAATAAGCGTAAAGTGGACCGTGTTGTCGGAAGCTTCTACTTCGTAGTACTCTTCCGAGCGTCATTTTGATAAGCTATTTTGCATATATTTTTACAAGAGTTTACCGAGTTGTTATCGTTTACACCTTGTAGGATAGTCCCGAGTGTCCACCTCAGCTGCAGCCGCTGTTCACCTCAGCTGCAGCTGCAGCCGCTGTCAACCTCAGCCGCAGCTGCAGCCGCTGTCCACCTCAGCTGCAGCTGCAGCCGCGGTCCACCTCAGCTGCAGCCGCTGCCGGCTCGCGGCTCCGACCAAAGACTTGCGCTTAAAGTGCATCGCATATTTTATACTAACACTACATATTTTTAAATGTATTTACAAATCATGTTTGAAATGAAATATCAAATCAAACAATATATTTAAATAGTGGTGTAAATGTAACAGGTGTATTCGTGTCCTTAGTGTCAGGTTTCGTATTTCGTCTACATATCTGGAAGGTGACACATCAAAGTTATTATTTGAATGTGTGTAATTGTGTATATGTATTATAATTTATTGCAAGAATTATACAGTTGTATGTGAGTAACGCAGCCCGGCGGAGTGGCTTGTATCGTTACCAAGCTTCGACCAAAATAAAATTAATAGACTGGCCCAGAAGGAGCGCATTTTTGAAGATTACAAAATGAGCGCCGGCGCTCACTTCGTTTCAGTCGGTGTCTAGCCGTAGGAAGTACGATACAAGACTATTGTTACATGATAACGAAACATCTGACAAAATGATGTCTTCGTGTACTTTTCCGAAGTGTAATAACACAACAAAAAACCGCTATCTATTTTGTTTAACAAATGTACTGTATATGGTTATAATTAGACGTTGTAGTATATGTCAGACGGTTTTGACTCGTTTTTACAAAGCAAGTTCAGTTGTTATGGCCCGTCCATTCTTTTTTTTTTTGTTCGAAGTTACCAGGTAGTATCAACTCTGTTAGCCCGCTTATTCATACTTATTAAAGTTTTCCTTTATCATATTCATAATAATGTTATTTATTTAAACATTTAATTAGTACGAACGAGCGGGTGTTCGTTGAAAGTGCTCGTCTTCCGTTGATTATTAGTGTCGCGTCGGCGGGGAGACCCGCGGGCTCGGTCTAGTGTCGCGTCGGCGGGGAGACCCGCGGGCTCGGTCTAGTGCACGGCTAGACTGCAAGGCGATCCCTTCTATCTGTGACCGAAGCACACAGAAATGTAAATAATACTTGTGACGTAACGGTCATTTGTATGAAAGAGTTTTGTCCATTCTACACTAGAGTAGAGACCCCGCAAGCTGCGAGTTCAGTAGGAAACTATTCATTTGATTCTATTCGCAGCGTCGTCCATGCGAGAGGACGAGGTCGAGGGTCTTCTGAATAGCTTTCCGTTGGACTTGAATCATCTTTCGTTCCGTTAGAAAATACTTGATCGATGTGTTTTAGAGGCATAGTCCCCGCGGCGCTGCGCCGGCGCAGGGTGGCGCCGGGCGGCGCCGCGCGGCTCGCTTGTACATACCCAATAGTTAGTCGTTGTATAGCTGTTACGTAATCATGATCATTTGTCCGACTGAGGAATGTGCTTTTTTAAATACTTTTTCTGAATAAATTGGTGGACTAAACTAATGGATTTTTCTTTTTTAGTTTCTTGGTAGTTTTGATAACCAGTTCCCACTTCCTTATTGTAAACCTTAGAGGAAATACTCAGACGAGATGTCACCGACGCCAGCTCACTGATTCAATCACCTGCTTATATCATGTTTAGTTCCTTATTCCTAATGTGAACATCTAATCTTTACTATGGAAATAAATCACATAGTTGTGATGCCTCTGGTGTTATAAATATCCACAGGCGACGGTGACTGCTTACCATCAGGCAGCCCGTCTGCTTGTTTGCCACCTATGGCATATAACAAAAACAGCATTAAATTCTTTTGAAAAGAATTGCTATTAAAATGTGTAACTCTGACACAAATGTTATATCCGTGTCTGGCACTGAGCGAGGTCAGGGGACACTCACTTGTTTATATCATACACGTGGCTAACAAGCTAACAGGCCGCCTGACGGTAAGCGACCACCATCGCCGCCTATACTGATACCAGCAGGGGTGTGACATACGTTTACGACATTTAAAAATATATTAACAGCCCTTTTGAAGAACTCATAGCAGCAGGTGTCGCAGAAGGGAAGCTCGCTCCACATGTTGCAGGTGTGAGACAAACAAGACAGAAACGCACAGTGTGTGATTTCCACAGATTTAATTTGTTTTTCCTGGCCGGAGTCATCATCATCATCATCAGCCAGAAGACGTCCACTGCTGAACATCCCCCTTTAACCTCCACACTGAACGACAGCCTGCCTTTTGCATCCACTGGATGCCCGCGACTCCTGGCCGGAGTGATAACTAATAATAATATAGGTAATTGAGTTGGCTCACGAGGTTACCGCCATGTGGGATGTTGACTCGACGATCATTGTCCCGATAGTCGTTACGGTGAACGGTCTTATAGCGAAGAGCCTCGACCAACACCTTAAGAGGCTCTCGCTAGATGGTTGGGTCAAGGGTCAGATGCAGGGGGCGGTAATCCTTGACACGGCACGTATTGTCAGGAGGTTCCTCACTCTGCAGCCCTAACCACCGGTAGCTTGGGCCCTGCCCCGCTGCCGGCGGCACTCTACGCTTAGGTTTTTTAATAATATTTTATGTTTTTAGAAATAATGTAAAAAAAAACGTAAATTTACGAGAGAAAATAAATATGTGAACTAATTAATATTGCTCCTGGAATAACCACTAGATAAGGTATTACCAACATCTCCACCTAGTTTGTTCCACTTGGTTTGTCCCCACTGGTGGGGATTTCTTTTCTAACGTCGTCGTAGCTGTAGCAACAATCCTTTCTGGGGTGACAGTAGCCAGCCTCGTCCTGTCCGGACTCGTCCTGTCCGGACTCGTCCTGTCTGTCCGGGGCCGGAATCAATCAGAACAAACACTTGTTTATTTTTACATTGCCTATATTTACACATTGTATCATCAAATCAACTTACATTTTGTAAAATTTACACAATATACATAAAAATATAATTTATTTACAAACAGGCATCCAGATACAATACCTATAGAGTCACAAACGTGCAACAAATACCCAAACTAAAACTCGGCGCACGCTACTGGCGCCGACTTTTTGATTAGTTACAAGGCAACCGCGATCCGACTACAACGCCGCGCGATGTCAGAGCTACGATGATATAACGGACAAGCGATGTTGAACACTGTACGCGACATAACGTCTAAATTGGAGTAAATGTGGCATTGCAACTATATTATAATTGATGTCTAGGTATGTGGTATGTGTATGTACAACGCTCGGACGAGTTTTGACTGTTTTCACTTAGAGATTGTGACTCTATAGGTATTGTATCTTGACGCAAACAGGTTTCAAATATTCCAACTTACAACAAATGTGCGTCATGTAGACCACAGACCAGTACTGCAGCACTCCTACACCCTTCGACCAAAATAAAATTAATGGACGGGCCCAGAAGAAGCGCATTTTTAAGATTACAAAATAAGCGCCGGCGCTGACTTCGTTTCAGTCGGTCTCTAGCCGTAGGAAGTGCGACACGAGACTTGTTAAATGACTACGAAACATCTGACAAAATTATGTCTTCGTGTGCTTTCCTCAACTGTAAACACAACAAAAAAACCGCTATCTATTTTTTGTAACAAATGTACTGCACATAGTTATAATTAGGTGTTGAAGTATAGATAAATCCTTGCTACCAACACTGATTGTGATATTATTTGCGACAGTTGGAAAAATGTAACGAAAGTGTTTTTGACTTATTGTGAAAATTTAACTGATCAATGGGACAGGGGCAAAAAAGCCGATGACTATAATGACAATTTGTATGACATACTAATTTTATGTTGACATATTTTTACAGCAATTTGTTGTATTTATTATATTAGTTAGTGGACTCGGGGGTATATCCTAAAACTGCGACCAGAACCACCGGAGGATGGGCAGCAGCGTCCTGTTAGTACACGGTGAACGTACTGCGATCTCCAAGCCGCCTGCCAAGCGTGGGGATTATGGCAACACCCCTCTCTAAGAGGGAGGCCTTGTTCAGCAGTGGATATTTAATGGCTAATGATGTGTGATGTGTGTATAGATAATTATGTCCGACGATTTTGCCTCGTTTTTACTGAGCACGTTCAATGGTTATGGCCCGTCCATTCATTTTATTTTGGTCGAAGACTACACCGCAAGAAACATAAAGTTAAACTACTCATACATAAGAAAGCAAATGTTATTTAAACCAATCATTCACAATAAATTATCATTGTCTCAAACATGATGTTGATGTGTACATAATAGTAAAGAATCACTTCAACCTTTCCTGAAGTATTTGGCGGTCAATGTGTCACCTGAATATCTAGTATGTGAATACAACACTTTACAGAGGTTATGTTACAGCTTACAGAATCAGGTTACTGGACTCGTATATTTTAGTCTTATTAAAAGCTGTTCATAAATAGTCGAAGGGCCGCAGAGTGACATGGGAGATATCTCAGTTTTTTTAAGCTTGCGTTTGACTACCAACTCGCCTGATGTGAAGCGATGATGCGGTCTACGTTGGAGCACGCTTGCCTAGAAGAAACTGATTCACTCGTGATTTGAACACATTGATACATGTAGAGTTCCTGAGGGAACGGCCACGCGGGTGAAGCCGCGGTGGGCAGCCAGTCGTACACAAGTACGATATGTGATGGTTTCATGACACAGAACGCCCCACCTTTGATAGCCCCGTTGGTTCAGTTGGTAGTGAACCTGCCTTCTGAGCTTGGGGGCGTGGGTTCTATTCCCACCTAGGACAAACATTCATGTGAGGAACATTTGTGTTTGTTCTATATCTGGGTATGATTATCTATTTAAGTATGTATTTAAACCTATATATGTATGTATATCAGTCTCTGGCAGCCATATCACAAGCTTTGCTTAGTTCGTGGTCAGATGACCGTGTGTGTAGAAACGTCCCGGATATTTATTTATTTAATGACGTGTGGTGGAAGGAGCTCGTTTGACGTATCTGCTTGTTTCAATGGATATTACGATGCTTGCCGTCACGTGTTGAGGGCGACGTCTGTCCTTGTCGCGCAGCAGGCGCAGGCGGGGTGTTGCCTAACACTCTCCGGGAACAATATTTTATTTATTTCGTGTAATCAACAGCGTTATAAATTCTACATAATATTCACAAGATAAGGCCAAAATAGATTACATAATTTAAAAAGTAAATAATAATAATTTTACGACTAACATAGTGTTATTACAGGCACACGAACTTGTATGTGTGTGTTTCTGATCGTACATTTGTCGTAATAAAAAAATGTAGGTGGATGGAGATGGGTTAGAAGTGGGATGGCAGCAGGGTGGGAGCAGGGTGGGAGCAGGTTGGGAGCAGGTTGGGAGCAGGGTGGGAGCAGGGTGGGAGACAGCTTGCTACAGGATTAGAAAGGAACCGATGACGCGAGAAAACAGCGGGACAGGATTTTGTTGTACGCTTACGAAGTCGCGAGCGACACCTAATCTATATATACATAATTATATGAAATGCTGGTCGTAGGTAAGCGCATCCCAGGAGGATCGCTCCACTGATTTGACGTAATGATCCGAAGAATGTTTTTAGGAAAAGATTAAAAAATCAATAAAACCGTTTGCTTAATTCTATGGAATTTTTGTATGAAGTATAACTCTGTGTGACAAATTAGGCCGCGACGTGTGTCAGGTCGACCTGTGCATCTCCTGGTGCGCGCAGTGCAGGTGATACAGACGGCACCGCGCCGGGTGTAACATCGTGCCGCGCACGGAGTCAGTCGTCGGCCGGGTGTAACATCGTGCCGCGCACGGAGTCAGTCGTCGGCCGGGTGTAACATCGTGCCGCGCACGGAGGTGAGTCAGTCGTCGGCCGGGTGCAGCGCCAGCAGCGAGCTGGCTCCGAAGGGCGGGCGGTAGGAGACGCGGCGCTCCGCGAACAGCCGCGCCGGGGGCGCCACGTCCGCCAGGTACACGCGTCCTGCGGGATATGTCACGCTCACTCACACACTCACACAACATACAAAGAGGCCTCAAATTGCAAAATTCCCGGCAACAAGTGTTTTGCTGTAACATGTAGAGGGAATCACATTAAATATTTCTACTATGTTGATCTCCAACATTTTTCCTAGGACCAATTTTAAGGTCCTACGATTGCAATAGAGGTACTACACACCAACGTAAAATTTGTATTTCACGAACTCCTTTCCGCACCACCACACCGGTCTAGTTCCAGGCGCGTTTTTTGCGTGATAACCACATAAAAAAACGGTGAACAAAAATTTTAGGATATTTAATTGTGTACAAGTTTTTATTTATATACACGGGAATGACTCACGTAAGATGAAGCCGGTCACTCCGACTACAACAACTACAAGTTTGTTTACGTAGTGCACTCACCCAGCTCGGCGGGCAGCGCGGGCGGCACCAGCGCCACCACGGAGGCGCGCACGCACACGTGCTCCCAGCCGCGGGGCGGAGGCTCCATGGCCACCAGCGCCGCGCGCGAATCCATCGCCCACGCCAGCGCAGCCCTGCACAATCAAATGTGCTAAACTTGTTTTACATTTACATTAAAATGAAAGACACTTGAAAGATTCAGATGAGGGGGCGGGGGGCACCGCGCGGGCTCCTCTTCTGTGGGTAATAGAGGGGAATGAACTACTCGAACCCTTAAATAAAGATGGAATAACCACCACCGGATATGCAGGTGATATTGCAATTATGATAACAGGGGCCTTACTGCCTTCCTGTTTTATGCGATTCTGTTTAGGTGATGGCGAAAAGTTGCGCGACCGTAAACCGTGTCTCGGCGCGTTAAGGTTCACGTTCGCGTGATTCTCCGCACAGCGCTGTTTCAAGCCCGCGTTAAGAGGTAGCCGTAAGTTCCCGGACTGTTTGAATCGACACCGTGTCTGACATGTAGAAGACACTGAACACGAACAGGTGCGAGCGTCGCAGCCTTTCTGTTAACCGACACGAAACAGAATGTGTCATTCACGGTAAAACAAATAACTGGCCAAGAGCGAGTCGAGACACGCATGCGGTACAGATCAGAAATTAAATTGGTGGTTATAAAAAAATAACGAAAGTCCAGAGTTCTGTGAACTGAGACAAATTTTAGTAGCGCCTTCGATAAGGTTGACAACAATATCTTAATCAGAAAGTTGCAACTGTGCGGCATCCACGACCCAATGTTAAGTTGGTTCAGGTCCTATCTCACGGACAGAGTGCAACGAGTGATAGTTGGTGGCTTCACTTCGTCACCTTATGAAGCAAGCTCAGGGGTGCTGCAGGGTTCTCATCTTGGACCAATCCTCTTTCTCGTATTTGTCAACGTTGATTGTTTACATCACAGCAAAGCATTACTCTTTGCTGACGAACTTAAAATTTATAAACCAGTAAGATCAGCTAACGATGCAACTTTGCTACAGGTGGATCTGGATGCTATATTTGAATGGTGCAGAAATATGTAATAACATGATATTAAATGCCTCTAAATGTTACCATATCAAAATTACTAGAAACAAAAATATAATTCAATCCGACTACTCAATTGATGGTCAACTTCAATAAGGTGATAACACCTTATTGAAGAATTATAGACCCATCTCACTCCTGAGCCATGTGTACAAGTTGTTCTCCAGAGTCATTACGAACCGTCTCGAAAACAGGATTGATGACTTTCAGCCTCCCGAACAAGCCGGTTTCCGTAAAGGCTGGAGCACCATAGACCACATACACACGCTCCGCCAGATTATACAGAAGACTGAGGAGTATAATCGGCCATTATGCCTAGCGTTTGTGGAATATGAGAAAGATCTTTACTTTTGAATTCACCGCACTAGGCAAATCGTTAATGAAGCCCACAAACAGAATAGGGCCGACATGGGATCCCTGCGGAACACCAGACGGCACCGCCGTTACTCTGGATTTGAAACCTTTTACGACTACTAATTGGGATCTATTGCGTAGGTAAGATTCAAACAACCTCAGTAGAGTACTATAGGTGCCCAAATCATGAAGTTTGGCCAAAAGCATGTTGTGGTTGACTAGGTCAAACGCCTTACTGAAATCTGTGTATATTGTATGAGTTTCTCCATCTTTATCTAACACTTCCAAGAATATCATTTACATAGCCAATGAGGTTGGTGCACTTGTAGACTTTTGTGGCCTAAAACCATGTTGATTAATATTTACATATGAAGTTGTAATCACAATATGTTGTAATAATTGTTGTGTTGTACTGACTGGTACTGTTCCTGCGGGTCATCGAGCTGCGGGTCGTAGAGCGCGAGCAGCACCAGGTCGGGGCTCGGCAGCGAGTCCAGGTCGGCCGGCAGCGCCACGTCTCCCAGCGCCGCGGCCGCCAGCTCGCGCGCCAGCGGCGCCGGCGGCTGCGCGGGCGCGCCCCCCGGCAGCAGCGCGGCGGCGCGCGCGCCGTGAGACGCCAGCACGCGCGCTGCCGCCAGCCCCGCGGCGCCGGCGCCGTGCGCGCCGCACAGCGCCACCACGCGCGGCGCCTGGTGCGCGTTGCGCGCCTCCAGCCGCCGGCCGCCGCCCACCAGCCGCAGCGCCACGTCCGCGGCGGCGCGCGCCAGCAGCGTCTGCGAGAACTCGAGCAGCCCGAGCCGGCGCAGGCCACGCCACAGCTCGCGGCGCAGGCGCGGCGCGGCGCCGGCCACGCGCGCGCCCAGGTCCGTCACGTAGTCGCGCGGGCCGCGCAGCTCATCCGGCAGCCGCACGAGCTCGGCCTGCACGGCGCCCCCGCCCCCGCCGCCGCCCAGCACGTTCTCGTCGTGCCGGTACTTGTCGTCGGGCGCGGTGCGCAGCAGGTCGGGCCGCGCGCCGCGCATCTGCTCCCAGAGCGCGCGCTTGTCGAACAGCGCCAGGTTGCCCTCGAAGTCGAAGTCGTCGTCCAGCGCGACGGATGCGGCTGCGGACCCGAAGCACGCTTCGTTGCGGCGCCGCGCCGCCGCGGTCCCTCCGGGCGCGCCGCCACCGGCCCCCGACCCGGCGCCGCCCCCCGCCCCCGGCCCAGCGCCGCCCCCGACACGCCCTTTCGGCGCTGACCCGGAGTTGCCGAAACTGCCTAAAATACATTTTGTATATAATTTAACTCGGACAGTAAACAGCCGTCATGAAGAGGGTACAACATATTCGGCGATATTCAAAAGCCTCGAACAGTTTCCATTATTAGCTGGAAGGTTAAAATCAGCTTTAACAGTTGACGGTCGGATTGTGAGAGGAAATAATGATCATATAGTTACAAAGTTTTTTGAAGGTTTATTTGGACCTCAAATTTCAAGAGGATTCAAAAAAAAAAAACTAAAGACAACAGAAATAATGTAAAATGAGAGTGTCAGACCCGCATGGCTGTTGTTCTTGTTGGGGCGCGCGCCCTGGATGTCGATGGGCTTGCTGCGCACCGGCGCCGCGCCCGGGCCCGCGCCCGCCGGGCCCGCGCCCCCCGCGCTCCTCGCACTGCTCGCGCAGCTCGGGGGCGCGGCCGGAGGGATGATACCTGCGTGATAATACATTACACTATACTAGGATGCACTAGATGCAGTTGGTGGACTTGGCCAAGTTTCAGAGATGTGTAATGTTATGTCATACCAACATAAACATTATACTTTTCATAGTTAGGTCAAAACTACATTGGAAACATTTTTTGTTGGTGTTATTACGACAAGGTCTTTTGACCTAGAATGTTTTTTAATTTAACAGTTACAGATTTACTGCTGTAAGTCAATAAGTTGTAATCACAAAATGTTCAAAATAATTTTGAATAAGTGTTTGTATATTTATGATCTATCAGCATAGTAAGTTCCAAGTTTAATGTCTAATAATTTATAAATGCGTGGGAGGATAAAAATTAAATACTCATTATTTTAATAAATGTGGGCAAACAATGTACTAAAATTACATATTTCAATAAAATAATATATTGTGGGTGTGGCGATGGTCGGCATGGAACAAACTGTTTAAATTTCATCAAAATTATTGTTGAATATTATAATAACATTTGGATTCTAAGATAGCTTTTAAATTATTTGTGAAACTTAAAACTTCTTTTCCCATCTTATGTTTGAATTCATTTAGCAATCATCATCATTTCAGCCATAGGACGTCCACTGCTGGACATAGGCCTCCCCCATCGATATCCAAAAGGGCCGGTTGGAAGCGGCCAGCATCCAGCGTTTCCCTGCGGTCTCTTTTAGGTTGTCTGTCCATCTTGTGGTTGGATGTCCTACGCTGCGCTTACCAGTTCGTGGTCTCCATTCCAGAACCTTTCAGCCCCATCGGCCATCTGTTCTGCGTGATATGTGCCCTGCCCACTGCCACTTCAACTTGCTAATCCGGTGGGCTATGTCGGTGACTTTAGTTCGTCTACGGATCTCCTCATTTCAGATTCGATCTCGTAGAGAAACCCTGAGCATAGCCCTCTCCATAGCTCGTTTAGCAATATATTAAATATTTTATTATTATATCAACTATTTATTTATTTTCATAGTTGTTAGTTTAATTAGAATAATATTATGTATTCAGGACATTTTTGCACACACGGTCATCTGACCCCAAACTAAGCGAAGCTTGTGATATGGCTGCCAGAGACTGATATACATACATATATAGGTTTATATACATACTTAAATAGATATTAACAACTAGATATAGAACAAACACACATGTGCTACGTAAAATGAACTACGACAAATATATGGATCGCGGTTGGGTCACACACTCACTTGTTGTTTTGTTTATGCTCACGAGTACAGGCTGTAGTGACATACCAGTGTTGTGGCTGGCCTGGAGAGTCTCGCAGACGGTGGCGCGCTGTCCTTTCTTGCCTTTCGCGACAGCCACGGTGCTGTGCGCCTGCTCGGCCGGCTCGGGTGCATTCTCGATAATCTTCAACTCCTTTATGTCCGCCGCACTGAACATAACCAACAAATATTATGGAGGTAACTGTAAGTTATATAACTCCCCTGCCCGATTATAACTTAAGAACATTACAAACTTTAGTGTAACTTGTGATTTTGGATAAGGAAAACCGTTTCTGAAAGCTTTCGTGAGAGTAATCGTGGTTCCATCCGCTTCCAAAATAGTGCCCTGGTAGCAACCTAGAGGTTCTCCGCAGTCGACTGACACGGCGTATCCGATCCACTTCGACATTTTTAATTATTATTTTACGCTAGTATCAGAAGAATGAGTAAATAAATTACTACGTAAATACAAACAAAAATATTCAAATAAAATCCCAACTAATCCCAAGTTTTTTTTTTACTCTTTTCTTTCATGAGTTTTTTTTTTGTTAATCTTTTCTTGACCTTTGATACAATGTCCATTAGTCGTAATATTATACATCAAGTTTACATAGTATTAGTTTACTTAATATTTCCTCTATATAATATTCGTATAGATTAGTATAGATATAGATAATCAAAGAGAATGTTGTATCATACATCCTTGCATGCACAGCTTGCATGGAACAATATCTGTGATGGAACACTATTACCACGGTGCAACTCAATGACGTCTTCCTTTCTCATAGGTGCAACTACAACACTTACAAAAAATACAAAAATGCCTTGACAGTAAACAAAAAAAATCTTTTCTATGGTCATCTTATTATAGAATCTGTGGGGGGACTGTGGTCTGTGAATTTGAAGTTGTGAACTCTGTGGTTGTCTCATCTGTGGTCTACATTTGATTTGACATTTTGTGTTACGCTAGAGCTCGATAGACGTTTCGCAAGTTTTCTCCGGGTTTGTTTTGAATTTTGTAGCTAATATTATGAATAAAAATTTGTTTACTTGAACAGTTACTTTAGTCTAAGTTAAGTTACGTGCCTATTTCGCTTACAAAATACGGCCATGGATACGGTGAGTCTCAATACTTTGGTCTAAAACAAATTATTATACTTTCATCATCATCATTATAAGCCTATCATTGTTCACACTGCTGATTGTACTATAACTTGGACCAATCATTGTTAAAAATAATCCCAGCAATAATTTTTTTATATGTGCCAAACAAACTACCGGTACGTTGGATAAGATCCCTTGGGTTCTTGAGATTTAACTAGGTAGATGCCAAGCTCTCTAACATTTCCATACATTAATATAATAATAGTAATTTTGAACGTTAATTTATTGCTGTGAGAAAAGTTCTTGTTTCTTGCTAATAAACAGTAACTTTGCATCTTGTAATACCTACTTACTTTTATTTGAAGATTACATAATTAGGTACTGCATAAATGTAGCTATAAATTAATTAAAGGAAAGACTTTTTGAATTGTTTACTTATTTATGTTTTTGTTGGTATATTACAACTTTTTGTCTTTGACGATGTACATATACATAATCAAAGCTTTTTGTAAAGTTGGTGATATTGGTTGGTTATAGTATAGATAAAGCACAAAAAGTAGTACAAAAGGTATATGAAGGTGAAGGATAAACACATTAAAAAAAATCAAAGAAATTTAATATTATATAAAATAATAAGTAATAATTAAGGCTTTTTTTTTCTTAAACTCTGTAAGTATATTTGGTAACTTGTGATTGAACATTAATATTTTGCAACTCAAAAAAATACTTCCACATTTGAAAAATTTCATAATTATGTAGGTCCTATAAAACTTTGTAGCAAGAAACTTGATTATAGCACAAGATTGTAATTGTTTGAGTGAACTGGTTCTGTAGGTCACAAGGACACCAGCGACCATCACATGCAAACATTCACGAGACAGAATCATTTTTGTTTCTCATATATTTTTAACTGCTGATGTTACAGCTACTTTTTTCCATTATATTTTATCTCATATTTTGGGTTTCATAATATAGTTATTCATAATTTATTAAGCTCATTACGTATGTGTGATTTTTTATTTGATGATGTGTGTTATATAAGTTAATAATTTAAGAAAGTCAAAATTTCATGCAAATTCTTACTAAGTAGTTGGTTTTATATTGTTTAATTTTGTTTCCCACACATTTTTGATTTGTTTCCTTAAATAGATTACCTCCAAATAAAGTCTACGTAAAAATGTTAAATCAATGAGGTCTCCACGACACGGGCCTAGAGCCTAGTGTGGGGCCACTGCATATATGAAATCTTTTATATGAATAAAGTGTAAAAAAAATAAAAAAAATTGGTAGGTACTTATTGCGATATTTATGTGTTGTTTTACCCCAACATGTTAGGAAACAGAGTCATGTTTAGTGGATGGATGTAATTATGTGTTGTTTTACCCCAACATGCTAGGAAACAGAGTCATGTTTAGTGGATGGATGTAATTATGTGTTGTTTTACCCCAACATGCTAGGAAACAGAGTCATGTTTAGTGGATGGATGTAATTATGTGTTGTTTTACCCCAACATGCTAGGAAACAGAGTCATGTTTAGTGGATGGATGTAATTATGTGTTGTTTTACCCCAACATGCTAGGAAACAGAGTCATGTTTAGTGGATGGATGTAATTATGTGTTGTTTTACCCCAACATGCTAGGAAACAGAGTAATGTTTAGTGGATGGATGTAATTATGTGTTGTTTTACCCCAACATGTTAGGAAACAGAGTCATGTTTAGTGGATGGTGTCGCGTTTTAAAGTCTGTGACTTGGTTATTGACATATAAAAGAGTCCTATTATATTAAAATAGGTTAACCTACCTAGTGCGGTAGTATTAAAGTAAACACAGATTACAAGCGATACAATTATTTATTAAAATATATAAAGATTACAAAGCGTACCTGAAGGGCGTTTATAAGAGCAAAGATATCAAAGGGAAGTGGGTGGCGCTTATTCTTTCGACTTATACGAGGGACAGTACTCTCCTGGAAAGTGAGGTCGCCGTGAAGAGGGCGATCTGGTCCAGTCCCGGATTCAGTCCATCCAAGTGGTAGCCATGTCCAGGAGCAGCGTCAGGTGCGCAGCGTGTTATAAACGGGACGTAGTGGTCTTTATTTTCTATTTAAGTTACTGTGGTCTTCAGGACCACCGTTGAAGTGACGTCCACCATTGGACGTCTTCCATAAAAAGGTCCACGGGAAAAGGTCCACCATAAAAAGGTCCAACATGAAAAGGTCCACGTCTTCCGTAAAAAGGTCCACCATGAAAGGTCCATCATGAAAAGGCCCGTCATAAAACCCTGGAAAGTACCATGGATGGTATTAATTAATTATCCAGAATCCTGAACGCCCACGGCGACAAGGAAAGCACTGTCAGATATGTGACACGCCGTGGCCGTTCAGTCAGATCGGATTTACAGTTTACACAGAAATACACTCGTACACCACTGGTTCAACACTTACCCAAATTAGGGGTTATAGTATGTATGTAATTTAAGTAGATTAATGACTTTAAATGATTCGGGGTGCGCTCACGCGCAGTAACACATACAGTACAGGCAGTAACCTGCGTGCGCGCACGCAGGTTGTGCGCGCATCCTAAAAGCAGAGGGCCGAATGCCGCATCGCGGCAGGCGATCTTGTTTTTATGAAGCGCACGGAAAGCTTCTAGAAGGTTTGCTGACGAGGATATGTACCTAGGGTACCTACGTATCGGAGTCTTATGAAGTAATAATCAATATATTTATGTGAATATTTGTACTTATTGTTAATAATTAAACGATATTCAATTAATATTTATTGCTATATTTTTAGTTAGGTACTTTGTATTTATTTCATTTTAGACTTGGAACGTACAACGTTACAATGGATGTAATTATGTGTTGTTTTACCCCAACATGTTAGGAAACAGAGTCATGTTTAGTGGATGGATGTAATTATGTGTTGTTTTACCCCAACATGTTAAGAAACAGAGTCATGTTTAGTGGATGGATGTAATTATGTGTTGTTTTACCCCAACATGTTAGGAAACAGAGTCATGTTTAGTGGATGGATGTAATTATGTGTTGTTTTACCCCAACATGCTCGGAAACAGAGTCATGTTTAGTGGATGGATGTAATTATGTGTTGTTTTACCCCAACATGCTCGGAAACAGAGTCATGTTTAGTGGATGGATGTAATTATGTGTTGTTTTACCCCAACATGCTCGGAAACAGAGTCATGTTTAGTGGATGGATGTAATTATGTGTTGTTTTACCCCAACATGTTAGGAAACAGAGTCATGTTTAGTGGATGGATGTAATTATGTGTTGTTTTACCCCAACATGTTAGGAAACAGAGTCATGTTTAGTGGATGGATGTAATTATGTGTTGTTTTACCCCAACATGTTAGGAAACAGAGTCATGTTTAGTGGATGGATGTAATTATGTGTTGTTTTACCCCAACATGCTAGGAAACAGAGTCATGTTTAGTGGATGGATGTAATTATATTTTTATTGATATTACCGCCTGTAGCATTCATAGCTGAAGCGAATTTGAAATGTGAGGAGTTTTGGATATATATCTGAATTTCAAATATTATTTCATGTATTAAACATTGAAAATACCTGTACAATACACACAATACAATACAATTCTTTATTAAAACTCCATAGTTACAAGTCAAACTTCTCCAGTACACTTTCTACAATGATGTAGGTATATAATCTAATATAAAATTATATTTTTAATATATTATTATCATGTGCAAGTCAAATTAAATAATAAATTATTCATATAAAAATATTATAAGCATACATTTATTACAATATTATGTCAATGTGTATTTGAATATGTTAAATTCATTCATCATGAATCTTGAACCTTGTTGCGTTGTGATAGAGTTTAAACTAAATTAAAGTATGTTTAATTAAATCATATATAAATATAATATATGTATATATTATGTTTTTTGTTAGTTACATTTATTTTGATTTCTTGTAATTTTTTATGTGTAAAGTTTTTATAGTTTAGTTTTATGGGTGATATTTTTAGATGTTATGTTTGTATGGGTATTGACAGTGAGGAGTAATGATGATAATTTTATGGTTAAATGTTGTAATGTTTAAACTGTTTATGTACCTACCTACTTATTATTACTTAATGTGGAAAGTATTTTATTTTATTTTACAAGGAAAACATACAGCTGCAATTTTATGTGATGTGGCTATTTTTATGAGAAAACTTCTTAGTTGTAGACGCTGTAGACTGACACATATAAATTCTACTCGGAAAAAGATGTTTTCACCCGAAGTCATCGCTTTACATATAAAGAGGTCATCTGATAACATAGTCATATCTGTATTAGACAATGAGTAGGTACAATCGCTTACAGCGATAAGGCCTCCTGTTAAAGGCCTATATAGATAATGTTTTTATTGTAATGTTTATGTTATCCTTGTTTTGTAGTATTTTAATAAAGAGTCATTGTATTGTATTGTATACAACAGTATGCGAGTTATTGTTGAAGTTCCGTAGTTACATACACACGTAGGTATATAGTAATGTCTCTGTGAATATAGCTGAGCAGAGAGATACATGTAGGTACGCGTGCAGTCAGTAGTGATGTGCGGTGTGTTGCAGGACAGCGACGTGGTGGTGAAGGAGAACGTGCGGCGCGGCTCGCCGCTCACCACGTGGTGGCTGTGCGCGGCGCTGGCGGCGGCCGGCGCGGCGCTGGCGCTGGCGGCGCTCGCGGACTGCGCGCTGCCGGCGCCGCGCCGCCACGGGGCGCCGCCCTCCGCCTTCCTAGCCGACACTGCGTACCGACACCTGCTCAACCTGACCGCCGTCGGCCCGAGGGTGATTGCAGCGATCAAATAACTGACTTTTTTATGCCACATGTGGCAAACTAGCTAACGGGTCGCCTGATGGTAAGCGATCACCGTCATTTATATGGATACCTGTAACACCAGGGGCATCACAGACACGTTGTCGACCTTTAAATACTCTATTGACAGCCCTTTTGAAGAAACCTGGTGAGAAAGTGGTGAAGAGGAAAGTGGCAGTTACAGAGGGTGGGAAAGTTGTGTGTTTTACTCATACAATACAATTGAAGTAGTTTGATGTGACTCATGTGACATAGTGTGTCGCACGCGGCAGGTGGCCGGCAGCTACGAGAACGAGGTGGTGGCGGTGGGCGTGCTGGTGTCCGCCATCAAGGAGATCGCGCGCGGCGCCGCGCCGCACAACCGTGTCGAGCTGGACGTGTTCACCTCGGACGGAGCCTTCCCGCTCGCCTTCCTGGACGGTCAGTGGACCCTGCAGGCGGGCTTCTGACTCCCCCACACTATGTTGATCAGGTCTTCGAAGGAAGGTAACGATTCTATCGACGGCCCCCTGCCACGCCTGGAACCCGGCGCCCGGAGCGATGGCCTCCCTCCCCCCACGCTACGGCACTATGGAGAATGTGCCACATGCCGGCCGCGACACTTGTAGGTGGTGATGGTTTGACTCGTAGTCTGACGGCTAGTAACGGTCGGTAGTAATGAATAGTTTGGTGCAGGTATGAACCACGTGTACCGCGGCGTGTCGAGCGTGGTGGCGCGCGTGTCGGGCCGCGGCGCGCCTCCCCAGGCCAAGCGAGCCGCGTTACTGTTCAACTGCCACTTCGACACCGTGCCCGACTCGCCCGGTGAGTCACACTACACGCTACACCACGCCACGTGTCGGGCCGCGGCGCGCCTCCCCAGGCCAAGCGAGCCGCGTTACTGTTCAACTGCCACTTCGACACCGTGCCCGACTCGCCCGGTGAGTCACACTACACGCTACACCACGCCACGTGTCGGGCCGCGGCGCGCCTCCCCAGGCCAAGCGAGCCGCGTTACTGTTCAACTGCCACTTCGACACCGTGCCCGACTCGCCCGGTGAGTCACACTACACGCTACACCACGCCACGTGTCGGGCCGCGGCGCGCCTCCCCAGGCCAAGCGAGCCGCGTTACTGTTCAACTGCCACTTCGACACCGTGCCCGACTCGCCCGGTGAGTCACACTACACGCTACACCACGCCACGTGTCGGGCCGCGGCGCGCCTCCCCAGGCCAAGCGAGCCGCGTTACTGTTCAACTGCCACTTCGACACCGTGCCCGACTCGCCCGGTGAGTCACACTACACGCTACACCACGCCACGTGTCGGGCCGCGGCGCGCCTCCCCAGGCCAAGCGAGCCGCGTTACTGTTCAACTGCCACTTCGACACCGTGCCCGACTCGCCCGGTGAGTCACACTACACGCTACACCACGCCACGTGTCGGGCCGCGGCGCGCCTCCCCAGGCCAAGCGAGCCGCGTTACTGTTCAACTGCCACTTCGACACCGTGCCCGACTCGCCCGGTGAGTCACACTACACGCTACACCACGCCACGTGTCGGGCCTGCTATAATCCTGTACATCCAGACGTGATGCCACGCTGCACCACACACACAGTTCTGTGTATAATCGCTAGTTTGGCATCTCATTGCTCCGTTACGTACGGTATGTCAGCGTATGTACTGTCGCGGCAGGCACGGAACACATATAATGGGCGTACGTCAAAAATATAGGTCAAGGTGAAGCCGAGGCACCCGTAACGCGACTCCATCAATGCCTAATTGTAACCAAGGTTGCATGTTCACGCGTATACCTACCACGTCAGAAATGAACGATATTCAAATACGTTTCATAACAGTAGGAAAAGAGCCTGTGGCCTTGCTTCCTAGTAATTAAAGAAGGTAATGAAAGGAGGTGGGCTGTTAGCGGAGCGCGGCCCCGGGCCGCCGGCGCCGGCCCCGGGCCGCGGCAGTCGGCGCGCGCTAACACGAGTAACGAGCGCGCCGTGATTAGCGCACGGCACCGAATCAATTCCGCCCATTTACAAGATGAAGGTTACCGGCGACCGGTACAACAACCTACTCACAGCACATGCAGCTATCGGATTTAGTGGTACGACAGCGCCTGCACGCACTGCACGCACTGCACGCACTGCCCGCCGCCCGGGCTGCCCCGACTCTACCGAGATCCTTCACGAACTATTGTACCTTCAAAATCAAATTATTTATTTGTCAGAACATGGTAGGTACACATACATATAAAGTAGCATACATGGTCGTAAGAATGGAGACGTATCTCATGTCCTTGCCTGTTACAGCGTACAAATGTTCAGGTTATAAAAACCCGACAGGACAAACAAAAAAAACTTGGGATCAATCTCGGGCAAACATTTTTAATACACATAATTTATTTGTGACAAAAAATACAATATTTATAAAAAATAGTTAAAATTTAAACAAATTAATTTGAATAGGTAGGTATGTGGACGCGGTGTTATGTAACAAGTAACAAGTCAGCAGTGTACTACATAACTCTCTCACGTGACAATACTATATAAACATATTTGTATTGTTTGGAAGCTGACTTGATCAATAGTGTTCATAACTTGATTTAAGAAAATCTCTTCAGCCATTTGAAGATAATCCATTTTTTGTACGCCTTTTAAACGACAAAACTAAATCAAAATTGGTTTAGCCGTTTGGGAGCTATGATGCCACAGACAGACAGACAGACAGACACAGATACACACGTACAACTTACAACAACCCTATTTTGCGTCGGGTTTAAAAAACATTATTTATGCAAATTATGCATCGTATTATTTATTTATTTTATTTATTTATTTATTTACGGAAAACAAACAGCGTTAACAACATAAAACATAGTAATGAAAATAAGAACAAACAAGCTTTAAAAGTTTTCACAAATAGAACAGTTATACAATCCAGTTCCGTGAATGTTGACATAACAAGTGCAGTAGAACAAATATCAAACAGTATAAATAACATTCAAATATATATATATATATAATCAATGGTTGAAGCCATATCAATCTAACAATATAAAAAGTATATATTAATGAAAAATATAGTAAGGAAAAATAAATCAGACTACTCAAGAAACACAATCAGAAGAAAAAAAAGCTGAAAAAGCATAATTTTTGAAGAAGTTTTGTCTGTCTGTAAACAAGTCAACGTCCTTGAAATATTTACAATTAAAGTTGTTACATACTCTTATAAAGTAAGAATTTTGTCTATAATTGGTCACACAAGAATCCACATGAAGTACAAGATAATTTCGTCTGGTCACAGCACGAATAGGTATTCGGAATTTAATCTTAGACAGAAGATCACTACACTCAATCTTGTTGTAAATGAGGTTGTGGAGGAAGGTCAGATCAGCCACCTCCCGTCGCTGCGACAAGGGAAGCAGATGATGGCGCTTGCAGTTCTCGCTATAATCCACAAAATTCAATCTATGCCTAAAATTAACGAGACGGAGAAACTTTCTCTGAACCTTTTCAATACAATCATTATAATGTTCGTAGCGAGGGTTCCACACTTGAGAAGCATACTCTAGTTGACTCCTCACCAACGAGCAATACAAGATCTTAAGGGACTTGACCGTTTTGAAGTGTTTTGTGATTCGGAATATAAAACCTAAGGTCTTCATTGATTTAGATGTTATGCTCTCAATATGCTTATCCAATAGGAGTTTTGAATCCAGGATAACGCCAAGATCTCTAATGTGATCAGTACGCTGCAACAATTGCTGGTTCAACTAATAATTGAATTGCAATGCGTCACGGGACCTACTAAAAGTGATACAGTTGCATTTAGATACGTTGAGGTCAAGACCTCAACGTATCTAAATTGTTTTTGTCACAATACACCTGCAGTCGATCAAGGTCCTGCTGGAGGAGTAGGCAGTCATTCGTTGAGTAAATTTTTTTGTAAACCTTCATATCGTCCGCAAATAGTAGAAACTTAGAGTTCTTAAAACAATAGCCGATGTCATTAATAAAAAGGATAAATAACAGTGGTCTCAAAATGGATCCTTGTGGGACACCAGATGGTATACTGGAAAATGGAGAATGTGAAGAGAACCCATTACCATCTTTCTGTCTTTCTTTTCATTTAGAACCACCGTTTGGCAACGACTTTTTACATAGGAACTGAACCATCGGAGAAGGTCTCCGCGAATGCCTGCCGCCTGTAGTTTATCAAGCAGAATCACGTGGTCTATTCGATCGAACGCTTTACTGTAGTCAGTATATATTGCGACCACTTGACCTCCAGATTCCATTTCCTTAGAAAGATCATCAGTGAATGCCAACAGGTTGCTTACAGTTGACCTGCCCCGCAAAAACCCATGTTGTTGAGGCATAAAAGTATGTTTCAGGGCTACATATACTTGATTAAAAATCACCTTTTCAATGACTTTATAATGACATCACTTAACACATTTCCTGTAACTTACTTAGTTCCAAACCGCGTGCTGTAGCTAGTAATAAAATACTTTTATGAACATAATAACCTACAAATATAAGACCTTTTAAAAATGTATATTTTGTAATTGGAGCTGCTAGCTGTTGTCCTTGCAGATAGATATGATGATGTATACCAGGAGGTAGGAGGTAGGAGCGCGCAGATCGTGCGCAAACAGCATTCGTATTACAATCTGTTATAATCGTAATTTATTAATCTCTAGGAAACTAGATACTGGCTCGCCAAACTGTTCCTAATCTTCTTTATTGTTTGCAAACACCATTGCATTGTCACTTCATAGTGTGTAGGTACAATACCAGACCCCCCTTCACACTCCTTTCTCCCGCGGACCTGCAAGGTGTGGAATGTTCTTCCTACAAAGGTCTTCCTGCCGAGCTTCAACATGAAGCGTTTCAAAAAGGGTGTCTACAACTACCTCTCTGGGCTGGCAAAGCACCGTCAACACCGCTAGTGTTGCAGGTGTGGTGTCCATAGGTGGCGGTTTCTGCTTACCATCAGGCGGACCACATGCTTGTTTGCCGCTCTTTTTAGGGTTCCGTACCTCAAAAGGAAAAAACGGAACCCTTATAGGATCACTTCGTTGTCCGTCTGTCCGTCTGTCTGTCCGTCTGTCCGTCTGTCCGTCTGTCCGTCTGTCTGTCCGTCTGTCAAGACCCTTTATCTCAAGAACGCGTAAAGGTATCAAGTTGAAATTTATAATAAATACTTGGGTCTACGGTTTCTTTCGGCTGTAAAAAAATAAAAGTTGTAAGTTTACTCAATCAAAAGATATGAACGTTTATGTCGCATATTTTGCGATTTCACAGGTAAATCAAAACCTATAGGGTACTTTCCGTTGACCTAGAATCATGAAATTTTGCAAAAAGTAAGTTCACATAGCACATATATAGGAATAAATCCGAAAGTTACAAATTTGATGTTATATCATTTAAAAAAAATTATTTTACTATTACAAACTTACATCTTGTAGTTGGAATGTATGGAAGAGCCTAATTGTCAACTACAAAGTTAAGTTTGTCTTTTGGATTATCACATGAGTTACTTTTTACCCCGAAAAAAAATTATGGTTCCTGTAGTATAACATCAATCACTCAACTCTGTGACTGTTTAACGGATTTCGATAAAATTTGGTATGGAGGTAGCATATTCCCTGGATTAAAACTAAGGCCAACCAACCAACCAAACCAACCAACAAAATGTAAGTTCCTGTAGGATAATTTCAATCATTCAACTCCGTAACTGTTTAACAGATTTAGCAAGCCGCAAGCGGCCCGCGAGGGTTAGTCAAGCACAAGTGACGTAAAATAAGAAAAAAAAATTTTTTGGGCCGCAAGTGGCCCGCGAGGGCGAGTGTCAAGCTCAAGTGACGTACAAAAAAGAAAAAAAAAACTTTCTAGGTTGCGTGGTTCACTGGGACGCAAGCGGCCCGCGAGGGCGAGTGTCAAGCACAAGTGACTTACCAAAAAAAAAAAAAAAAAACTTTTTGAGGTTGCGCTGTTCGCAGGGCCGCAAGCGGCCCGCGAGGGCGAGTGTCAAGCACAAGTGACGTACAAAAAAGAAAAAAGAAAAAACTTTCTAGGTTGCGTGGTTCGCTGGGCCGCAAGCGGCCCGCGAAGGCAAGTGTCAAGCACAAGTAACTTACCAAATAGAGAAAAAAAACTTTCTAGGTCGCGTGGTTCGCTGGGCCGCAAGCGGCCCGCGAGGGGGAGTGTCAAGCACAAGTGACGTACAAAAAAGAAAAAAAAAACTTTCTAGGTTGCGTGGTTCGCTGGGCCGCAAGCGGCCCGCGAGGGCGAGTGTCAAGCACAAGTGACGTACAAAAAAGAAAAAAAAAACTTTCTGGGCTGCGTGATTCGCTGGGCCGCAAGCGGCCCGCGAGGGCGAGTGTCAAGCACAAGTGACGTACAAAAAAGAAAAAAAAAACTTTCTAGGTTGCGTGGTTCGCTGGGCCGCAAGCGGCCCGCGAGGGCGAGTGTCAAGCACAAGTGACGTACCAAAAAGAAAAAAAAAACTTTCTAGGTTGCGTGGTTCGCTGGGCCGCAAGCGGCCCGCGAGGGCGAGTGTCAAGCACAAGTGACGTACAAAAAAGAAAAAAAAAACTTTCTAGGTTGCGTGGTTCGCTGGGCCGCAAGCGGCCCGCGAGGGCGAGTGTCAAGCACAAGTGACGTACCAAAAAGAAAAAATAAACTTTCTAGGTCGCGCCAGGAATTTAACTTTAGATCTCCTGCTCATAAAGCACCGTGTACCAACCGACCATCAATATCCAGGATGAAATACATAAAACGTATTTAGTAGCATCCTAAAATAAAGCTTTTTGCTTAGTACTTCATAATTTTTCCCTAGAACAACACGGGCAAAGCCGCGGGCGGAAGCTAGTAGTTACATAAAACGTATTCAGTAGCGTCCTAAAATAAAAGCTTTTTGCAGAGAACTCCTTAGTTTTTCCCTTGAATAACGCGGGCGAAGCCGCAGGCGGAAGCTAGTTGTAATATATGTTTTTGGGATACTTAATCGGAAAAACGGAATTAGTCTTCGATGGGCGAACTATTGAACTTATAATACTTGGACAAGTTTGTACGGAACCCTCGGTGCGCGAGTCCATCTCGCACTTGGCCGGTTTTTTTTTTCTTCCAATAAACCAGTTGGGAATCGACGTGAAATTCTGCCGTGAATGTACGAGTTTAATATATAAATAGCTACGCCCCGCGGTTTCACTCGCATGGATATCCTCGATAAAAGTAGGCCAAGCTACTCCGTATAGCATTAGCGTCTGCCAGTGAAAGGCCCGTCCATAACGGTCCAGCCGTTTTGCATTCCATAGAATAAAATGAACAAACTGAATAAAAATAAAACTAAAAGCTAACACACACCTTTCACCATTTGCTTGTGTACTGACAGTCAAACCTATTCGCAAATACGTTTAGGATGGTGTTGGGGCTGGGCCGGAGCCCCGGAGCCTGCGCGCCAGGGATGTGCGCCGTGCCCGCTCGTGTAGCAACAACACTAACCCGTTTAACTAATGGCTGGTATAGTATCTGAACATTTGTCTCTGGCCCGAGAGATCATGCATTCGCTCACAACACACAAGTCTAACAGTTCGGTCAGCCCGCAGACCGAGGCACTCGGCAGCACCATATCATCCTATTACTGAGACAAACTCCATCAACATGGCGGCCGACACGTGTAGGTACTGCTGAGCTCCTCTATCGGTGTCGGTACGCAAGTAGTTGTATGCAACGTGCCGTGCGTGTGCGCAGGCGCGAGTGACGACGGCGCCGGGTGCGCCGTGCTGCTGGAGACGCTGCGTGCGCTGGCGGCGGCGCGCCGGGCGCTGCGCCACGACGCCGTGTTCCTCTTCAACGGCGCCGAGGAGAACGTGCTGCAGGCCAGCCACGGGTTCATCACGCGACACAAGTGGGCCCCCGCCGTGCGCGCCTTCGTCAACATCGAGGCGTGCGGCGTGGGCGGGCGCGAGGTGGTCTTCCAGGCGGGACCGCGCGCGCCCTGGCTGGTGGAGGCGTACGCGGCCGCCGCGCCGCGACCCTTCGCCTCCTCGCTCGCGCAGGAGCTGTTCCGCAGCGGCCTGATCCCGGCCGACACGGACTTCCGCATCTTCCGGGACTTCGGCAACCTGTCGGGGCTCGACCTGGCGTGGTCGGCGGACGGGTACGCGTACCACACGCGGCTGGACTCGGCGGAGCGCGTGCCCCCCGCCGCGCTGCAGCGCACCGGGGACAACGTGCTCGCGCTGGCGCACGGTACGTGTCCGGGCCGCGCGCTCTCCTCGTCTCCGTGTCCGTGTCCGGTAGTGTACGTGTGTGTCACGTGGTGTGTGCAGAGCTGCTGTGGTCGGAGCAGCTGAGCTCGGCGGCCGGCGAGGAGGCCGACTCGGCGCAGCCGGTGTTCTTCGACGTGCTGGGCGTGTGGGTGGTGACGGCGCGGCGCGGGGCCGCCGCCGCCGCCGCTGGCGCCGCGCTGGCGATGGTGGCGCTGGAGTTGCACGCGGGCGCGAGGCACGCGCGCGCCGAGTGTCAGTATCAGTCCGTATCCGCCTGGCGGGAGCCGGACGCGGCCCCGTCTGACTGCGCGTGCGTGCGTGTTGCAGTGTACGTGCACGGCGGTGCGTGGGCGCGCGCGGTGCTGGGCGCGTGCGGCGCGCTGGCGGCCGCGGCGGCTGCGGGCGTGGCGGCCGCGGTGGCCGTGGCGCTGGTGCTGTGCGCCGCGGACCGCCGGCTCGCGTTCTACTCGCGGCCCTGGCTGCTCGGCCCGCTGTACGCGCTGCCCGGTACTCCACTTTATCGGTCATTTTGTTAAAGGCCACAGTATTTTTTCTTGTCTTCTCTTAACGCCTGGATTTCCGCCTTCTTGGCTTTTGTGATGTCACCGGCGCACCAAAGGTTTATCATTGGGCAGGTTATTTTGTGTAGCAAGAATTTAGAGTTTGCCGCAAGTACAGAGGTACGGTACAGTATAAAAGAGACGATTGAGAAAACAAAGGCTCCAAAGTGTTTGCAAGAGACATGTCTATTGGGCAAAGCCAGCTGACAAAGCTGAAGAGAGAAGATGGTAGTGTAGCGTCGACCAAAGCCGAGGTATTAGGGGAAATCGAGAGGTTCTATGGACAGCTATACACTTCGGTTGCTAAACCTGTCAGCAGCTCGGCCGAAGACCCAAGAGCCAAGCTGAGGCGACACTATACTGAAGATATCCCGGACATCAGCCTGTACGAGATTAGGATGGCCCTGAAACAGCTCAAGAACAACAAGGCGCTGGGGGACGATGGAATCACATCAGAGCTTCTGAAAGCGAGTGGAACACCGTTACTCAGAGTCCTTTAGAAGCTCTTTAATTCTGTCTTACTCGAAGGTATAACGCCAGAAGCATGGAACAGAGGCGTGGTGGTGCTGTTTTTTAAAAAAGGTGACAAAACCTTACTGAAGAATTACAGACCCATCTCGCTTCTGAGCCATGTTTATAAGCTGTTTTCCAGGGTCATCACGAATCGTCTCGATCGCAGGTTCGATGACTTCCAGCCTATCGAACAAGCCGGTTTCCGAAAAGGCTATAGTACCATAGACCACATCCACACGCTACGCCAAGTTATACAGAAGACCGAAGAATATAACTTGCCACTATGTTTAGCGTTTGTGGACTATGAGAAAGCCTTTGATTCGATCGAGACATGAGCGGTGCTCGAGTCTCTCCAGCGATGCCGTATTGACTATCGGTATGTCGAAGTGTTGAAGTGTTTGTACAATAACGCCACCATGTCGGTCCGAGTACAGGAGCAGAGTTCGAAGGCTATTCCATTGCGAAGAGGCGTGAGACAGGGAGACGTTATCTCTCCGAAACTGTTCACTGCCACAATGGAAGATGCCTTCAAGCTCCTGGAGTGGCAAGGACCTGGCATCAACATCAACGGCGAGTACATCACTCACCTTCGGTTTGCCGACGATATTGTGGTCATGGCAGAATCGATGGAAGATCTCAGCATAATGCTCGAAGGCCTCAACCGAGTCTCCCAACAGGTGGGCCTTAAAATGAACATGGACAAGACAAAGGTCATGTCAAATATCCATGTTGTGCCCACCCCAGTTACAGTTGGGAACTCAGTTCTTGAAGCTGTTGACGCGTACGTCTACCTAGGACAAACAGTCGAACTAGGCAGGTCCAACTTCAAGAAAGAGGTCAATCGGCGAATCCAACTCGACTGGGCGGCGTTTGGTAAACTTCGCAACGTCTTCACGTCCAAAATACCTCAGTGCCTTAAGACGAAAGTCTTCGACCAGTGTGTGTTACCAGTGATGACATACGACACTGAAACGTGGTCTCTCACTATGGGCCTCATAAGCAAGCTCAAAGTCGCACAACGAGCTATGGAGAGGGCTATGCTCGGGGTTTCTCTACGAGATCAAATCCGAAATGAGGAGATCCGTAGACGAACGAAAGTCACCGACATAGCCCACCGGATTAGCAAGTTGAAGTGGGCAGGGCACATATCACGCAGAACAGATGGCCGATGGGGCCGAAAGGTTCTGGAATGGAGACCACGGACCGGTAAGCGCAGCGTAGGACGTCCAGACACGTCCACCCACAAGATGGACAGACGACCTAAAAGAGACCGCAGGGAAACGCTGGATGCAGGCCGCTTCCAACCGGCCCTTTTGCAGATCGATGGGGGAGGCCTATGTCCAGCAGTGGACGTCCTACGGCTGAAATGATGATGATGATGATGACAGAGGTATGCCCACACGAAACGTTCGTTCCTTCAAAAAGTGTTTAATCCAGGAGGAGAGAGGAGTACACGCTTATACAGCCGGAGCCAGAGCTATTATACAGACGTGTGTGTATCTGTGTGCAGCCCTGGCGAGCGAGTGGTACGTGGTGGCGCGGTGGGCGAGCGGGGCGCGTGCGCCGGTGCGCGGCTGGTGGGCGGCGCGGGCGGTGCGCGCGGCGTGCGGCGTGTGGGCGGGCGGCGCGCTGGCGGCGTGCGCGGCCGCCGGGCTGCGCTCCGGGTTCCTGCCCGCGCTGTGGGCGGCCGGGGGCGCGGCGAGCGCGCTGGCGCCGCGGCGCTGCGGCGGCGGGGCGCGCGTCGCGCTCGGCGTGCTCGGCGCCGCGCCCGCCGCGCTGCTCACGCAGTACATGGCCGTGGGCTCGCTGCGCATGCTGGTGCCGATGGCGGGACGCGCGGGCGCGGGGTCCGTGCCCGCGGACGTGGCGCTCGCTGCGCTCGTGGCCGCGCTCGCGCTCGCCGCCACCTCGTGGACGCTGCCGCTGGTGGCGGCGGCGCGCGCGCCACACCTGCTGTCGCGCGCCATGTGGGTGGCGTGTGGGAGTGCCGCGGCGCTGGTGTGGTGGGCGGGGCCGGGCGCCGCGTACTCGCCGGACGCGCCGCAGCGGCTCATGGTGTTCCACACGCGGCGCACGCAGCACGCGCCCGGCACGCACCTCCCGCTCGCGTCGGACCACCTGTACTGGGTGCCCGACCTGGACGACAACACGGGCCGCTCGCTGCGCACTCTCGGTACGTCGTACACTGTACGTGCAGGTGACGCTGGCCCTGCGTGTGACTGAGCCCGTACTGTGCAGGCGGCGAGCTGGGTGCCGCGGCGCCGGTGTCGCGCGCGGACTGCGCCCGCTGGGTGTGGTGCGGCGCGCCCTACTACCTGCCGGTGGTGTCGCTGGTGACGCGCAGCCACGCCGCGCCGGCCGCGCAGCCGCCGCGCGTGCGCCTCGCCGTCAACCTGACCACGGCGCGCCTCGACCCGCGCACCGTGGAGGTAAGCTCCCGCCGGCTGGTGTTGTGTACGTATATCAGTGAGTCTGGTGTCGCAGCGCCGTGTGTGATGACGGTGGGCCGGCAGGTGCGGCTGCAGCTGGCGGGCGCGCAGCACGCGGTGGTGATCTGCGCGGCGGCGCCGGACGTGCACCTCGCCTGGAGCTCGGCGGGGGACGCGCCGCTCGAGGGCCCGCGCTGGGCCTCCCGCCGGGTCTACTTCTTCGCGCTGCACGACGCGCGCGCCCCGCGACCCTTCCACCTGACGCTGCGGCTGCAGGCGAGTCACCCCGCTTCCTACACACACACACACACACACACATCTGATCACTCAGACCGCTTCTATCGGATTGAAAATTACATCAAAATTAAACCTGAATCGAACCGAATTAAACTAAAGTCGGAGTGACCGCTGGACGCCCGCCACTCTCACAATGTCGTTTGTCCATCCAGTGGATGCAGATGGCGGGCTGTCGTTCAGTGTGGAGGTGTAAGGGGAGGCCTACGTTCAGCAGTGGACGTTTTCCGGCTGATGATGATGCCCTTTGACACTTCCACCCTGGAGTTTGTTCTTAGCTCTTGCGGCTGCCGCCCCCAGGCGGCCAGTTAAGGCGTTTCTATTTATAAGCCAGTTCGAAATTTAAATATTATTATCTGTCCCGATTATTATCTATTATTTTTGTCCTGAATATTATTATCTATCTCGAAGAAGATTGTCAAAATGTTGATCGAATTTCCAAGCATATTAACTTCAGAAAATGTATTTTATTGGTAGTTTGTGAATTTCCAAGCATATTAAATTGAGAAAATGTATTTTATTGGTAGTTTGTGAATTTCCAAGCATATTAAATTGAGAAAATGTATTTTATTGTTAGTTTGTGAATTTTAGCTAAAGTCTAGTTAAGATGTATTTCCTACAAGGTAAACTGTTTCCAGCGTGAAGAGGGCGCGGGCGAGCCGCCGCTGGACGCGGGCGAGTGGGCGGCGCTGTCCGTGGCCGGGCACGCGCTGTTCGGGCCCGACAAGGAGGCGCCGGCGCACGCGCAGCTGCTGCGAGCCCTGCCGCCCTGGGCCGCCGGCACCGGCTGGGGCGTCGACCTGCACCTCTACTGGGTGTAGCGGGAGCCTCACACTCGGCGCTGCCGGCGCGGTGCGGTGACGCGAGCCCGAGCTGAGAGACAATGAGGCAGTGGCGTCTCCACACTTCTCTACAGGTTGTGGCGAGCTGCACTTGACACTGTGGAGTGGATGTTACGATATTCCGGTTATCTGTGATCATGTTTGTTACCTAGTAAACAATGTTTTCTATTTGTTTGTGTAGTTTTCTTCTTTTATTCCTATAAAACCTAGTACATGTATAGAAATATCAACTCCTTACAACGCAGTTCGCAAAATCACGCGAACGTGAACCTTAACACACTCAGATACGGTTTGCAGTCGCGCAACTATTCTCATCTCTTAAACTGAATTGCTCAAAACAGCTAGCGGTAAGGCCCCAGATGCTCTCAAGCTAAAACTTTGCTCTGAGAGCTAAAACCATGTTGAATGAATCGTTGTACATATAATATATTACGATGTACATATTAAATAAATGATATAGAACAAACATAATTGTTCATCACATGTCATGTATGTTTTTTGCCCTAGATGGGAATCGATCCCACGCCCCCGAGCACAGAAAGGCTGTTTACTACCAACAGGACCAACGAGGCAATCCTAATTGATCAGAATTCGTGGTTTTCGGTAATTTCTGGTACATCTTCATCTGTTTTTGACAAAATAATTGACAAACGTTTAGAAAAGTTGTGCTGAACGAGCGTAGCGAGTTTAGGCGATTAATTTGAATTTTTGGCAAAGTGAGGTTAGAAACTTTAAAAAATCATAACTCCGACCGGGGGGGGGGGGGGTTGCGCAAGATTTCCTTCAAGGGGGATGTTCTCACCCCCCCCTAAAATCGATTGGTGTTAATCTAAAGTCCTACCTTTTTTGTACCAAAAAACAAAACATTACAAAATACTTTATATTTTTTTAAATTTGTAATTTTTACTAAAACCATTTATTTTAACGTGAAATTCTATGCTACTTCTGAATAATTATGATAGCTTATGAATTTCTTTATCTGCCAAAATGCATATTTTTGTTTTAGAATTTTTATTTTATTTTAAATGCGTAACGACAATTTCATAAAAAAATGAGGCCGTTAATTTTCGGTACTTGTTACTTATTATTTTCTAATAACTTTTTTACTAACCTATATAAAAAAAAATTATGTTATTATATTGATATAATTTATATATGTACTTCTAAAACAAAACTAAATTACACTGATCGCTTTTCGAAAACCAAGGTAGCAACACTCATGATAAAAAAAACATGGTCTTCTATACAGATATTATTATACACAACTCTGTGGTCTTCTACTCTGGCAGTTGTCCCAGAATTACGTCACTGTCCAGTTGCCATTTTATCCAATCAGATGCCTTATTATGGATGATTCGGATCGTGATCGCGATCGCGTGCCATCTCATGTACGCACGTGGCGCGAGTAAATAGATGCGAACGGGATAGCATGCAATCTCAATCACGATCAAACTTCTTAAATAAGGCTGCAGCTATTACGTGGTGTATCATCTCTCTCGAACCTGTAGTGCAAGTACCGTTCTTTGTCGTACGTCAAATTCGATAAAATGCCATAGAATCGATCATAGACAGTACTGACCAAATGGCATTTTAACGAATTTGACAATCTCAACTGTCAAATTTGATGATCGATAAAGAACGGTACTTGCACTGCTGCAGCGGCGGAGTATATTATTATACCATGGCAACACTGTCGCAGGTCTTTATGGTCCAAAAGCCTCTGTCTGTAGCCAGACCAAAAACCCAAAAAAAAATAAGCTGTCTTTGGTGTATGCGTCTTTCTTTGGCGCTTTTTCTTGAGTTAATCGCTTGCTGATCACTTGCTAAAAAAATCATTCCTTTTGTCGGAGTGGAGTACATAACAAAAATATTATACCATGCTTTTTCCTTTTCTTGAACGTGAATCTTGATTCTTGAATTCTTTGGCGTGGTGATGTGATAGTCTTCTGTGGACAGTGTGGATGTGATGGACAAATAGTACTTTATATAAACTAGTGATGGTTACAGCACAAGCAGCGTATTTTAGTTTGTGTTGTGGTATTTTTTACTGAATAGTTGCAATGGCATTGATATTGTAGTTTAATATATAGAGTCTGCGGCAAAAAAATGTAAGCGATAAGATATCTACCTATACCTACTTGGATATTTTCAAGCTTACAATCTACTAACCTTTTTAAACTATTTTTTTGTTATAGGTCGCTGAGCCCAAATTCTAGCTTAGTCCGTCGCACTATCGACCTAAAGTATGCCAACAGACAGCGATCAGCCTCTATCAAGTGGTTTTTTATCAATGGAGCACTATTTTTACTCTTTACTTTGGACTTGTAAGTATTTTTATATTATTAGACCAATGTGCAAGTACAACCAATATCTTTCTACTTGTCCTGAAGCTCTTGCCCACTCTCGCAGTTTATCTGGTAGAAAATAGTTTACCTAGTTACTGTACGGCGGTGCTCGAGTCTCACAAATGTATTGCTGACTCTATTGTCTCACCAATCACCTTCACAGCACGCCGGTCTACGGACTCTAAAGCTTCCTAGAGCTTCTAAAGCTGGTACTTTAGGCAGCTCTGTCAAAAAGGTGGCAGCATAGTGTTCCTCACAATCGTACTTGTGCTTGATACAAGTGAAGCACCTGTCCCGGTGAGAAGTACCACCTGACCTTATTGGGAATGGCAATTTTTTTGCTAACCAGTTTAGCTTTAGTTTCACCTTAGGAAGGGAGGCCATCGAAATTGCTCACCATCTCAATTTAAACCAGGATAACGGCTGAACTTTGGCCCGTCATAACCGGTTCTAAACACTACGCTCGAGATCCAAGACCAGTGTTGTATTCCATCCAGCGCTTGGTGCGGTCAGTGTGTTGTGTTTAGAACCTAACTGTTTATCACAAGTGTAATTTTTTTACCATAAGTGGCAAACCAGCTAACATGCCGCCTGATGGTAAATGATCAACGTCGCTTATGGATACCTGTAACACCAGGAGCATCACAGATACGTTCCAACGTTATTACAACCATAACAAACATTAACAGCACTTTTAAAGAAGCCTGTGTTATAGTTTAACATTTAGTCATAATTATACACAAATGCCAATACAGTCGGCTCTCGTTAATTCGAAACTCGAAGGACTTTTAAAATATTACGAATTATCGAGAGTTTTAAATATCAAATGGTTAGATTTTTTTTAAAGAGTAACTGAAACTGTGCTAACCAAACAAATTAGTGCGGAGGTGTGTCAAACTAATCATTACAATAACAAATGCTCAAGCAACGATGATACAAGTTTGAACTTGTCTCAAAATGTATGCGTCGTTTTGTTTACTAGCAATGATTTTTTCGTTTGAATTACCGAGTGCATAATAATTTATTGATTTGTTCGAAATATAAAGAGATGTTCTAGGGAACTCGTGACAACTTTGAATTATAGAGAGGTTCGAATTATCGCAGGTTTGAATTAACGAGAGTCGACTCTATAAAAAAAAACAGAATTTTTTCGCAACCTAGTCACCTTCGTCCTTAGGAAGGTACCAGTAAATTCCTAAAGTTCACACATGGTTACCGGGGCTTTTCATCCCACTTTGCTGAATTATATCACCACACGCCGAGTGTCCCTAGGACTGACCTGACGGGGCGTGTGACAGATAGAACAGGACAGCGGCAAGATACTTGATTCTTTGTTGGGTTTTTAGGGTTCCGTACCTCAAAAGAAAAAAAACGGGACCCTTATAGGATCACTTTGTTGTCCGTCAAGACTGTCTGTCAAGACCCTTTTTCTCAAGAGCACGTAGAGGTATCAAATTGAAATTTATATCAAATACTCGGGTACAATTTGCAGGTGGCACAAGTGTCCAGGGCACACGAGCGCAATGCACTACGTGGAGGCTTGCCTGGCGGCCGGCGCATGCGCCAGCGCGCTGCGCCATGCGCTGCGGCTCGCGGCGCACCGAGCGGCGCCGCGCGCTGCCGTGACCCGCGCGCAGCGTCGCCTGCTCGGCCTCGCCGCGGACCCGCTCGGTGAGACGGACGTGGCACGAAACGCTTCACTGACCTGACAGACGTAGCACGACAGGCGTCACTGACTTGACAGACGTGGCACGACACGCGTCACTGACCTGACAGACGTGGCACGACACTCGTTACTGACCTGACAGACGTGGCACGACACTCGTTACTGACCTGACAGACGTGGCACGACACTCGTTACTGACCTGACAGACGTGGCACGACACTCGTTACTGACCTGACAGACGTGGCACGACACTCGTTACTGACCTGACAGACGTGGCACGACAGGCGTCACTGACCTGACAGACGTGGCACGACAGGCGTCACTGACCTGACAGACGTGGCACGACACTCGTTACTGACCTGACAGACGTGGCACGACACTCGTTACTGACCTGACAGACGTGGCACGACAGGCGTCACTGACCTGACAGACGTGGCACGACAGGCGTCACTGACCTGACAGACGTGGCACGACACTCGTTACTGACCTGACAGACGTGGCACGACACTCGTTACTGACCTGACAGACGTGGCACGACACTCGTTACTGACCTGACAGACGTGGCACGACACTCGTTACTGACCTGACAGACGTGGCACGACAGGCGTCACTGACCTGACAGACGTGGCACGACAGGCGTCACTGACCTGACAGAAGTGGCACATTTTTTTTTCAACTCAGTACGAACGGTTCCAAAGTTAGCATGTGTAAGCTCAGTTTAGATGGTCAAAGTCAATGTTTGGTAAATTTTGTTTTCAAATTAAGTTAGCAGAACAATGTTTAGCCACCGCACGCTCCGCGGCTTCAGTCAGGTCCTCGTGTGCAAGTTGTAGGACACAGTCCTCATCGACGTCCGCATTTGTTGCAGATTCGTCGTTCTGCGCGGCCGCGGAGGAGGAGGGCGGCGGGGCGGGGCGCGCGCCGCCGGCGGAGGAGCCCGCCTCGCTGTCTCCGGCACGCAGCTGGCGCGGCTCGGGCTCCCCGCGCGCCTCGCCGCCCGCGCCGTCGCCCGACCCGCCCGAGCGCGCCCTGCGCGACGAGTTCATCGCCGACGCGGACCACCTGGAGCGGTACCTCAGGTGAGGCAGCGACACCGGCCCGCTCCCTCCGCCGTCGGCTCCGAGCTACACTCCACTCACGTCTCTCCTCGTGCCGCAGCTCGGTGAGCGGCGAGGGCGCCGCGTGGAGCGAGGGCGCGGCGGCGTACGGCGGCGCGCCGGCGGCTCCGCCCCCCGCCTACCAGCTGTCGCCGCTGCGCTCCGAGCCGGGCGAGGCGCGCGCGGGCTCCAGCTCGCCGCCCGGCGCCGCGCCGCCGGCTCCCTGGCGCCGCCTGCACCTGGACCCCTCGCGGCTGGCGCACTTCAACCTGAACCTGCGCCGCGTGAGTATCATGCACGCACCTGACGGGAGGGGAGGGGAGGGAGGTGGACCGGCAGCTGACCGGCCGCTCCGTGTCCGCAGTGGCTGCACGCGACCATCCTGGAGCGGCTGGTGCGCGAGATGGAGGCGTGCGACGCGGCGCTGGCGGCGGCGGGACACGAGGCGCGCGTGGCGGCCGCGTCCGCCGCGCGGCTGGAGGCGCTGGCCGCCGGCGCGCCGCCCCCGCTGGCGCGGCGCCTGCGCGCGCTGCTGCCCTTCCTGCGGCCGTTCGGCGACCGCGCGTACGTGGCGGGGCGCGTGCGCTCGCTGGCGCGCGGCGGCTGCCTGGCCGCGTACCGCTGGGACGGCGGCGGCGCCGGCTGGGACGCGGCCGAGGCGCGGCCCTGCGACGCGGAGCTGGTGCTGCACCTGTTCGCCGCGTACCTGGACGGCGTGGTGCCGGGCGGCGCGTTCTCCGCGGCGCACGTGTCCGCCGCGCCCAGCGCGCCGCCCCGCGGGCCCGGCGCGCTGGCGCTGCACCGCGCGGCGCGCCGCCCGCCGCACTACGTGCTGGCGCTGGAGGGCGAGGTGGTGGAGGCTCCGCGCGGCCGCGACAACCTGCTGCACACGCTGCTGCTGTTCCTGGCGGCGGCGGCGCGCCGGGACCCGCCCGCGCTGCTGCGCCTGCACCTCGGCCCCGCCGGACTCAACATGCTCTGGATCCTGGACCGGTGACCCCGGCACGCGCCCTGCTGCCGCTACCACGCCACACATACCAATGTTACACCCTTTCTTTTCATACTTGTCATTAAATATTACTATTGAAGAGACTGTTTTTTTACTGCTCTTTTAGATAGGTTCAGTTAGATACGTGTCCAGTTCGGGAGGTTTGCGAGTTTTCAGTTAGATACAGAACGATTTTATAAACTTCAGTGGGACTAACGAGAAGTGCAATCGTAATCATTCATATCATTGTCCAAAACTGTTGGTGAAGAGACAACTGCTTCTAGCTCATCGCTGCTTCAGTGATACCAAGGACGTCACACTGCCTGGATCCTAGGTAATTACCAATGGGATGGGATATCGTTCAATGAAATCAATTAAATTGTCATTCAATTTTTTTTATTGAATGTTCATACATTTCTTCTATTTACATTAGTATCAATACTTCTATAAATAATCAAAGATCAATACACAAGCTATTTTCACTGCGTGTACCGGTGTAAGGTACACCAGTGTACCGGTGTAAGGTACACCAGTGTGCGTGAACCGGTGTAAGGTACACCAGTGTGCGTGAACCGGTGTAAGGTACACCAGTGTGCGTGTACCGGTGTAAGGTACACCAGTGTGCGTGAACCGGTGTAAGGTACACCAGTGTGCGTGAACCGGTGTAAGGTACACCAGTGTGCGTGTACCGGTGTAAGGTACACCAGTGTGCGTGAACCGGTGTAAGGTACACCAGTGTGCGTGTACCGGTGTAAGGTACACCAGTGTGCGTGTACCGGTGTAAGGTACACCAGTGTGCGTGAACCGGTGTAAGGTACACCAGTGTGCGTGTACCGGTGTAAGGTACACCAGTGTGCGTGTACCGGTGTAAGGTACACCAGTGTGCGTGTACCGGTGTAAGGTACACCAGTGTGCGTGTACCGGTGTAAGGTACACCAGTGTGCGTGTACCGGTGTAAGGTACACCAGTGTGCGTGAACCGGTGTAAGGTACACCAGTGTGCGTGTACCGGTGTAAGGTACACCAGTGTGCGTGTACCGGTGTAAGGTACACCAGTGTGCGTGTACCGGTGTAAGGTACACCAGTGTGCGTGTACCGGTGTAAGGTACACCAGTGTGCGTGTACCGGTGTAAGGTACACCAGTGTGCGTGTACCGGTGTGAGGTACTAGCGACCTCTAATTCAATACCCTAGTTCACAATCATGCGACTACGCAAATTGTAGAAAAATGTATCTATGTTGTCAGACATTACATTGTGGTCCATTAGATACATGTTGAATGTGTGTGTGGACCTAAAACAACATAACATTAACCTAATAGCATTTAAGTACAATGTATATAAATGTGAATTTATTATAGAAACTGACGTGGTTTTCTCACATTTTATTTATATTACACGGGAATTACTCACGTAAGATTAAGCCCGTCACTCCGACTATAGTTTCAACCGCATTAGGCAGTCTTTTTCAAGGTAAATGCGCGCGCGCGGCTGCGTCTCGGATTGCCCGGCTCTTACGTGAGTAATTCCCGTGTAATATAAATGTGAATCTTTTAGTTTCTGTAATCATCATCATTTCAGCCGTAGGACGTCCACTGCTGGACATAGGCCTCCATCCCTATGTCTGTAAGATCTTTAGCAAAAATTGGCCCCAAATTTGCCGCCCTAGGCGCCAGCCTGCTCAGTCAGCTGGTAACAACTGGTCCGTCACAGAGGTACACGCTCCCGAAGCACGATGGAATAGGTACCAATAACCTGTTGTTTTATAGTTTAGAATGAAGCATTGCTAACCAGTAATGTAAAGCGTACAAGTGTGCGTGGGGCGGTCGTTCGTTGACATCTAGCAAGTTGTCTGGAAGAGATCGCTTATAGTGATAAGGCTGCGAATGTTTTTGTCTTATGTATGTAATTTCTGGTGTGAACAATAAAGAGTTAGCAATCAGTACCCTCTTATTACAAGTTTTGAAAGTTTTCCAAAACTTTTTTTGTTTACAACATTTGTTCGGTACATTTTAGTAAAGCGCCTCCAGCGGAAAAGCGGAGGAATTAAAACCGGCAGTACAGGCGTTGCTTCACTCAAATACAGAAAAAAAATTCCAATAACTTTCAGCTCAACAATATGAAAACGAAAAAGTTTTACATTAACTATCAAAACTCATACTAAGAGTTTCTGATACTTTATTTGCATTACATCAAAACATAAAAAATAATTATATATAACTAGTGGTCCGCCCCAGCTTCGCACGAGTATTGATTATAGCCTATGTCACCCGGGGATAGTGTAGCTTCCCGTCAGTGAAAGAATTTTTCAAATCGGTTCAGTAGTTTCGGAGCCTATTCAATGCAAACAAACAATCAAATCTTTCATCTTTATAATATTAGTATAGAAGTATAGATATAGATAAAACAGTTTTTTTAATGGTATCGAATCAGTAATAACCCGCACTATAACTAGTGTTTGTTTTCAGGAGTGCTTCTGACACCCTGTATAGTGTATATATATCACACATGTGTTACACGCAAGTTCCATGCAACCTTGTCCTTATCACTATGCAACTGTTACAGTTGATCCACTTACATTATGCAACTGTTACTAGTTGATCCACTTACATTATGCAACTGTTACTAGTTGATCCACTTATATTATGCAACTGTTACTAGTTGATCCACTTACATTATGCAACTGTTACTAGTTGATCCACTTACATTATGCAACTGTTACTAGTTGATCCACTTACATTATGCAACTGTTACTAGTTGATCCACTTACATTATGCAACTGTTACTAGTTGATCCACTTACATTGTCAATGGCATAATTTTTTAAAACTATCATGGTTGTTCACTTCTGTTATATAATCAAAATGCTGGCGTGTTTCTGGCTCAATGCATAAGCGTTGCCATTCAGCATGGTAATGCCGCCAGCATGCTGGGTACGCTGCCAACTGATAGTGGGTGCTAGCATTTGGATTATCTTACCTTACCTTCAACGGTCTACGGGCAGTCTAACTGTATTTGTAGTGTTAGTATTAGCTTGTATTTTGTTTAGTTAATGAAGGCACTTGCATGAAAAAAATATATGGTAAGTATAATATATGTTATGTCTAGTTAGTCTTATCTCGGTGAATATCCCATTAGTAATCATGTAACTGGAATGTAATTTTTCTCTACAAACTCTTTTTTTTTCTGCTAAGTTGTTCATAGTGAATGTTGTGTATAATGTCTCCTCTCGGCTTGGTACTACAGTTCCATGTAACTGTGACCAACACATAAATATGTGAACAATGTTGAAACAATCCACACGGCACGTGACAGAGTCGCCTCACAGGAGCGAGGGAGCCCCCTAGTGGCCGTTGGCCCGCGGCGGCGCCGAGTCAGGCTCGTCTTCACGGAACTTGGCATCGTCGTCCAAGTGCTGTCGCAACGCCGCGTGCAGAGCCGCCACGAACTGCGCCAGGTCGGAGGCCGGCGGCGCGTGCAGCGCGTGCGCCAGGAACGGCAGCCGCCGCAGCGCACGGCCCGACACGCGCGCCTCGGCCGCCTCCCGCGCCACCGCCCACAGCCCGCCGGCGGCGCCCCCGGCCGCCGGCGCCGGCGGCAGCGGCGCGCCCCCGCCGCTCATCACTCCGCGCGCCGCCAGCTCGACGCAGCAGCCGCGCAGGATGACGTAGGCGGCGCGCGCCGAGGGCGGCCCCACGCGCCGCTTGATGTCCGCTCGGTCCGCGAACGCCACGTCGATGGCGCCCGTCACGTTGGAGGTGGTGAGCACGAGCACGTTGGGCAGCCGCCGCAGCCGGTCCAGCTGCGCCAGCAGCGCGTTCACGGCGCGGATGGCGTCCGAGGGCTCGAGCCCGGCGAGCGCCGCGCGGCGCGCCGTCGCCAGCGACTCCACCTCGTCCACGAGCACGCAGAGCAGCAGGCGCGGGTCCGCGGCCACGTCGCGCACGCGCTCGAACAGCCGCGCCACCAGCTTGCCGCTCTCCGCGAACCACTTGGAGAAGAGGCCGTGGGCGTTGATCTCGAGCAGGCGCGCGCGCGGGAAGCGCTCGCCGAGCCGCACGGCCAGCTTGTGGGCGAGCGCGCGGCACAGGCTCGTCTTGCCGGTGCCGGGCGGGCCGTGCAGCAGCACCACGCGGTTCCAGCCTACCACGAGCGGGTCCACGCCGAGCGCACCGAACTCGAGCGCGCTCTCCACCAGTCGAACCGTGTCGCGCTTCAGCGTCTCGTCGAACACGAGGCTCTCCCACAGGCCGTGGAACTCGCGCGCGGGCAGCGCCCACAGCTCGGCGGCGGCGCACTCCTCGCCGCCGCCCTCCGGCACGCTGTCGGTCTCGGCGCCGCGCGAGTCCAGGCGGTGGACGAGGAGGCGCAGCTCCACGGCGGCGGGAGAGACGGGCGACTCGTGCTCCAGGTCACAGAACGTGATCGCCTCGACGTGCGCGGCGAGTTCCGGACACTCGTCGAGCTCTCTCGCGGACACGGATGCTCCGGGATACAAATATGCAAAGTTACTCAGAAACGTGTGCACTAATTCTTTTATGTGTTCTTTGGTAGCGCGGCTGTGTTGCCTTTGAACGACTTCCGCATGAAGAAAACTATTCATTGTGATGATTGTTTGATGATAATTTTAATTCGAAAGAGAATATAGAGCAGTGCACAACACAGCACAAACAAGAACTACAAAATCACACACCACAGGGAACTATTATCACGGAACACTATTCATAATATGCGCTCTTCCTCCACTATTAAAGCACCAGGCAGCCGGCAGGACCACGGAACACTATTACTCCTAGCGGAGGCAGGACCACCGTAAAATAAATAGAATATTATAGATGTCAAGTTCGTCAACAAGAAATACAAGAATCAAAGATCAAAATAACGGACATTTTTTTATTTTTTTTTGGGTTTTTGTTCTGGCTCCAGAGGCTTTTTGACCATGTCTTTATTTTGAGGACATTGTCTACCACCCTCTGGTCCACAGATACTACAGATACCTTAGACGCATTTTTGTATTTTTTTATTGGCAACTGGATACTTTCCACAAATGTAATAGACCAACCGGCCATGTGCGAATCAGCAGGGCAATTACGGTAAAATATTAGAGACGAATCGTTCACGAAACGCAAACGATCCACGAACTTTTGGTCGATTTCGTATTACGCTAATGATTTTAACCACAGACGAAACGCAACCCGATCACAGTTGGAACGTAGACGCTGTCAAACGAACGTTTGTGCTAAAGTTAGAAAGTATCAACTTTTTCGCGAACGTTTCGTGATCGTTGGTCGTGTTTTTATCATTTGATAGTCAATTTAGTCTTAAAAATGATGTATGCGTACATAGATCTATTGGAAAGGGTCCATGAATTGGATGTAGCGGTGGCTCGGACCCAAACAAGGAAGAAAAAACATGAAGGAAGAGTCATGTGTGGAACTTTTGATATGTGTGTCCGGCAGTTTCTAAAACGGTACTTACAGACTGCCAACTAGCGGTACGGTCGCCCTCGTCAACTTATAACAGAGTTTAACTCCTCACAAGATGCTTTGGATGTTGAAACTAAGGTAAGGTTATGACGATTATTATACCTACAACCTACAAGATGATTCTGCAGCTTTTCAAAATGTAACATTGGTGGTCCAGGACTGTCATGTGGTGCCAATCTGCCTGGTTGGTGCCCGTCTGTCCGGTGGTACCAGACTGCCTGATGGATCTGGACTGTCATGTGGCGCCGGACAGTCCATTGGTGCCAGTCCGTCCGGTGCTGCTGATCTACACGGTGGTCCCGGATTGGACCTCATATCATTCATATAAACAACTATCCTAACAATCATTATCCTGAGCAATCTGGCAAAATGGCCTTAAAAGCCAATTATAATTAACAAATATACCCAGAACCCGACTCCCCTGAAATTTATTATCAGTATAGGTACTTGACAACAAGCATGGTATAATGTTCATCATTTCAGCCATTGGACGTCCACTGCTGGACATAGGCCTCCCCCATCAATCTCCAAAAGGGCCGGTTGGAAGCGGTCTGCATCCAGCGTTTGCCTGTGGTCTCATTTAGGTCGTCTGTCCATCTTGTGGGTAGACGTCCTACGCTGCGCTTTCCGGTCTGTGGTCTCCATTCCGTAACCTTTCGGCCCCATTGGCTATCTGTTCTGAGTGATATGTGCCCAGCCCACTGCCACTTCAACTTGCTAATCCGGTGGGCCATGTTGGTGACTTTCGTTCGTCCACGGATCTCCTCATTTCTGATTCTATCTCGTAGAGAAACCCCGAGCATAGCCCTCTCCATAGCTCGTTATGCGACTTTGAGCTTGCTTATAAGGCCTATAGTGAGAGACCATGTTTCACTGCCGTATGTCATCACTAGTAACACACTGGTTGAAGACTTAAGGGTCTTAAGGCACTGAGGTGTTTTGCGGTATGGTATTGTTATAGTGTTTTAAAAGCTTGCTTCAGGATAATATAATTTTCTAGCAAAACAGCCATTTATATATGTTTTCTTTGCAGGTGCTTATTCGTAGACAGAAAGTTATTCACCGGTAGTGGCTGCAACAAATGCATGCTGTGTAGCTACATAATATAGCACACCGAGCACACCCCATTGGTGGCGCAGCAGGAGACTCGTGAGCGCAGGCAGACTGAGGGTGCCACAGCGTGTGAGCGAGGTAGAAGCCAACTGGAACTCGGACGTGGTCGCCAACACCCACAGCGCTTGTGGGGAGATAGCGCTATCAATTTAATTTAGTTAAATGATTATTACCGGGATATTTAAAGCAGTGTTAATTTAATTTAGTGCTCACATTACCCTAATTATATGAATAACTAGCTGTTGTCTGTGACTTTGTACGCGTAGACTTTTACATTGACTTGCAACCTCCTTAATTGTGCCTTTTTCGTAAAATCCTTTCTTATTTATTGTTTCATTTTTTTTTCTAAATTTCAGCTTAATTCTTCAAGTAGTTTTTTAGATTTTGTGATGAGTCAGTTAGGAATTAGTAATATTTCGCTTTTATAAGTATACTAGTTGCGCCACACGGTTTCACCCACGGAGATTACTCCTTATAACATCAGCTATCTGCAAGTGAAAGTCACGTCAAAATCTGTCCAGCTGTGTCGGAGTCCATAGGTCACATACATACACCCACCGCCTTTTATATATATGGATATAAAATAAAATACTAAGGTAGTAATCGTGTAATAAAAAGTAAAATAAAATCCTTTAAATGTGTTTGATTTCAATGTGTAATAGTAACTAAAATCTAAGAAATCGCTAATAATAGTAGATTATGCACTAAGGGAATAAAGCAGTGTTTTACGTTGTGAGCGGCATATTGAACTCTGAGCGTAACGAGGGACTCTATAGTTGTATATAGTCCTGAGTGAAGCGAGGGGTTCAAGCTGCCAGAGATGAAGACAGGCTTTATTCCAGAGGAGCATTCTCTACTTTTCACACCTTCTGCGAGACAATATTTTTTTGAGTTCTGCTTATGGTGGCCAGTTCGATTTTCGAACAAACCTCTTTACAATGCCATATGGGTATTTTTGTACTTAGGAGTTTTCCACGAGTTTCCACACGAATTTGATGTTCCAAATTCAAATCACTTTATTCCCTTAGGGAGTTTCATACAACTTTATATCCCTTAAAAGATAATGCTTTACTTTACGTTGAGGCTGCATGATATGTAATTGGGCATTGTCGAGCAGGTGGTGTGAAAAGAGAATTTACATTTGACACTGTTTTATTTTGAACGATAACATGCTTATTTATATACAATACCCATTTATTTCGATTAATTTTATTGTGTTTTTTTTACACAACTTAAATAAATTCCTTCAGAATAACTATTTTTCACCCCTGCCTCGTGGAAATTCCAAAGATTCGTACTCAACAATTTGGGTTGTAATTTATGATACGTACTGCTTAATAATGGAACTACTCCCTGCCATACTCCTTGTTTCCTGAGAATTACAATCTAGGCATCTTCAAGGCTAGAGTGAATAAATTTCTTCTAGATCAACATGTTCCATCCTCAGCCACACCGTCGCTTACCAGTATGCGAGTTGGTGGTCAACCAAAGAACTATTCTAAGAAAGAAAAAACATGACTTCTCAGCATGTTCTAATTTATTCTTAGACAAATACTTATCACATTGATAGCTGCCAAAGCGCGTGACGAGTCATGAAATTCAAGAATTTAATAAAATTATAAATTGGTAGGTACTTACAATAACAACAAGTCAATTATTTTAAATAATAATCATAATTAGTTAAAGTTCAAATGTAAGTGTTATTGTATTATGTCAAGGAAATATAATATCAGTCAATTGAGTACAATATTATAGTGTAATAGTAAATTATTTTAACCAAATATAAATAGTAGAAAAAAAAACGAAGCCAAAAACTCAAAATGTCAAATAATCGTAATAATAATTTAAAATTTAACTATACATAAATTAATATCAAGTCACGTAGTATTACATCTATATAATATACCTACTTTTATTACACAGTAAAGTCAACTACATTTTAAAAAGTCCACCGGGCCCTGACTCTCCATTACACTGGCCGCGTTCCCCTGTTGAATCGCTAGGGAAATCCGCTGGACCAACCCGATCGGGTATCGGGCCCTTTCTCTCATGCGACGTTCTAGGTCCAGTACAAACTTCTGTGCTTCCGCAAACCACGCCGTCTCGGTGTCATACGGTATGAAGTTGTACCCTGACCGCAGGCAGGTGTATTTGAGATATTTGCCTGTGGCTGCTGTCTCCGATCTCGTGCCAGCGAACTGCTAGGTAGCAGGGTGATAGGATGCAAACGTGCTTACGCATGTAGCATCCCACATGAGACGGCGGCTTCTGTGCCACACCATTGCCGCTTATTAAACTGGATGTTAAGCATTTCCTTCAGAATGGGCTTAAAATCCTTGTGGAACTGCAGCGCTTCTTCAGGAAATTGCCTAGGTACGTAAGTTACCTTGGGCATCGTGAAGCAATTCCTCGGATGCTTTGTGGTTGGAACTAAAACAAAAAATAGGAAGTTTCATGAGTACTGTTTATGGGTAGAATATAGTTAGTCTGTGGTAAGAGCATACCAGATGGTGGTCTTGGTCAAGCGCAGCGGAGGACGTCAACTCACAAGATGGACAGACAACCTAAAAGAAACAGCAGGGAAACGCTGGATGCAGGCCGGAGGCGGCCTGCACTGGCCCTTTTAAAGATTGATGGGGGAGGCCCATGTCCAGCAGTGGACATCCTATGGTTGAAATGATGATGAGGTGGGGTATGCTCTATCCTTTGTCTTACTCTTTCTGTTGATAGATGAACATTTTGAAATCAGTTTTGATTAATAAACCCTCGGGTAGGTATAATGTACCTATAAAAATGCACTGCCACAAACCTGTAGTTTGTAGTGCAGGTAGGTGTAGGTGCTCCAGGAGGGTGCAGGCTGTACCTTGACTGTACTGGCTGATTAAAGGTCACCCCTCATTGAAACTGTAAAAGTAAGGACAAAATATATTTTAGTACCTACTCTGTGTTCAGTGAAAAGAGAACCTCGAGATAGAATTGAAATATCAATAAACACAAGTGAGACAATGTCACTCCTTCGACCAAAAAAAAAAATAGTGCGTGTAGTCCCTCCGCGCGGAAGAAGTTAAACTCGCTCTGTCTCTTTCTATTCCTCCTCCCCACAAGCGTTTAACCTTGTTGGAAGTCGCATTAGAAGTTTCACTTCAATAAAATTAATGGTTAAGCGAGGCCTTATTTTAGACACATTATTATGCCTACTAACTTCTACTTACCTATCATTATCATTGTACTACAAGAAATGATTTATGTACTAATAGGCTTGCGTTTGACTACCACCTCGCCTGTTGTAGCAATAATGCTGTCTACGATGACAAAATTATGCATTCATATGCTTTCCCGAAGTGTAAATACATAAATAAAACCGGTATCTACCTATTTTAATATACTGTAATTATTTATAATTAGGTGAAAATTTGGTTAGGTTAGGTGGTAAATTGGTAATTAGGTTAGAAGTATATGTCCGACGGTTTTGACTCGTGTTTACTGAGCAAGTTTAATGGTTAGGGCCTGTCCATTCATTTAGTTTTGGACGAAGTGTCACTCTACACCTGAAAAAGGCATGTATTTTTTTACTCGAAAATTTAAGTTAAGCAAGTACCTAACAACAATATTTTCTTTGCTTACAAACAAGTAAATAAATACCTTAGCTCATTCCTTCTGTTCTGGCAGGTCTTTCTGCATAGAGCGTCTCATTCTCGCCATGACCGAGCTGTAGCTGCACCAGCCTCAACCTTGTAGTAATGAAATCTTTGGCCTCAACATTATCGGTCCCATTGGAAGGGAGGTCTCGGTGGCCTTCGAAAAACTGTATCACGAGCTCTAACTGACGTACTGTTGTGCATCTGGAGCACTCTTCCATTTCCTAAAAGATTTCAACTAAAGATTAGAATAAAATCCAATGCGTTCACTCACTATCACCACTTTAGTATGATACTTACCGAACATTTTGTGCTTAAAATAGGTAAGTATCGGCATAAAAGTACTTCGACACAACACCAACCACTTCAATAACTGTTTTTATCACCCAAATACACTGGAAAACTTTTTGTAAACATTTACTTAACTTATTATTTATTTACTTTATTTGACGAATGTCAACTTGTCAAGCTGTCAAAACTAGAGTTGCACACGATAATTTAACTCGATTTAGCATTATAACATGCTATTTAGCACAAATTGTTACTGAAATGTGACATCTCTAGCAACGATTGACAATGGGCTGCGATCCGATTTCGTATCGTCTTTGATTGACGTTTGAACTTTAGCGTAATACCGAATTTGGCACAATCGAACCGAAGCCCGATCATAATCGCAAACGATACAAACACGAACCATTTACGTTCGCTGATCGTTCAAATTACCGTAATTGCCCTGAAGGATAATATTTACAAGTTAGCGTCAACCTAACATGATTCTATTACACACATAAATAAAATATTAATAAATAATAAAAAAAGACCAAGTGCGAGTCGATGACAAGTTAATTAAATGTTCATTTACCAAGTTATTGGTAATTTAGCTATTGAATTTTGTGGTAGCCACTTGGCCGGTTTATTTATTATTCCGCCGTACATTACATATTCTGTGAAATTTTCAACTGGCTATATAAAACGGTTCGAAAGATACACCCGCTAATAGGTAGGACAGACAGACCAGACATCGTAGATCTTGGGCTTAGTAATAGGGTCACGTTTTTACTCTTTGGGTACGGAACCCCAAAAATACAAAAAAAAATGATTTTGTTCAATAACGAAATAACACAGATCTACTCGAAATAATTATATTCTCAAAGATTTTGTGCTATTATGTCTTTTGTCAGTGTCACTGTCATGTCAGAAGTGACAGAATTGTAATTTTGACACTTACGTATATTGTGTTATGTCTGTGTCACTGTCAGTGCGCTATCGATTTATTGTCCTTCGTGCGTGATTCGTGCGTGAAAGTTATCTTATTTGATTCACTACAGTTTCTGTACAAACAAAGTGTTTTAACATAAAGTTTGTATTCTGAGAGCGGGTTGTAGTGTGACTGATGGAAGTCGGCAGCGAATAGGCCGGAGCGCGGGCGGAATGGAGTGAAGCGAGAGAAGCGAGAGATGGCGGCCGACACGGCGGTGGCGGCGACGCCCGAGGAGACGCTCGAGTCGCTGCTGCGCGAGGTCGAGGCGCTCAAGCAGAAGCTCGAAGAGGAGCGCCAGAAGCTGAACGATGTCTCTCGTGAGTCCCGCGCGTCTCGTTACGTACGCGTCCCTTCATAGAGTTGACTGTTACGTCGTGCGTGTGTTCCTCAGTGACCTGCCTGGCGGAGCGGCTGGAGCCGATCTCGTTCCCCAACTTGAAGCTGCGACGCGTGCTGAAGGGCCACCAGGCCAAGGTGCTGTGCTCCGACTGGTCGCCCGACAAGCGCCACATCGTTTCTTCATCCCAGGTAAGTACTCTGCACTGTCTCGCGCGACTCCGCGCCCGGCCCTCGCGCTGACTGACTGCCATGTGTGTGTCGCAGGACGGCAAGGTGATAGTGTGGGATGCATTCACGGCCACCAAGGAGGTGACCATCGCGATGCCCAGCACCTGGGTGATGGCGTGCGCCTATGCACCCTCGGGGAACCTGGTCGCTGCAGGGTAAGACATTTTGTAAAAAAAAAAAACAATTACTCAACTATCATTGTACATTATACCTAATTTAAATTTGGTGGAAACTTGATGGGAAGGCACCACTCATTGCTATTTGTATGGAAAAATTAATGTTTAGTGCTATGGCAATCAAACTTTCCATTTATACTAATCAAAAGATAATATGAGACGCCAGTTTCAGAATTTTTTTAAAATCATCCCCTAACAGGGAGAAATGGATTGATGTTTGTATGAAAAACTAAATGTTTTTGATGCGGCGGTACTCAAACTTTGTATTCAATCAAACATTGCATTTATACTAAGCAACAGAAAACATCAAACATCTGTTTTAGTATTTTCAGAAAATCATCTCTTATGAGGGTGAAATGAAGTATCACAATTTGTGTAGGTTTTTTTTTACGATTCCACATTGATGAAACTGGGAATATGTTTAGCAAATAAAAAAAATAGACAAAAGTAGAAGTATTTTTTTGAGATACAAAATATGAATGTTTAATCACATATTCAATAACCTATTGAATATGTGATTAAACTTCTATCTCTCCATCGTGGGCCGCATCATCGCTTAACATCAGGCAAGTTGGCGGCCACGCGCAAGCCTATTTATAATAATAATAAAAAAAAACACCTTAGCAAATATACTTGAGTTTTTTTAAATCAACCATTATGATAATCAGGATTGCAAAGAGTAAGTTTTATTAGAGCTATAATAGTGGAACATTGTTCACAGGTAATGTTTACCAATAAACAAGTAAACAATGATGTTAGTAAAGCTATCCCATACATTCATTAACACAGCTGGTTCAGTTTTTAGATTCACTGAAACCTACCATACCTGTATGAGTTAACACCTGGGCGTGATGTTGTCTTTTTGCACTACTATAATTCCACACTAATATTATAAAGAGAGAGAGAGAGTGGAGAGTTTGTGACTGTATGTTTGTTCAGAGTCATCTCTGGAACGACTGAACAGTTTGTAAAAGTTTTTCAACTGATGGAAAGCTCCACTACCCCTGAGTAGCTCGGGCTACATGGTGAGTTGTCCACGCGCGGTGAAGGTGCGTGTAAGAGCTGGAAGCCAACATTTGACATCCATGTATCAACATTGTTGAGTGATGTGGTGTGGAGTAGTGCACGTGTACTGTACTGTTGTTGAGTGATGTGGTGTGGAGTAGTGCACGTGTACTGTACTGTTGTTGAGTGATGTGGTGTGGAGTAGTGCACGTGTACTGTACTGTTGTTGAGTGATGTGGTGTGGAGTAGTGCACGTGTACTGTACTGTTGTTGAGTGATGTGGTGTGGAGTAGTGCACGTGTACTGTACTGTTGTTGAGTGATGTGGTGTGGAGTAGTGCACGTGTACTGTACTGTTGTTGAGTGATGTGGTGTGGAGTAGTGCACGTGTACTGTACTGTTGTTGAGTGATGTGGTGTGGAGTAGTGCACGTGTACTGTACTGTTGTTGAGTGATGTGGTGTGGAGTAGTGCACGTGTACTGTACTGTTGTTGAGTGATGTGGTATGGAGTAGTGCACGTGTACTGTACTGTTGTTGAGTGATGTGGTGTGGAGTAGTGTACTGTATTGTTGTTGAGTGATGTGGTGTGGAGTAGTGTACTGTACTGTTGTTGAGTGATGTGGTGTGGAGTAGTGCACGTGTACTGTACTGTTGTTGAGTGATGTGGTATGGAGTAGTGCACGTGTACTGTACTGTTGTTGAGTGATGTGGTGTGGAGTAGTGCACGTGTACTGTACTGTTGTTGAGTGATGTGGTGTGGAGTAGTGCACGTGTACTGTACTGTTGTTGAGTGATGTGGTGTGGAGTAGTGCACGTGTACTGTACTGTTGTTGAGTGATGTGGTATGGAGTAGTGCACGTGTACTGTACTGTTGTTGAGTGATGTGGTATGGAGTAGTGCACGTGTACTGTACTGTTGTTGAGTGATGTGGTGCGGAGTAGTGCACGTGTACTGTACTGTTGTTGAGTGATGTGGTGTGGAGTAGTGCACGTGTACTGTACTGTTGTTGAGTGATGTGGTGTGGAGTAGTGTACTGTATTGTTGTTGAGTGATGTGGTGTGGAGTAGTGTACTGTACTGTTGTTGAGTGATGTGGTGTGGAGTAGTGCACGTGTACTGTTGTTGAGTGATGTGGTGTGGAGTAGTGTACTGTACTGTTGTTGAGTGATGTGGTGTGGAGTAGTGTACTGTACTGTTGTTGAGTGATGTGGTGTGGAGTAGTGCACGTGTACTGTTGTTGAGTGATGTGGTGTGGAGTAGTGTACTGTACTGTTGTTGAGTGATGTGGTGTGGAGTAGTGTACTGTACTGTTGTTGAGTGATGTGGTGTGGAGTAGTGTACTGTACTGTTGTTGAGTGATGTGGTGTGGAGTAGTGTACTGTACTGTTGTTGAGTGATGTGTGGAGTAGTGTACTGTACTGTTGTTGAGTGATGTGTGGAGTAGTGTACTGTACTGTTGTTGAGTGATGTGTGAAGTAGTGCACGTGTACTGTACTGTTGTTGAGTGATGTGTGGAGTAGTGTACTGTACTGTTGTTGAGTGATGTGTGGAGTAGTGCACGTGTACTGTACTGTTGTTGAGTGATGTGCTGTGGAGTAGTGCATGTGTACTGTACTGTTGTTGAGTGATGTGCTGTGGAGTAGTGCACGTGTACTGTACTGTTGTTGAGTGATGTGTGGAGTAGTGCACGTGTACTGTACTGTTGTTGAGTGATGTGGTGTGGAGTAGTGCACGTGTACTGTACTGTTGTTGAGTGATGTGGTGTGGAGTAGTGTACTCTTGTTGCAGCGGACTGGACAACAAGGTGACCGTGTTCCCGCTGGGCGGCGGCGCGCCCGAGGACGAGCCCGCGCTGCGCAAGCGCACCGTGGCCACGCACACATCCTACATGTCGTGCTGCCTGTTCCCCAACACGGAGCGCCAGATCCTGACCGGGTCCGGGGACGGCACGTGCGCGCTCTGGGACGTGGAGTCGGGCCAGCTACTGCAGAGCTTCACCGCGCACGGCGCCGACGTGATGGCGCTCGACCTGGCGCCCTCGGACATGGGCGACACGTTCGTGTCGGCCGCGTGCGACCGCGCCGCGCTCGTGTGGGACATGCGTACCGGGCAGGCGGTGCAGGCGTTCGACGCGCACGACTCGGACGTGAACAGCGTGCGCTTCCACCCGAGCGGCGACTCGCTGGCCACCGGCGGCGACGACTCCGCGTGCCGGCTGTTCGACCTGCGCGCCGACCGCGAGGTGGCGCGCTACTCGCGCGAGAGCCTCATCTTCGGCGTCAACTCGGTGGAGTGGTCGCTCTCCGGCCGGCTGCTGTTCGCCGGCTACTCGGACTACACGGCGTGCGCGTGGGACGCGCTGCGAGCCGCGCGCGTGTGCGTGCTGTGCGGGCACGAGCACCGCGTGTCGCGCGTGCAGCGCTCGCCCGACGGCACCGCGCTCGCCACCGCCTCCTGGGACGCCACGCTGCGGGTGAGTGTACACGTGCACACTCTGTGCACAGTATACCGCGGCACCGTGATGGATACACATGTCGCAAGCTACCTACTTACGTGGATTTCTTTGTTTGCAGATCTGGGCGTAGAGAGGTCGGCGCCGCACTACACACGAGCAATACGCAGCGAGGAGCCGCCCCCTCCGTCGCCCGCTGCCATCCATCCTCGCCCCCCCGCCCCCTGCCTCACCCGCGTCCCTCACATTATTATTCGAGATGGGGCCGATGAGTCCGGCACTGCCTGGCTGTGCTGCTCGGGACGTACAGTGCATTCCTCACCACCATCCACCCGAGACAACCCAGCTCCGTGCAATACCGGAGCGAGGCGCTGGGACAGTTGCTCCCCTGCTGTGGATGGAAGTGCATATGATGCTGATGATGACGAATAGCAGTCAAACTGTTGTGGTGACGTGGATGACGTGGATGGACGTGTGGGTCCATTATCACTGTACAACCGGCCGCAGAACTTTGCTGTTAGCCCTCGGTCCCTTCCTACTGTTCTGGTGCACTGCCGTGGTATGTTAGTTGCCCTCGTGGTGATATATTACTTGTTTGCCGAGTGTTAGTTTAGTTCCAAACAGTGTAAGAGTAGAAAGATACATTGTCTTCATTTATCGAGTGAATAGCACCATCTCAGTGTTTCGTGGGTTTACAGAAGTCGCATTGGCGCAAGGTTGCTAGACTATCGGTTTTTTATCGGATACATGTCGGAGAGTGTGCTACAGATCTGCATGATTTGATTCCCTCCTGCCCATTTTTCTATCGGACGTAGAAAAATCGTCACCACTTTATGGTTGAAATTCCGAGAACCCGTACGAAGCGCTTTGATTCCACATTTATTGTACGAACTGCTAGTCTGTGGAATTCGCTGCCTGAGTTCCTCGATAGTTACAATCTGGGTGTCTTCAAGTCGAGAGTGAATAGGTTTCTTCTAGGCAAGCGTGCTCCATCGTAGACCGCATCGTCTTCAATCACAAGCTCTTAACGTACCTGGAATCTCATAGTGACCGGCAATCATAGAGATACAATACAATCGTGCCAAAAAATATCCGAACCAAAACTCGGCGCGCGCTACTAATTGCGCAGACTTTTGGTTAGTTACAAGGTAACCGCGATCCGAGTACAACGCCGCGCGATGCCAGAGCTACGATGACATAGCGGACAACTAACGTTGAACACTATGCAAGCGACATAACGTCTAAATTGCGCAGACTTGTTGTTTAGTTACAAGGTTACCACGCTCCGAGTACAACGCCGCGCGATGCCAGAGCTACGATGACATAGCGGACAACTAACGTTGAACACTATGCAAGCGACATAACGTCTACATTGCAGTAAATGTGGCATCATGTAGTATATAATTGATACAATGTATGTACAATGACGCTCGGACGTTTTTTGACAGTTTTCACTGAGAGATTGTGAGTATAGGAATTTTATTTCGATGCCGGTATTACATAATCCGCTGAAACCGGTCTACTACTAGCGTACGCAACACAGAAACACCGATAGTACGCTCTCGCCTTTACCCTCGAGTCTAGAAGGCTTCTGACAGGGTTTGGCGTGACGGCTTGAATAGTAAGCCCTGGCCGTCTGGTGGCGTGTCCATACATCCAGACCGGCCGGTATGTCGGCCTCGGACCCGAGCGCGGCCCCGCGCCGCGGCTGAGGGCTGCCTCGACTCGACTGGACCGATATGAGATTTCAAAGAATCCGTCTTGTAAATCTTAGTTCTCGATTCTATTGTGTGTTTACTTATTTATTGTATAATGTAGTATCGATTAAATAGTAAAGTAAGAGTGGATACGTTATGAATAGTACTTTGTGTAAATATTGTAACTGCGTTGAGTTAGTGGAGGCCCGTGGAGCTGGGCGGTGCGCGGCGGGAGGCCTACCAGCTCGGTGTGTAGAGTAGTGAAGCCGGCTGCCTGTTCAAACCTCCTTCTATTTATTATTCAATAAATATGAATGTTCGATACCTGGTTTTGTATGTCCCGTGCAGTATGCAGTCGCGCAAGCCCTGGCGCTGCTCAGAGTACGAGACACGGGGCTACCTCCATGTCCACTGCATTCTGTGACATAGGGTTGTCTTCTTGATATTTACACAGAATCATCATCATCATCATCAGCCAGTAAATGTCCACTGCTGAACACATGCCTCTCTCTTCGAGAGGGGTGTTACACAGAATACTTATTAGTATTTACTTACCACCTATGTAACCCATGTAGTACCTACCTATCTATACTAATATTATAAAAAGGAAAGATTTGATTGTTTGTTTGTTTGCATTGAATAGGCTTCGAAACTACTGAACCGATTTGAAAAATTCTTTCACTGACGGGAAGCTACACTATCCCCGGGTGACATAGGCTATAATCTATACCCGTGCGAAGCTGGGGCGGACCGCTAGTTACTTATATTCTACTAGGCTTTAATTGGAATGACATTTAATCTGCACAAAAAAACTAACGCTTATTCTGAATTTGGTCCAATAACAATCATGCAAATGTACAAGTTTAAGAGGCGACCTCATTTGGGACCCCTAATTTGCAGATTCTGTTGAAAATAATTGGTCAAGGTCCTTGACAGAAATAATGCTTAATTACGCGTGACGTAACTAGCGTAGCGTGCAGGCCGGGCGCGAGCCGAGCGGCCACTGACTGATTGCCCTGCTATGACCCTCTTGAGAAGGGACACCGGCCGAACATACCTAAAGTCTGGAGTGCGCCATGCACTCCGGACACCGCCACGCATGCCCCTAGCCCATGAGGGACCCGAGAAACTCTAAAAATTTGATCTCTATTCCTAGGGAATAAAGGCCAACTGCGTTTCGCATACGCACGCGTGTTTGATGTTATGGAATCCGGGCCAGGGCCCTGGAGCCAAAGATTTTATACTATAGGTACTACGTATCCTGGAACCTTCAAGGTTTTGGCGCCAACGTGAAATAAAACATGTCGGTTCGTTGTATTATTTTAATGTGTAATAATGGTTTTATTAAGTATTCGTGAACGGGCTCGACCGTGGAGAAGTCAATGATATAGAGTAATAATAATAATTATGACGAGGTGAAACATGTTTCTTCGTGTTGTTTCCAAAACTCCCTATGTGCCTCTTGTAAACCTCCACCACTTTACCAGGGCAAGAGTTAGACTTGACCGTGACTTACTTTGCTTGACTCTGACTTGTTTGACGCTATTTAATACTTTGTAAACTTCCTTAATATTACGACTGAAGGACTTTGTACCCATGGTCATGAAACAATTTACAAAAATAAGCAATTGCGCTTCTGTGACTGCGGCCATTTTTTTACGTAGATATGTCCAGCGTTGCCAACATAGCACTATGATGCTAGTTATGGCACTATTTTCGTAACTTTAACACTGAAATTTAATCTAACATACAGCATTTAGCACTAAACAACAATCATGCTGATTTTTTTCTGGTCATCGTAGAACAAAACGCAGCCACGCGAGTATAGTGTTTAGTGAGAAAACCTACGAAAATGGATATGCCGCAAAACAGTTAAAAAAGTGAGTAAAGTTCATGTCCATAAAAATATTGCACTATTTTTTCAATTGGCTTTCTATTATGGTTCGAAAGATATAGCCGTTTAGAGGTAGGACAGATAGACGGATCCGATGGATGGACAGACAGATAGACATCGTAGGCTTAGTAATAGGGTACCGTTTTTACAGGGAGAAAAGATGAAAATAAAATGTACCCCGAAAATGAATAAATAAATAAAGAGATCGGTTTCTTCTGGGCAAGCGTGCTCCAACGTAGACCGCATCATCGCTTAACATCAGGCGTGATGGTGGTCAAACGCAAGCCTATTGTTTATAAAATAAAATAAATGATGTCTTCAAATTATAGTAATTTTAAACCTTCATTTTATTCACAACTTAAATTTGTTGAAAGAGGTGAGTTTAAGTAAAAGCCTTCATAGTTATAAATACGAAATTCAAAATGTTTGATGGGTCTGTGAGAATGATACTAAAATTGACTATTTTAATGAGAAATTAAATGTGTTTTGAAATTGAAATAATTATTAGAATAACAAAATTTTACGGAATTATAGATTTCAAAAGGCAGATTTTCATTAGATCTAGCGAATTTTTGGTATGGGCTTAGCGTATATTATGTTTTCATCATAAGGCAACACTGGCATGTCAATTTGCCCGTGCTTCAAGCTGAACACGATCGATTTTAATTTTAATTTTCTCGAGTCGAGTAGTCTTTTACTTGTGTCGTTTCAACCACATCGGATGTGGCTGTTCTTATTAGTGTGAAGGTGTATTTGGTCAACATGCGGTCCATCATGATGATTCTGGGCCTGCTATTTATAGCTCTCTGTCATCCCTCATTTGCACAAAGTAAGTGTACATAATATTAATTTTTAGCTCATAGTCAGTATCGTAGTGGTTGATTAGTATCTTTACATGGCGATCGACGCGCAGATGATGTAGCGCTAGACGCTAGTGGTGACCGCGCCCGAGTTCCACGCACGGCTCGTCGTAACTCTGCACTCCACAGCCATTGTCTCCGGCGAACGCAACCATGACGTCATTCCATTAATAATCCTTGTCCTCTAAATAGTTCAATTTGTCTGCTCATTAAGTATAAGTAGGCCACAACAACAGTCGACTGGGTGAAGCAAGGCTCCCACACTGGGAGGAGAATGAGTTGGCGCTCCATGTATGTTTGTTCGACGATAAGATGCGTACGGTTGATTCGATCTATAGAACATTTTTAAGTTTAAATATGAGGGAAATTGGTGAAGATATTGGGGATGGAGGTCACAGTTCAGGATGACCTGCTAGTTAGTCCTCCATGGAAACTTGATAGGCTTGGTACGCAGTACGTGAATGATGTGTTATCTAGATGTGCTAAATGAGAAAGATTAAAGGAATGAGTTTATAATTGATAAGATTGTAGTGATTGCATGTTGCTGTCTGTATTCTAGTTGGTTGTTTCTGTACTGCTATCTAGTTAAATATCTATAAGTAATCATAGAAACACTGGTGTTGGTGTTGAATTCTCTCCGAAGTCCCGCTCGGGGACCAGTCCCACAGTTAATCACAAAACACACATCGCCAATGTTTTTTCTTGATCTGAAAAAACTAGCCAGATGAGAATTTTGACAAAAAGCAAGACAGGAGGGGAGCCAAATACCTATCTGGATAGAATAAATGGTAGCTGTTAATACTAAACATTTAATTTGATAGACACGCCACTGTAACTCCCCGTTTACAGAATAGTTGCATGTGCATTCACATATGTAATGTAGTTGGGGTCCGGTAAATGATAGCTCTGTTGATAACTTTAAGAAGATATGGGTTTGTTAGCGGCAGGTATACGTATATAGGTATACGTGTGACTTCCATCTCTAATCTCGTTGGTAATAAAGTTAAACTGTGCAAACAGAAGGTGAACATTCCATCCTGTTATTGTATACGTGAGGAGTTCCTTATCTTGTTGTAAATAGTGCTCTGTGTTGTATTTGTTTAAACAAACCTATCTCAGTTGATGGAGGCCTGCTCCCCGCTCCGTCGTACCCGCGGGTCATGTGACAGCGCCAGGTGCCTCCATCTGGTGGCCGTAGGCATCTTGGACTCGACATCCTGTATAGGCTGCTTTTTTCTTTGTTCTTTGGTTTCCGATCCAACCAATTTATTTAAAAGCTCTACAAATAAGTTTCCAAAGTCTAAATTTATCAGATTCACTTCAAAATCAATTAAGCACATAATATCAGCTTGTAATTGCTTTGAAATTAAATATTTTGAATAGATTTGATTGCATGTATTTTCCATTAGTTTAATTCCTGACGTTTGGAACTCGGCAATGTTTCCGTGGCGACAGGTATAAAACTAGATGACGGACGTCTAAAGATATGATATGAGATTAAATTTCAGCCAGAGATATCAGAAATTAGTTTTAATTAGGTTTAATTCCAAGGTGTGATAATCGCGAAAACATAAAAGAGTTCTGATCGGGATGAGCCAAAACTAACCAAACTGACTCGTGTGTAAACTGCCTCTCAGCAAATGATTACTTAAAAAGGAGGAGGTTAGCAATTGGACTGTATGTTTTTTATTATACTGTTGCTTTGAAGAATTGTCGTACGGTGAATAATGATTGGAAAACAACCATATTTGTTTGCTGGAAGTTATCGACAAACTTCATAAAAATATCCGTAAAAAACAATAAATTAATTTTTAATAATTTACACTAGTTATTTCTTTAATACGCCCCACGTACCAGTACAGCGGTATGGCGTACAAGTTCATTATCTGATTGTGTGTGTGTGTGTGAGTACTGGCACCTGCCCCCGTGACCGCGGGGCAGCAGCCGGGCACGCGCGCGGTGGTCAGGGTGTCGTGTGGCGCACAGAGCCCGAGGAGCGGACGGTGCGCGTGGCGGAGGGCGCGCCGCTCACCGTGGAGTGCCCGCTGCGCGTGGAGCAGCGCGCGCAGTGGCAGCGGGACGGCGGCGCGCTGCCGGCCGACCTGCGGCCCGCGGGCGAGGCGGCCGTGCCGGGCGGCGGCGGCGCCGTGTCCGCGCGCCTGCACGCGGCCGCGGCGCGCGCCCAGCACGCCGGCGTGTACTCGTGCGCGCGCGGCCCGGACGCGGCGCGCGTGCGCGTGCTGGTGCAGCCGCACGCCGGTACGCGGACACACGACGCGCCTGTAGTTAGCCCGTCGCTTGCAGCGTTGTTCATGTGTTCCCGTATTTAGTTCAGTGTGTAGTGCAGTAGAGGTTCTCGCCGAGTTGAACATTTCATTGGATCTTTCTTTACTTTTGTGCATTATGATTTAGATAGATAGACTACGTGTTTCGAGCGAGCGACTAAAATAATTATCATAACTTTCTTCACTTTCCTTTGCCTCTTCACCTAATCTCTTCACGACATTTACTTAGATTTTTTATATCTATTAGTAGGCTTGCGTTTGACCGCCAATACGCACGATGTTAAGCGATGATGCGGTCTACGATGGAGCATGCTTGCCTAGAAGAAACTGATTCATTAGTGATGGAGACACTCAGATTGTAACTATCGGGGAACACCCATTCAGGCAGCGCAGAGATAGACACAGTTGAGCCGTTCGCACAATAAAAGTGCAGATGCACACTCTCCAAAATGTATCCGATAAAAAACCGATAGGCTAGCAACTTTGCGTCGATACTCAAGACTAAGAAGCTTAGTCTGAACCAGGGATTCGTAGCTGATGACCCTCTTAGATACCCAGCTTTTTGGCCGCCAATTGAGTTTCGTTCTCAATATAGGAGCCCAAGTTGAAGAAACGCCGTAAAGCTCAAGCCGGTCAGTTATTGGAATGGATACATGGCGGAAAGTTGTCCTTTTGGCAGAGAACACACGCCTGGGTGTTAGCAGCATTGAACTTGACCAGGTTGGCATCACCTACTTACCTCAAAGGACAAGTTCATGCGTTCGACCATGGCCTCATCATCTGATCATCGTCTGGATCATGGCCTCTTTTGGTGGTCCACTGGTTCGTGCATTCGATATATAGTTCTCTACTACTGTTCTGTTGTCTGCGTAGCCAAAGGTCCCGGCTTTGGCAGATTGTTGATGTGCAGCAGGAAGAGCGTTGCAGAGAGCACCGACCCCTGGGGCACACCGCCATTCATTGCCATTTGATCGGAGAGCAGCCATCAATGACAACTCGAATCGATCTATCCCTCAGGAAGTCCTTTGGACAAGTCGAACGAGAAAAGCTTGCTAATTGTGCCGTCATGCCAAACCCTGTCGAAAGCCTTCGATATGTCGACGGAAACTGGGGGCGCCTCTCCGTATTTCTGGATGGCCTCACTCCTGATGTGTGAAGCGTACGCTAGAAGATCCGGTGGAGCGGTTCGGCGGAACTCGTATTTTCGGTCACTGATGAGATCACGAGCCGCTACCCATCTGGGGTAATGTTCTGAAGAACTGTTGGACCTGATGCCAGCATTCTACTAAAGTGGTCAAAGCGAGCCCCAAAAAATAAAAGATAAAAAAAGGTAGAAATTCCTGAAGCTAATTCTAGCCATTCCAGCATATCCGGCACATCCGGCATCCCACGTTCCGACCATCGTCCCATTTTCTGATCATCGTCTTATGTTTAGATAGGTGCTATAGATTGTTAGATTGTACGCCAAGTAATTAATAAAAATAACCATAAGGAGGTGAAAGAAACATTACTCGTTCCGTGGTGGTTTCTATGACAGTTCCCTGGCCGCGTGAGTGAGGGAGGGCACGCCCCCCCTCCCCCCAACCCCCCCACCTGCAGGTATCGTCTCCTAGATCCGCCACCGACCGAGTGTAGTGTAGAGTATACAGTACAGAGTAGTCTCACCCGCGCTTGTATCGCCGCGCGTCTCCACCCTCGCCTCCCGTACAAGCGCTCTAATGTATCGCATTATATATGTATATGTTGCGATACACGCAGATCTAATAACAAAGTAGACGCGGTGCACCGCCCCGTGTCTAGTGTATGTGTGCGGCCGAGGAACTTACGGAGTTATGAACCGAAATGTTACAGCGTAGTTTGAACAAGTCAACAATGTTATCACGCTGCGGGGCGCGGGGCGCGGGGCAGGGGGCGCGGGGTGCGGGGCGCGGCGCTCGCTTGCGTCATCGCGCGCTGATTGCTGATCTAGTTACACAAACGAAGCGGCCTTATCGCAGGCGGCCCCGCCCGCGCACCGCGGTGTGCCGGTCTACAGGGTTACACGGACCTCGTGTATTGACAACAGTCTGCCCCACACTACAAGACGACGAGTACAATGAGCTCCTCGCGCTTCCCGTGCAACCCTGTAGACAGTTCCATCTAGGAAGACCCTTCCTCTGGCGGCTGAGAGTGTTGACCTGTCCCCTGTGCACGGTTGCAGGCACCGAGGCCGCCGCGCCGGCCACGCCCGCGGCTGCGCCCGAGCCGCTGGACGCCGCGCCCGCCGAGTGGCTGGAGCACGTGTACGAGCTGCACCGCGCCATCGAGCTCGACTGCAAGCCCGGCGGCGGCGCCGACGCGCCCGCAGGAGTCACCGCCTGGTCAGTGCACTCACTCCACCACCACTCCCAGCACGAGCTGCACTGCTAGCCGGGTGTGGTGGTCGCTGTAACCTCAGTGTGTCTCCCCGCAGGAAGGTGAACGGCACCGAGGTGTCGCAGGTGGCGGCGCTCGCCGGCCGCTACGAGCTGAAGGAGGGGGACGCCGTGTACTCCGTGGCGCGCTCCACCGAGGACGACTGGGGCAACTACACCTGCCTGGTGGCCGGCGTGGCGCAGCGCGGCTTCCGCGTGAAGGCCAAGCCCGTGCTGAAGATGGCCGACGACTCCAACGTGGTGGAGGGCCAGAAGCTGAAGCTGACGTGTCGCGTGCGCGGGCGTCCCTACCCCGCGGTGACGTGGACGTACGCCGCCGCCGCCGGAGAGAACGAGACGGACGCGCTGCAGGTGGTCGGCGAGCGAGGCTCCGTGCAGGCGAGCGCGGCCGGCGTGCCCGGCGGCGAGCTGCTGGTGGAGGCCGCGCGGCGCTCCGACGCGGGCGTGTACTCGTGCCGCGCGCCGGGCTCCGCTCCCGCCTCCACCACGCTGCGAGTCAAGGACATGTACGCGGCGCTGTGGCCCTTCCTCGGCATCTGCGCCGAGGTGTTCATCCTGTGCGCCATCATCCTGGTGTACGAGAAGCGCCGCACCAAGCCCGAGCTGGACGACTCGGACACGGACAACCACGACCAGTGAGCGCGCGCGTGTACCCTCACCCCCCCCCCGCGGTCCGCCACCACGCGGCACGCGGGGGACGGGACCGCACGCTTTCAGTTCAGTTTAAATTAGTGAAACAATGATGTGATTATAACGAGTACCATACGTATAGTACAGTTTTGTATATATTCAGTTATGTATCGCTCCCGTCGAGTAATCAACAGCAGTACTTACATACCTACCTAACATATTATTATTATATAACTTCTGTATCTGTAGAGATGCTCTAGTGTTTTAGTAACTCCAAATTTTGTTTTTATAAATAGGTTAATGTTCTAATCGTACTAAATAAATTATTATGTTACATTGTTGTTTTAATATTATAATTACAAGCCGATGTATGTAAGCACACACAGACAACACCAGCCGGCATGCGAGTGGTAACTAGACGCGGCCGCACTAGTCTGTATGTGAGCACACACACACAGACAACACCAGCCGGCATGCGAGTGGTAACTAGACGCGGCCGCACTAGTCTGTATGTGAGCACACACACACAGACAACACCAGCCGGCATGCGAGTGGTAACTAGACGCGGCCGCACTAGTCTGTATGTGAGCACACACAGACAACACCAGCCGGCATGCGAGTGATAACTAGACGCGGCCGCACTAGTCTGTATGTGAGCACACACAGACAACACCAGCCGGCATGCGAGTGGTAACTAGACGCGGCCGCACTAGTCTGTATGTGAGCACACACATACAACACCAGCCGGCATGCGAGTGATAACTAGACGCGGCCGCACTAGTCTGTATGTGAGCACACACAGACAACACCAGCCGGCATGCGAGTGGTAACTAGACGCGGCCGCACTAGTCTGTATGTGAGCACACACATACAACACCAGCCGGCATGCGAGTGATAACTAGACGCGGCCGCACTAGTCTGTATGTGAGCACACACAGACAACACCAGCCGGCATGCGAGTGGTAACTAGACGCGGCCGCACTAGTCTGTATGTGAGCACACACACACAGACAACACCAGCCGGCATGCGAGTGGTAACTAGACGCGGCCGCACTAGTCTGTATGTGAGCACACACACACAGACAACACCAGCCGGCATGCGAGTGGTAACTAGACGCGGCCGCACTAGTCTGTATGTGAGCACACACAGACAACACCAGCCGGCATGCGAGTGATAACTAGACGCGGCCGCACTAGTCTGTATGTGAGCACACACACACAGACAACACCAGCCGGCATGCGAGTGGTAACTAGACGCGGCCGCACTAGTCTGTATGTGAGCACACACAGACAACACCAGCCGGCATGCGAGTGGTAACTAGACGCGGCCGCACTAGTCTGTATGTGAGCACACACAGACAACACCAGCCGGCATGCGAGTGGTAACTAGACGCGGCCGCACTAGTCTGTATGTGAGCACACACAGACAACACCAGCCGGCATGCGAGTGGTAACTAGACGCGGCCGCACTAGTCTGTATGTGAGCACACACAGACAACACCAGCCGGCATGCGAGTGATAACTAGACGCGGCCGCACTAGTCTGTATGTGAGCACACACAGACAACACCAGCCGGCATGCGAGTGGTAACTAGACGCGGCCGCACTAGTCTGTATGTGAGCACACACAGACAACACCAGCCGGCATGCGAGTGATAACTAGACGCGGCCGCACTAGTCTGTATGTGAGCACACACAGACAACACCAGCCGGCATGCGAGTGGTAACTAGACGCGGCCGCACTAGTCTGTATGTGAGCACACACAGACAACACCAGCCGGCATGCGAGTGATAACTAGACGCGGCCGCACTAGTCTGTATGTGAGCACACACACACAGACAACACCAGCCGGCATGCGAGTGGTAACTAGACGCGGCCGCACTAGTCTGTATGTGAGCACACACAGACAACACCAGCCGGCATGCGAGTGGTAACTAGACGCGGCCGCACTAGTCTGTATGTGAGCACACACAGACAACACCAGCCGGCATGCGAGTGGTAACTAGACGCGGCCGCACTAGTCTGTATGTGAGCACACACAGACAACACCAGCCGGCATGCGAGTGGTAACTAGACGCGGCCGCACTAGTCTGTATGTGAGCACACACAGACAACACCAGCCGGCATGCGAGTGATAATGTAACGTTCCATGATCGTTACCTACTCCCAAATTCATGGCAAATGGCACATACGCTAGAAGCCAAACTTAACGAATAAAAAAGGTCACTACTATGACATAAACATTGTTGACAGAATGAAGGTGACTGACGTAATGTCAGTCAGTTTCATTCCGCTATGCAAAAAACAATTTTGTTCTAAGACAAAGGAATTATAAACTCAGTTTTAAAAGATTCGGGTATATAAATATCGAATTCTTTCTAGAAGGAATAGGCTATATATAGGACTCGAAATAAAAACTGGGTCATACGCGCAGTTGACTCCAGTGAAAAAGTCGCTCAGAACTTAACCTTATATCTTACAATCAACTGGTTAGCCCGTCTTCAATCGGGTAAGTTTACGTGAGATGCCTTTTAAATGTGTTAATTGTGAAATCTGTCTCGACAAATAATGCTAATCGTTATTTGTCAATTGAATTATCATCAGCCACCTGTGTTCTAAAACGCAGTGCAAGTGCGTTTCATATCCGTACTATCTGCGGATGTGGACGCGCGCCGTACTTACATTATAATATAATTGTGTTCTAAGCTCTTAAAGCATTCTGTAATCTTGGATCCTTCCGATCAAAAACTGTGTTTTAACGCCGGTACCACGTCATGTGAGACGGGACCTAGTCCGATCTGCCGTTATCTTCGGGATCTCACACGACGTGGCCGTGCGGCTCTTGAGTACTGATCCTCATGCGTAGTTTCTTCGACGCATTTCAGGCTCCTACCCTCTACGCCAATTCTCCGACCACGTACGAGTCGCCACGCTGTCGTGACGCTACGTCTACTTCCCTTCTACTACGTCGGTCGTACTCCGGCCACGCACAAACTTCTGGAACTACTACGCGCAGACCGCACTCCGGTCACGCCTGAAAAGCTCACGAAGCCTCTCGTCGCTGCGCTGCCTGCTGACATCCTACGTGCCACGAGCCGCGTCGAGCCACGCGGCGATCGGCGCCCCAGCTCTTCAAGCTAAGTCTCAAAACAAGGGACCAACACGTTTTTTTATCGCCATCACCTTCCGAGTTCACACGACCCTCAGTCTCCTGTAAATTCATTCTTACTTTATTAAATCTTAACTTATACTATCTTAAACTCTTTCTTTTGAAACTCCTACCCACTGCTAGGTAGAACTTCACCAAGCTTCACTTGGTGAACGTTTCAGTGGCGCCCAGGTATTAAGCAGGAAGGTGGATAAAAAAGTGTTGATCTCTCTGGCGTGGTATATTCACGGCTCTTTCTCTGTAACCTTGTGTCCGTCTGTAGGTTGTATGGTAAAAACCGCCCTGTGCTGGTGCGGGAGCTTATTGTTAGAATACCCAGCTGTAGTCTCCATGCATGTCGTAAGAGGCGACTAAGGTAGACAAAGGTTACACCTACAGAAGTAACGCCTTCTGTCCGCGTCTTAAACGCACTATAATATTTTTTTACTCGATTTTTTTTTATTATAGTAGAATTAAAATCTTTCAGTACTTTTATACTCGCACTATCTTAAAATCTTGTTCTTTAAACTCAAACTTATTTACAAAACATACCACCCAACCTACACTCGGAACATCTAACTTGTATATGTAAAACTTGCTCTCACGGAAACTCACCCGATATCTCTCTAAAAATCCAGATCAAAACTCTCTTTGACGGATATCTCTCTAAAAACTAAAATCTAAACTCTTTTTGGCGTAGGAATATAAAATGGCTTACCCCACTTATAATTTTTATCGCATACTTAGTTAGCATACTTAAAATTTACTCGTACCTGACAATATCACTCGTTAAAATGACTCGCAGAACCATCTTTCACTATAAAACTTTTAAAAGAAAAATAAATACCTTCAACTTTACTAAAAACTAAAAAATATTTTACCACTATAGCTTCCCTCTGAAGAAAATCTAATTAATCTTGCATCTAAAACTTGATATTAACATCTAAAAATTAAAAAATACCTGACTTGAAAAAAAAAAAAAACTTAGAAATATTTTTATTTACATATATCGTATAATATCTATTTATGTATGTCTATTAAATATCAGAAATAGGGCGGTTAGTGTACTCTAAAACTGAAAGCCTTCACACTAAGAGCGGTTATTGCAAACTCTTTAAAAAAAAGCCTCTAAATTGCTAGGAGCGGTACTCGTGAACTCCATAAAAAAGCCCAAAACACGAATATTAATTAAAATAACCTTTTGTATACTAGGTAATTCAAGTCAGTCGTCAATATAGCTATAGCAAACTAAACAATTAAAGTTTACTTATAGTTAACTCTATCGATACCTTAATAATGGATGGATGGATGGATGGATGGATGGATGGATGGATGGATGGATGGATGGATGGATGATGGATGGATGGATGGATGGATGGATGGATGGATGGATGGATGGATGGATGGATGGATGGATGGATGGATGGATGGATGGATGGATGGATGGATGGATGGATGGATGGATGGATGGATGGATGGATGGATGGATGGATGGATGGATGGATGGATGGATGGATGGATGGATGGATGGATGGATGGATGGATGGATGGATGGATGGATGGATGGATGGATGGATGGATGGATGGATGGATGGATGGATGGATGGATGGATGGATGGATGGATGGATGGATGGATGGATGGATGGATGGATGGATGGATGGATGGATGGATGGATGGATGGATGGATGGATGGATGGATGGATGGATGGATGGATGGATGGATGGATGGATGGATGGATGGATGGATGGATGGATGGATGGATGGATGGATGGATGGATGGATGGATGGATGGATGGATGGATGGATGGATGGATGGATGGATGGATGGATGGATGGATGGATGGATGGATGGATGGATGGATGGATGGATGGATGGATGGATGGATGGATGGATGGATGGATGGATGGATGGATGGATGGATGGATGGATGGATGGATGGATGGATGGATGGATGGATGGATGGATGGATGGATGGATGGATGGATGGATGGATGGATGGATGGATGGATGGATGGATGGATGGATGGATGGATGGATGGATGGATGGATGGATGGATGGATGGATGGATGGATGGATGGATGGATGGATGGATGGATGGATGGATGGATGGATGGATGGATGGATGGATGGATGGATGGATGGATGGATGGATGGATGGATGGATGGATGGATGGATGGATGGATGGATGGATGGATGGATGGATGGATGGATGGATGGATGGATGGATGGATGGATGGATGGATGGATGGATGGATGGATGGATGGATGGATGGATGGATGGATGGATGGATGGATGGATGGATGGATGGATGGATGGATGGATGGATGGATGGATGGATGGATGGATGGATGGATGGATGGATGGATGGATGGATGGATGGATGGATGGATGGATGGATGGATGGATGGATGGATGGATGGATGGATGGATGGATGGATGGATGGATGGATGGATGGATGGATGGATGGATGGATGGATGGATGGATGGATGGATGGATGGATGGATGGATGGATGGATGGATGGATGGATGGATGGATGGATGGATGGATGGATGGATGGATGGATGGATGGATGGATGGATGGATGGATGGATGGATGGATGGATGGATGGATGGATGGATGGATGGATGGATGGATGGATGGATGGATGGATGGATGGATGGATGGATGGATGGATGGATGGATGGATGGATGGATGGATGGATGGATGGATGGATGGATGGATGGATGGATGGATGGATGGATGGATGGATGGATGGATGGATGGATGGATGGATGGATGGATGGATGGATGGATGGATGGATGGATGGATGGATGGATGGATGGATGGATGGATGGATGGATGGATGGATGGATGGATGGATGGATGGATGGATGGATGGATGGATGGATGGATGGATGGATGGATGGATGGATGGATGGATGGATGGATGGATGGATGGATGGATGGATGGATGGATGGATGGATGGATGGATGGATGGATGGATGGATGGATGGATGGATGGATGGATGGATGGATGGATGGATGGATGGATGGATGGATGGATGGATGGATGGATGGATGGATGGATGGATGGATGGATGGATGGATGGATGGATGGATGGATGGATGGATGGATGGATGGATGGATGGATGGATGGATGGATGGATGGATGGATGGATGGATGGATGGATGGATGGATGGATGGATGGATGGATGGATGGATGGATGGATGGATGGATGGATGGATGGATGGATGGATGGATGGATGGATGGATGGATGGATGGATGGATGGATGGATGGATGGATGGATGGATGGATGGATGGATGGATGGATGGATGGATGGATGGATGGATGGATGGATGGATGGATGGATGGATGGATGGATGGATGGATGGATGGATGGATGGATGGATGGATGGATGGATGGATGGATGGATGGATGGATGGATGGATGGATGGATGGATGGATGGATGGATGGATGGATGGATGGATGGATGGATGGATGGATGGATGGATGGATGGATGGATGGATGGATGGATGGATGGATGGATGGATGGATGGATGGATGGATGGATGGATGGATGGATGGATGGATGGATGGATGGATGGATGGATGGATGGATGGATGGATGGATGGATGGATGGATGGATGGATGGATGGATGGATGGATGGATGGATGGATGGATGGATGGATGGATGGATGGATGGATGGATGGATGGATGGATGGATGGATGGATGGATGGATGGATGGATGGAT